>CM076572.1:239422069-240040082 GCA_034641835.2 Pinus albicaulis
GAGAAAATTATAGACATTATACTCTATTGGAGCGCAATTCAAGTCTGATTTCCCATGCCTCCTGCACTTCCCAGATTTTTACAGGAAACCCTTGTTTCCTAGAGATGTTCATCATCTTATATGTCATCTCGTGTGCACAAGTCTTGAAAGTATCCTAGTGAGGCAAGGGCGGGACGGATCCGGACGATGGTCTGTTTGAAGATCGTGGAAGGATTCAGGTGATCTCTCCACCTTTCTACTATTGTACATGTTGTTCGTAATGAAGAAGAACCATCTTGTTCCCGAATTCACGTGTTAATATCTGCTTGCATATGTGAAAATATTGTTAATTAATCATTTATTATTGTTTATATGATGTTTCACATGGATTACACTAACATTTAGGAAAGATATATGTTGTATAACTAGATTTCCATGCATGTCTCTTCTTGATTTCCAGGTTGAAGAGGAAGAAGGGTTGCTGGGGGTTTGGACCCCGCGAGATCTACATCAAACGTAGGATCTACAAGTGAGTTCTACAATCGATGTTATCTAGTTTTTAGTGTACAAGTGTGGTTGTGCGAGTCCTTCTTGAATAGCATGCCCTGATCTGTGGAGGTTTTTGACCCAACGACCTCTAGGGAGTTATTTCCTGAAATAGAACTGGCGACTCCACTGGGGATCGCATTCTTGTGATTCCCCTGTTGGGTGGTTTCAGCTGTTTTGAAGGTTTCCAACAGTTTTAATCATTATTTCCAGTCCAGTTAGTTTTTTCTCAATCAGACTAAAGACCTGGTTCTTTAGCCAGGCTTGATCATTTTTGTTTTTCATTATTTACCTTCCCATACCCTAGTTTTCCACTACACGGACATGTATACATGCAGGTTTGGTGAAAGGAAGTCGCGTATACGCATTTTTCCTTTGCCACAGTCGCGTATGCATGCTTGTTGCAAAACTGCCAAGTAGCGTATGCCTGGGCAAATTTTGAAATTTTTGATTTTTTGACTTTTTGGTCTTGTCTGCCTATGGTGACCTGTTCTTGCAGTGTCCTTTTAGTCTCTGGATTGTGTTGAAGGTGGTTATTAGTATTTTTCTCTCTTGTTTGGTTGAAGGCTGGCTCAGTTGGAAAATCTTGTTTTTGTAGTGCTTGCATTTCTGGTCTAAGTACCGAGATCTCTTTTTGGGGATTCTTGGTTGTTATGCTTAATCAGGACAGAGAGCTTTTGCTCATCTTCTCTTTCCTAAATTTATGTCTTACTTTGCACTTTAATTTTTGCCTGTGTTTCGGTTGGTTTTCTTGATTTCATTTGACTAGGTCTTGTTTCAATTTTTGAGGAGTCATTTTTGGGTCTTTGAAGTTTTTTTTGCTGCAAGATTGTGCTATTCTTCTGGGCTGAGTTACTGAAGTTTCTTGTCTTCCTTTTGCTCGTATAAATCTTGCTACTAAGTGGCACTATAAGATTTGGAGCATTATTTTTGAAGTTTTGCTTGAAATTTAGAGATTGTTTGGCTTGGGAATTGGATAGTTCTTCTAGGTCTCTTTGAAATATTCTTTTTATAAAATTCAAAAACTCAAAAACATTTTGTTTTGCCATTGCCTTTGTTTTGCATTTTTGTTTTGGTTTCTTTCCATCTTTTGAAGCCTTGTTGAGATTTCTTGCCTTCGGTTTCTTACTTGATTTGGGAAGGGAATTTTCATTGGTTTCTTTCTCTTATTTCGAGCATAGTTTGGTGTCTTTATACTAAGAGTTTCTGATTTGGAAACTAGCTTTGTGGACAACCGGAAAAGTGATAGAACTAGGGGATTCTTGGGAATTTCTCTTTCCTTTATTAGATTTTGCACCTTAGAATTGGCATGCTCTTAGTAATTTGCATTAGGTGCACTTAAACATTTGTAGTATTTTTCATAAATTTTGCGAGTGTGAGGTTTGATATCTGAAAAGAAAAAAAATAGTCTCGTAGAACCCGTGTAGAAATTTATTTTCATCGAAAGGCAATTACCGCATCTGCATGTAGTTTGGTTTTCATTAATTTCTTTTCTGCATCATAAAACATCACGATTTTCATTTCCATATTCCCTTGACTTAATATAACAGCCAACTAAAATAAGCGCAATAATTTAAAAACAACTAGCAAGTTTTTTATTAAGTGTCATACATCAACTAGCTAGGTTGTAGGGCCTTGGATTAGGAGAGTGGAGAGTTAACTCTCCAAGGCCGCTCAAACTAAAACATAGAAGTTTATTAAATGAGTGAAATCCAACACTGTTAGGTGGACCGGGAAAGCTCTCCTCTAGAGAGTCAAGCGCGAGGGGAAGTGAAGGTTGAAAAGAGAGATACCCCTCTCTGATTTACTGGATCTTGCCTTAAGACCGTTCCACCCGGCTGCTGACACGGATTGGTGCCCTTAGTTTCCATTCCTAGGTTCCACACAGGTGACTACGGGGGGGAATACCCGTGGTACCTGAGGCAGACGTCGTATCAGTTCCAGCAATACTTCTAGAGGGTGCCCTGGCGAAGCTTGGGTACTTGCACCAGCAAAGGTTGTTGTTAGGAGGTCGGCGTAACTATTTCTATTACCTTCGCTAGTAGGCCTGGGCCGTAATTATCACAGACTACTTTCGGGAGGTCCTATTTTTTGCTTTCTCATATTTTGGTGTCCGGTCCTAATCACTCGGAGCAGAAATACCTGAAGGCTGCTTGCTTGGTTACATCTTAGGGATTGTTGTAGTGAGTGCTCTTTGCTCCTAGCTTGCCTAGCTTTATACTTTTTTGAGTCTAATTAATCTGTTAAAGTGGTTGATCAAGCGCCTCGTCGATCGAGGAGAGTTCGGGGGTTATCTCCCGAAACTGTTGAGCCTTCTTCAAGAAGGCGTAGGAGTAATATAGCAGGTGAATATCACCCAGTGGTATCTGACGCAGTGGAGATAGATCCTCCACAAGGGCTTGAAGGTTTTGTAGTTGGTTCCGGTGTTGGTTCCGAGAGGAGTGCTCCGCTCACCTCGAGATTCTTATTTCCGGGAGAAGAAGAAGTAGAAGTAGAGGAAGTATCTCAGCTTTCTGAATCACTTCCATCTCCTCTTTCTCCTGATTATCCATTTGTTGTTGAGTACATCAGACCTGAGTCAGAAAGACCAGAAAGTCCTTATCCATCTTATTCATACCTTTCGATGGCCACGACTGGGAACGCGGCTTCGGTTGTGAGTGCTGCAGGCATTCAGACTCCTGCTTCAGTAGAAGGAGGAGGCACAATTGATATATCTTCGATCGCTTCTAGTACTTCTGTGTTTGGCTCTGGTTTCACCCAAGCACAAGCTTCTCAATCTGGTCCCTTTTTTTTTGGAATGCCCAGTAGTGGGATTCCTTCTTTTTCCTTTTCCACTGCTGCAACTACGTCTGCACCCATGTCTTCCATGGCTAGTGGGTCAGCTTCTTTTCAAGGGTTCCCCTTCGGAAGTGGGCATATTCCTAGTTCGAATCCTTCCTTAAGGTCTTTTCCTTTTACTTCTCAGACTCATATTTTTAACCCTTGGTCTGGAGGTCAGAGTTCGACTACCTTTACAGGTTATAACCCTGTATTTACAGCAGTGGGGGTAGGGAATCAGTTTCTTGCTGGTCAACAAGGGAATTTTTCTTTCCCTTCGTCGAGTTCTTATCAGGCTTTTTCCCCTCTTTCTAGCACTTGGAACCCTACCAGGGGGTTTCCTCTTTATTCACTACTTCGAGGGGGGAACTGGTCTAGTCTATGGTAACTCTACATTGGGAGGGGATCCTTCTCCAAATTTTGGGTCCTATGGCCCAACATTTTCTACGAGTTCTTTCTGGCAACCTGGTGCCTCATCAAATCCAGTTTATTCTTTTCAGAATGTTGGGAATTCATCCCACCAAGGATGGAATCCTCAGGCTCCTCCTCATTTACCTTTTATGGCAACGTTAAACTTTCCAGACCTGTCGAAATTGACGAATGATCCAATCCGATATAGTCTAGGGTGGCCGCTAGTTCCTACCAAACTACCTTCAGACATTCCAAAGTTTGAAGGCAAGAATGGAGAGGACCCGGCTGATCATATCACCACTTTCCATTTATGGTGTTCATCTAACTCCCTGATCAAGGATTCGATTAGGTTGAGGTTGTTTCAATGCACCTTGACTGGAAATGCTGCCAAGTGGTATATTAAGTTAACTGGGGGCAGTTTTTCTACTTTTGGAGATCTCGCTACTATATTTCTAAATCATTTCCAGTTTCATGTCCATTATGATGATGGGACTGAACTCCTAGCTAATTTTAAGCAGGACGACACAACCCACATTTCTGATCATATTCAGGAATGGCAGAGAAGGAAGAGGCTTATTAAAGCTTATATTCCGAGAGAATTTCTTTTGGAATGGTTTTTGAAATCTCTATAGGCAGATATTTCTAAAGATGTATCCCTCTCAGGGGTATTTTCCGAGGAGCAGGCTATTTTTAGGGCCCAACAGCTTGAATTGATATATTCTCAGTCTGGTGTCCTTCATAAATATTTTCCTAATGCTCCTCGCTCCAAATTAGACATATCCAAAACTAAACCTGGTCCTCATGGTGACGGACTTATAGGGTCGATCAATAGTGGTGCAGCTAATCTACTTAGTCAATTGCAGCAGTTGTCTATACAATCTGCTTCTTCTAGTCAGGTTGTGCCTGCTGAGTCATCGCCTTCTCAATCTTTGTTGGTAAATTCCGTTCAGACTTCTAACCCTAAATAAAATCAACAATCTGAAGGGAAGAAGAAGGGACGGAACAATAATAATACAAAAGGCAAGAATGGGAAGGGTAATGCAAATAAATCCAACGAGCATGTTGGTGAGGGTCCAAAGGATAAAAAGAAAGTGAATTTTCCATGCAAGTTATGTGCTGGAGACCATCTTACTCACCTTTTCCCTAAAATTCAGGATGCGCAGTGCTTGTTAGCTCAGTAGGGTTCTTCTAGTTCCCAGGCTGTGTTGACAAACCCTTTTCCCCAGGGGCAATAGCTATTTGTTGGCGCGAATCAAAATATTGGGGCTTCCTCTAGGGGCACCCAGGAAGGGGAAACTCCATCAAACATATACATGATGAGTGCTCATGCGGATATCACCACGAGATCCTGTGATTATGGCGAAGATGAGTCTTAGAAAGCCAAGGGTGCTCCCGATGGTACTAAGCCGCTTGATATCATGAGGCCTACTGTTGAGCCTATACCTCGGATGAAAAAATCATCTACTAAGTGTACGATGATTAATCCAAATGCCAGGGCTGCCCAGAACTACTCTATTGTGGAAGATCTGGCGCAAAGTCCTTGTGCCATGTCGGCTCTTGAGGTGCTCCAGTCTTTTCCTGCTTAGCGCAGTGCTCTGCTCATTGCTATTGGGGTTGTCGATCCAAAGAACTCTCTTGTGATTACATTCGATATTTCTAATTTTAAAAAGAGACTCCCCCATCATATGGCTTTTCATATCAAATCGTCATTTTGGAAATTCAATATTTTTCGAATGGTCGTTGATGAGGTCGCTTCCACATGTGTGATGTCTTTCGCATGCTGGAAGGGAATTGGATCTCCCGCAACTGTTCCATCTGCTACTCTTCTAACTGCATTTGATGGTCATTCTCACAGACCGCATGGTATTATCCCATCTTTTCCCATCTGTGTTGGGGGGAAAACTGTAAATATAGAGGTTGAGATAGTTGATGCAAGCTTGGACTACAACATTCTGTTGGGGAGAAACTGGATTTATGATATGGATTCCATTGCATACTCATTATTTCAAATTATTTGTTTCCCTCACGAAGGGAGGATTGTTACAGTTGACCAACTGGACTGTTCTCTTGTAGACCTAAATGCATCTACTGACTCAACTATTCCAAAGTTGGATAATTCCAAGCTGCCTGTTGAGAATTTAGGGGTTGGAATGTATTATTATTTGATGGGTACTTTTGATATTCCACCTCCTACCATTCATATAAATGCGATTTCATCCTCCAGGGCTCCTATTCGAAGAGAGTTCTTCAGAACTCATTATTTTTCGGATCCTTGGACCTTGCCTTCCCCTACCTCCACATTAGCGGAAGGTCAAGTGGGTGGAATGGCATTTCCAATGTCTGCAGCTGAGATTGCTTATCAATCTATTGTTGACTCTGCAGAGTCCATTCCAGCTCCTCTTTCTCCGGAAGAGTTGGATGGCGATGTGGCTCCGGCTTGGACACTTAGTTCTTCTTCCGCCCAGGATTGCCTTGATACCACTCTTCCATCTGAAGAGGCCATCCTGGAAGCCATGACTGGTATAGATAGACCGTGGGATGATTTGCATCATCGGTCTTACTTTTCACCTGATTTGAGCAAAGTTGAATCAAGTTTTCCAAGTCCTTTGTATCCTGGTCCTGTTCACCCAGTCCTGAACCCTTTAGCACCAACACAGGTATATGCTGAAGGGAACATGGTTGTGATTTCTCCAACTATCCCGGTGAACATTTCCAGAGATCTCAATGTTATAGATAATGTCTTCATCGGAGATGAATGTTCCCCTGAAGAGATTAATATTTACACCGATCTCTTTAAAGAGTTTAGGCATGTGTTCGCTTGGTCTTATGAGGAAATGCCTGGTATAGATCCATCTATTGTCCATCATGAGATCAAGACTTACGAAAATTCTAAGCCTGTGAGGCAAAAACTTCGTTTGGTCAATCCTAGGAAGGCTGCAACTATGAAAGCCGAGGTGGAGAAGCTGCTCAAGGCGGGATTTATTTTCCCTGTTCCTTTGACAGAGTGGGTTTTGAATCTTGTTCCCGTGGATAAAAAAACAAGGAACAATTCGAGTTTGCGTTGATTTCAGAGACCTTAAATGAGCATGTCCAAAAGATAATTACCCCACACCATTTATAGATCATATTATCGATGAGTGTGCTGGTAATGATATTTTTTCCTTCATGGACGGTTTCTCCGAATATAATCAGATTACTATCCATCCTGAAGATCAGAATAAGACTGCCTTTATTTTTCCCTGGGGTACTTTTTCTTACAAGAAGATTCCTTTTGGTCTTAAAAATGCTGGGGCTACGTTTCAGCGAGCCATGTCATATGCCTTCCACGACATCAAACATATTATCGAGGCATACTTTTTTTGTAGTCCCAAACAATATTTAGAGTTTCAACCATTTGCAGATGGTGTTACGGATGGAAAAAAACTACTGAAATATGTTGATACAAGATGGATCTCATTAAATGGACCAGCTCAAAGACTATTTAGTAAGTTCAAATATTTGGTAGGGTTGATGTATGAAAATTTCTACAGTGTGTTGGAAAAATTATCATTGATGGCAAAGGAGAAGAAAGGAGCAACACCAGAAATTATCATCAAGGACAAGGGAGCAGATCAGGATTAGATGGAATTGTTACAGATAAATAAGAAATACCAGAGACATGGCTGGACCATAAGGAAGAAAGTGAAGTGGTAGAGGCTACAAGAAAAGAAATCCTTTCCAATTATTTGGTTATATATATATAGAGAAAAATTCGACTTTGAATCAGGTGTATATGCATTGATTGATGGAAGTATGATTTGTATTTGAATCAGAGTATTGGCATTATATTTATATATGCAAGAGATAGAAAAATGAATAATGAAAAGAGCATAATTTGAATTCTACGGTATGAATACTGAAATCCTCTGTATAAAATAGCATATTTTAATAGATTGATAAGAAACCATCGATCACAGAATGGATCGATGGTGACCCATTAAAAGAATGTGCCCTTTAATGAAACAACATGCAGAAAAGCCAATTGAACGGTGAAATTATGAAAAGAACTCAGCACTCAAATTTATATCAAATATGTATTTTGTAAGGGTTTGAAGAACAAAGAAACAGTGAAATAGAAGAGGAACAGTAAAGGCGATTTTAGAAAACCAGCAAAGGGTTTTTGTACCGCTTTTAGTTGGTGAGTGGTTTAAATTGAAGCAAACGCGACAGCATTTAGGCAACGACACGTGGCAAATCAAAACCTCCTATTTCGCATAGGTTAGGAAAGGTTAAATGGCATGCTTCTTATTATAATATATCCATTGGATATACACATAGATCGTATTTGGAGTGCGATATTCGTTGGATAAGGGAAGGCACGTAAATCATCGATAAAGGTATGTTTGGTTGTAAGATGTTGGGCCTGAATGTATTATGTTTGCAGAATGGGTTTTAACCAAAGTTGAATTCGTAAATAAAAATTGTCATGACGGGTATTATTTATGTGGTTTGAAACATGAATTATGGAAAGGTAAGTGTGGGCCCGATTATGTTATATAGTAACATTTATGTTAACCCTTTGGGTTTTCTTCTACCAAATTCGAATTCATAAGAGTGAATGGCATGAAAAAATATGATATTATGTTGGCACTTTGGTACATTTAACCAAAGTCGGTTTCATAAATACAAATGTCAAGTAAGTCAATCAAAAAGTGAAATCGTGGGCCAATAGCGTAGAGGAATGGTAATTGGTCTTGGAAACCAGAAAGTGGTTTTCGCGTAGGTTGAAAGATGTAAGCGGTAATAGCTGAATACCATGCGATATACCTCCAGAAGAGACATGTGGCATATAAAAACCGCCTATTTCTCATAGGTTTGAAACCGTTGATGGTCACGCATCTTGAAATGCGATTATCGTTATAACGATGGATGGGGAGTGATCGACAGTAAAGGTGTAAAGGTGTGTTGTGGGTCTAGATTTATTAAGGAGCATCAATATATGTGAAGAGAAAGGTAAGTTGTGATGAAGCGATAACCGTTGGATCATGGAGTAAAAGATCTACTGTGGAAGTTAAATGTGAAAAGCTATAAGCAAGAAGGCGGAAAGGTGAGTATTAAGTTGTGGGCCCGAATATTAACATTATGTTGACATTCTGGGTTTTTAACCAAAGTCGAATTGTAAATTCGATATTCATAAAGTGGAGTTTTATTATGGTTTATACCATAGGTTATGTAAGTGAAATAGCTTCCGCATATGAAGTTAATATTGTTTGGGGTCTTTAATATTGAGATGTGCATTGTATATATGCAAAGTGTGGGTGAACGTAGCACAAAAGACACAGGTAACGGAAGAAACAGGGCAATTATGCAGCAGAGCTGGAATAAAACAACAGAAATAGAAAGGACACAAGGACAACAAGTAGAAGAGGCCAAACACACAACAAAGCAAGAAACTAATTGATTGAGTAAATAATTGTGAATAACTGAAAATGTATTATTAATTTTATATTGTTTGTGATGAAAAGGCAAGTCTCCATAGGCATAGGAAAAAATCCAATGAGTGTTGAAATGATTATTTCTGTATTTTTGGCTGATGTAATAACCTGAACTGAAGTATGAGGAATCGAAAGGGTGGAAGGCATAGAGTCAGGCTTGTTCACTTTGAATTCCCTATAGAATGCAAAGTGTCATGTAGATTATCTGTATAAAACATGTAATATCAATGTGAATAGAAAGTGAGAGAGAACAGCATGAGGAATGAGAGTGAAAGAATAAGAAGAAAAAGAGTAGATAGAGAATTTGTGTAGATCCAGAGATGATATAAGGCATATATGAAGGCTGGAGGACAACATTGAAGAAGGAATAAAATAGAGCTGATGTCCAGGTAAATCAGCATGTGTTTTCATTGTAGTATGAGGAAGTTGGTGCTTCCATATCAAGTTGTAGCTTGATAGATGTCCAGTTGTAGCTGGCTGAGGTAGGAGCCTCCTGTGGGTTGTAGCCTGCAGAAAATAGATGGCAGTTGGAGCTTCCTTGCAAGTTGTAGCTTGCAGAATTAAGGCAATAGCCTCCTGTAGGTTGGAGCCTATAGAAAATCAGTGGTGAGTGGGAGTTGGAGCTTGAATTTGGATCACAAAAATAATAAGATGTGGTTTTTTCCCTTATGGGTTTCCACTTATATCTGTTGTCCATGTGCATGATGACTATGTGTTGATGTTTTTCATTTAATATAGTTAATACTTGTTTCTCACATATTAAGATTGTTGTTTCATTATATATTAAGTTGATCATGAAATGAAGGTGTAAATAAGTGTAAAAGAAAGTTTTAAAAGTCCATAAATGAGTTAAACTGATTCACCCCCCCACCCCCCTCTCAGTTTAACTAAGGGTTCAACAATTGGTATCAGAGCCAGGTTCCTTCTATATCAGTTTAACAACTGGAAAGAGATCATTGGTCCCCAAGATGGCTATTCTAGAAGGATGCTCATCAAATAAAGCCCCTTTGTTTATTGGCACAAACTATGCCTTATGAAAAATAAGAATGAGGACGTACATAATGTATCTAGGAATAGAAGTTTGGGCTGCTGTGTAATTAGGATATGCCCCAAAGGATTCTGACACAGAGAAAGAAGCCAACCAAGATTTTATAGCTAATTCCAAAGCCATGAATGCACTCTTAAGTGGTCTGTGTGAGGCATAATTTATCAAAGTAACGCACAACAAGACTTCCAAAGAAATATGGGAGACATTAGAAAGTATCCATGAGAGAGATAAAAAGGTGAAGATGGCCAAACAGCAAGTCTATAGAGCTCTGTTTGAAAATATAAAAATGAATGAAGAAGAATATGTTGCCAGCTTCTTCTTAAGGGTTGCATAAATTGTGAATAACATGAAAGCTCTAGAAAAAACCATTAGAGAATGTGTAATTGTACAAAATATATTGAGATCTTTACCATCCAAGCTTAACCCCAAGGTTTTTTCCATAGAAGAAACATTTGACTTGGAAACTTAATAGCCTATGAGATGAGACTTCCACATAGGAAGTCAAATGTGAGGGAGGCAGCCTTTAAGGTAGAGAAGTGCAAAGAAGAAAAGGAAGATACATCATACATGCTCATGCTCTAATGAAGAAGAGGCCAAATTTTTCATAAGATTGGATAGAGGCTTAGGCAAGTATAAAGGTAAACTTCCATTTAAATGCTTTAACTGTGGAAGAGTTGGGCACTATGCATCTAAGTGTCCTCATAAGAAAACAATGAATCAGACACAAGAGACAGAGAAAACCAAAACAAATAACTGGAAAAAAGGGAAGAGATTCAATAGAAAATCATTTTATGCTCAGCAAGATAGTAGTGCATCTGAAAACTCAAATGGATCCTCAAATGAAGAAGGAACCTCTGAATTTGTGTTGATGGTCAAGGAAGAGTCTAAAGGATTCCTTCTATAAGATGAGGAAGAAGGTGAGGTAGATCTTGAGGGGGAGATAAGAAGTGCCCTGGAGGAAATAGACAGACTTATACTCAAGTGCAGAAAATAGAAAGACATTATCCTCAAATATGTAAAAGAAGAACCAAATTTAGAAGACCTAATTCAGTGAAATTAGAACTTGAAGAAGCTAAGAAGGTGGAAGACACTCTACTAAAGCAAATTAAGGATAAAATTCAGAAGCAAGAGAAATTGGAAGAAGAATTAGTATTCCTAAGAAATAAATTAGAAAACGCCCAAAGGGAATTATCAATGGACACTCATGAATGACAAGCTCTGAGCAGTTGGATAAAATACTAAATTTTAAAAGATCTCCTCTCATAAAGGCGGGGATAGGTTACGAAGGAGAAACTAGCAAATCCAAGGTAGAAGATAACCAGAATATCATTTTTGTAAAATTTGTAAAGGATAATGAAGCATCTCAAAAGATTCCTGCAGAAGTAGAAGCCATCAAGAACATGACCTGCAATGAATTAAATAGAAACAAGAAAGAACCTCAAATGACAAAGAACAAAATGAAGAAACATTTAGCTGAAAAAGGCTCTTACACTCCTGAATATGAATTGAATAAATTCAGAAGCTGTCAGAGGAGATTATTTCCTCCTATGAGAAATATCACTTGTTTTTCCTGCCAAAAACTGGGACATATTGCAGCATACTGTCAGACAAATAAAATTGAGTCCAACCAGCAAAGGATGCAGAAAATGAAAATACTACCTCAAGCAAATAAATGGAGAGGACAACCTTTCACCGAGTACACTAATCGTTTCCATGGGTATTGTTTTTATTATAAGGGGCTCGGTCATAAATCCATGGAGTGCAGAACGTATGGACAAAGACTGATGTATGAAAACTCAAGGAGATTTATGACCAATGGAGAATTCACTCACATACATAATCCATTCAGAAATATAATAAAATGCTTTTTCTGCCATCAAATCGGTCACCAATCTCACAAATGTCCTCTCAAAGACTGTGGTCCATCTTCTTAGGAAAGGTACCAAAAAAATAGTCGCATGTAGTGGAAAAATAAGTTGAATAAGTGTGACCTAGCTCTAATAGCTCAAGATCAAAAAAGCCAAAGGTATATGGAAAGTGGATGCTCAAAGCATATGACTGGATATTGAAGCAATTTTGTAACCTTTGATGAAAAAAAATCTGGAAACGTAACATTCGGCAATGATAAAGCAGGGAAAATCAAAGGAAAAGGCTCAGTCAGTCTGAATAATGGAAGAGGAGAGGCTCAAGATGTACTATTTTTGGATGGGCTAAAATCCAATCTGGTAAGTGTCAGTCAAATGTGTGATAAAGGTTGTGAGGTCCTTTTCAGAGCCCAAGATTGTGAAGTAAGATCTAGCACCATAGGAAAGACTTTGATCAAAGGTGTTTGAACATAAAGTAATGTCTATATAGTGAAAGAAGAGAATGAAGTGTGCCACTTAAGAAAACTTGATGAATCCTGGTTATGGCATAGAATATTGGGACACCTAAACTTTGACCACATTATCAGTCTGAGCAAGAAGAATGCATTCAAAGATATGCCTGCAATAAAGAAGCCTTCAAATACCATATGTAAATCCTACCAACTGGGAAAGCAGACCCGCACATCTTTCAAGGCCAAAGATAAACTATCTACAAGTATGCCACTTGAGCTTGTACATGTTAGCTCCTCGTAATTTTCTAGATTGATTTAGAAACAAATGGACAGGGGCAACATCAAACCAAGCTTTGGAATCCAAGGACCTAGCCTTCCTAAATTGGAAGAGGAATCTCTTTAGTAGGTGCAAAGATGTGAACTTGTTTGCTGATTAGGGTTGATTTTAGGCTAGATGTTAAGTGCAGGGTATTTTGACTATTTTTGGTTGGATATGATTCTCAGATGGATTTAGATAGAAAACATGGAAGATTGTTAATTCATTGGGCAATGGAGTCTAACAAGGTCATGATAAGTTCATCAATGGTTTCAAGAGCATTTGCAGGGCAATTTTAACTTGGTCGGTGGATCTTTGAGGTTGTGGTGGATGATGAGATGAACATTAAGCTTGAGAATAAAAGCTAGTGAAGGGCAGGACTGAATCCTTAATAAATTTTTAGACTAAGGGAGTTAGAAAAATCATAAGCATGGAAAGAGAATAAAAGGCATAAGTGAAAACTAATCCATTTGATTTCAAACTGAACATAGATGATTATCCAAGACAAACATTCAAATGAAATTATAGAAAGGCAAGAAATTTATTTAACTTTCATAGATTTCATTATCAAGAGAAGAAAACATTTAAGATGCACAAATAACTATAACCATGGAAGGAGAGAAAACCCTGAACATCTAAATTTACAACTATGAAGGTTCCTTGAAAAAAATTTAGCTAAGTAAAGGCAAAGAGCATGATTGAAACAGACTTCTTTGATAAATTTAGGCAAAGATGCTTCTAAAGAGTTGATTCCAAAACAGAGTATTTCAGTGGCAACAATATGCAGGGATAGCCATAAATTATACTTGACACTAACTAATATAAACCATTCAGGAAATGGACAAGCCAAGAACTTCTTAGGGAGCAAGAGATGAATTCCCTAACATATCTCAACAGAAGAAAACATTGAGGTAGTGAAGGAAAAACAGAATTAAGGTGCCATCAGAAAACATTTCTTAATCTAAATTTTTTGTCCTATTGCAAAATAGCAAGATGGAAAATAGAATGGAAAACTAGAAAATATGAACATAAGAAAACTTCACCATCAACCAAGCTTATGGATCCTACAAACAGTCTCTATCCATCAACAAGCAAACCAGGGTATGCATGAGCTCCAAGAGATCAAATTGTTATCAAAAACTCCAAGAGACTATGTATATGCTTCAGCATAAGTCATCAAAATCCAACTAATACATAAGAGCTTCATGCTCTATTTATGGAGCAAATGAGGAGGTGGAAACCCTAAGAGGCTTCCAAAAACCCTAATTTAGCCATAAATATCATAAATGTGCTTAATGACCATGCAAGGCCCAAGACACATAAGAGGTAAGATAATAAATGAAAAACACCAAAACATAACTCCCAAATCAAATCAGGAGTGATTTGTCCAAAAAAAACATTAAAAAACATATTTGTCATTAATCAATGTCTTTTGTTGACTTTTGACAAAAAGCTATCTCTGTGCGTAGCGCCATTTCGGCAAAAAATAGGGTCTATTGCAGCTGAGTTTTGGACCCCTTCCCAGCCTCGGATTTGGACCTGTGATGGCTCGTTGGAAAGATTGATGAGTCTACTTTCCAAAATTACTTGATTTGTGCTGAATGGATGCCATTTACCTTCTCAAAAAAAAAATCTCCCATGACTACTCTGTGCACAGCGCCAGGCCTAAAAAGGAGGCAGAAAGGTCATTTTTGAGATGTTTTTTAACCTTTTGAGGGGGAAACAAATGCTCCAATTGACCTGAAATTTTGTGGGTGGACTATTGGTGACATGAGAAATCCAAAAATCTAAACTCCAGCAGCTGAAGATGCCTAAATTTTGTGCGTAGCGCCTAGGGTGTTGCGCTCCTAGGGGTCAAAATTTGGAAAAAACAAAACATTTCCGGATTTGCCTCAAAATTGGCGTGTAGACCCCTCAAGGGGTTTTATACATCTACTGAGAAGCATCAGCCAAGATTCCGATGCTATCATGCACTTTGTTCTTTTCTAGCTCTTCTAGCTCCATGAGGGCTTGCTTGAGTTTGGCATTGGCAAGCATGCTCTTCCTTGCATAGTGTTTGACCATTTTCTTATGCAAGGCAAGGCCCCTATTCACCTATTTGAAATATTTATGCTCCTATTTATAATAGTAGATGACCCTTTGTGCCCTTTCAAAGTCCTTTTCCATTCTTGAAGTTGCGCTTCCTTTTCTAAGAGGAGCAATTTTGTACTCATCCCTTGGTCCTCATTATCACTGTCTAGATCAAAGAAAAGAGGGCCTTGAGAAGTATTTTTTATCCTTTTTCTCCTTCTTACCTATACCTTCTATTCAACCTTTTCCACTTTTTCTTTCCCTTTGTCCAATATTTTGGCTATTTGAGAAGTGATGGCCCTTTGCCTTTTAGAGGCAGCAAACACATTTCTTCTCCCTCTGTGATATGTGCATGTGAGTGGGGTAACAATGGGAGTTCTAAAGGCAGTGTTATCATCATTTTGGCCTTTATTTTTCTTGATATTTTCTGCACTTTCCTCACTCTAATTTTATTTGTCATGTATGGACTAATTTTTGTCAAGACAGTCATGATTGTTGTCATGACTCTTTCCTTGACTGCTTGGTGTACTTTGATGGTTGCCCTCCTCATCATCCTACCCCTCCTCATCATCCTGCTCTTCCCCATCATCTTTTTGATATTCTTCCCCATCATCTTGATGCTCTTCCTCTTCATCATTCTGTTGTGCCTCTTCATCTTTGTGGTTGCCTTCACTAACTTCATCATTGCCATCACTGCTTTCTTCATGGCTACTTCCCTCCTCTTCATCATTTTCTTCATTTTCATCATCTTATTCTTCACTTATCCCTCCTTTTCCATCATTATCTATCTCATCTTCCTCCTAACTATTGCCTTATATGTGTTCTTCACTAGGGCTACGGTTAACCCCTTCACTTGGCAATTTAGGGGAGGAGGTAAGAGGTGAAATTATTTGTGGAGAAGGCACATGGGGAGATGATGGATGTGTGGAGGTATATGGTTTTGAAGTGGAAGGAAATTTCTGCTGGATGAAGGCCCAAGGGTCTAAAAACACATCATGTGAGATGAAGGTCTCCCAAGATATACCTTGTTTCTCTAGCTGGTATAGGACAATCATTTTGATCACGGAGTGATGAAAGAGGCTAGGCATTTGGTGGTCATAGCTTTTCTTCTTGACAACTGAGGCCATTTTATCAATGCTTCGGAAAAGGTAGTAAGGTAGGTTCATCATATTGACCCTAGTAAAATGCATCAACAGCCTTATATTATATGAGTAGAGCCGGGAGTATCTCCCCTCACATGTGAAGTAACTGATAATCTACCTCATCAATGCAACATACCTCTCCAGCAAATGGAAAAAATGGAAGACAGCCTTACAATTTTTTTGATAGATGGGTTTCAAATAGGGCCCATAATAACTCAAATCCAACCTCTTTTGTTTGAACCACACTTCACCAATGTCTGGTATACCTATTGCTTTGGAAATTATCTTAGATGAGAGCTCAAATTGTACCCCTGCTAGATTGACTTGATGCTTCTGTAAACTACAGAAGAACAATCTAGTCAATTCTGAATGGCTACTGACTTGCTTGACCTTCTCACAAAATCTATAGCACCCTACATCCTAGAAGCATGAAAGGATCATAGGAGATGAAGTGAGTGGAGTGGTGTCTAGGGGCTCAAGTATTTTTTCTTTTCCTCCAAGATGTTTTTTCTCGGTGGGATTATGACTCTCATCACCACTGGTATGACTATCTCCCTCTGACATGATGACTGGTCTAAAAACAGCAGTAGGGCCTTTGAACTTTTCTTGAGGGTTTTTGGGCAAAATAAGTGCTTTTAGTGGATTTAGGTCAACTCTTTGCAATATGAAAACTAAGGTGAAAATGATTTTTTTAGAGCTTGCACTTGGGGTTTAGAGGATAGCCTATAGTAACCCAATCTTCTTTTTGTACTTAAAACCAAATTCATTTGCAAACCCTAACTCAAATACTAAGAAATTGATCTTTATATAGTTTAAGGTTTGTTCAAATTTTGACTATGGATGACTTCATTTTTTTTAGAAAAAGGAGAGCTTGGGAGGAAACAAAAAATTTCACCAACCTTAGACTCTGCTTGCAGAAGTTTGAAGATGAATTTCGGACTTTGGAGCTTTTTGAGAAAATATGTAAAAATCTAGCCGGAGCACAGCGCCTGTGCGTAGCACCGAGCGAACTAGCTGGTGCCTCGGGTGCTTCCAGTATTTTATGCGCCTATTAGCACCTAATTTGAACCTTAGGCTGAAGGAAGGAAAATCGGGGTAACTTCAAACCACGCTCAGCCTTGTAGCTAGCCCTACAAGGTCAGGAGAGGGCTCTCTCTATAAAAAATATTCAATGAAGTATAACTACAAACTGATTTTAGGCTAGGTATAATAAATGGAAATGTTTCATAAATATCAGGGTTATAAGGATCATATGGGTTGGGAAGTTTGAATCTGGGGAATTAAATCAAAGATATAGGGTATCCTGTGGGGCAAGATAGACAGGGATTTTAAAATTTTAGTTTAAATAATGATGGAATGTTTAAGACTGGTGAGAAACTGAAAAGGGCATGGGAGATGAATCATTTTCAAACAGAAGAAAACAGAGTATTGAATGATTTCCCAAGGCAGGGCATTATATAATGGATTCTACCTATATATCTTGAAAGCATTCCACAAAGATATGAATGAATGAATAGAAAACATAACAATTAACAGATGAACATAAAAGAAAGAACAGTGCTAAAATACATACCACTGGGATCCCACAAATTAGTGCTACATTTCTTTATTAATTCCCTGCAAAACTGTTACAAATGGAGCGTGGAGTGTCCTCAGTGATTTCCAACTTATTCTTCACTTTATTCCCCCCTTACAAATGATGAATAATTACATTAAATAGGCAAAATTTGACGAGGGGAAGATCCACAGAAGAGGGAGTTGTTTCACCAGCTTTGGAACAAAAATCTGAATATAGGAAAAAGACCAACAATATGTCCCTAAAAAGGAGGAGAAACGATACTTTTTGACCATCTGAAGAATTTGTAGTTGCTCAAACAGAGGAGAAGAAAGACAAATTCAGAACCATTTCTCCTTTTTATCATTACTGTCATGCTGTAATGATCTCTGTGTTTATATTTAGCTCTCGGCCTTGACTATTTCTTTTCTTTTGTTGAAAATCCCTTTTATGCTGAGAAATGCCCTTTAGAACCAATAAAACTGAAATTATGCCATTTAATGAAGAAAAGACCCTTTTTGGGTGAAGAAGAGCAAAGGAAAGGATGGTGGGCCCGAGTTTCGATCGCAAATCGCAATCGAAAAGGGGGGAAGGTGTATTGGGACATTGCAATTGGAAA
Organism: Pinus albicaulis; assembly: GCA_034641835.2. Taxonomy (NCBI): domain Eukaryota; kingdom Viridiplantae; phylum Streptophyta; class Pinopsida; order Pinales; family Pinaceae; genus Pinus; species Pinus albicaulis. Next base: position 239,440,364 of record CM076572.1, read on the forward strand.
CCACGATGAGATTGTGTATAGGGGGGGTCTCATGGGAAAATCACAATCACAAATCAAAAATCGTAGCAGAAGAGGAATGGGCACATCGTATTGATGACTTGCGATGCGATGGAAGCGGGTACGATGGAGTAATGCAATAGAGGTGCGGGGACAAGCGAGGGAAAGAGATGTCCGATGGTGTAAATGAAAAATCCCTTTAAAACAAATAAAAATGACTTTTCTGCAATTTACAAATGGAAAAATCATTTTTCATTGAAAAGGCAGAGGGATTTAAGGTGGGACCCCTAGGTAATCGCAAATCGCAAATCGGCAAGGGAGTGGAGCCAGAGCAATGCTGCGGAAAATGTTGATTGCGATGGTGTGTGGCTTGTGAGTCGTCCGATTGGAAGGGTGGATCGATGGTGGAGATGCAATCGACGAGAGTCAATCGCATCGGAAGAAATCATAGGAGCGGGAACAAATTTGGGAGCGCTGCGAAGTTGTAATGCGATCAAGCGATTGCGATCGGACATGGGTCATCAGATCGCTGAGCAGATCAACGGTCCAGATGTGATTGGGCAAGGTCAATCGCATCGGAGATTTGTGATCGAGGAAGGGTCAATTGGAAGTATGCGATTTGAATGGTGCAATTGGATCGGGGGAAAAGGGTTTTATAATGAAAAAAAAAAAAAAAATTATATAAAATAAAGTCTAAGGGACAATAAGAAAAGGGGCAAGGTTCGGCTTTGGGGACTTTTATTCACTCAGGCATATTTTCGAATCCAGGAGTCAGTTTTGAGGGTATAATATATCGTTGGAAAGATCTTTTTGGGCTATTTCTGATGGATATACTTAGAACATGATTTTGCACTGAAAATACTATGGAAATCACCTTTTAAAACCAAGGGGTTGCAGTGTAGAGGTAGCAGCTTCTAAAGCTCAACTTATTACATATAAAATTACATAAGAAATGATAATAAAGGCAAAGTGTCATGTTTTCACCTCAAAACATTTTTTGAAGTGAAAATTACATCAAGCTTAATAGAAGAACTCTTTGATTTTTCCAGATACTGTGCCTTTGATTTTATTTGACCTCCCCATGACCTTGCTGATATTTATTAACACTTGACTCATTAACTTGACCATGATGAAATCCTAGAACCTAATGAGACTACCTTATGACCTAATAACATGAATTTTAGAGTAAAGTGAATCATGACTGAAGACCATAGAGAGAGGAATCTGCAAGTTTCACATGAGGGAAAACTGATGAAAGACCACTACCATCAATGAATCCATGACCTAATGGAATGGTGAAAATTTATGGTATGGGAATCCTACTATGCAAACGCAAAAGAGAAAATTTGATCACTGATGGCAGTATGACAAAACTGACACTAACATTGGCTCCAATGGGGATGGTAGCTCCTTGGAGGTGCCAAGAACACCGTAGACCAAGTAGCCTTATCCATTGGGAAAATATGGTCAAAATACTAAAAACTGACACAATGCAGACTGACTCTGACTCAAACTATGACTGAAAACTAAATTAAAACTAACAAACCTTACACATATCATTCAAGTTTTATAGCCTTCACCTCAGGCCCCAAACTTCAATGACTGTGTACTTGAAATCTGACCAACAATGGTATGGTATATACAATGACTATGAGATAAATTTGGATCCATTTTCTCAAAAGTGGTAGTGCTTCAAAATCCTACCATTCACTGGTCCTCCAAGGCAATCTTGGCCATCCATCTCTATGAGAAAGAAAGCATTCTGTCCCCTGTATGTTGAAATCTTGTATGGTCCTTTCCACAGGTTGTCAAACTTACCATGCTTCCCTTTATCCTCATTTCGTGCATCCCATCTCAACACCACATCTTCCAACTGAAACCTTTCTGCTTTGGTTTTCCGGTCATAGATTTTCTTTGTCTTTTCCTGCAACTGGATAGTGTTCTGAGAGACTTCCTCCCTTGTTTGCTGAAGGTGGATCATTTGATTGATCCTTCGCTGATTATCGTCCTCTTCACTGCCAGCCTCTTGCAATAGTCTCATGACCAGAACTGTAAGTGATGTAGGAAAAACAACATCAGTACCATAAATCAATTCAAACAGTGACATACCTATGGATTTCTTACTGCTGACTCTATCTGCCCATAATGCATTGATGAGCTTTCGATGCCAATTCCTCTTATTCGCTTCCAGCATTTTCTTGATTATGTTTACCAGAGATTTATTTGATGATTCTTCCAGGTCGTTGCCTTGTGGGTAATATGTTGTTGAATGGCCCAACACAATATTTTATTTGTCACAGAATTCCACCATCTTCTTATATCTAAATGTTGTTGCGTTATCTGTTATGATTTTGTAAGGGCAACCAAAACAAGACAAGATATTCGATTCTAAAAATTGAATGATTACCGTATCAGTGGCCTGCCTTGCTAGAATGGCCTCGATCCATTTGGTGAAGTAATTGGTACCTGTCAAGATCCATCGATGTTGTGTTGATGATGCGGGATGGATTTCCCATATGAAATCAAGTCCCCACTGCTGGAAAGGAGCATTCACTAAAACTGGTTTCAAAGGAAGAGGAAGCGGTTTTCTTTTTCCTTGGAAAACTTGACACTCATGGCAGCGCATCACTATTTTATACAAATATGAAAATAAAGTGGGCCAATAATATCCTACTCTCAATAGTTTGTTAGTTGTTGTTTTCCAAAACAAATGACCACCACAATCACCTTTGTGAAAGTCATGCATCACCTGTTGAGCCTCATCTTCAACCAAACAATTAAGAAGAATACCTCCTGGATCTTTCCAATAAAGAGCGTTGTTTAGAATACAGAATTTAGCAGACTTAAGTTTTAGTGATCTACCTTTGCTTCTAGACATCATGGGAGGGGGTGAAAGGGTTTGAAGAACGTAAACAAGGTCTGAATACCATGGGGATTGTAGAAAAATGTCTAAAAATGGAACAAGAAAACCATCGTCCTCATCCTCTGACATTGTTGTTATGAGGTTTATGTCCAGAGCACGCAGGTTTGATTGGGCCATTAGTTTCGCCAAGCCTTTTCCTTTGATTAACTTTGTGGGTTTGATCTCCAAATCATATTCCAACATTGCTGCTATCCACTTACCTCTTCTTCCCTCCGGATCAGTTTGCATCAGGACATCCTTCACTACTGCATTAGGAACATATGCTATAGTATGTGAATGCAGAATGTATACTCTAAAATCCTTCAATGCTTTTATAAGATCCAATGCTTGTTTCTCAATAATATTATACTGCAAGGCAGCATCTCGAATGGTCCTACTGAAAAAGCAAATGGGCTTTTCAATCTGATCTCTCTTTTGCATCAATACCACAGCCATGTTATGCTCCGATGCAAATGAAAATATAATGAAATATTGAGTGCAATCAAGACTAATCAAGACTGGGGCATTGGACAAAGAAAATTTTACCAAATTAAATTACTTGATAGCCTCCTCACTCCATTTGATAGTGTTGTCCTTATTCAACATGTTATTCATTTCTCTTAAATGTTCAGCCAAATTGGGTATAAATCTGCACAAAAAGTTCATGTTACCATTGAATGCCTGAATCTCCTTCTTGTTACGTGGGAGTTCTATGTGCTGAATTGCCTCCACTCATGAAGGATCAATTCAGATACCATATTTAGAGATGATACGCCTCAACAGTTTGCCTTCATCCATGCCAAACATAATTTTCTTCGGATTGAGAGAAATCCAAAACTTTCTGCATCACTGAAATACAATCCTCAAGTGGCGCAAATGTTCTTCATCATAACCAAAAAACACTGTCAAATCATCCAAACAAACAACCAAAAAAACATCCTTTTCATTGGAAAAAGTGATATCCATTGCTAGCTGGAACGTGGCTCCAGCGTTCTTCAATCCAAATGGAATTTTGGCATACTGGAAGGTTCCCCAAGGTGTTGTGAAAGCAGTCTTGTCTTGGTCTTTTTCATGCACCAAGATCTGATTATACCCTAAGTAACCATCGAGTAGTGACATCCTTGATGCTCCAACTACTCTTTGTAGAATATGGTCCATCTTCGGAAGTGGATAGTTATCCTTTATGGATACTCTATTCAGATTCCAGAAATCTATACACAATGTTGGCCAGATAAATCGATCTTGCGGACAAGATAGATCTCCCTAGTGTCAGAAGACAATCTAGCAACAAACGAACAACTAAGTTTGTCTTTCTCTAAATATATTCATTTTACAAGTAAATGCTATAAAGGTGTCGATCCTACCTTAGATCCAAATGCTTATTTGCGGTCGTAGTGCTTCTGTCGAATCAATAATCCTTCTGTCGCAACAATATTTCTTTCGTCGCAACAATCATTCTTCCATCGCAACAAGAGTTCTTTCGTCACAACAATAATCCTTCCGTCGTAACAAGAGTTCTTTCGTCGCAAGAAAGTGTCATCTTTTGTCGCAACAAAGTGTCATATTTTGTCGACTTGCAATCACAAACAAGAAAATATTAATAGCACCTATATAACAAATAATTATAAAACATACCTATCATAGTGATCAAGGAATCTATGAAATAAACGATCAAACGATAGCTTATTGAAATAAATAATCGAACGAAAATTTATTGAGAAAAACAAAACTTGATTGTATTAATCTAAAAATAACAGAAGAACCTTACAACCTTAGCCTTGATGTTGAACAGGCCTTCCCGGGGTCCGAAGCAGGAGTCTCCTCTACTTTGATAAGTCTTTCACTCTTCCTCCAGGAGCATAAAGAGGTATGTGATCTTTCCTCTCAAAAGCTCAGTAGAAAGAAGACTAAATCTCAACAGCACTTCAACTCAATCACACATAAAGCTTGAACTCCCTTTGAGGCTACCCAATGCCTCTTTTTATAGAGCAGATGAGGAGTTTAGGGTTCCACCTTTGAAGGGATAGAATCCTCCTTCAAATGGATAGGCTCCTCACATCAAGGGATTAGTTCCTTAAGGTGAGGGATGCATGAACCTTACTAAAGCGTGCTCATCCCCAAAAAATCTCATCTAGAACCTTCTAGAATTGACCTCAAATCAGTTTTTTGACTTTACTTTCTCGCTTTTTTTACTTTGAGGAGGGTACACAGGCATTGTAAAGGAAAAATTCATTCTATAACGTAGGTAAGAAGTGTATTACCTGCATACCCAAGCTAAGAACGCAGGCAAGCTACATGTTACCTGCGTACCCAAAGTTTCAGAGATTTTTAGGGTTTTTCCTCTTGTTTTAGGGCTTTTAATGAGGAACAAAGGTTGTAAGACTTGAAAAGGAGGCATGTATGAGTGTTAATGAGCTCATAAAATCAGCAGAATGTCAAGGTGATAGTTTCTAGTGCAACACACAACCTTATCTCTCCTGTCTTTTTACGTACTGGGACCAAATTTGAAATCTAATTGGGACAATGATACTAGCTTTATACAATCTGTTTACCTCTTTTTCAATGGATGGAAGCAGCTTTGGGTTGATCCTTCTTAGCTTCTGTCTAAATGGATTCTAATCTGGCTTGATGGGAATAGTATGCCGAATTATATTTTTTTCATACACCTTCAAATCTGAATAATCCCACGCAAACACATCAGAAAATTCAGAAACTAATTTAACATACTATTCCTTTACCTCAGGGGACAATGCTTTTGGTAACTTTACAATCTTAGGCTTGTCAGCTGTTCCAATATTAACATCTTCAACTCCTTTATCAGTAGGCACTAAGCTTGGTTTCTTTGCTACGTCATCCTGATCAAAAAGCTCCTCTAAAGGTATGAGACCTCTAGGAATTACATTGTCTTTCAGCTGCAATATGTCCATCTGATTTTCTTTGATTTCTTGATCATCGACTTCATAATCACCCTCTATGGAAGTATCCTTGAATTTTCCTTCATTCTGCAAAAAATCATTTATTTCATTGTCATCCCAAAACACTTGCCAATACCTCAAATTATCCAGAACAGCAAGCCGATGTTTGACATAAATTTCAAATTTGTTGCTGGAATTCATTGGAATCTTCAAATTGCTTGCAGTAGTGGAAAGAGAATCTGCAATAATATTCTGCATTCGCGGTACTGCTCTCAAATTGTATTCAGGAAACATCCTAAAGATATCTAGAACTGCATTTCTGTAGGCCCTCAATCGCGGATGCTTTGCTTGGTACTCTCCTTTTACCTGTTTGATTATCAACTCCGAATCTCCATAGACAGAAATCCTCCTTGCCTTTAGCTTCTTCAAAATTTTCAAACCTGCAATCAAAGCTTCATACTCTACTTCATTGTTAGAGCAGTCAAAAGCCAATTTGTAAGCACATACTCTGACATTACTAGGAACTTTTTCAGGCTAGAAAACAAGGCTTCTCTTTTCTAGTGATCATGTATTTCATTTTCTTCTCCCTGTATAGTTTTCTAAACTGACCGAACACAGGAATGGTGGCATAAGAGAAATCAAGTTGTATGGTTCCTTTCATTTTTTCCCCCCATGACCTGGATAGAAGCATTCCAAACCGATATGGAACATCGGCAACAACCACATCCATCAAAACATTCTTGGTTGGGATTTGATCGAAAGATACTACCAAGTCTTTGATAAGACCAATACAATGGACCCTACCGGAGTCAAAGAAATACAAATCATGGTATTTACAGGTAATATCAAGACCCAACTTCTCCATAATGGCTTTGGGCATCAAGTTGTGCGAGGCTTCAGAGTCCAACATTGCCTTATGTAAAATGAACTCATGAAATCTAAGACTTAGGTAGAAGGGAGGAACTTCACTTTCTTCAGGCTGACCTTCTATGGTTGGACCAAAAATGAGTTCTAGACACCTAATGTTTATAAGTGTTGTTTTTTACCAACTCAGTCAAGGGCATGGACACTTTCAGGTTGGTAATTTCATTTTCTAAATTAAAATATGGAACTTTTTCTACCTCTTTGACGGGAGGATATTTCTTCTCTACTTGCTCCTTTGTTGCACTAAGCCGGTGCTTTTCATTTGCAATGTTAATTGCTAAGGATGCCTTGCTGGGAGAAGTATTAGCAGGCTCTTTACCTTTTCTTTGAGTATTTGAGGGGTCATTCTTCGATTGCAGCTCTTTCATTTTCTGAATGGGGTTGATTGGCACATCTCTGCTCCTCAAAGAATACTGCTTTTGTTGCGCTGACAAAGCGTTCATGTATCCTCTTTGATAATCGTTGGACTCTTCCTCTAACACTACATAATTGGCCAATATGAAATCTTCGTCTTTTTGAATGTCTGTAATCGCTGTATATTCTTCATCTTCTGTTAGAAAAATGGGTGCCCCATCGGCAATTAAGAAATGGTTGGCTTCAACTACTGGATCATCATCATCATCTGTTTCTATTCCCTGAACATAATTTTGCTGTAAAGGAGTTTTGATCTGCTGCTATTGGATCGCTTGGTCATATGCTTTATGTTCCATTTTCTTAATTCGAAATTGTGGCTGTTGTTGTCTTCTGAAGTTCGGATTCCTGATTTGTGCTTCAGGTCTGTCTGAAATAGTCAACCGATCGACCATATTTTCCACTATTCGGATCAAAGTATCCATCTTACTGTCTGAAGGAGAGGCTTCTTCTTTCACAGTTATTCTCTTTTCAGCACTTGTCCGCGCTCTTCTAGCCAGCAAATTTGCTTCTACGCTCACAGTCATTTTCTGCATATGTTCAAGTGTGGTAGGATCTCGTTCTCGTAGCTGATATGCCATATCAGCATCAAAACCATCTAGAAATTTGAGAAAATCTAATCCCATGGGGGGTTTTAAGTTGGCCAGAATAGCATTATACACAGCATTAAATCTCACACAATAATCTTGTACACTTTCACCTACATTCCTTTTAATATTTTCATATTCAGACAAGATTTGGAGTGGTTTTTTCTTTACCTCCCACCGGTCCAGGAATTTTCTATGTAACTCCTGCAAAGTGTGGATAGAGGCTTCTAGTAAGGCTCTAAACCATTTTTGAACTTCACCTCCAAAACTTTGAACAAACAACCTCGTGGTCACATTTTCTACCTCCACCTCATGAAGTTCAAAGAAGTCATTCATATTATCAACATGTTTTTGGGATTTGATGCTTTGAGTGGCATCAAAGATATATATTTTACTTTGATAATCAGTAGGCATATCATTCATATTCTGAGGTAAAACCAGGGGTTCATACCGGGCAGCCATGATTCGAGGTGGATTTAGAACAGCGTTTGTGCTACTAGGATTCAAGGGAGTTGTTGATGGAGGAGTCGAAAGCTGAGAATTGACTTCTGAAACTGATGGGAATGCTAACGAATTAAGGGGAGGATATTGGTTACAGTGATAGATGTCTGAGGGGAATTCAAAATATAATCATCAATTGATCTATTTTCCCTTTGAACTTCAAGATCCACAAGAAACTCGGCGTCTAAAACTGTGTTATCAAGTGCAGCTTCTGATTTATTTCTGAACAAAGAAAGCTAAAAACACTCATCAAAAGAGAGGTCTTCTATAAACAACCACTCACTGGGCTAGGTATGGGATCTGAAAATAGGTCTAGGGCTTACTAAACCTTCTTGTTTTCTAATTATTCTTGGGATGAGATTAGGATTTTCAAACACAGGGGGAGTATTTGGATCAGGATTGGCCCTTTTGTATCTCCTTGAAGCCAGTGTGGTCAAATTTCTACTTTACAATGTTTAATTTCAGCCTAGCAAACTCTTAACCTTATCATCCAAAGTCCAGGAATTTATATGGAAGATATTACTGGGGTGAAAATTTTTTATGCTAAATAGGTCCCCAGTATGGTCGCCAGGAAATGTTGGCACCTAATTTGAACCTTAGGCTGAAGGAAGGCAAATCAGGGTAACTTCAAACCATGCTTAGCCTTGTAGCTATCCCTACAAGGTAAGGAGAGGGCTCTCTCCGTAAAAAATATTCAATGAAGTATAACTGCAAACTGATTTTAGGCTAGGTATAATAAATGAAAATGTTTCATAAATATCAAGGTTATAAGGATCAGATGGGTTGGGCAGTTTGAATCTGGGGAATTAAATCAAAGATACAGGGTATCTTGTGGGGCAAGATAGGCAGGGATTTTAACAATTTAGTTTAAATAATGATGGAATGTTTAAGACTGGTGAGAATCTGAAAAGGTCATGGGAGATGAATCATTTTCAAACAGCAGAAAACATAGAGTATTGAATGATTTCCCAAGGCAAAGCATTATATAATGGATTCTACCTATCTATCTTAAAATCATTCAACAAAGATATGAATGAATGAATGAAAAACATAACAATTAACAGATGAACACAAAGGAAAGAACAGTGCTAAAATCTATACCACAGGGATCCCACAAATCAGTGCTGCATTTCTTTATTAATTCCTTGCCAAACTATTACAAATGGAGCGCAGAGCGTCCTCAGTGATTTCCAACTTATTCTTCACTTTATTCTCCCCTTACAAATGATGAATAATTACATTAAATAGACATAATTTGAGGGGGGGAAGATCCACAGAAGAAGGAGCTGTTTCACCAGCTTTGGAACAGAAATCTGAATATAGGAAAAAGACCAACAATATGTTCCTTAAAAGGAGGAGAAACAATACTTTTTGACCATCTGAAGAATTTGCAGTTGCTCAAACAAAGGAGAAGAAAGACAAATTCGGAACCATTTCTCCTTTTTATCGTTACTTTCGTGCTGTAATGATCTCTGTGTTTATATTTAGCTCTCGGCCTTGATTATTTCTTTTCTTTTGTTGAAAATCCTTTTTATGCTGAGAAATTCCCTTTAGAACCAATAAAACTGAAATTCTGCCATTCAATGAAGAAAATACCCTTTTTGGGTGAACAAGCGCAAAGGAAAGGAAGGTGGGCCCGAGTTTCAATCGCAATCGCAAATCGCAATCAAAAAGGGGGAAGGTGTATTGGGACAATGCGATTGGAAACCGCGATGCGATAGTGTATAGGGGGAGTCTCATGGGAAAATCGCAATCGCAAATCGGAAATCGCAGCGGAAGAGGAATGGGCACATCGTATTGATGACTTGTGATGTGATGGAAGAGGGTGCGATGGAGTAATGCAATAGAGGTGCGGGGACAAGCGAGGGAAAGCGATGTCCGATGGTGTAAATGAAAAATCCCTTTAAAACAAATAAAAATGAGTTTTCCGCATTTTACAAAGGGAAAAATCATTTTTCATTGAAAAGGCGGAAGGGATTTAAGGTGGGACCCTGAGGTAATCGCAAATCACAAATTGGCAGGGGAGTGGAGCAGGAGAAATGCTGCGGAAAATTTCGATTGCGGTGGTGCGATGGCTTGTGAGCTGTCCGATCGGAAGGGTTGATCGACAGTCGAGATGCGATCGGTGGGAGTCAATCGCATCGGAAGAAATAACAGGAGTGGGAACAAATTTGGGAGTGATACGAAGTTGTGATGTGATCAAGTGATTGTGATCAGACGTGGGCCGTCAGATCACTGAGCAAATCAACGGTCCAAATGTGATCAGGAGGGGTCAATCGCATCGGAGATTTGTGATCGGGGAAGGGTCAATCGGAAGTATGTGATTTGAATGGTGTGATTGAATCGGGGAAAATGGTTTTATAATGAAAAAAAATTAAAATTATATAAAATAAACTCTAAGGGACAGTGAGAAAAGGGGTAAGGTTAGGCTTTGGGGACTTTTATTCACTCAGGCATATTTTCGAATCCAGGAGTCAGTTTTGAGAGTATAATATATTGTTGGAAAGCTCTTTCCAGGCTCTTTCTTATGGATATACTTAGAACATGATTCTGCACTAAAAATACTCTGTAAATAACCTTTGAAAATAAGGGGGGTTGCTGTGTAGAGGTAGCAACTTCTGAAGCTCAACTTATTACATATAAAATTACATAAGAAATGATAATAAAGGAAATGTGTCATGTTTTCACCTCAAAACATGTTTTGAAGTGAAAATTACATCAAGCTTAATAGAACAACTCTTTTATTTTTCCAAATACTGTGCCTTTTTGTTTATTTGACCTCCCCATGACCTTGTTGATATTTATTGACACTTGACTCATTAACTTGACCATGATGAAACCCTAGAACCTAATGAGACTACCCTGTGACCTAATAAAATGAATTTCAGAGTAAAGTGAATCATGACTGAAGACCATAGAGAGAGGAATTAGTAAATTTCATATGAGGGAAAACTGATGAAAGACCACTAGCATCAATGAATCCATGACCTAATGGAATGGTGAAAATTTATGGTATGGGACTCCTACTATGAAAATGAAAAAGAGCAAATTTGATCACTGATGGCAGTATGACAAAACTGACACTAACAGGGTTTGTACGTAGCGTCGGGCTAGGTGCAAAGTGTCGGGTCATGAGCACGTAGTGCAATGTATTTTTTACACTGCTTTCCTCCCTCCTATGTGTAGCGCTGAAGGCTAGGTGTGTAGCGCCGGCCTCGGTGTGTAGCGCCCGATAGTTTTCATAGTTTGCTCTGAAAACCAAAAAAAATCTCCTCAACAGCTTTCTTCTCTTTGAAAATGGCAAATGATGCATGGGGAAGGTTCAAGTGACCTTTATATTTGATTTGAAAATAAATTTAAAAATATCAAACCCACTTTTGTAAAGTTAATGTCTCTTATCTTTTAGTGTGCTTTTGACTAATATTTGTTGTGAACACACTAAAACACTTTTTGGAAACAATGTTTATTTATGCCTCCATCACCTTTTGAAAAACCATGATTTTGACATGTAAGCCTTTTTTGGGAGTCTATTGTTGAGATGCATATCGAGGTTACACTTTGCATTTTTAGGCATGTTTTGATAATAACTTATGCCCAACTTTTTACTTTAAAAACTCTATTTTTTTACTCTTTGGTAAAATGAACTTCTTTAAACTGATACTCTTTGTCCTCTCTTTTCTTAGTGTAGGTGAAGAAATGATATTTTTCTCAAAACCCCAAGGAGAAGGATTCTGTCCTTGAAATCTCTGAGATGGTTCTTTTCTTTTCACCACTGTTTTGTTAATCCACCAAACAAACCCTGATACTCTTTTACATATAGGCATGTTGCTTTTGTCTTGTTTGTGTCTACCTCTTGGTGATGATTATATCTTATTACCTTGCCTCTTCTTATTGCTCGTGGCCACCTTGGCTATTCATTGTAGAAATGTAAACAAGGGCATTTTTCCCTTGCAGCATTTGATCTCTAAGCCAAGGAGGCTTTTCTTGAATGGCTTTGAAACAAATTGCTTGATTTTATTCCTCTTTGAGTAAAATCTCCTCATGCAGGAAGGCATAACTTTTTGGGCACCAAATCCATCCTATGACTCAGTGAAACCTTAGGTGACCTAATGGGGACCTTTGGACTTGGATTTTGGACAGAGATTTAGACTTAGGGATCACTAAGTACAAGGTAGGACCTATGATAAGTTTGGTGTTTTTTGAAGACCTAAGATCTAGCATACTTGACTATCCAAAGGGCCTGTAGAGACAATCAGTGTCTGGGAATATTATGGAAGAGACGACAAGGCTATTTGATTGGTAGGTTTGAATAGTAGTAGGGAAATCCTGTAGGTAAGCAAAGACAGAGGATTTGGGCCAAAAGGCAAGACATGGTGAAAAATGGGTGACAGTTAGAGTTAAAATAAATGGCTTGAGCCCATGATGGGTCTTCCAGGAGTCGTGGGCCAGTCATGACTAGATAGGAAGATGAAAATAGTGAAAGTTTTATCTCAAGCTAATGAAGGCAGTGAGATTTCTAGAACTCACAATGTTTATGAATTTGTTTTCTAGAAATCTAGGACCACTACTTATTCATCTTCAGATAGTGAAAATTATGGATGACTAACAGTGGCTCCACTTGGGGAGGGCAGCTTCTTCTCAGGAGGTGTCCACAACTTCAGATTTTCTGGCCTTTGGAGATCAATGCCTTTTACATTGGGCAGATATGCTCTTTTTTCATTTTCTGATGTTTTTTTTGAGTCTGTAATCTTTGAGATCTGAAAAGACATGATTCATATCAGCATCATTTCTACCTACCCAATATATTTTCCTAACATTTTTTTTCCTTGGGTGCACTTGAACTGGCAAACCCTTGACATTTCTCTTTTTGGAAACAAAAATAAAATTATATAATTGTACCCTAATTTATTCCAAGAGTTCAGATTAGTATGATGAACTCTTTTTATTTTCTACCTAATCTACTCATTTGTCAAGATTAAGCTTTTTGACAAACTTTATTCTCTACCCTACTAACATGAAATTGAAAGCATGGTAAATCAGGATTAGACAATCTGACTCACCATGAGTTGTGGTGTTGAAACAAGTTGTACACAAGTGTTATTTGTGTACAGACAAATCTCAGGAAACATGAGGGAAATATGTGTCATTTGTTTAACATCCCCATTTTCCTCTTTGGTTCAGATTTGGGCATGTGGAACCAACATCTCTCATTCCTAACCTATCTTTTGATAAATCAAACTTGAAAATTTTGACCTACTCTTTTTCACTAACTTATCAACCATAAATTTAAAACATGTTCAGCCATGATTAGGGTGGATGACTGAACAAGGCTTTTTTGAAAAAAAGCAGTGGCATTTAGACTTGCACACTTTCAGAATTATTATTTTTTAGGTATGGGGTTGTACCTATCTTTCAAACTCTTCCCTCTTTTCTTTTTATATTGTTTTTGTGATGTTTCTTTTCATCAAACAGTGGTATGTACAATGAATGAGAAAAACAAACTAGGTTTTTTGATAAAAGTAATGTTTAAGAATCCTCCCATTTACCGAACCTCCAAACATTTCAGTTCCATCAAGCTCTTTCAAAAAGAAAGCATTGTTGCCTCTAACTGACTGAATGATATAAGGGCCTTTCCATAGATTTCCAAACTTGCCATGTTTTCCCTTGTCTTCCCTTCTTGAATCCCATTTTAGAACCATGTCTCCAATCTGGAAATCATTGGCTTTGGTTCTCCTATAAAATATTTTCTTGATATTGTCCTGTATAGCTTGTGTCCTTTTGTAGACTTCCTCTCTTGACTGTTGTATATGAATGGTTTGGTTCAGCCTCCTCTGCATGTCATTTTCTTCTGATTGTACTTCTTGAAGAAGCTTCATAACTGGGACTCCCAAAGAGGTGGGGAAAACTGCATCTATGCCATACACTAGTTGATAGGGAGACATACCAATAGATTTCTTGGTGGTTAGTCTATCAGCCCATAGTGCATGCACTAGTTTGCTATTTCATGCTTTTTTATTTTGTTCTAAGAGCTTCCCAATGATGTTCACCAAGCTCTTGTTAGAGGACTCGGCTAGTCCATTGCCTTGTGGGTAATAAGCAGTGGAGTGGCCTAGGGTGATGTGATATTTATAGCAAAATTCCACCATTTTCTTAGATGTAAAGGCAACAGCATTATCGGTGATGATATTTTTAGGACAACCAAACCTAGATGAGATGTTGGTTTCAAGGAATTTGATGATGACTGAGTCAGTGGCATTTCTAGAAGGGATGGCTTCTATCCACTTGGTGAAATAATCAGTGGCAGTGAGGATCCACTTATGTTGGGCAGATGAAGTGGGGTGGATCTCTCCTATGAAGTCCAAACCCCACTGCTAAAAAGGGGCTTCAACACTGATGGGGTGCAAGGGTAAAGGTAGGAGCCTTCTTTTGCCATCAAAGATTTGGCATTTATGGCAAGTCATGACTAGTTTGTGAGTATCGGAAAACAGGGTAGGCCAATAGTAGCCAACTCTAAGGATCTTGTTGGTTGTGGTCTTCCAATAAAGGTGACCCCCACATTCTCCCTCATGTAATTCATGCATTATTTTCTCTACATCATCTTCAAGAAAACACTTAAGAAACAAACCAGCAAAACTCCTCTAGTACAATACTCCATCTAGAATGAAAAAATTTAATGCTTTTTGTTTTAAGAATATTGCTTTGGTTTTTGACAAAGAAGGGGGAGCATTGAGATAAAGAAGCACATAAATAATATCAGCATACCAAGGTGAATTTAAAAACATTTCTTTAATGTATGGTGTTGTACTTTCTTCAGTTTCTTCTAACATACCAACCATATTCATGTCTAAAACTTGGAAATTTGAGTCAGCCATAAGTTTTGCAAGTCCTTGTACTTTAATCAATTTAGTGGGTCTTATTTCTAAATCATATTCTAAAATGGTAACAATCCACTTGCCCCTTTTACCATCAGGTTCTCGATTGAGTATGTCTTTGACAACTGTGTGTGGGACAAAGGCTATGGCATGTGAATGCAAAATATAAACTCTAAAACCCTTCAAAGCTTTCATTAAGGAAAAGGCTTGTTTCTCCATAATGTTATAGTTTAGAGGGGCATCCCTTAAGGCTTTGATGAAGAAAGCTATGGGTTGTTCTTTCCCCATGATGTTCTTTTGCAAAAATACTGCTACCACAGTATGTTCAGAGGCAAAGGAGAAAATGTAAAAGTCCTTGATGAAGTTAGGGCTGATTAAGACTGGTGTTTGTGTGAGTGCTTTTTTTACCAGCTCAAAATATTGTTTTGCTTCCATATTCCACTTCACTCCTACTTCCTTTTTCAACATATTTGTGATATTTCTTAGGAGCTCAGCAAGGTTAGGGAGGAATCTTCTTAGGAAGTTAATCTTTCCAAAGAAAGATTGCAGCTCTTTAATGTTTCTAGGATGGCTTATTTGTAATATGCCTTTTATTATTTTGGGATATATCTTGATTCCTTCCTCAGAGATGATGTGACCTAAGATTTTTCCTTCCTGAAGGCCAAACAAAGTTTTCTTAGGATTTATGGACAGGCCATACTTTCTACATTTTTCAAAGACTTTTCTCAAGTGGACTAAGTGCTCTTCATCAGTATTAGAGTAGACAGTGATTTCATCAAGATATATGACTATGAAGTAACCTATGTCTTCTGAAAAATCTCTGTCCATTGCCCTTTGGAAAGTAGCCCCTGCATTCATTAAATCGTGTTAGGTCCCTATATTACTAGTATAGTCCCTTATTGTTGTTAGTGTAACCCCCTTATTGTTATTATTGTACCCTTGTAACCCCCATATTTTTATTATTGTGCCCTTAAATTATTATTTTTAGGTCAGTAGGATTACATTGTGTACATGGACTCTAATATATAGAAAGAGTTTGTAATTTGAATCATCAAGATTATTCATTCATATGGCCTTGGAGGTTTCCCCCTTGAAGTGGCTTATTTATAAGGCGTTGATATCTCTTTTATTCTATTTCTGGAGCTGGTTTCACAACATTTGGTATCAGAGCTTTGGATTCTAGGGTTTCGCTGCTCCAAACAGGTCATTGTGGAATTTTTGCTATAAATTTTTTTATGTGAAGGTTCAGAAGTTGAAATTTTTAGGGTGTGAAGCCAAAATCTTGAGGAACATCATTGCAAAATTTCAGAGCTTCGTTCACAATATTTTCGTAGATATGATCTGTGGAAGGTAGGGCCTTTTGTAGGCTCCTGAATTTCACTTAAACATGTCATCGCGGCATTTTCGCTATAATTTTTTTTCTACGAAGGTTTAGAAGCTGAAATATTCAGAGAGTGAATTCAAAATCCTAAGGAAAATCTTTTCAAAATTTCAGAGCTTGGTTCGCAATATTTTCGGAGATATGATCTGTGGAAGTTAGGTCTTTTTCATACTCCTGAATTTCATTTCAAAGAGGTTGTCATGGGAAAACCTTCATAACTCTCTCTCTGAGCATCATATTGGAATTCTGTAAAAAGTGGCCACAAGTACATAGAATGTAGTTTCTTGTCTATCAATTTCACAGCCAAAGGAGGAAACAGCAACACGTGATAAGTCATACAAGTGCGCTATACTGAACCAGTCTATAAATGGGTCATTGTGGGAGATTAGACCTAAATTTGCCTTGAAGAATCCAAATCAGGTCAGACCTATGGCATTCAAAAGAAGATTCAGAGGGTGACTTTAGGGCCAAATTTCAGATATTGAAGATCCAAAATCACAAATATAATTCAATTTCAATATCGTGTTCCTCAAAATCAAGAAAAAGGTGTGTATTTTTTTTCAAATTGCATAAGTCTTGTTCAAAAAATCAGTTCTAGTTGATTCCAAATGCCTATTGAGCATAGCTATTAGTATTGGGTTCTAAAATGCCTCCTAAAAAGAACTCAACACCCATTAAGCCTTCAGAAGGCTCTACCATGACTCATGAAGATGAAGAAATGCAACATGAGATATCAAAATTCCATGAGCATGTGCACCAAATTTTGCTATCGCAAAGAGAAAAAAAAATTGAAGTGGATGGTTTGAAGAAAGGCGTGGAAGCTAAGATCAATGGTTTGGAAGCTAAGATGGATGGCATGGAAGTTGGCATGGAAGCTAAGATGGATGACATGGAAGATAAAATGGAAAACATGAAGAATGATCTAAAAGCAAACATGGAAGGTTTGACAAAGTTGATACAACAAATGTTTCCTAATGATGAAAAGATAGTAGAGGAAACTAATGATGAGAAAAAAAATAAATGATAATTATGATTTCATAAACTCTAATATTGGCAGGAAGAACCACCATATTCCAAATAAGGATATGAGGAAGTTTGATGGCAAGGATCCCGTAACATGGATACTACAGATGGAGCAATATTTTGATCTCAATAACGTGCAAAACACACAAAAGGTACACATTGCAACTTTACATTTAGAACAAAATACATTTGTATGGTATCGATGGCTTTGCTCCCGTAAAAAAATTGTCACTTGGTCAATTTTACAGAGGAAATGATAGCACATTATGAGGATACAAAGAGCAACACCTTCTTTAGCCAATTGATAAATCTCAAACAAAAGGGTTTAGTGGGGCAGCACATTGAGGACTTGCAAAAATTGAATATAAGGGTAACTGATATTCCAGAGGAACACAGGATTGATCTCTTCATAGGCACTTTAAAGGATAACATCCAACATGAAGTTCGCGTTTTGGAACCTGATTCATTGGAGAAGGCATTCGGGTTGGCAAGAAAAGTTGAATGTAAAATTATGGCGACAAGGAAGCCTACCACTCAATTCTATAAAGAAGGAAGTGTTGCTATGCCTAGATTTCCACAACCTACAAGGTTGACACCACAAAAATTGGAAGAAAAAAGAGCAAAAAGGCTTTGCTATAGTTGTGATAGCAAATACACTAAAGGTCATAAGTGTGCTGAGAAGAAATTATTTTACATAGATTGTGAAGAGGAAGAAGAAAATGAACAAGAAGAGGATATACACCAGGAACCAACCCAAGAAGAGGAAGAAATGAGTCTAACCATATCATGTAATGCATTGGCAGGAATTACCACTCCTCAAACTCTCAAGATAGAAGGACATATAAAGAAGAAAAAGGTAATAGAGTTGATTGATTCAGGTAGTACCTATAATTTTATTCATTGTAAAGTAGCCAAGGAATTGAATTGTTTCCTATACCCAGCACCAGAATGTCAAGTGATGGTTGAAAATGGAGAAACTATAAATTGCTCTGGAAAATGCCATAATATCAAGCTATCCATGGGGGAATATGTATTGAATAGTCCAATGCTTTCCATCCCAATGGGAGGTGTTGATGTCGTGCTAGGAGTACAATGGTTACAATCTTTGGGGACGGTAGCTTTTAATTTTCAAGAATTTTTCTTGAAATTTTTTTTGGAAGGAAAGGAAATTGAATTACGGGGTATCACAGGGAAGCCAGGAAAGATAATAAGCTCTAATTTCATTACAAATCTTCTGAATAAATAACAACAAGGCGTAATTGCACAATTATGCTCACTAGAAGTTCTAACATCAAAATCATCTATTTCTCTAGATCTCCAAAGAGTCTTGGACAATCATTCCAATGTGTTTGATATTCCCAAAGGACTCCCACCTATTCTTGATCATGACCATGCTATTCATTTGATTCTAGGAAGTGTTCCTCCAAACATCCGGCCTTACAGATATCCTTATGTCCAAAAGAGTGAAATTGAACGTATGATTGAAGAAATGTTAGAGGCTGGTATAATTCAACCTAGTCAATTTCTTTCGCTGCTCCAGTAGTATTGGTGCATAAGAAGGATGGATCATGGCGCATGTGTCCGGATTATAGGGAGCTCAATAAACTCACTATTAAAGATAAATTTCCCATTCCTGTGATTGATGAATTATTGGATGAATTACATGGAGAAATTTATTTTACCAAGTTGGATCTTCGTTCGGGATATCATCAAATTAGAATGAAGACTGAAGATATTCTGAAAACAACATTTCGAACTCATGAGGGTCATTATGAATTTTTGGTCATGCCTTTTGGCCTTACCAATGCACCTTCTACATTTCAAGGGTTGATGAATTCCATTTTCAAACCCTTCCTTAGAAAATTTGTACTAGTATTTTTTGATGATATACTAATCTACAGCAGGTCTTGGAAGGATCATGTTGAACATGTTGACAGGGTGCTCAAACTATTGCGGGAGAAACAATTATATGCAAAAAAATCCAAATGTTTCTTTGGAGTACAAGAGGTGGAATATCTGGGTCATATTGTATCTCACGAGGGTGTTAAAGTAGACCCTAACAAAATTAAAGCCATTAAGGAATGGAAAGTCCCCACAACCATAAAGCAGTTGCGAGGATTTCTCGAGTTAATAGGGTATTATCGCAAGTTTGTTAAGAATTATGGGAGAATAGCAGCACCTCTAACAACATTATTGAAGAAAGATGCATTTTCATGGACTCCTGAAGCAACTAAGGCCTTTGAACATCTTAAAGAGGCAATGTGCCTAGCACCGGTCTTAGCTACGCCAGACTTCACAAAAACCTTTATAGTGGAATGTGATGCCTCAGGAAATGGAATTGGTGCAGTTTTAATGCAGGAAGGAAGACCCATTGCTTTTGAAAGTCGTCCAATCAAAGGAAAGTATTTACAGAAACCTATTTATGAGAAGGAAATGTTAGCAATACTGCATGCACTAAAGAAATAGCGAACTTACCTAATGGGAAGACACTTCAAGGTAAAAACTGATCATGATAGTCTTAAGCACTTTTTGGAACAAAGACTATCTTCAGAAGAGCAGCAAAAATGGGTCACAAAGATGTTGGGTTATGACTTTGAAATAATCTACAAAAAAGGAAAGCTTAATTTTGTTGCATATGCACTCTCAAGAAAGAATGAAGAGGTGGAAGCATTGCTTTGTACCATTTCTATTATCCAACCAGATTGGATAACCGAAGCAAGAGATGAATGGAAGAAGGACAAAGATGTATGGACACTCATTCAAAAGTTGCAGCAAGATCCTATTACATCTGATACAATTAGTTGGAAAAATGATTCCTTATGGTACAAAGATCGCTTATATCTTTGTAAGAATTCCCAACTAAAACAAAAGATTCTTCTGGAATTGCACACTTCTCCTTTAGGAGGACACTCGGGATTTTTAAAAACTTGCCACAGGGTGAAGAAAGAATTTTTTTGGGATGGCCTTAAATCTGATATTCAAAAGTTTGTGACGGAATGTTTGGTTTGCCAGCAGAATAAAGTTGAGACAATTAAGACCCCGAGACTTCTACAACCTTTATCCATTTCAAGTCAACGTTGGGAGGAGATTTCAATGGATTTTATCACAGGTTTACCTAAGTCCGAAGGAAAGAGTGTCATCATGGTGGTAGTTGATAGACTTACCAAGTATGCACACTTTTGTGCATTATCTCATCCATTTAAAGCAAGTACAGTTGCTACTACATTTATGGACACAATTGAAAAGCTACATGGAAACCCAAGGGTTATTGTGAGCGAAAAAGATCCCATTTTTACTGGAAATTTTTGGACGGAGTTATTTTCTTGTTTGGGTACTCAATTAGCTCATAGCTCATCTTATCATCCTCAATCTGATGGTCAAACAGAGATAGTAAATAAATGTTTGGAAGGATATGTTCGTTGTTTTGTATCTGATAAACAAACACAATGGGTCAAGTGGTTACCTCTTGCTGAATGGTGGTATAACACTTCCTTCCATACTGCAGCAAAAATGACCCCATTTATGGCACTTTATGGATATCATCCACCATCCATCACATCATCATTAAGGGAAAATTCGAAGGTTCAAGCAGTGGAAGATCACATCGAGCATCAGCAAGAAGTTCTCCAACTCTTAAAGGATAACCTGAATTTGGCACAAAATCGAATGAAACAACAGGCAGATCAACATCGCAGCGAGAGAAGTTTTGATATAGGAGATTGGGTATTTTTACGGCTACAGCCATATAAACAAATGTCCCTCAAGCAAGCTAAGAAGGATAATAAATTATCGCCAAAGTACTATGGTCCTTACAAGGTGTTGCAAAAGATTGGTACTATGGCATACAAATTGGAGCTTCCTGCTTCTTCGCGAGTACATCCAATTTTCCATGTTTCGTGCTTAAAGAAGGTTATAGGTGAAAATCTTCCAGTTCAAACAATATTGCGAGAACTTGATGAGGAAGGAAAAATCATATTGGAACCGGAAGCGGTCACGGAAACAAGAACTCGACAACTACGGAATCGATCAATTTCAGAGTATCTCATCAAGTGGAAGAACTTACCCAATGAAGATTCTACATGGGAGGATGAGAATTTTATACAGAAGCACCCAGAGCTACTCAAGTGTTGAGGACAACACTTTTTTGAAGGAGAGGGGCATGTTAGGTCCCTATATTACTAGTATAGTCTTTTATTGTTGTTAGTGTAACCCCCTTATTGTTATTATTGTAGCCTTGTAACCCCCATATTTTTATTATTGTGCCCTTAAATTATTATTTTTAGGTCGGCTAGGATTACATTGTGGCCCCACTGGGATTACATTGTGGCCCTATGGACTCCTATATATAGAAAGGAGGTTTTGTAATTTAAATCATCCAATAATTGTTCATTCATGTAATGTATTGGAGGTTGCCCCCTCGAAGTGGCTTATTTCTAAGGCGTTGATATCTCTTTTCTTCTATTTCTGGAGTTGGTTTCACAACAAACCGAATGGCATTTTAACATACATGAATGTACCCAAGGTGTAGTGAAAGAAGTTTTGAGTTGGTCACTTGGAAAGACTAGAACTTTGTTATAACCTGAAAAACCATCTAGTAATGAGATTCTTTGTGAGCCAACTACTTTTTGGAGTATGTGATCCATTTTAGGCAAGGGGCAATTGTCTTTCAAGGAGGCTTTGTTCAAATTTCTTAAGCCAATACAAAGCCTAATTTCCCCAATCTTCTTCCTAACTAACACAAGGTTGGACACCCATTCTGAGTATCGGACAGGGACTATGATCCCAACATCGTACATATTTTTTATTTCTTTCTCAACTGAAGGTAACAAGAGGGGGTTAATTCTTCTCAATTTTTGTTTAAATGGTTTCTGATTTTCTTTGAGAGGAATTTTATGTTGGATGATTTTGGTGTCATAGGATTTCAAGTCTTCATACCCCCAAGAAAACACATCTTTAAATTCTTTAAAAGGATCAATGTATTTTTGTTTTGTGTGAGGTGGGAGAGTTTTGGACAGCTTGATTAATTTGGGCTTTTTCATCCCTCCAATGTTAAATTCTTCTACATTTGTTTCAGTGGATTCCATCTTGGGTTTTTTAGCTACATCATTAAAATAAAACAGCTCTTCTAGTGGTGTAAGGCCTCTTGGAAAGATGTCATATTTGTACTTCAAAATTTCAAGTTCTCTTTGATCTGTTTTGTCAAATACTTCTGCAACACAAGGGCCTTGAAGGTGGTTTATATCATCATCAAAGGGCAGCTCTGTTTTTGGAGTTTCTTTTTCAGCAAAATTATTTCTTTCAAATCTTAAACTCTGTTTTTTGCTTGCAAAGTCACTTCTGGATTGCAGAAAATCATCTATTTGGTCATCATTGTCAAACACTTGCCAATGGTTCAATTTTTCTGATACAGTAGGCCTGTTCTTTATTTTTATGGGGCATTTATTATTTTCATAAGGTAAAGAGAAATTGCTGGCAGCAAAAGCAAGCTCATTAGCAAGGAAGTTTTGGGCCCTAGGGATGAAAATGAGCTTGTACTTCTCAAAGGTTTTGAGAAGGTCTAGGGAAGCATTCTTATATTCCCTTAGTCTAGGGTTCTTGGCTGAATATTCTCCCTTAATTTGATTTATTATCAGTTTTGAATCTCCTTGAACCAATATTTTCTTAGCTTTGAGGTCTTTGAGTAGGTGTAAACCAATAAGGACAGCCTCATATTCTGCAACATTATTGGTGCATTGGAAATCAAGCCTATAGGAATGGCCTTCATTTGTGTTGTGGAACCAAACCCCTGCTCTTGAACCAGCCTTACCACAAGAGCCATCAAAGCTTATATGCCAAAGGGTGTCAATTTCAGTTTTTTCAATGTTCTGCACTTCGGGGATGCTAGAGTTTTGGGTGTAATTTTCTCAACTAGAGGATTGGCTTGGTTGGTCTGAGGGGCTTAGTTCTTTCTCCTTGTCATTCACTTGTTCACTTATTTCATTTTCATTGTACAGGATGAAGGAGCCAAGGTCTAAGTGAATGGAATAAACCGGTGTGTTTTTTGGCCTATCTATGTTACTCACCATGTATTTCATGTGGGATTCCTGGTATAATCTCCTTGTTTGATTGAAAACTGGGATGGTGGAATAAGTCATGTCCATTTGAAGGCTTCCCTAGATTTTGGCCCCCTATAATCTAGATAAAAGTATGCCATACTTTGGGGGGATTTCAGCCACAACTATATCCATGACTAGACTCTTAGCGGGGATTTGTGCCAGATTGACACACAGATCCTTGATTAGGCCTAGACACTTGACCCTACTGGAATCAAAAGAGTACAAGTATTTGTAGGGCTTTTTTATTTCTAAGCCCAATCTCTCCATCACAACCTTTGGCATGAGGTTGTGTGAGGCACTGGAGTCTAACATAACATTATGCAGAATTTTTTCATGTATGTTCAGACTTACATAGAAAGGAGGGACAGCTCCTTCCTCATATTTTCCCTCTTCTTCAAGACCAAACAATAGCTCTGGTTTATCATCAGTTAATTTTAAAGTGTCGGTATCATTCCCTATATTTAACACTTTGAAAATCTGGGATCTATATACCTCTTGGGTTACCAACTCGGTGAGGGGTATGGTTATCTTGATTTTAGCAATCTCCCTCTCAAAGCTGAAAGGCGCAAGTGTCTTTATTGTATTTACATCAGCTTTATCAACCATGAAATTTTCTACATTTTTTATTTGTTGTTTTTGATTTGATGGTTTGAACAGCAATGTTTTTTCAGGGCTACTAGTTGAAGTACTAGGGAAACTTGAATCATTACTAGGTTGGCTAGTCTTTGGTTTTTTTATGTCATCTTTCTTAGCCATAGTATTTGTGTTTTCTGTTGTCTTTTTAAGAATATGTTCAGAGGTCTTTCTGATAGCAGTGTTTGGCTGATTTATTAGGAACATCTTGATTCTTTTTGCTCCTAAGGTCATATTTCCTATGGACTTCCATAATGGCATTCTCAAATCCTATTCTATATTCTTCGGAATCTTCATATGATTTCTCATTTGGTTTTGAAGAAAATATCCTTTGTTCTTCTTCGGTAAGGGAGGTTTTGTCCTCATCATCCAAACCTATGACATTTACATGGTCTTCTTCCAACTGCTCAGGATCTCTTTCATCTCTATCTACATAGTTTTCTTGGAAAGGAGGTCTAATTTGTTGGTCAATCTCTCTTTTTCTGACTTGAGGAGGGTCTCCTCTAAAATTTTGATTCCTATTCTTGTTTTGAAGATTGGCTTGATTTTCCCTAGGAGGTGTTCTCTCATTCAAACTGATTTTTTCCATCATTCTCTCCATTGTCCTCACTATGGAGTCAAGTTTGGTGTCAGAAGAGGGGGGTGTAGGTGTTGTGTCATATTTATAAGTCACCCTCTTTTCTAATCTCATCCTAGCCCTTTTCTCAATTAAATTGGCCTCTACAATCATAGCCCCCTTTTGTATGTCTTCTAGAGTTAGGTAGTCTCTCTCCCTAAGTTGATAAGCCATATCAGCATCAAAGCCTTCGGGATATTTGACTAATCCTAAGCCTTAGGGAGGTTTTATGTAAGATGGGAGGGCATTGCAAATGCTATTAAACCTAGTGGAGTAGTCATGAACACTTTCTCCGAGATTCCTTTTAAGATTGTTATATTCGGAAAGAATTTGAAGGGGATTATTCTTGATTTCCCATTTGTCCACAAAGGTTTGGTAGAGGGTAGGGAGATCATGTATGTTGTTGGGAGGTAAGTTTTTAAACCATTTCTTGGGTTCTCCCCCTAGGCTCTGAGCAAAAATCCTCATTTTAATGGTTTCTTCTTCTATCTCCATGTAGTCAAAAGCATCATCAATTCTATCTACATGATTTTGAGCAGTGATGGATTCAGTCCCTAAGAAGTGAGGTATCTTGGACTGGTAGTCATTTGGCAGAGGTAATAGTGGTTGTTGCAGAGCCAGTGGAGGATACCAGGCTGCCATGATGGGAGGAAAAATAAATAAGGGTTGATTTACAAGGGGAGGATTTGTGAGAGGTGGAATAGGATGGAGTGGGGTGGTTTGCACAATGGTGGTATGAATGGGTGTAGCTGAGGTACTTGGACCGGAGAACTGATTCTGAGTGGATTTGAGATGAAAATATTTGAAGTGATGGAGGAGCTGAAATTCAGGTGGAGTGGAAGGAGAAGCTTCTCTATTGGATCTTTGCTTCAAATCTATGGGGTCAAGGTCAGTTTGGTCTGCTCTACTTTGTGACTTGGTCCTGAACAGATTCTTTTTATGGTGCAAGTCAAACTGAGGATCTTGTGAAATTGTAAGGTGTCCTAGTGCAGAACTTGCTCTATGAAGGGTCCTAATAGTGGGTGAGTTTCCAGCTTTAGAATTTTTTCACAAAATATTTTCTGGGTCATCAACTACGGTAGGAGGATTTGGGTCTGGGTGTGATCTGGTGTTGATCCTTCATGAATCTAGATCTTTTTAATCACACAAGGTATAACTAGGCCTTGAAAATTGATTTGGATTATTTTGACACAATCCTTAAAAAACCTATGGGACCAATGAGATGAAAAAAATGCCTACTGGAGGCTAGTGGAGTCGCCAGGTGGATGTTTTTGAAATTTTGAGGATATGTATACAATGGTACACCACCAATTTTTGATAAAAATCAATCTAGGGAGTACTTTTTGGGCTTTTGAGTTTCTTTATGCAGCCTTAAGGTTTCAATGAGTATCCTCTAGCTAATTCATCATCTTGTTAGGATGGTGAAGCAATTATTTTCTACTCCTTGCTATGAGTTGAATTTTTAAGTCAAAATGGGGATGCATATGAGTCTGTAGAGTTTGTTAGGCTATTATGAACTCAGTCCCACCGTGATCTCCATTATGTTAGCTCCTCGTAATTTTCTAGATTGATTGAGATACAAATGGACAGGGGTAACATCAAACCAAGCTTTGGAATCCAAGGACCTAGCCTTCTTGGATTCGGAGAGGGATCTCTCTAGTAGGTGCAAATATGTGAACTTGTTTGTTGATTAGGGTTGATTTTCGACTAGATGTTAAGTGCAGGGTATTTTGATTGTTTTTGGTTGGGTATGATGCTCAGATGGATTTAGATAGAAAACATGGAAGATTGTTAATTCATTGGGAAATGGAGTCTAACAAGGTCATGATAAGTTCATCAATGGTTTCAAGAGCATTTTCAGGGAAATTTTAACTTGGTTGGTGGATATTTGAGGTTTTGGTGGATGATGAGATGAACATTAAGCTTGAGAATAAAAGCTAGTGAAGGGCAGGACTGAATCCTTAATAACTTTTTAGACTAAGGGAGTTAGAAAAATCATAAGCATGGAAAGAAAATTAAAGGCATAAGCGAAAACTGATCCATTTAATTTCAAACTGAACACATATGATTATCCAAGACAAACATTCAAATGAAATTGCAGAAAGGCAAGAAACTTATTTAACTTTCATAGATTTCATTATCAAGAGCAGAAAACATTTAAGATGCACAAATAACTATAACCATGGAAGGAGAGAAAACCCTGAACATCTAAAGTTACAGCTATTAAGGTTCCTTGAAACAAATTTAGCTAAGTAAAGGCAAAGAGCATGATTGAACAAACTTCTTTGATAAATTTAGGCAAAGATGCTTCTAAAGAGTTGATTCCAAAACAGAGTATTTCAGTGGAAACAATATGTAGGGCTAGCCATAAATCATACTTGACACTAACTAATCTAAACCATTTAAGAAATTGACAAGCCAAGAACTTCTTTGGGAGCAAGAGATGAATTCCCTAACATATCTCAACAGAAGAAAACATTGAGGCAATGAAGGACAAACAGAATTAAGGTGCCATCAGAAAACATTTCTTAATCTAAATTTTTTGTCCTAATACAAAATAGCAAGATGGAAAACATAATGGAAAACTAGAAAACATGAACATAAGAAAACTTCACCATCAACCAAGATTATGGATTCTGCAAACAGTCTCTATCCATCAACAAGCAAACCAGGGCATGCATGAGCTCCAAGACATCAACTTGTTATCAAAAACTACAAGAGACTATGTATTTGCTTCAGCATAAGTCATCAAAATCAAACTAATACATAAGAGCTTCATGCTCTATTTATGGAGAAAATGAGGAGGTGGAAACCCTAAGAGGCTTCGAGAAACCCTAATTTAGCCATAAATGTCATAAATGTGCTTAATGACTATGCAAGGCCCAAGACACATAAGAGATAATATACTAAATAAAAAACACCAAAACATAACTCCAAAATCAAATCAGGAGTGATTTGTCCAAAAAAAACATTAAAAATTTGATTTTTCATTAATCAGTGTCTTTTGTTGACTTTTGGCAAAAAGTTGTCTCTATGCGTAGTGCCATTTCAGCAAAAAATAGGGTTTGTTGCAGCTGAGTTTTGGACCCCTTCCCGGCATCGTATTTGGCCCCGTGATGGCTCGTTGGAAAGCTTTATGAGTATAATTTCAAAAAATTCTTGTTTTGTGCTGAATGGATTCCATTTACCTACTCAAAAACCAAATCTCCTATGACTGCTTTGTGCGCAATGCCAGGCCTAAAAAGGAGGCAGAAAGGTCATTTTTGAGGTGTTTTGTGACCTTTTGAGGGGGAAAAAATGCTCCAATTGACCTGAAATTTTGTGGGTAGACTATTGGTGACATGAAAAATCCAAAAATGTAAACTCCAGTAGTTGAATATGCCCCAATTTTTTGCGTAACACCTAGGGTGTTGCGTTCCTAAAGTCAAAATTTGGAAAAAACAAAAAGTTTTCGGATTTGCCTCAAAATTGGTGTGTAGACCCCTCTAGGGGTTTTAGACATATTCTGAGAAGCATCAGCCAATATTCTGAGGCTGTCATGCACTTTGGTCTTTTTTAGCTCTTCTAGCTCCATCAGCGCTTGCTTGAGTTTGGCATTGGCAAGCATGCTCTTCCTTGCATAGTGTTTGACCATTTTCTTCTGCAAGGCAAGGCCCCTCTTCACCTCTTTGAAATTTGTATGCTTCTATTTATAATATTATATGACCCTTTGTGCCCTTTCAAATTCCTTTTCCCATTCTTGAAGCTTGGCATCCTTTTCTAAGAGGAGCAATTTTGTACTCATCTCTTGGTCCTCATTATCACTGTCTATATCAATAAAAAGAGGGCCTTGAGAAGTATTTTTGATCCTTTTGCTCCTTCTTACCTGTACCTTTTGTTCAACCTTTTCCAATTTTTCTTTTCCTTTGTCCAATATTTTGGTTGTTTGAGAAGTGATGGCCCTTTGCCTTTTAGAGGCAGCAAACACATTTCTTCTCCCTCTGTGATATGTGCATGTGAGAGGGGTAACAATGGGAGTTTTAAAGGTAGTGTTATCATCACTTTGGCCTTTATTTTGATTGATATTTTCTACACTTTCCTCACTCTGATTTTCTTTGTCATGTATGGACTGATTTTTGTCAAGACAGTCATGACTGTTGTCATGACTGTCATGACTCTTTCCCTGACTGCCTGGTGTAATTTAATGGCTGCCCTCCTCATCATCCTGCCCCTCCTCATCATCCTACACTTCCCCATCATCTTGCTGATATTCTTCCCCATCATCTTGATTCTCTTCCTCCTCATCATGTTGTTGTGCCTCTTCATCTTTGTGGTTGCCTTCACTAACTTCATCATTGCCATCACTGCTTTCTTCATGGATACTTCCCTCCTCTTCATAATTTTCTTCAGTTTCATCACTTCCTCTTCACTTCTCCCTCCTTGTCCATCATTATCTGTCTCATCTTCCTCTTGACTATTGCCTTCTATTTGTTCTTCACTAGGGCTACTGTCAGCCCCTTCACTTGGAAATTTAGGGGAGGAGGTAAGAGGTGAAATTATTTGTGGAGAAGGAACATGGGGAGATGATGGATGTGTGGAGGTATATGGTTGTGAAGTGGAAGGAAATTTCTGATGGATGAAGGCCCGGGGGTCTGCAAACACATCATGTGAGATGAAGGTCTCCCAAGATATACCTTGTTGCTCTAGCTGGTATAGGACAATCATTTTGATCACGGAGTGATGAATGAGGTTAGGCATTTGGTGGTCATAGATTTTCTTCTTGACAACTGAGGCCATTTTATCAATGCTTCGGAAAAGGTAGTAAGGTAGTTTCATCATATTGACCCTAGTAACATGCATCAACAGCCTTATATGATATGAGTAGAGCCGGGAGAATCTCCCCTCACATGTAACTGATAATTTGCCTCATCAATGCAACATACCTCTCCAGCAAATGGGAAAAAGGGAAGATAGCCTTACAATTTTGTTGATTTTTGGGTTCCAAATAGGGCCCATAATAACTCAACTCCATCCTCTTTTATTTGAACCACACTTCACCAATTTCTGGTATACCTGTTGCTTTGGAAATGATATCAGATGAGAGCTCAAATTGTACCCCTGCAAGATTGACTTGATGGTTTTGTAAACTACAGATGAACAATATAGTCAAGTCTGAATGGTTGCTGACTTGATTGACCTTCTCACAAAATCTGTAGCACCCTACATCCTGGAAGCATGAAAGGATCATAGGAGATGAAGTGAGTGGAGTGGTGTCTAGGGGTTCAAATCTTTTTTCTTTTCCTCCATGATGTTTTGCCTTGGTGGGATTATGAATCTCATCACCACTGGTATGACTATCTCCCTCTGACATGATGACTGGTCTAAAAACAGCAGTAGGGCCTTTGAACTTTTCTTGAGGGTTTTTGGGCAAACTAAGTGCTTTTAGTGGATTTAGGTCAACTCTTTACAATATGAAAACTAAGGTGAAAATGATTTTTTTAGAGTTTTCACTTGGGGTTTAGAGGATAGCCTACAGTAACCCAATCTTATTTTTTTACTTAGAACCAAATTCACTTTCAAACCCTAACTCAAAGACTAAGAAATTGATTTTTATATAGTCTAGGGTTTGGTCAAATTTTGACTATGGATGACTTCATTGTTTTTAGAAAAAAGATACCTTGGGAGGAAAAAATAAATTTCACCAGCCTTAGACTCTGCTTGAAGAAGTTTGAATATGAATTTTGGACTTTGGAGCTTTTTGAGAAAATATGTAAAAATTTGGCCGAAGCACAGCGCCTGTGCGCAACGCCGGGCAGACTAGGCAGTGCCTCGAGTGCCTCCAGTATTTTCTAGGTCTGTGCATAGCACCGGGCCAGGTGTGCAGCGCTGGGCCATGAGGACGTAGCACAGTGTATTTTTACACTGCTTGCCTCCCTCCTGTGCATAGCCCCGAAGGCCAGGTGCGTAGCACCAGCCTCGGTGCGTAGCGCCCGATAGTTTTCACAGTTTGCTTTGAAAACCAAAAAAATTCTCCTCAATGGCTTTCTTCTCTTTGAAGATGGAAAATGATGCGTGGGGAAGGTTCAAGTGACATTTATATTTGATTTGAAAAGAAATTTAAAAATATCAAACCCACTTTTGTAAATTTAATGTCTCCTATATTTTAGTGTGCTTTTGACTAAGATTTGTTGTGAACACACTTTGACA
Organism: Pinus albicaulis; assembly: GCA_034641835.2. Taxonomy (NCBI): domain Eukaryota; kingdom Viridiplantae; phylum Streptophyta; class Pinopsida; order Pinales; family Pinaceae; genus Pinus; species Pinus albicaulis. Next base: position 239,471,407 of record CM076572.1, read on the forward strand.
CTTTTTGGAAAAAATATTTATTTATGGCTATGCCACCTTTTGCAGAACCATATTTTTGAAATGTAAGCCTTTGTTGGGATTCAATTGTTGAGATGCATATCGAGGTTACACTTTGATTTTTTAGGCCTATTTTGACAATAACTTATGCCCAACTTTTTACTTTAAAAACTCTATTTTTTTACTCTTTAGTAAAATGATCTTATTTAAACTGATACTCTTTGTCCTTTCTTCTCTTAGTGCAGGTGAAGAAATTCTATTTTTGGAAAAACCCTAAGGAGAAGGCTTCTATCCTTGAAATCTCTGAGATGGTTCTTTGCTTGTCACCATTGTTTTGTTAATCCACCAAACAAACCCTGATACTCTTTTACCTATAGGCCTATTGCTTTTGTCTTGTTTGTGTCTACCTCCTAGTGATGATTAAATCTTATTACCTTGCCTCTTCTTATTGCTGGTGGCCACCTTGGCTATTCATTGTAGAAATTTAAACAAGGGTAGTTGTCCCTTGCAGCATTTGAGCTCTAAGCCAAGGAGGCTTTTATTGAATGGCTTTGAAACAAATTGCTTGATTTTATTCCTCTTTGAGTACAATCTCCTCATGCAGGAAGGCATAACTTTTTGGGCACCAAATCCATCCTATGACTCAGTGAAACCTTAGGTTACCTAATGGAGACCTTTGGACTTGGATTTTGGACAGATATTTAGACTTAGGGATCACCAAGTACAAGATAGGACCTATGATAAGTTTGGTGTTTTTTGAAGACCTAAGAGCTAGCATACTTGACTATCCAAAGGGCATGTGGAGACAATCAGTATCTGGGAATTTATGGAAGAGACAGCAAGGCTATTTGATTGGTAGATTTTAATAGTAGTAGGGAAATCCTGTAGGTAAGCAAAGACAGGGGATTTGGGCCAAAAGGCAAGACATGGTGAAAAATGGGTGACAGTTAGGGTTAAAATAAATGTCTTGAGCCCATGATGGGTCTTCCAGGAGTGGTGGGCCAGTCATGACTAGATAGGAAGATGAAAATAGTGAAAGTTTTATCTCAGGATAATGAAGGCAGTGATATTTCTAGAACTCACAATGTTTATGAATTTTGTTTCTAGAAATCTAGGACCAATACTTAGTCATCTTCAGATAGTGAAAATTATGGATGACTAATAGTACACATGAACCTGTGTGGACCTTCAAGAACTAATGAACCTAATGGAGAATATTATTTCATGCTGATAATAGATGATTTTACCAAATTTACGTGGGTGTCATTTCTCAAATATAAATTTGAAGCACTTGAGAAATTCAAGATATTCAAGGCTTTGGAAGAAAATAAAAAAGGATGCAAGCTAAATTGCATCAGATCAGACAGAGGAGGTGAATTCACAGACTATGATTTTGCATATCTATGCAATCAACATGGCATAAAACAACAGTTTACAATTGCAGGTACACCTCAACAGAATGGAGTGGAAAAGAGGCAAAACAGGTCAGTACAATAGATTGCCAAAGCCATGATGCAATAAAGTAACATTCCCCAAACATACTGGGCAGAAGCAGTACACACAGTTGTTCACATTTGTTAACAAGGCTCATCTAAGACCAAATTGTGACAAGACTCCTTACGAATTATGGCATGGTAAACCAGCATCAATCAAGCACTTTAGAGTCTTTAGAAGCAAGTTTTTCATAAAAAATAATGATGAGAAACTGGGAAAGTTTGATGCAAGAGCTGATGAAGGAATATTCTTAGGATATGTATCCAAGAGTAAGGGTTACAGGTGCTACAACAAAAGACTGCACAAAATTGTGGAAAGCATTGATGTAAGATTCGACGAAGATCTACCAAATAGAACAAGAAGCACAAGTTGCGCCAATCCTCTAGATGATCTTGAAGCTGAGAACCGAGATAATGATGAACAGAGCAAGACAACAGAAGATACTAAATTAAACTCAAAAGGTCCCTCAAGACACACTCAAAAAAACCATCCAGAAGATCAAATCATTGGGGACAAGAGTGTGGGAGTCCAGACATGAAGACATCTAGTTGAAAAGATAGAAGAAGTATACCTAGCCATGCTATCTCAAATAGAGCCAAAGAAGTTCGAAGAAGCCAGAAAAGACAAAAACTGGGTAAATGCTATGAATGAAGAACTAGACCAAACTGAGAAGAACAATACCTGGGAGTTAATTCCAAGACCCAATGGGAAAAATGTCATTGGCACAAAATGGATATTCAAGAATAAGATGAATGAACAAGGGCAAGTAATCAGAAATAAAGCTAGACTTGTATGCAAGGGATACTCTCAAACTGAAGGACTTGATTATGATGAAACCTTTTCCCCTGTAGCCAAAATGGAAGTAATTAGAATGTTTTTGGCCTTTGCATGCTATCATGATTTCAGGGTATATCAAATGGACGTGAATTCTGCCTTCCTGAATGGAGATTTAGAGGAATAAGTCTACATGGAACAACCTAAAGGATTCTCTTTAACAGATAAACATGACTATGTTTATAGATTAAAGAAATCTTTATATGGTCTGAAACAAGCTCCTCATGCATGGTATTCAAGGTTGGACAAATACTTGCAAAAAAAAAGGTTCAAGAAAGGAGGAGTAGACAGTAATTTGTACATAAAGGCTGATGAAAATGAACTCTTAATTGTAGTAGTATATGTAGATGACATCATGTTTGGTAACAAAAAAGATGAGTTAGAAACAAGATTTGCGGAAGAAATGAAATCAGAATTTGAGATGTCTATGATTGGAGAGCTCAACTTCTATTTAGGACTTCAAATTCTACAAAATAACACAAGAATATTCATTTCGCAAGAAAAATACTTAAGAGAGATGTTGAAAATGTTCCAAATGGAAGACTGCAAACCTATGTCAACTCCCATGATCACTGGACGCAAACTATGTACTAATGATGGATCTGTAGATGTAGATCAAAGACTTTACAGATCCATGATAGAAAGTCTGCTATACCTAACTACCTCTATAATGGACATTATGTTGGCAGTAGGACTTGTGGCAAGATATCAAGCAGCACCAAAACAAAATCACTTACTAGCAATCAAGAGAATATTCAGATATCTGCAAGGAACTGCACATTATGGCCTATGGTATCCAAAAGGAAAAATATTCACATTGACAACATACACAGATGCATATTGGGCCAGCTATGTGGATGACAAGAAAAGCACAAGTGGAGGTGCATTTTATTTGGGAAAAATTCTGGTGGCATGGCGAAGCAAGAAACAGACTTATATCTCTATATCTACAGCAGAATCAGAATACATAGCAACAATAGCATGTTGCACACAAATAATTTGGATGAAACAAACTCTCTAAGACATGAAGGTAAGCATTGATGAACCCATTTCTATCAAATGTGACAATACAAGTGCAATAAGCATATCAAAAATCATGTACTTCACTCAAAAACAAAGCACATCCCAATAAAGTACCACTTCCTCATAGAACAAGTAGCATAGAAATTAGTGAAGTTAGAATATGTACCAACAAAGGAACAAACAACGGACATATTCACAAAACCTCTTGCTAAATAACCATTCAAATATCTAACAGAAAAACTAGGGGTAGTGTCTACAGATGTTACTCTCTGATATGATCAAAAAAAAAAAAAAAAAGTAAAGGCTACATACAAGGAACAGTATCAGTGCAGAAGACAAGTGATAGTCTGTATCAGACAAGAAAGCATCATTCCAAGGGGAGAGCAGTCAATAAAAATTTTCACAAAAGAGCTAGAACAATGGAGTAGTGCATGGAATAGGTCCTCAAGGTCAGAGTATTATGAAAAATAGAAACCACATTGGGAAATGTGAAACCCTTTTCCATTGATGTCAAAGGGGGAGGAAAAGCAAGCAAAAGAAGAAAGGCTCTTCTGAAAAGCAAGAAGAGGAAGACAAGACACTTCTCAGAATGAGAAGGGGGAGGAAATTCTGGAGGAAGCATTGGATTATTGCCATCAATGCCAAAGGGGGAGACTATTGGAAATATTGGCATTGATGGCAAAGGAGAAGAAAGGAGTAGCACCAGAAATTATCATCAAGGACAAGGGAGCAGATCAGGATCAGATGGAATTGTTGCAGAGAAATAAGAAAGACCATAGACATGGTTGGACCATGAGGAAGAAAGTGAAGTGGCAGAGGAAAAATTCGACTTTGAATTAGGTATATATGCATTGATTGATGGAAGTATGATTTGTATTTGAATCATAGGATTGGCCTTATATTTATATATGCAAGAGATAGAAAAATGAAGAATGAATAGAGTATTTGAATTCTACATTATGAATACTGAAATCCTCTATATAAAATAGCATATTTTAAGGGATTGAAAAGCAACCATCGATCACAGAATGGATCGATGGTGACCCATTAAAATAATGTGCCCTTTAATGAAACAGTGTGCAGAAAAGCCAATTTAACAGTGAAATTATGAAAAGAACTCGGCATTCAAATTTATGTCAAATACGTATTTTGTAAGGGTTTGAAGAGCAGAGAACTGGGTGAACCACGTATATCTGTGTCTCTCTGGTTTTATGTGTTTTGTGTGCTTGTATTTTTCCGCATATTTTATGTGTTGCATTGCTCTGTAATATTTAATTTTCTAACAGTCATGACGGGTACTATTTATATGGTTTGAAACGTGAATTATGGAAAGGTAAGTGTGGGCCCGATTATGTTATATAATAACATTTATGTTAACCCTTTGGGTTTTCTTCTACCAAATTTTAATTCATAAGAGTGAATTTCATGAACGGATATGATATTATGTTGGCACTTTGGTACATTTAACCAAAGTCGGTTTCATAAATACAAATGTCAAGTAAGTCAAACGAAAAGTGAAACTGTGGGCCAATAGCGCAGAGGAATGGTAATTGGTCTTGGAAACCAGCAAGTGGTTTTCACGTAGGTTGAAAGCTATAAGCGATAATGGATGAAGACCATGAGATATACCTCCAGAAGCAACATGTGGCATATAAAAACCGCCTATTTCACATAGGTTTGAAACCATTGACGGTCACGCATCTTTAAATGTGATTATCGTTAGAACGATGGATGGGCAGTGATCGACGATAAAGGTGTAAAGGTGCGTTGTGGGTCCAGATTTATTAAGGAGCATCGATATATGTGAAGAGAAAGGTAAGTCACGATGAAGCGATAATAGTTGGATCATGGAGTAAAATGTCTACGGTGGCAGTTAAATGTGCAAAGCTATAAACAGGAAGGCGGAAAGGTGAGTATTAAGTTGTGGGCCCGAATATTAATATTATGTTGACATTTTCGGTTTTTAACCAAAGTTGAATTGTAGATTTGATATTCATAAATCGGAGCTTTATTATGGTTTATACCATAGATTATGTAAGCGAAATAGCTTCCACATATGAAGTTACTACTGTTTTGGGTCTTTAATATTGAGATGTGCATTGTTTATATGCAAAGTGTGGGTGAACATAGCACAAAAGACACAGGTAACGAAATAAACAGGGCAGTTATGCAGCAGAGCTGGAATAAATCAACAGAAATAGAAAGGAAACAAGGACAGCAAGCAGAAGAGGCCAAACACACAACAAAGCAATAAACTGATGGATTGAGTAAATAATTGTGAATAACTGAAAATGTATTATTAATTTTATATTGTTTGTGATGCAAAGGAAAGTCTCCATAGGCATTGGCAAAAATCCAATGAGTGCTGGAATGATTATTTATGTATTTTTGGTTGATGTAATAACTTGAATTGAAGTATGAGGAATCAAATGGGTGGAAGGCATAGAGTCAGGCTTGCTCACTTTGAATTCCCTATAGAATGCAAACATTCATGTAGATTTTCTATATAAAACATGTAATATCAGTGTGAATAGAAAGTGAGAGAGAACATCATGAGGAAAGAGAGTGAAAGAATAAGAAGAAAAAGAGAAAATAGAGAAGTTGTATAGATCCAGAGATTATATAAGGCTGATATGAAGGCTGGAGGACATCAGTGAAGAAGAAATAAAATAGAGCTGATGTCCAGGTAAATCAGCATGTGTTTTCATTCTAGTATGAGGAATTTGGTGCTTCCATATCAAGTTATAGCTTGATAGATGTCCAGTTGTAGCTGGCTGAGGTAGAAGCCTCCTGTGGGTTGTAGCCTACAGAAAATAGATGGGATTTGGAGCTTCCTTGCAAGTTGTAGCTTGCAGAATTTAGGTATTAGCCTCTTATAGGTTGGAGTCTATAGAAAATCAGTGGTGAGTGGGAGTTAGAGCTTGCCTTTGCATCAAAACAATAGTAAGGTGTGGTTTTCTCCCTTATGGGTTTCCACTTATATCTGTTGTCCATGTGCATGATGTTTATGTGTTGATTTTCCGCATTTAATCTACTTAATACTTGCTTCTCACATATTAAGATTTTTGTTTCATTATATATTAAGTTGATCATGAAATGAAGGTGTAAATAAGTGTAAAAGAAAGTTTTAAAAGTTCATAAATGAGTTAAACTCATTCACCCCCCTCCTCAGTTTAACTAAGGGTTCAACACAATGTAGAGAAAGATCAAGATCTTGTTTTTCGACCAACTGATATAGAGACATTATTTACATTGGCTGGAACTCTTCCTATGCTACATGAAATTAATGTCCTCGTGAAAATGTCTCAGAATCGCACAATGTATATTGTTGAATACACAAATGCGAGAAAGTCATCATGCCTTGCATTGGATAATTTGCATATGATGGCAAACTCTTTTATTGGTCCAGAGTTTACAAGTTGGACTAAGATCATCAATATAAAAAATACTGAAGAAAAAAAAAAAAATATATATATATATATATATATATATATATATATAATAATTACATTTGATGAAAAATGGATACTATGTATCGCAATGCGTGGATATATGGTTCCCTTTCATTATATTAGTACAATGGGACGAATCACAAAATATTGCCCCATGTCAAGAGACCAATTTGATAATATTGTGATTTCAGTGAGACATAATTTGATAGAAATTTCAAGATCACTATCATCAGAGATAAGAGAATGATTTCCTTGAGATGAATTGTTAGAGGCCATGTGTGTGGTATACCCTCAATACTGGAACAATTGTCAGCATCCAATAAATTTAAAAGTTGATTTTCAAAAGAGATTAAAATGTTTAGTAGAACACTTTTGCAAGAAAGCCTCGATACATGGAGAACAGTTTGAAGGTATTTTAGATTCATCAAAATTGTGTCAACAAGGTGGACGCTTTTTTGAAATCATGTGGAGGCAATATCCTTTTTTGGATAATCCTAAGGAAAACGATGTTATAACAATATTATCGACTACTTTAAGTTCTAACCAATACCTACAAGAAAACATTTCAAAATATTTCAAATTAACATATTTGTGTCAAACCATGATTTTGGGATCACTGGAGGATGAGAGAATGTTTAGTGCACTATTATTCTTGAAATCAAAGTTGAGGAACAAGCTTCATAAACATGCGAATACATGTTTAATATTATATGTAACAAAGTATAACATTAACAATTTTCAATATGAAAGAGAACTAGCACTTTGGTGATCAGATTATGAGAGAAGGGGAGAAAACAATATAGCAAATTTCTCTAATGAACTTGAAAAGGAACATAATGTTTTAGAGGCTCATAATGACATTTCATTTGGATAAGATCATGTTCACAATGTAGAAAATGAGGAACAAGAGGAGAACTAGGAAATTGAAATACCCTAGGACCCTTATTTTGGTATACATGTTTTGTTGATCATGCAAGATTAATATATTTAAAATTTAGGTAAAAATGGGTTCTATATTTTGTATTTTTCATTATAACATTGCAGCTACATTTCTTTGATGCGTTTTATTTTAAGATTGATGTTTCATATTTAATCCTTACATTTTTTGTTTCTTATTTGTGACAAGAAATGAAGTTGGATTTGATGAGGCTGGGACCTATTTCTTTTCACATATATAGTGTCCGACTAGTATTAAATGATAAATAACTAATTTAACAATACTAAAACAAAGCATCAACGGGCTCATTCAAGTACACGAAACTACCTTTATGTCTAGCTCTGATATCTTGGAAAATGTTAATGGTTTATATGTTGCTTGTGTTTGGGGAATTTTGTTGAGTTTCGAGTTTTATATTTTCTTGGAAAATAATTATTGATATTTGGAAAAGGTGTGATTTTATATTTGTACTGGAAATGAAGTTGGGTTTGATCTTTAACTAGAAATGAAGTCGGATTTGATGAAGTTGGGACCTATTTCATTTCACATAGATAATTTCCTAGTATTAAATGATAAATAACTAATTTAAGAAGTCTAACGCTAAGCAACAATCAGCTTATTCAATTACATGAAATAGCGTTGATGTCTAACTCCAATATCTTAGAAAATTTTAGTGGTTTGTTTGTTACTTGTGTTTAGATGATTTTCTTGAGTTTGAAATTTTTGTTTTTTTTTGTCAAACATTTTTTTAGTCCCTTAAATGCTTATGGTTCGTATATCATGCATAGATCGATAAATCTAGTTTTATTATTATAATTATTATTTTTTCCTTTATATATTTGGTGGTTTGAGGAAAGATATTTTATTTCCTTTCACTTTGTGGCATGATTTCGACATCTTTACCTTTTAGAATATAGTAAAATATTTTTCTTATAGAGTTTTCTTGGAAAAGAATTATTGATATTTGGAAAGGGAAATAAGCCCTGGGTAGCTAAGCGAAGAGAAAAATGGTCTATGTACCAGGGTCCTGCGCATTCATCGTAGGATACCTATTAGCATGAGACCAACATTCCTTTTATGCAATTACACTTTTGATGCCAAGGTGGAGATGAGTCCGCTAACCTAGGAAGAATAGTGGAAGTTGATCATACTGCTAAGGAGATTAGAATGTTGGTTTCACCAATAGCTAAACATGCCAGAAATGCTGGTGGAACCAAAGGTCCTTGCTCATTTCCTTCCATAACGTTTTATGATATTTTTTTTCTTATGTGTGGTTAAACAAGTACAAATTAACTCATGTTTCAAGCTTGTTGTTTTCATCCATATGCCTTGCAAATTGGGGTTTGATATGCATCTTGAAGTTCAGATCTCAATCAGTGCATCATTACCCTCAATCATACTCTCTTTAAAACCTCACAATTGTCAAATCCTCTCAATTCATGAGATGTGCCAATCAAATTTGATGTTTCACTGGTGAGAGCAAACCCTCAAATGGAAAAGTGGAATTATCCATGTGACTAATGATCTTGAATGTAAATGAGATAGAGAACAAGTCCACCTTCTATTTCAACCTTTAACTGCCCTATTGATCTCTTTTTTTGTGAGGGTGGATAGGTTTATGAAGGGACATGAATATGAAGTGAAAAATCCATACACTAGAATATTTACCACCTAAGATTGGTTCAATTTATAGCCAAGGTGGGCAGACTTGTTGGGTACTCGAAAGACGCTATGATATTTGTAAATTAAAGACCTATGTTGTAAGAGAAATGAATCTAAGGGTAATTACCTTAACTTGAATAGATAGTAGAATGCAAGAGTAAAATAGTGGTGCAGTCTCTTAAATTACTGTAGTTGCAAGTTGAATCTGGTTGGTTCTAGTGATAAAATGAAGCAAAAAGTACTTGTTGTCGGCCATCTCATGCCTTTGTTGACTCGTGGATTTCAACTCCTGAGTCTTATGTAAGGGTATGCACACTTTTTGTGCTTCATTGCATTTGTGTGCTCTCAAGTTAAAATAGAAGGGTGTTAACAATAAGTCGGTGACTTAAACATGTTCTAAAATGTGATGGGTTAATTGAATTTTGTTATGCCTATTGGAAAAATATTCTAAAAAATATGGGCTTGAACTTTGATGCCCATTGCACACCCCTTACAACTTGGACATTGTATTTTACATGGGTTAAAACCTATTGTTTTTACGAGTAAAATATGCATGAATTTAGCAGTTGTGAGTAGCCACATTTTCCTAGTGAAAATATTGGAAGTGGCCATTGCATAACCTATTGAGTTATCCCACACCTTGTGTAGGAAAATTTTTAGACAGTAATGTCTATGGTGTGATACATAAACTCTCTGGACATGGTTTGTATTTGACAATTAAAATTACCAATGAGAGAATTGAATGAAATTTTGAATATATACAAACATATTTGTGCTTTTTAAACCATTTAAACTCACAGTTATTTTTGTTGTACATTTATTTCTCTGTTAATTTAGATATGTGGGGAGAGATAAAGGGACGTATTGTTAAGACAGAGTGATTATTGTGAATAATGTTTTCCCCTTAGAACGATGGGTTTTTTTTATGTTGTACTCATGTGGAACTCATATAATTTGATACAGGAACCAAAGACTAAGCCTTCTATCATAGGAACATCATTCGTGAACATTGGAGAGTTTGTGTCTTGTAAAGAAGAAGCAAAGAAAAGCGCAAAGATCCATGTTTCTTGTTGCATTGGAGGAGTGACATCTAAAGCAGTGTTTGTGTAAGCTCCTTTAGTCATTATATCTTGTTTCTACCTAACTACTTACTATTTACCTAAGGTCACTATTTCATATATGAATATATCTGGTTACAATGCAAACACACTAGTCTCTAATCTCAAAGCTTGAATTAATGGAAGAAATATATAGCCAATTTCTGGAATCTAGTTCTAAAATATGGCCAGTTCTATATGCTTTAACCCCTTATTTTATGGCTAGTGATGTTAATTTTGGACAACTAGGTCCAAACTTGATGTTTTGATGCTCAAATGAAGATTCCAATATTTTTATTGGATTCCTCTTTCGGAGAGGTGCAATATCGATCTAAATATCATCTTGATCTGATGAGCAGAACATTTATTTTGAATTTATTCCACTTATGTGCAAGGTCAGCCAGAATTGAAATGTAGGCTTGAAGCCCCAGAAGATGTGTCACACACCCTCACTGATGGATATATATAGGTCAACGTTGGAGGTCATTTCATCCATCACTCATCACACATTCTCTCTATGCATCTGATTGGTTCGATCTTCACTTGGAGTTTCTTCCTCTCCACACATGGAAACACTGCAACAAGGATATTTTTTTTTGGACCTAGGGTTTCAACACAGATTTGACCAAACTGACCCTAAACTCTCTCAAAAATTTTATTTCTGCAGTTCGCATTTTTTGGCATAGAAATCAAGGCTAGATGTTGACTTTGACCAGGTTGCATTGAATTTTGCTGCTACTGTTTTGCGTTGACCATTGACTGAGACAATGTTGACTTTTGTTGAATTTGGTTTGACTGATATAGAGCTATCCAAGAAGGTTGTGTGACACATTCTGGTTGGCTGACTTTATTGAGACTTTACTGGTTGAAGCATCCTGTTGACCGTCGCAATGCACCACAACACATATATTTTGTTGATCAAGTTAAGCGTATTTTTTTATTATCTTTTTTCGATCTATTGGTATGTTCTATCATCATTTTAATTTCTTGTTTATGTGATTGTTGTTTTATATTGGGGATAAAATTAAAGTTTCATCAAGCATAGAACATCTACAAAAATTTACATGGTATCAGAGCTGAGGTGAAGACAAAGCCCAAGTTTGTAGCAATCACTGAAGAAGAGCATGGGTACCTTAAACTATAATGGCTTCAAAGCTAATGAAAAATTGACTGGGAAGGAAGACTTCCATGCCTATAAGATGACTTTGGATCTTATGTTGGAATACCAATATGTCATGGACTATGTTCAGGGAAAAATCCAAGAGCCTCCATCCTCTGCACCTGCTGCCACCAAGTCAAAATATAAGAAGGGGGAAATCAAAGCAAATCTGATGATCCAGGTTTCAATTCATAAGAGTTTGGTAGCCTACTTCTCTGAGCTGGGCACATCCAAGGAGATGTACGATAAGTTGTTCAACATGTTCAAGGCCAACAATGCAAATCAAGTCCTTTTCTTCAAGAACCAACTGAAGAATCTGAAGAAAGGCAGGGATGAATCCGTCCAATCATATGTTTTGAAGTTGATTGAAATAAGAAATAATATTCGGGCCATTGGGGAGAGAATATCTAATCGATAAATGGTTCTCACCGCACTTGGAGGTCTCTCCTCCGAATGGCATGTATTAAATACTACCATTCTCAATAACAATGTGATACTTGACTTTGACGAAGTATTATCGAGATGCGTACAAGAAGAAACAAGGATGAAGGAATATGAAAATGAACGAAATTTTGCCTTCACTTCTCATGCTAAGAAGAAGAACAATGGTGGTCCGAGGAACAAAGGAAGAGGAGGGGCCCAAAAAAATAAAGGTAAATGTTACACATGTCACAAGGTCGGCCACTATGCTATAGAACTCTCTTTCAAGAAGGATTCTCCTGATGATGATGACAACAAAAACAACCGGAGGAATGACAATCAAAGGAACAACATGTTCAAATGGAATAGGAAGGCTCCCTCTAGTGGAAATGGGAAACCTTTCAAAAGGTAGAGAAAGTTCAGGTATGAGTAATCCAACATTGTTGATGATAAAAGAAATGAATCCATTCTTGTATTCGCCCTCTCAGTTGCATCTCCACCCAACACTATGGATTTATGGTTGATTGATAGTGGTGCCTTAAGGCACATCACTGGGTTTAAGGAAGCACTTTCTGATATGGTTGAGAAGGATTTTAATATGAATATTATCCTTGAGATAATGCCACATATCCCGTGAAAGGTACAGGGACTGTGACCCTCCACTTATCTCAAGGTCAAGTCCTCCACTTGCAACATGTACTATATGTACCTGATTTGAAGAATAACCTTGCGTCTATTTCGTCCATGGAAGAAAAATGTTTCAATGTGGCATTCGTTGATGGGAAGGTGTGCATCTGGAAGAAGAGTTTAAAGGAAGCTATCATTATTGGGTTTAGAGTTGATACACTCTACCAGTTGGAGGAAGTCCACTGGGAGCGATGACATGTGATACTATCTAACAGACTGAACAATGGCACTGGAGGTTTGGACACCTTCATTACAAATCCCTTCCCGAAGCAAGGAAGGTAGTGACTAGGGTGCCTAAATTCAAGAATGATCATGAAGGTGTATGTCAGGGCTTTTCTGAAGGAAATCATACAAGGGGACCTTTCCCCTCAAGTGTCACAAAGACATCTGATGTCTTGTAATTGATACATTCTGATCTATCTGGTATGTTGCCCATGACATCCTTGGGAGGATGTTATTATTATATGATGTTCATAGATGACTTATCTCACAAATCCTGGATATACTTCTTGAAGAAGAAGGATGAGGATTTCATGTGGTTCCGTACCTTCAAAGCCTTGGTGGAAAATCTAACAAGGAAGAAGACCAATATTTTGAGGACCGATAATGGCACTTAATATGAGAGGAACACGTTCAATAACTTTTGCAGAGAATTTGGCATCAAGAGGGAGACCAAAACTGTATATACTCCTGAGAAAAATTGAATTGCTGAGAGAAATTACAGGACCATTGTGGAAGCTTCCCATGCCATGCTATGTAACCAAGGTCTTCCAAAGTTTCTGTGGGGAGAAGCTGTGAACACTGTTGTGTACAAACAAAACCGATGCCTGCATTCCACTCTGGACTCCAAAACCCCCGAAGAGGATTTCTCTGGTAATAAACCAGACATCTCACATTTAGAGTTTTTGGGTGTTCATTTATTTTCATGTGTTGACAGAGAAGAGGAGCAAGCTAGATGCTTTTGGGAAGAAGGGAATGTTTATGGGCTACAGCGAAACTTTGAAGGCCTATAGAGTCTATGTGCATGATCAAAGGGAAGTGGAGATATGCCATAATGTTACCTATGATGAAGATGCTTCCCTAAGGAAAGTAATCAATCTTCTGAACTCTTAGGAAGATATTTAAGTAAGAGCTGGAAATCAAGAAGAATCGAAGGATGAGACGATGCCCAATGTTGAAGGGCCGATGGACCCTATTGATCCACCTCCTTCAATGAATAAAATACCATCATGGCTCAGGGACACTCTCGAGGATGTTGAGAGACATATGGCCCCAAGGGGGAAATTCCGTGACAGAAAGAAGCCAAATAGATACTAATAGTATCTAGTAGCCATGAGTACAATCATACAATCTGAGCCTGGATATTTTGAGGAAGTCGTAAAGCATAAAGTCTGCAAGGATGCTATGCACGAAGAATATGAGTCCATTATGAATAATGATGTATGGGATGTGTTTTCGAGACTGGAGGACAAAGCAGTTGCCACCTTGAAATGTCTCTATAAGATCAAGCATGGATCTGATGGTCGTGTTGAAAATTTCAAGGCAAGATTTGTTGCCCATGGCTTCTCTCAAAAGGGAGGCGTAGACTATGATGAGATATTTTCACTTGTGGCCCAATATACAACCACCCAATCTATCATATCCCTTGCTGCTACGCAAGTATGGAATCTTCATCAGATGGATGTGAAGATCACATTTCTGCATGGTGTGATAAAGGAAAAGGTGTATGTGGAGCAACCTCTGGGGTTCAAAGTCTAGAATCAAGACACCCATGTATGCAAGTTGAAGAAATCCCTCTATGGGTTGAAGCAAGCACCCAGGGCTTGGTATGAGAGGATAGATAGCTACCTGATGAAGCTGGGCTTCGCTCATAGTAATGTTGATCCAAACCTTTACTTCAAGGTTGATAGAGAAAAGCCTCTCATCCTAGTGTTGTATGTGGATGATCGCTTCTTGACAGGTGCTGACCCTCTCATTCATCAATGTAAGAGGGAGCTCACTTTTGAGTTCAAGATGAAGGACCTAGGACTGATGCATTACTTCCTAGGCCTGGAGGTCTAGCAGAGACCTGACGAGATTTTCCTTTATCAAGGAAAATATATTGTGAAGTTGCTGGAAATATTTGGAATGGTTGACTTTAATTCTGTGTCGACGCTGATGGAGCTCAACTTTAATAAGTTGATTGGTAGCGCCGCTGGGCCCATGCTATCAAATCCTATTGAGTATCGTCAACTCGTAGGATCCCTGATGTTCTTATTGAACACCTATCTGGACGTATGTTTTGCAGTGAACACTTTGAGTCAACACATGGTTGATCCTCATCACATTCACTGGGTTTGTGCCAAGATTCTATTGAGATATATTCGGGGCACGATAAACCATGGGCTGAGATACACTGTTGGGAGCGTGACACTCCATGGATATACTGATGTCGATTGGGCTGGAAGTGTGGTGGATTGCAAGAGCACATATGGATGCTGCTTCACACTTGGGTCTGCTACAATATCATGGATGAGCAGGAAGCAGAAGTCAGTGGCTTTGAGCACCGTTGAGGCCGAATAAATTGCAGCGAGTATGGCCTATTGTGAAGCAGTTTGGTTGTGAAATATCTTCAGTGAGTTGTTCGGGCATGTTCTAGATACCACTGTGATACTTTGTGATAACCAGAGTGGGATTTGGTTGTCCGAGAATCCCGTGTTCCATGATCAATCCAAGCATATTGATATCAGGTACCACTTTATCCAGGATATGGTACAGCGAGGAGCCGTAAGGCTCGATCATATAGGAATTGATGAGCAGGTCGTGGATATTCTCACAAATCCCTTGGGGAAGGTCAAGTTCCTAACCTTCCGTGAGAATCTCGGAATCGTGGAACGACCCTATGTTGAGGGTCCTGTTGGACGATAAGCTCTGGGAGCTCCATGTGGCTTTGGGGATAGCTCCTTAAAGCTATAAGAAACCATAGGGCTAGGCTTTCCAAACCTTGTTCTTGTGCTTATGCCCCACCGTTATGATATTGAGTTGGTTCACCTCTCATTATTTGCGCCTTGTATGCATCCTACCCATTGAGTCCCGGACTCATGGGAAGTACCTTTAATTTGGCCAATGAGGTGGGAAAAGCTAGAGACTAGTAGCAAAGACCAATGGACGCATCGGAGATTGTCGTACTCTCTATGTCTAGGATGGCACGTGTCCAACCACTTGATCTGGGATCAAGTCTAGTGAGATTTTAGACCTCCGACTGACTTCAGGTTAGGTAAACCAACTTCGGGTTGGTATGAGACTCCTTCGAGTCCTATAGAGGTTTCGAACCTCTGAGTTGAATTTTTCAGTCGGGAGTGATGTCTTTGTGACACACATTTTGTTCTAAAATAAAGAAGCCAGTAAAGCAAGTTATGGCAAGATGATGCACGATGTTTGGATGGCACAGTGATCTAGGTGGATATTGGTAGCCACCCACCTATTTCACTTGGGGCCCCACCATTTTCTCTTTCGATTTTTTAGTTTTGGAAGAACTTACTATTTTTGACATTTTTTCGGGTCCTGAACTTCCAGAGCCATTTTGAGGCCCTAAACGACGATTTTTGGGAAAATCGAGACCGATCATGCTTTTATTTCTTGCACCAAAATTTTTACTCCTCAGATAGATCTTTCTAACGAGCTATTGAGCGAGTCAAATGAAGATCGTATGCTAAAGTTACATCCCTGGGAAGTTGAAATACCAATTTACCCAAACGGGGCCCATAGTTTTGGCGCTTCATCTCCTAGGGTTAGGGTTTTGGATATTTAGAGTTTTCAATTGTTTCTAAATAATAAATAGGCCCTCGAGCCTCATTTTAACTAAGTTCATAGGCCTGTAGCCGCCACATCTCTTCTCAGAAATAAGCTACCAGCGCCCTAGCTAGTTTATTTCTATTTTGTCCGTAAGCAAATTTCAGTTCTTTGATATTAATGAAATGAAGTGATATTTCTGCTGCATATTTCTATTTATGGTTACATGTGTATTTTGTTTCTTTCCTGCATAAATCTAGGTCAGTGGTATCAGAGCAGTCTGCTTTTTCTTGATCCTTCTTTGCATTTCCCCAACGAGGTCGGGGTAGAAGGAGTTGGGGCTTGATCTGATTGAACCTTTGCAAGATCAGCCTCACAAACCCTGACAGCTGCCCATGGGGGAAGAAAAGAAACATGAGGGAGCATGAGATCCTATCAAAATATTGCTCGAGGAGGCCCTTGAAAAACAAAGGAATGCGATGATGGATAACTTTGCCTAGATCCTTCAAGACTGCACACTAGCGGCGCATCTGCATCCAACAGCCACTCTGGAGGAGAAACTCCATTTAAGGTACAAGTAAACTTTGACATTCTCATATTTGAGGGTCAAATAGATGCAAATGTCATAGATATATGGTTGAATCTATTAGAAGAATATTTCTCGATCCATGACTTTTCCGACCGGGAGAAGATTATTTTTTCACTCTTCAAAGCTACTCCCCATGTCAAGGACTGGTGGGAAACCTATTGTGAGAAAAAGGATGAGACAGAACCCTCTCTATTTTCAGTCGTACCCACTTGGAATTCTTTTTGAGATGCCATCAAGGAACAATACTATCCCGTGGGGAGCTATGAGGACAAGTACATACAATGGACCACGCTGTGGCAACAAAGGGATCAAGATGTGTGTGAGCTGACGAATATGTTCCATACCCTATGCACAAAGTTGGGTATCAAAGATTCAGAGAAACATTTGATGCTAAAGTATCATAGTTGTCTACACAGATACATTCAGGAGGAAATGGAGTTCCTCGACATCTCCTCGCTTGGTATGGCATATCGATATGCTGCCAAGATTGAGAAAAAATTCAAGCAGAAGAAGCGAGACTTTGGATCTGCAAATCAAAAGCAAGGGAAAGGTGACCCCAAACTATAGAACAAAGGACAAATCCAAGGCATGGCAGCCCAAGACAACCTGCCAAAGCCAAATAACAACACCACAAAGCCAAATAAGGACACGAGAAAGTGGTGTGAGTTCCATAAGAGCTCCACTGACAACACAAGTGAGTGTCGGGCCAAGCAATTGCTCATGGAAGAGATGAGGGCTTCTGAATCAGATGCATCCTCTGACTCAAATCAAAACCTGACAAGGGGAATGAAAAAGGGAAATAGATTATTGATGTAGATCCCAACACCACTGCTTCCACTACAAAGATCCAGAAGGAGGAACCATAGGATCTAGAGGAGGTGGAACGTCTCTTCCACTCCCAGATGTGGGTAAAGGGTTCCCCACTACAGTTCATTGTAGACAATGGGAGCCCAAAAAACCTCATTTCAGAAAATTTTGTGAAGCGGTTGGGTTTGCTGACCACAGCGCACCCACAACCATACACCATCGGCTGGCTTCACCAAGGAGACGATCTCTGTGTCAGCCAACAGTGTCGCCTTCACTATAGCATCGAGCCCTTCATGGATGAGGTATTATGTGACATTGCTCCTATTTATGTTTCTAATGTATTATTAGGCCAACCATACTTGTGGAAGCGACATACTATGTATGAGTCACGACCTCGCACTGTTATTGTTACCTTGGGAAATAAGTTTTACAGGATACCAGAGGTACCACTGCCTACCACTATCTCTTTGGTTACTACAAAAAAATGGAGTAAGCTCATTTCCCAAACTAGGAAATTTGTTTTCCTGATGATCCACCCCTAGGGAAAGAAGAATACTGTGGCCACGACCTCCATACATGGCTCTTCTACAAGACAACAACAAATGGACAAGGTTGTGGAGGAGTACGGGGACATTTTCACCTCACCCACAAGGGTGCCACTATACTGTCAGGTCAAGTACCCCATTGATCTCACCCCAGGTGCGCCGCTACCCAACGGACCGATCTATCATCGCTCTGTTTTGGAGAACGATGAAATCAAGAGGAAAACTCAGGAGCTACTGCAAAAAGGTCACATCCATCCAGGTTCATCTCCCTGTGGGAGACTGATCGTGTTAGTACAGAAGAAGGATGGGACTTGGAGACTCTGTATTAACTATCGGGAGCTAAACAAGATCACTCTCTGGAATAGGTACCCGATCCCATGGATTTATGACCTTCTAGACCAACTCAAAGGGGCGAAATATTTCTGCAAGATCGACTTGAAGTCTAGGTATTACCAGGTACCCATCGAACCCTATGATGTGTGGAAGACTATGAGGGCCTTTTCGAATGGTTGGTCATGCCTTTCCAGTTGATGAATGATCCCACAACCTTCATGAGGTTGATGGACGACATCTTGAGGCCATTCACCAACTCATTTGTAGTAGTGTACTTGGATGACATTCTGATCTTCAACCAGACTTGGGAAGAGCACCTCCACCACATCCGACAAGTCCTCCAAACACTACGGCAACACAAGTTGTGTGCCAATTTGGAGAAGTGTACTTTTGGCATGACCCAGGTTCAATATCTAGGATACATTATTGATGAAATGGGGGTGCATGTGGATCCAACCAAGATCCAAGTCATTCAAGACTGGCCAGCCCCAACCACTATAATAGAGCTTCGCATATTTCTGTGTATTTCTAATTTCTACCGCAGGTTTGTGTTGGGATTCTCTCATATCACTTGGCCCTTGAGTCAAGTCACCAAGGGAGGAGCTAGAGAAAAAATATTTTGGTCGGAATCTCAACAAAAGGGGTTCATAGAATTGAAACATCGCTTCTATTCTGCCCTCGTGCTCACATTACCAGACTTTCAACAACCATTTGATATTGAGACAGATGCCTCTGACTATGCTATTGGGGTAGTTCTTACTCAACAGGGGCATCCAGTGGCATATCACAGTGAGACATTGTCCAACACATTTCACAAGTATCCCACTTATGACAAAGAAATGTATTCCATTATGCAGGCTTGTCGACAATGGAAGCATTACATTTTGGGGAAGGAAACAATCATCCACACAGACCACCGACCCCTACAGTTTATACAGACACAAGGGAACTTGTAGAACGATCGCCATTAAAAATGGTCCACATATCTGCAATAGTTTCATTTGAACATCAATTACAAGAAGGGTAGCACCAATAATGTTGCAAACTACCTCAACCAACCACCAATCGTGGCACTAACCACCATTCTCAACTCTTGTGGGGATGAGACTTCTGATTGGCTGCTTCTTTGCAAGAGCGATCCAGAATTTGGACACACATACAAGGCACTCTTGGGGGGTACGCAAGTTCCAAATTTTCACCTCCAAGATGCACTCTTATGTCACCTGGGACACCTTTGTGTTCCTTCAAGCAAGCGTGCAAAGATGATATGGGAAGCACACTATAGTCGAGTCGCTCAGAATTTCAGGGTCAAGAAAATAGTGGCAGTATTGCAGAAGTATTTCTATTGGCCGAACCTTCGATGGGATGTCAAGAAGTACATCAGATCCTGCACTTCTTGCATCATTGCCAAACTGACCATCAAGAAGGAAGGCCTTTATACTCTGCTACCTACCCGTAGTCGACCTTGGGAATCCATCTCCATGGATTACATGTCAGGCCTTCCTACTACTAAACATGGAAATGACTGTGTTTTCGTGGTCGTCTACAAATTCTCGAAGATGGCCATTATGGCAGCCTGCAAGAAGAACATCACAGCAGAAGCCACTGCTAAACTCTTCTTTGAATGAGTTTGGGTGCACTTTGGGATCCCACAATCTATCATATCAGATCGTAACAGCAGATTCCTCAGCACATTTTGGTCCAGCCTCTAGTCAATGTTGGACACCAAGCTCACCAAGTCCACAACTTTCCATCCCCAAATTGATGGCCAGACAGAGGTCGTCAACAGGATGATTGCACACATTCTGCACATGTACAGTTCAAAGCATCCACGCACTTCGGATGAGAGCCTCCCCTATGTAAAACAAAGTTATAATTTGGCTCTCCACAGCTCAATCAGCCACAGTCCCTTTCAGGTGGGCTTGGGATTCCAGCCACTATGTCCCATTGACGTAGCCATGCCATTTGCGGCTACTCAGGTCGATTCGGATCATGTCCAGTCTAAAGCTGACAAAGAGAACAGCTTCATTAAGCGTGTTAGCCATCAATAAATTTTATCATAACTGATGATGGCTAAAACAAGTCTATTAGTCTTCAAGAAACAAATTTCATACAAAATTTGTGACTTCTTGAAGCCTCTTTGTGTTAATTATCTTTCAAAAGTCCATGTCATTGATAACCTTCATTCAAATTCCTCAAAGAATACCTGTTGATATAAAAGACTATTTCAAAGCCTTCCTTTTCCTTCATTTCACCCGTTCCATCAATTTGCCTTGAAAACCCCTTTCCTCCTGTCAAATCCCTCTTTTTCTTCCCTTTCGTACTCCATTTCATCAAAATCCTCTTTAAACCTATAGAAACCCCTTTTTATGTTTTAAACTATCCTTTTTACCTTATCAAAACCTTTGAAAAAAGTCAAAAAACCCACTTTTTCGCCTGTTTCCAACCTTTTTTATATATAGGTTTTAAGACCCCTTGGCTTAAGCCCCCTTCCTTTTCTCCGCCATAGGACCCGATCCTGCGACTAGGTCTTAAGCCCCCATCGCCATCGCACATCAGCGTTCCCAATTCCTCTTTCCACTTCCTTTTCCTTTCGATGGCCGATCCACAGATGGGATCTAGACCGTCCATTTCCCAGATCCAACAGCCATCACAGCCATCGCATCATTGGCCATCATAGCCATTCCATCATCAACCATCACATCATCAGCACTTCCTCTTTTCCTCGTTCCCATTATCTTTTTCCCCCCGCTGATGTGATCCCCCGAGGGCTTAGATCCTCCACTCTCCTTCCCCATATGACTATAACCCGTGACCATTCGCTATCCCTAAAGCCCTTATCAGCCCCCGATTCTTTCCACTCCGCATAGGATCGTGCCCCAGCACCTACCCTTAGCCCCCATTTGCATCGGAAAATCGCATTTTATTTCTTCATTACACTTTCCCTTTCCTCCTCCGATGATTCAACCTCCGATGTGATCCGCACCGTTGATGTACCAAGATCAACGGCTTTCGATATTCCCCCCATTACCCATCCTACCAATGAATCTCTTATCCTTCAACTACCCAACAGCAGATCTCCACCGTTGATCTGGGAGATCCAACGGTCATATATCCCCTTTCCTTCATGAATTCTCGCTATCCCCGGCCCCTTATCTCTCCGCTCCCAGTTCCTTTTTCTTCTACAGGACCACACCTTCCTCTCTTCCCCTAGCCCCATTCCTTCATTTTTCTTTTATTATTTTCTCTGCGTTGTGCATTCCCCTTGAGCGATCCCGACCGTAGATCTCATCAATCTGATGGTCATCGCACTCCCCCTCTCATCCTCCAACCACCTGGCCATCCCTCCTCATACATCTACGCAAAAAAATCTTGATCGTAGATCAGAGGCCTCAGGCCTTGATCTAATGGCTACCATGCTCCCGCCTTCCATCCCATCTCCCAACCATACCCGCGCTACCAAAAAAAATAGCCAACGTCAGCTCGACCCTACCTTCCACCAACGAAGCCATCTCCCAATCTCTTCTTGCCACCTAGCCTCCACTACCTCCTCACCCACCGCGCAACTTTCCAACCTTCGCACTCATCCACGACCATAGATCTTCAGCCAGAATATCTAACGGTCCTAGATTAATTTCGCGTTCATTTCACCAATGAAAATAATCGTACATTTTCAATGCGAAAACGGCGGTTTTCGCCTAGAAAAATGTCGCCTGACGGGCGATATCGCGTTCATTATGCACTAAAGCACTTACCACCCTTTGCATGCACGAAACACATTCATGGTTTTCCAAAACCACCTCTTACATTTTCGCGCCAAATTCAATTTTAAACCCTATTTTTGCAGGTTTCGTCCATAGAACCTCCTCCTGCATGCATTTTCCCCTCCTCACTGCTCCTCCCACCCTCACACAACCTCTGTAACGCAGTTTACCTCCCTCACAGGTTTTATATAATATTTATTGGTCTGTTTACAGGTTTTAAAGGTAGCCTAAGCGTTAAAAGGTCCTCCACAGCCAAACCAGTGGCGGAAACCCCCCAGGATGACGATCCTTGGGGTTTAAAGTGAAAAAGGGAATTTACAGGGCTTTTAAGTGTTTATCAGTGACCCATTAAAGCTGGTAAAAAAAATAAAAACCCTCAGCGCACCAAAGATACCTGTCCACGGCAAAAAGGAAAAGACAGTGAAGATTAGAAACAAAGGATCAAAAGATAAGTCAACGGATTAAAGATAAATACACAGTTTAAAGGATAAAATAGTTGAGAAAGGAAAAAAAGCCCGAAGATGATTATAGAGGCCCAAAAGAAAGATCAAGGCCTAAATTTATGATTAGAGGTTAAAAACTACAGTCAAAGACGGATGAAAAAAGTTTAAAATGGTCCGAAAGGAGATAAAGACAATATAATGGATTATGAAGGCCAAAAGAAAAATTAAGCCTTAAAGCAAATTTTAATGATAAAATTAATGAAACTTAGGCTAAAGCATCCTCAGATACATTAAAAGTAGCAGTCATTCCCTTAATATATCAAACTAACACCTTTGGCCTACTTTCTGTCCCAAAGGGAAAATTGGTAGTTATTACACTAAAGAAGATATTTTAAACTGTCAAGACAGTTATTGTAAAAGATAATGATCAAGCCTTAAAATTCAATCTTTTCCACCTATCTTTATCTCAGAAGTTAAGACAAAGTGATTTAAATAGAGAAGTAGTTGCAGATATTCTTACTTTATGCCTTGCGTGGTTTTCAAGGCTAGGAATACATTTACTTTGTAATTAATGACATTTGAACCCTAAAAAATAGTTCCACCTCCTCATTTGTAGTATAAATACTGCACTGGAACTCATTGTAAATGTTGGATTTTGATGATTGATGCTATAATAATACATAGTCCTTTGAAGCTCTTGAAGAGAAATTTGATGTCTTGGAACTCATGCATGATCTGATTTGCTTGTTGATGGAGAAGGATTGTTTGCAGGATTCATAGGCTTGGTTGATGGTGAATTTTTCTTTTGTTTATGTTTTCTAGTTTTCCATTATGTTTTCCATCTTGCTATGTTGCAGTAGGACAAAGAATTTAGATTAAGAAATGTCTACTAATGGCACCTTAAATATGTTTGTCCTTCATTGCCTTAATGTTTTCTTCTACTAGGATATATTAGAGAATTCATCTTTTTTGCTCTCTAAGTATTTCTTATGCTTGTTTATTTTCTTGAATAGTTTAGATCAGTTGGTCTCAACAAGATTTATGGTTAGCCTTGCATATTATTGCCATTGAAATATTATGTTGTTGGAATCATCTCTTTAAAGTAGCTTTGTCTAGGTTTGCTAAAGAATTTTGTTTAAAATCATGCTCTTGGCCTTTACTTAGCTGAAATTGTTTCAAGGAAACCTTATAGCTGTAATCTTGGATGTTAGAGTTTTCTCTCCTTCTATGGTTATAGTTACTTGTGTATCTTAAATGTTTTTCTGCTCTATATGATAAAAGCTTTTAAAGTTGGATAATTTTCTTACCTTTTCTAAGTTTTTATTTGAATATTTGTCTTGGTTAATTATCTGTTTTCAGTTTGAAATCAAATGGATTAGGTTCTCCTTATTCCTTTGATTCTCTTGTTGTTCTTATCAATTTTCCAACTCCCTCAGTTACAAGTATATAAAGGATTCTATTTCAGCTCTTTATTAGTTTGTTGTTCTCAATATTTATGTCCATTTCATAAATCCATCATAACCTTAAAAGATCCACCAACCAAGTAAACTTGCCTTGCATATGCTCTTAAAACCATTGATGAACTCATCTGGACCTTGTTACACTCCATTGCCCAATGACTTAACAATCTTCCATGTTTCCTATCTAAAATCTATCAAAGTATCATGCCCAACCAAACCCAAACAAACAAACTTGCACTTAATAACTAGCCTAACATCAACCTCTTAAAATCATCAAGCTACATCCTTACAAACATTTTGAGAGATCCCTCTTTGAGACTAGGAGGGCTAGATCCTAGAGCTCTAAAGCTTGGTTTGATGTTACCCTTGTCAATTTGTATCTCAATCAATCTAGAAAATTACAGGGAGCTAACATAGTGGCGATCACGGTGGGACCTCTGAGTTCATAGTTGCCTAGCAAGCCCTTATAGACTCATATGCATCCCTAGTTTGACTTAAAAACCAACCCATAGCTAGAATAGAAACTAATTACTTCATCATCCTAGCAAGATAATGACTTAGTTAGGGAATATTCATTAACCTTAAGGCTGCATAAAGGAACTAAAAACCCAAAAGTACTCCCTAGATTGATCTTTTATCAATAATTTGGTGGTGGACCATAAAAAATTTTACCTTTAGAAAAGCTAAAAATTTCCACCTGGCGACTCCACTAGCCTCCAGTAGGCCTTCCTCATTCCACTAGTCCCATAGGTTGTTCTAGGATTGTGTCAAATCAATCCTAAATAGTTTTTAAGGCCTAGTTATACCTTGTGAAAATAAAGAGATCTGGCTCCATGAAGGACCTATACCAGATCACACCCCGAACCCAAATCCTCCTGAGATAGTTGATAATCCAGAAAGTATCCTTAGGAAATCTCCTAAATCCAAGACTTCAAATGTTGTCAAACCAATTCATAAAGCTAATTTTGTCCCTAAAAATCTCTCAGCTCTGCAAGATACACAAGTTGACTTACCATTCATAAGAAAGCCATCCAAAACTAAGTCACTTAGTGATATAGATCAGATAGACTTTGAGCCTCCACACTCACCCCGACACAGTGGTGAACATACTGATAACAGAGAAACCACCCCACCTAATATGCATTTCATTCATGAATTTGGTTTCTCTCATCCTATATTTTCTCAATAGGCTCTTGCTGGTCCAAGTACTTATGTTATCCATACACCCACTGTTCAAACCACTCCATTCCATCCTCCCCCTCCTTTCATAAACCCTTCACTTGTAAACCCCCCATTTTTCCCACAACCTCCTGTCATGGCAACATGGTATGCCCCTGTAGTCCTTCCTTTACCTTTAGCAAATTTTCCACAACACTATCAGTCCAAGATTCCATTATATGATGCTAATAGTTCTATTACTACTTCACAACATGTAGAAAAGATGAATTACTATTTTGATAGAAATGAGATAGATGATGAAACCATTAAACTCATATTGTTTGCTCAAAGTTTCGGGGGAGAAGCGAGAAAATGGTTCAAGAACTTAACTCCTAATAGTATAAATGATCTCCATACTTTACTTCAAACATTCATAAACAAATGGGAAATTAGGAAGAACCCTCTCCAAATACTTTCAGATTACAACAACCTCAAGAGAAACACTAGGGAAAGTGTTCAAAATTATTGCACTAGATTTAATATTGTTTATAATGCACTACCCCCAGATTTGAAACCTCCACAAGGCTCAACTTTGGCCAAATTCCTTGAAGGATTTGATCTTGAAATGGCCTATCAGCTAAGAGAAAGGGACCCCTTGACTTTAGAAGACATGCAGAAGGGAGCTCTTAGTGTAGAAGCAAATCCAATTGAGAAGAGAGATAGAATGAAGACTGGGAAGAGGGTATCATTTAGGGATGAAGCTGCACCTTCCACATCTGACTCAAAAATGGAAAGGATGATGGAGGAGATGATGACGAGGATGAGCATATATGAAAGAGCTCAATCTAGAGAAAACCTAACACCTCCTCAAAATAGAAACCAATCCCAGAATCAAAATCAGTACTTCAGGAGAAATCAACCTCAAATAAAATAAAGAGAGAGTGACCAACAAATCAGACCCCCTTTCCAAGACAACTATGTAGATGAAGAAGAAAGAGAGCCTGAGCAGTTGGAAGAAGACCATGTAAATTTCATAGGTTTGGATGATGAGGATAACACATTCCTTACTGAAGAAGAACAAAGGATGTTTTCTTCAAAACCAAATGAGAAATCATATGAAGATTCCGAAGACTATAGATTAGGATTTCAGAATGCCATAATGGAAGTCCATAGGCAGTATAACCTTAGGAGCAAGAAGAGTCAAGATGTTCCTAGAACAGATCAGCCAAACACTGTTGTTAGAAAAACCTTTGAACCTATCCCTAAGAAGACAGTAGAAAACACAAATACTATGGCTAAAAAGACTAAACTAAACAAAAAAAAGAATAGTCAGCCTAGTAATGATTCAAGCTGCCCTAGTACTTCAAATAGTGGCCCTGAAAAAACCTTACTATCCAAAACATCAAATCAGAATCAACAAATTAAAAATGTAGAAAATTTCATGGCTGATAAAACCAATCTAAATGCAATAAAGATACCTGCGCCTTTCAGTTTTGAGGGGGAGATTGCCAAAATCAAGATCACTATACCCCTCACTTAATTGGTAACCTAAGAGGTATATAGATCCCAGAATTTCAAAGTGTTAAACATAGGCAAGGATAATTATACCTTGAACTTAACTGATGATAAACCAGAACTATTGTTTGGTCCTGAAGTAGAAGGAATATATCAAGAAGGATCAGTCCCTCCTTTCTATGTAAGTCTGAACATACATGACAAAATTCTGCATAATGCTATGCTAGACTTCGGTGCCTCACACAATCTCACTCCAAAGGTTGTGATGGAGAGATTGAGCCTAGAAATCACAAAGCCCTACAAAGACTTGTATTCTTTTTATTCCAGTAGGGTTAAGTATCTGGGCCTAATTAAGGATCTGTGTCATAATCTGGCACAAATCCCTGCTAAGAGTCTAGTCATGGATATAGTTGTGGTTGACATTCGCCCAAAGTATGGCATGCTTTTATCTAGATCATGGGGGGCCAAACTCCAGGGCAAACTTCAAATGCACATGGCCTATGCCACCATCCCAGTATTCAATCAAATAAGAAGATTGTATGAGTAACATAGATAGGCCAAATAACACACCAGTTTATTCTGTCCACTCAGACCTTGACTCCTTCATCATGTATAATGAAAATGACATAATTGAACAAGTGAATGACAATTAGAGAGAACTAAATACCCCAGAACAATCAAACCAGCTCTCTAATCAAGAAAATGACTCCCAAAACTCTAGCAGCCCCAAAGTACAGAACATTGACAAAACTAAAGTTGACACCCTTTGGCATATGAGCTTTGATGCATTAGGAGAATTTTGAGGTCTAAAATGGGCCTTCTAAGGAAATAATAAAATAATAGATAAACCAATAAAATAATATTTATGAATTTGCAATTCATTTTTTGCACCAAAATCCATGTAACCATAGTTAAATTCAATTCAAAATTTGTACCAAAATAAAACTAATAAATAAATTGTATTGATGTGACAATAAATAAGGATGAGATTTTCAAGAAAAAGTCATTATCATTGCACAACTAATGCATTTGTCCTTTGTACTTAAATAACTTAAAATAAAATATAAATACAAATTCATAAATTATTAATTATAAAATATACTATTAATTAAAATTTATATGTTAATTCAAAAATATTTTTATATTGTTTCTTTCAAAAAATATGAAATGACAATAATAATATTTTATTCAAAAAGTGTGAAATGACATTTAATATGAGTAATTTACTTTATGAATTTAAAATTACTTAGATCACTACCATGGTTAACCATGATTTTTTATCCACCATTGAGAATGTGAAAAGTAAGTACCTTTAACTCAATCAATGCCACCTCAACCATTAGGGATGATATCATCCCCTAAAATGTGATTGGTTCTCATAAAGTGAATTTTGATTGTACATTTTCCTTAGGAGGCCCATTTTAGACCTCAAAATTTACCTAATGGTTCTTATGGTAAGGTCGGATCAGGGGCTGGTGTTTGGATCCACAACACAAATGAAGGCCATTCCTATAGGTCAGATTTTTAATGCACCAATAATGTTGCAGAGTATGAGGCTCTCCTTATTGGTCTATACTTACTCTAAAATCTCAAAGCCAAGAAAATCTTGATCCAAGGAGATTCTGAACTAATCATCAATCAAATTAAGGGAGAATATTCAGCCAAGAACCCTAGGTTAAGGGAATATAGAAATGCTACCCTAGACCTTCTCAAAACCTTTGAGAAATATGAGCTTGCTTTCATCTCTAGGGCCCAAAACTGCCTTGCCAATGAATTTGCCTTTGTTGCCAGCAATTTCTCTTTACCTTATGAAAATAATCAATGCCTCATCAAAATAAAGAACAAGCCTACTGTACTAGACGACTTGAACCATTGGCAAGTGTTTGACAATGATGACCAAATAGATGATTTTCTGCAATCTAGAAATGACTTTTCAAGCACAAAACAGAGTTTGAGATTTGAAAGAAATAATTCTGCTAAAAAAGAAACTCCCAAAACATAGTTGCCCTTTGATGATAATATAAACCACCTTCAAAAACCTTGTGCTGCAAAATTATTTGATAAATCAGATCAAAGAGAACTTTAAATTCTGCAGTACAAAGATGACACCTTGCCAAGAGGCCTTACACCACTAGAAGAGTTGTTTTATTTTAATGATGTAGCTAAAAATCCCAAGATGGAACCCACAAAAACAAATGTAGAAGAGTGTAACATTGGAGGGATGAAAGAGCCCAAAATAATCAAGCTGTCCAAAACTCTCCCATCTCACACAAAACAGAAATACATTGAGTTGTTTAGAGAATTTAAAGATGTGTTTGCTTGGTGGTATGAAGACTTGAAATCCTATGACACCAAAATCATCCAACATAAAATTCCTCTCGAAGAAAATCAAAAACCATTTAAACAAAATTTGAGAAGAATAAACCCCCTCTTGTTACCCTCAGTTGAGAAATAAATCAAAAATATGTACGATGCCAGGATCATAGTCCCTGTCCAATACTCAGAATGGGTGTCCAACCTTGTGTTAGTTAGGAAGAAGACTGGGGAAATTAGGCTTTGTATTGACTTCAAAAATTTGAACAAAGCCTCCTTGAAAGACAATTACCCTTTGCCTAAAATGGATCACATACTCCAAAAAGTAGTTGGTTCACAAATAATCTCATTACTAGATGGCTTCTCAGGTTATAACCAAGTTCTAGTCTTTCAAGTGACCAACTTAAAACTGCTTTCACTACACCTTGGGGTACATTCATGTATGTGAAAATGCCATTTGGTTTAATGAATGCAGGGGCTACTTTCCAAAGGGCAATGGACATAGCTTTTTCAGAAGACATAGGTTACTTCATAGTCATATACCTTGATGACATCATTGTCTACTCTAAGACTGATGAGGAGCACTTAGTCCACTTGATAAAAGTCTTTGAAAAATGTAGAAAGTATGGCCTATCCCTAAATCCTAAGAAAACTTTGTTTGGCCTTCAGGAAGGAAAACTCTTAGGTCACATCATCTCTAAGGAAGGAATCAAGATATATCCCAAGAGAATAGAAGGCATCTTACAAATCAGCCATCCTAGGAACATTAAAGAGCTGCAATCTTTCATTAGAAAGGTTAACTTCCTAAGAAGATTCATCCCTAACCTTGTTGAGCTCCTAAGAAATATCACGAATATGTTGAAAAATGAAGTAGGAGTGAAGTGGAATATGGAAGCAAAATAATCTTTTGAGCTGGTAAAACAAGCACTCACACAAACACTAGTCTTAATCAGCCTTGATTTCACCAAGAACTTTTACATTTTCTCATTTTCCTATGAACATACTGTGACAGCAGTATTGTTGCAAAAAAACAGCATGGGGCAAGAGTAGCCCATAGATTTCTTCAGCAAAGCCTTAAGGGATGCCTCGTTAAAGTATAACATTATGGAGAAACAAGCCTTTGCCTTAATCAAAGCTTTAAACGATTTTAGAGTTTATATTTTTCATTCACATATCATAGCCTTTGTCCCAAACACGGTTGTCAAAGATATACTTAATCAAGACCCTGATGGTAAAAGGGGCAAGTGGATTGCTACCATTTTAGAATAAGATTTGGAAATCAGACCCACTAAATTGATTAAAGGACAATGACTTGCAAAACTCATGGCTGATTCAAACTTCCAAGCTTTAGATATGAACATGGTTGATGTTTTGGAAGAGATAGAAGAATGCACAGCACCATTCATTGAAGAAACATTCATGAACTCTCCTTGGTATGATGACATCATATATGTGTTACTTTATCTGAATGCTCCTCCTTCTTTGTCAAAAACAAAAGCTATATTTTTCAAATAGAAGGCTTTAAATTATTTTATATTAGATGGAGTTTTGTATTGGAGGAATGTTGTTGGAATATTTCTTAAATGTTTTCTTGAGATTGATGTAGGAAAAATCATGCATGAGCTGCATGAGGGAGAATGTGGATGACATCTTTACTGGAAGACTACAGCAAATAAATCTTAAGATCTGGTTACTATTGGCCCACCTTTTTCCTAGATACTCAGAAGCTTTTCATGTCTTGCCATAAGCGTCAATTTTTTTATGGCAAGAGAAAACTCTTACCACTACCTTTGCAGCCTATCAGTGTTGAGGCTCCCTTTCAACAATGGGGTTTGGACTTCATTGGGAAAATTCACCCATCTTCTTCAGCTCAACATAAGTGGATCCTCACTACCTCTGATTATTTTACCAAGTGGATAGAAGCCATACCTTCTAGGAATGCTACTGAATCTGTCATTATCAAGTTTCTTGAAACTAACATACTATCCAGATTTGGTTGTTCTAGAAAAACTATCACAGATAATATTGTTGCTTTCAAGTCTAAAAAAATGTTTGAGCTCTGCTATAAATATCATATCACATTGGGTCATTCTACTGCCTACTATCCCCAAGGGAATGGATTAACTGAATCCTCCAACAAAAGCCTTGTCAATACTATCAAAAAAAAATTGGAGCAGAATCAGAAATCATGGCATAGTAAGCTTATTCAAGCTTTATGGGCTGATAGATTAACCACCAAAAATTCAATAAATATGTCTCCCTATCAGTTGGTTTATGGTATGCATGCAGTCTTCCCAACATCCTTAGGAGTTCTAGTCATGAAACTTCTTCAAGAAGTACAAGCTGAAGAGAATGATATGCAGAGAAGAATCAATCAAACCATTCATTTACAACAGTCAAGAGAGGAAGTGTACAAAAGAACACAAATAGTCCAAGAGAACATCAAGAAACTATTTGACAAAAGGACTAAAGCAAATGATTTCCAAGTTGGAAATATAGTTCTAAAGTGGGATTCTAGAAGGGAAGAGAAAGGAAAACATGGTAAGTTTGAAAATCTGTGGAAAGGCCCGTATATCATTGATTCAGTGAGAGGCAACAATGCTTTCTTTTTTCAGGAACTTAATGGAATTGAAATGTTTGGAGGTCCTGTCAATGGAAGAATGCTCAAGCACTATTTTTGCCAAGAATCTTAGTTTCAAAACTTTTCATTGTATATAACATTGCTCTAAAAAAAAAAAAAAAAAATTTGAAAAAGAAAAACACAAAAACAATAGAAAAAGGAAAAAGAGGGCAGATTCAAAAACAAGGTACAATCCCCATACCCAAAAAATAGTGATACTGAAAGTGAGCAAGTCTAAATGTCACTGCTGATCCAAAATGATATCTTGTTCAGTCATCTAGCCTAATCATGGCTAAACATGCTTTAAATTTATGTTGATAAGTTAGTAGAAACTTTGATTGATAAAACATTGTTTCAGACTTAACTTATTCAAAGAAAGATAGATTAGGAGATTGAAAAGATACTGGTTCCACATGCTTAAAACAGAACCAAAGAGATAGATAAAGATGCCTCACAAAAGAAAAAATCATGGCCTTATCTTTCTGATTTACTTTTATGCAAAATAAGGTTTGTGTGCAAGCTCAAATGCCACTACTTGTAAATTTATCAATCATACAGCCTAAACATGATTGAGTAAATTTGAATTTCATGTTGATAGGTTAGTGAAGAAGATTTTCCAAACTATATAATCTTGGATTATCAGTGGAATAGATTAGGATAGAAAGGAATGGTTCAAACATGCTCAAAATCTGAACCAAGAAAGGGAAAAATATAGCTCTAAATAGATCAAAACCAGAGCTGGAAAGAGAATAGAAGGATTTTTATGATTGTCAGATCTTAAGCCTTCACAATTTTGTTTTATTTTTCTACAAATAAAGTCTATGTGCAGCTTGTACATAAATCCATAGACACCATAGCAAATCAGATTGCTTAATCCTAATTTAGCTATGTTTTAAATTATTGTTTTAGAATATTGAGAATAAAATCTGTCAAACAACTTAATCCTGATAGACAGTAGATTAGGTAGAGAATTTTATGAGTTCAACTGTTTAATCTGAACTCATGGAAGAAATAAGGGTAGATTTAGATTATTTTTCTACTTTCAATAAAAGAATAAAATGTTGATGTTAAAAGGTTTTCAAGTCCAAGTGCACCTTATGAAGAAAAAATGTTAGGAAAGTAGGCTGTGTAGATAGTTGTTTGGGAAATGAATTATTTTGTTTGATGTAATATTGATCATATTTTTAAGCAGCATGATCAAGGAAGAAAAGGTTGTCAAGGATAAGGCACAGTTCTACATTCCAGAGATAAAATTCTGAAGTTATTGACACCTCCAAGGAGTTGTCATCCCCAAGTGGAGCCACTGTTAGCCATCAATAAATTTTGTCATAAATGATGATGGCTAAAACAAGTCTATTAGTCTTCAAGAAAAAAATTTCATACAAAATCTGTGACTTCTTGAAGCCTCTCTGTGTTCATTATCTTTTATAAGTCCATGTCATTGATAACCTTCATTCAAATTCCTCAAAGAAAACCTGCTGATATAAAAGACTGTTTCAAAGCCTTCCTTTTCCTTCATTTCACCCATTCCATCAATTTTCCTTGAAAACCCCTTTCCTCCTGTCAAATCCCTCTTTTTCTTCCCTTTCATACTCCATTTCATCAAAATCCCCCTTAAACCTATAGAAACCCCTTTTTTATGGTTTAAACTATCCTTTTTACGTTATCGAAACCTTTGAAAAAAGTCAAAAAACCCATTTTTTGGCTTGTCTCTGACCTTTTTTATATATGGGTTTTGTTGAAAATGCAGCAAGATGATGGAGCTTAGTGAAATGAAGTCGCCTTCACTAAGTGGGCCCGCAGGCGAATTCTTGCGCAAAGTCTATTTTTAGACTATATCTATTTTTAGACATATGGAGCATGGTTCGGGGATTCCAGTTTGAGATTCTTGGAGCATTGGTCATGTTGGTAAAAATAGATGAGACTCTATTTTTTAGGTCGAAGAGGTCGAAGGCTATTTTTAGATTGCCTCTCCTAAAAATAGGGAAGTCAAATATTATTTACCCTTAATAATATTTGGACTCTAAACAGCAGTTTACTCTCTTGGAGCACTTCAGTTCGAGCTACAGAAGTGGCTCATGCATCTGACAGAGGAATCACGTGGTTCCCAAGGGTTTGATGGCATCATGCATGGTTGACTTCAGTTGGACTTCAGTGGCAGAATTTTGGAGGAGTTAATGAGACAGATAGTGGAGTTGTGTTCTGTTTATTTTAGTTCAACTAGTTGAGATTTGTTTAACTAGCTAATCAATTAGTTATGAGTGGAGTGAATTAAATATTATTTAATTCATTAATTAGTAACTCATTATTCAACTCAAGAACACATTAGTTCACTACAGTGCATGATCAGTTCAGTGAAGACTAGTGAAAGAGATAGATGAAAGGGTGGAGTTAGCTATCAGTTGTGACTATACTATTGCTATTTGCAACACACAGATAGGAGGAGTAAGCCCATGAGGATTGCGCAGTTCAGGCTGGAGGTTTATCTATATAAAGAGGCCATCCCATAGCATTGAAACAAGCAATAGAGGCAAGGCAATTGGCGGTGAGTTTTGAACTAGTAACCTATTCAAAACTGAGCTAGATTGTGGGTAGCTTTATGAGAAAGTACTGAGTACTTGTGAGGAGTATTGTACTGAGTTAGTTACTTGATTTCTCCATTATAATATACACAATAGCTGCGGGGTTTTCAGCTATAAGCTTTCCCCATACATACTGTGTTAATGTGTATAATGATTTGATGTGTTATCGCTTGATTTTATTTCCGCATGTGTGATAATATGAGTTGATCTGAGAGTGGAAGAGATTATGTGTTGTGTATGAAGTTCAAATAGTATGTGACCAGGATAGTCTCGGTGGATAATTAATTATTATTCAGCAAATTTCTATAGGTTTTAAGCCCCCTTGGCTTAAGCCCCCTTTCTTTTCTTCGCCATATGACCCGGTCCTGTGACTAGGTCTTAAGCCCCCATCGCCATCGTGCATCGACGTTCCCAATTCCTCTTTCCGCTTCCTTTTCCTTCTGATGGCCGATCCACTGATGGGATCTGGACCGTCCATTTCCCAGATCCAATGGCCATCGCAGCCATCGCATCATCAGCACTTCCTCGTTTCCTCGTTCCCATTATCTTTTTCCCCCACCAATTTAATCCCCCGAGGGCTTAGATCCTCTTCTCTCCTTCCGCATATGACTATAACCTGCGACCATTCGCTATCCCTCAAGCCCTTATCAGCCCCCGGTTCTTTCCACTCTGCATAGCACCGTGCCCCAGCACCTACCCTTAGCCCCCATCAACATCAGAAAATCATGTTTTCTTTCTTCATTACACTTTCCCTTTCCTCCGTCGATGATTCAACCTCTGATGTGATCCTTACCGTTGATCTACCAAGATCAACGGTTGTCGGTGTTCCCCCCATTACCCATCCTACCGACGAATCTCTTATCCTTCACCTCCCCAACAGC
Source organism: Pinus albicaulis (assembly GCA_034641835.2). Taxonomy (NCBI): domain Eukaryota; kingdom Viridiplantae; phylum Streptophyta; class Pinopsida; order Pinales; family Pinaceae; genus Pinus; species Pinus albicaulis. Next base: position 239,506,950 of record CM076572.1, read on the forward strand.
AGATCTCCACCGTTGATCTGGGAGATTCGACAGTCATCTAGCCCCTTTCCTTCATGAATTCTCGCTATCCCCAGCCCCTTATCTCTCCGCTCCTGGTTCCTTTTTCTTCTATAGGACCACACCTTCCTCTCTTCCCCTAGCCCCATTCCTTCATTTTTATTTTATTATTTTCTTTGCACTGTGAATTCCCCTTGAGCGATCCCGACCATAGATCTCATTGATCTGACGGTCATTTCACTCCCCATCTCATCCTCCAACCACCCGACCATCCCTCCTCATACATCTACGCAAAAAAATCTCGACCGTAGATCAAAGGCCTCAGGCCTTGATCTAATGGCTACCATGCTCCCGCCTTCCATCCCATCTCCCAACCATACTCGCGCTACCAAAAAAAATAGCCAATGTCAGCTCAACCCCACCTTCCACCAACGAAGCCATCTCCCAATCTCTGCTTGCCACCTAGCCTCCACTACCTCCTCACCCACCGCGAAACTTTCCAACCTTCGTGCTCATCCACGACCGTAGATCTTCGGCCCGAAGATCTAACGGTCCTGGATTAATTTCGCGTTCATTTCACCAATGAAACTAATCGCACATTTTCAACGCAAAAACGGTGTTTTTCGCCTGGACACAATGGGCGATATCGCGTTCATTTCGTGCTAAACCTCTTACCACCCTTTGCGTGCGTGAAAACCATTCATGTTTTTTCAAAACCTCCTCTTACAGTTTCACGCCAAATTCAATTTTAAACCCTTTTTTGCAGGTTTCGTCCATAGAACCTCCTCCTGCATGCATTTTCCCCTCCTCACTACTCCACCCGCCCTCACACAACCTCTGTAATGCAGTTTACCTCCCTCGCAAGTTTTATATAATGGTTATTGGTCTATTTGCAAGTTTTAAATGCAGCCTAAGCGTTAAAAGGTCCTCCATAGCCAGACCAGTGGTGGAAACCCCCCAGGATGATGATCCTTGGGGTTTAAAGTGCAAAAGGGGATTTATAGGACTTTTAGGTGTTTATCAGTGACCCATTAAAGCTGGTAAAACAAATAAAAACCCTCAGCGAGCCAAAGATACCTGTCCACAGCAAAAAGGAAAAGACAGTGAAGATTAGAGACAAATGATCAAAATCTAAGTCAACGAATTAAAGATAAATACACAGTTTAAAGGATAAAATAGTTGAGAGATTACAAAAAGCCCGAAGATGATTATAGAGGCCCAAAATCAAGATCAAGGCCTAAATTGATGATTAAAGGTTTAAAAATACAATCAAAGATGGATGAAAGAAGTTTAAAAGGGTCTAAAAGGAGATAAAGACAATATAATGGATTATGAAGGCCAAAATAAAAATTAAGCCTTAAAGCACAGTTTAATGATAAAATTAAGGAAACTTAGGCTAAAGAAACTTCGAATACATCAAAAGGAGCAGTCATTCCAATATATCAAACTGACACCTCTGGCCTACTTTCTGTCCCAAAGGGAAAATTGGCAGTTATTACACTAAAGAAGATATTTTAAACTGTCAGGACAGTGATTGTAAAAGATAATGATAAAGCCTATTAGTCAATATTTTCCACATATATTTATCTTAGAAGTTAAGACAAAGTGATTTAAACAAAGAAGTAGCTGTAGATATTCTTACCTTATGCCCTGCATGGTTTTCAAGGCTAGGAATACATTTCCTCTATAATTAATGACATTTGAACCCTAAAAAATAGTTCCACCTCCTCATTTGCAGTATAAATACTGCACTGGAACTCATTGTAAATGTTGGATTTTGATGACTGATGCTGGAATAATACATAGTCCTTTGAAGCTCTTGAAGAGAAATTTGATGTCTTGGAACTCATGCATGATCTGATTTGATTGTTGATGGAGAAGGATTGTTTGCAGTATCCATAGGCTTGGTTGATGGTGAAGTTTTCTTTTGTTTATGTTTTCTAGTTTTCCATCTTACTATGTTGGAGTAGGACAAAGAATTTAGATTAAGAAATGTCTACTAATGGCACCTCAAATCTGTTTGTCCTTCACTGCCTTAATGTTTTCTTCTACTAGGATATATTAGAGAATTCATTTTTTTTCTCTCTAAGTATTTCTTATGCTTGTCTGTTTTCTTGAATAGTTTAGATCAGTTGGTCTCAACAAGATTTATGGTTAGCCCTGCATATTGTTGCCATTGAAATATTATGTTCTTGGAATCATCTCTTTAAAGCAGCTTTGTCTAGGTTTGTCAAAGAATTATGTTTAAAATCATGCTCTTTGCCTTTACTTAGCTGAAATTGTTTCAAGGAAACCTTATATCTGTAATATTGGATGTTAGAGTTTTCTCTCCTTCTATGGTTTTAGTTACTTGTGTATCTTAAATGTTTTTCTGCTCTAGATGATAAAAGCTCTGAAAGTTGGATAAGTTTCTTACCTTTTCTAAGTTTTTATCTGAATGTTTGTCTTGGTTAATTATTTGTTTTCAATCTGAAATCAAATGGATTAGGTTTTGCTTATGCCTTTGATTCTCTTGTTTTTCTTATCAATTTTCCAACTCCCTCAGTTTACAAGTATATAAAGGATTCTGTTTTCACCCTTTATTAGTTTTTCGTTCTCAATCTTTATGTCCATTTCATAAATCCATCATAACCTTAAAATATCCACCAACCAAGTAAACTTTCCCTGCATATTCTCTTAAAACCGTTGATGAACTCATCTGAACCTTGTTAGACTCCATTGCCCAATGACTTAACAATATTCCATGTTTCCTATCTAAAATCTATCAAAGTATCATGCCCAACCAAACCCAAACAAACAAACTTGCACTTAATAACTAGCCCAACATAAACCTCTTAAAAGCATCAAGATATATCGTTACAAACATATTGAGAGATCCCTCTATGAGACTAGGAGGGCTAGATCCTAGATCTCTAAAGCTTGGTTTGATGTTACCCTTGTCAATTTGTATCTCAATCAATCTAGAAAATTACGGGAAGCTAACAGAGCGCATTCAGCACATCCGCCAACAATTTCATGACATATTGGATAGATCCAATGCTAAGTACACGCAATTACATGATTAACATCGGGTACCACACAACTTCCATGTGGGCGAAAAAGTGTGGCTACATTTGCAGAAGGAGCGCCTCAGTGGACCCCACCGCAAGCTTCACCCTCTCCAATATGGGTCATACACCATCACCAAGGGAGTAGGTAACAATGCCTTAGAGCTCAGTATTCCACCATTCCTTGGTCTGCACCCAGTATTCAATGTGGACTGCCTTCGTCCCTACCTCCCACCTCTACTGGACACCTCTAACATTGCAGAACAACTCACAACAATAGAGTTAAACCCAGAATTCATGGAACATACCACCAAAGATTGTATCATGGACATGCAAATCAAGAACACTCGCCAACAGAAGATCCAACTATATTGGTTTTTCAAAGCTGGCCAAATCCTGCACCAAGGCAAGTGGTTCACCAGCGACCAAGTTCAATAGAAGTTTCCTTCATCTCATGGAGGAACTCAACACAATGGGGACCATTGCTTCCTAAGGGGGGAGGAATAATCCAGGTGGATATTGGTGGCAACCCACCTATTCCACTTGGGGCCCCAACATTGTCTCTTTAATTTTTTTAGTTTCGACACAACTTACTATTTTTGACAGTTTTTTGGGTCCTCAACTTCCGGAGCCATTTTGAGGCCCTAAACGATGATGTTTTCGAAACATGAGAGCAGCTGAAACTACTTTTCTTACACCAAAATTTTTACCCCTTGGATATATCTTTCTAAAAATCTATTGAGTGCATCAAACGGAGATCGTATGCGAAAGTTACATCCCTGAGAAGTTGAAACACCAATTTACCCAAACGGGGCCTATAGTTTTGGCGCTTCATCCCCTAGGGTTAGGGTTTTGGATGTTTAGGGTTTTCCATTGTTTCAAAATAATAAATAGGCCCTCGAGCCTCATTGTAACTCAGTTCAAAGGCCTATAGCCACCACATCTCTTCTCAGAGATAGGCTACCAGCGCCCTAGCTAGTTTACTTCTATTCTATTTGTAAGCAAATTTTAGTTCTTTGATATTAATGAAATGAAGTGTTATTTCCGCTGCATATTTGTATTTATGGTTACATGTGTATTCTATTGTGTTCCTGCATAAATATGGATCAGTGGTATCAGAGTGATCTGATTTTTCTTGATCCTTCTTTGTGTGTCCCCAACAAGGTCGGGGTATAAGGAGTTGCAGCTTGATCTGATTGAACCTTTGCAAGATTAGCCTCGCAAACCCCGATGGCTACCCATGGGGAATGAAAAAGAAAGATGAGGGAGCAAAAGATCCTATCAAAATATTGCTCGAGGAGGCCCTCCAAAAGCAAAGGAACGTGATGATGGATAAATTTTCCCAAATCCTTCAACAACTACCCACTGGTAGCTCATCTGCATCCAACAGCCACTCTAGAGGCGCGCCTCCATTTAAGGTACAAGTAAACTTTTACATTCCCATATTTGAGGGTCAAATAGATGCAGATGTCATAGATAGATGGTTGAATCTATTAGAATGATATTTCTCGGTCCATGACTTTTCTAACCGGAAGAATATTATTTTTGCACTCCTCAAAGCTACCCCCCATGTCAAGGACTGGTGGGAAACCTACTGTGAGAAAAAGGATGAGACAGAACCCTCTCTATTCTCAGTCATACCCACTTGGAATTCTTTCCGAGATGCCATCAAGGAACAATACTATCCTGTGGGGAGCTATTAGGACAAGTACATACAATGGACCACGTTGCGGCAACAAAGGGATCAAGATGTGCATAAGCTAACGAATATGTTCCATACCCTGTGCACAAAGTTGGGTATCAAATATTTAGAGAAAAATTTGGTGCTAAAGTATCACATTTGTCTACACAGATACATTCAATAGGAAATGGAGTTCCTCAACATCTCCTCACTTGGTACGACATACTGATATGCTACCAAGATTGAGTAGAATTCAAGCAGAAGAAGCGAGACTTTGGATCTATGAATCAAAAGCAAGGGAAAGGTGACCCAAAACCGCAAAAAAAGGACAAAGCCAAGGCATGGCAGCCTAAGACAACCTTCCAAAGCCAAAGAAAAACACTATGAAGCTAAAGAAGGACATGGGAAAGTGGTGTGAGTTCCATAAGAGCTCCACTCACAACACAAGTGAGCGTCGGGCCAAGCAGTCGCTCGTGGCCGAGATGAGGGCTTCTGAATCAAATGCATTCTCCAACTCTAAATCAGAACCTAACAAGGGGAATGACAAAGGAAAAAAATTATTGATGCAAATCCCAACACCACTATTGCCAATGCGAAGATCTAGAAGGAGGAACCAGAGGATCCAGAGGAGGCGGAACGTCTCTTCCACTCCCAGATGTGGGTAAAGGGTTCCCCGCTACAATTCGTTGTTGACAATGGGAGCCAAAAGAACCTCATTTCAGTATATGTCATGAAGCGGTTGGGCTTGCCGACCACAGCGCACCCACAACCATACACCATCGAGTGGCTTCACCAAGGACGGGATCTCCATGTCAACCAATAGTGTCGCCTTCCCTATAGCATCAAGCCCTTCATGGATGAGGTATTATGTGACATTGCTCCTATTGATGTTTCTTGTGTATTATTAAGCCAACCATACTTTTGGAAGAAACATGTTGTGTATGAGTCACGGCCTTGCACTGTTATTTTTACCTTGGGAAATAAGTTGTACAGGATACCAGAGGTACCACCACCTACCACTATCTCTTTGGTTACTATAAAACAATGCAGTAAGCTCATTTCCCAAACCAGGAAATTTTTTTTCCTGATGATCCACCCCCAGGGCAAGAAGAATACTGTAGCCACAACCTCCAGACATGGTTCCTTTGCATGACAACAACAAATGGACAAGGCTTTGGAGGAGTACGGGGAAAGTTTCACCTCAGCCATAGGGGTGCCTCTGCACTATCAAGTCAAGCACCCCATTGATCTAACCCTAGGTGCGGCGCTACCCAACGGACCGATCTATCAGTGCTCTATTCTGGAGAACGATGAAATCATGAGGCAAATTCAGGAGCTGCTGCAGAAAGGTCACATCTGGCCAAGTCCATCGCCCTATGGGAGACCGATTTTGTTAGTACAGAAGAAGGATGGGACTTGGAGACTCTGTATTGACTATCGGGCACTGAACAAGATCATTGTCCGGAATAGGTACCCAATCCCATGAATTCATGACCTTCTAGACCAACTCAAAGGGGCAAAATATTTCAGCAAGATCGACTTGAAGTCTGGGTATTACCAGGTACCCATCGAACCCTCCGATGTGTGGAAGACTTCCTTCAAAATTAAGGAGGGCCTTTTCGAATGGTTGGTCATGCCTTTCAGGTTGACGAATGCTCCCGCAACCTTCATGAGGTTGATGGATGACATCTTGAGGCCATTCACCAACTCATTTTTAATAGTGTACTTGGATGACATTCTGATCTTCAGCCAGACTTGGGAAGAGTGCCTCCACCACATCCGACAAGTCCTCCAAACACTACGGCAACACAAGTTGAGTGCTAATTTGGAGAAGTGCACTTTTGGCATGACCCAGGTTCAATATCTGGGATACAATATTGATGAAAGGGGGGTGCATGTAGATCCAACCAAGATCCAATTCATTCAATACTAGCAAGCCCCAACCAATATAATAGAGCTTTGCAAATTTCTGGGTCTTGCTAATTTCTACCGCAAGTTCATGTTGAGATTCTCTCATATCACTTGGCCATTGAGTCAAGTCACTAAGGGAGGTGCAAGAAAAAATTATTTTGGTTGGAATCTCAAAAAAATGTGTTCATAGAATTGAAACATTTCCTCTGTTCTTCCCCCGTTCTCACATTACCATACTTGCAACAACCATTTGATATCGATACAGATGCCTCTGACTATGCTATTGGGGCATTTCTTACTCAACAGGGGCATCAAGTGGCATATCACAGTGAGACATTGTATGACACAGTTCGCAAGTATTCTCCTTATGAAAAAGAAGGGTATTCCATTGCATAGGCTTGTCAACAATGGAAGCATTACATTTTGGGGAAGGAAACAATCATCCACACAGACCACCAACCCCTGCAGTTCATACAGACACAAGGGAACTTGCAGAACAATCTCCATCAAAAGTGGTCCACATATCTGCAATAGTTTCATTTGAACATCAATTACAAGAAGGGTAGCACCAATAACATTGCAGACTGCCTCAGCCGACCACCGATTGTGGCACTAACCACCATTCTCAACTCTTGTGGGCACGAGACTTCTGATTGGCCGCTTCTCTACAAGAGCGATCTAGAATTCGGACACACATACAAGGCACTCTTGGGGGGTACACAAGTTCCAAATTTTCACCTCCAAGATGCACTGTTATGTCATCTAGGACACCTTTGTGTTCCTTCAAGCGAGTGTGCAAAGGTGATATGGGAAACACACTACAGTCGAGTCACTAGGAATTTCGAGGTTGAGAAAACAATGGCAGTACTGCAGAAGTATTTCTATTGGCCAAAACTTCGATAGGATGTCGAGAAGTACATCAGATCCTGCACTGCTTGCATCATTTCCAAACTGACCATCAAGAAGGCCTATATACTCGGCTACCTACCCCTATTCAACCTTGGGAATCCATCTCCATGGATTACATGTCAGGCCTTCCTACTACTAAGCATGGAAACGACTGTTTTTTCATGGTCGTCGACAAATTCTCGAAGATGGCCATTATGGTGGCCTGCAAGAAGAACATCACAGCAGAAGCCACTGCTAAACTCTTCTTTGAATGAGTTTGGGTGCACTTTGGGATCCCACAGTCTATCATATTAGATCACGATAGTAGGTTCCTCAGCACATTTTGGTCCAGCCTCTAGTCAATGTTGGACACCAAGCTCACCAAGTCCACAGCTTTCCATCCCCAAACTGATGGCCAGACAGAGGTTGTTAATAGGAAAATTGTACACATTTTGTGCATGTACAATTCAAAGCATCCACGCACATGGGATGAGAGCCTCCCCTATGTAAAACAAAGTTATAATCAAGCTCTCCACAGCTCAACCGGCCACATCCCCTTTCAGGTGGGCTTGGGATTCCAGCCACTATGTCCCATTGACATAGCCATGCCATTTGCAGCTACTCAGGTCGATTCAGCTCATGTCCAGTCTAAAGTTGACAAAGAGAACAGCTTCATCGAGTGCATTCAGCACATCCTCCAACAATTTCATGACATATTGGATACAGCCAATGCTAAGTACACGCAAAGACATGATCAACATCGGGTACCACACAAATTCCATGTGGGTGACAAAGTGTGGCTACATTTGCAGAAGGAGCACCTCAGTGGACCCCACGGCAAGCTTCTTCGGCTCCGATATGGGTCGTACACCATCACCAAGGTAGTAGGGAACAATGCCTTAGAGCTCAGTATTCCACCATTCCTTGGTATGCACCCGGTATTCAATGTTGACCACCTTCGTCCCTACTTCCCACCTCTATTGGACACCTTTGACATTGCAGAACAACTCACAACAACAGATTTAAACCCAGACTACATGGAACAGGCCACCACAGATTGTATCATGGACATGCAAATCAAGAACACTCGCCAACAGAAGATCTAACTATATCGGGTTGTCAAAACTGGACAACTCCTGCACCAAGGCAAGTGGTTCACCAGGGACCAAATTCAGCAGAATTTTCCTCATCTCATGGAGGAACTCAACGCAATGGGGACCATTTCTTCCTAAGGGGGGAGGAATAATCCAGGTGGATATTGGTGGCCACCCACCTATTCCACTTGGGGCCCCACCATCGTCTCTTTTAGTTTTTTAGTTTCGGCACAACTTACTATTTTTGACAGTTTTTCGGGTCCTGAACTTCTAGAGCCATTTTGAGGCCCTAAACGATGATTTTTGGGAAAATTAAGAGCGGAAAAGCCTTTTTTTGCACCAAAATTTTTACTCCTCAGATAGATCTTTCTAACGAGCTATTGAGCATGTTGCCAAAGTTACATCCCCGGGAAGTTGAAACAACAATTTACCCAAATGGGGCCCATAGTTTTGGCGCTTCATCTCCTAGGGTTAGGGTTTTGGATGTTTAGGGTTTTCCATTGTTTCTAAATAATAAATAGGCCCTCGAGCCTCATTGTAACTAAGTTCATAGGCCTGTAGCTGCCACATCTCTTCTCAGAGATAAGCTACGAGCGCCCTAGCTAGTTTATTTATATTTTGTCTGTAAGCAAATTTCAGTTCATTGATATTAATGAAATGAAGTGTTATTTCCGCTGCATATTTGTATTTATTGTTACATGTGTATTATGTTGAGTTCCTGCATAAATCTGGATCACACAGTTGGATGGATTTCTCCCAAGTTGAGAGGGAGTGTTAATTTTGGACAACTAGGTCCAAACTCCATGTTGTGATGCTCAAATGAAGATGCCAATATTTTTATTGGATTCCTCTTTTGGAGTGGTCCAAGATCGATCTAAATATCATCTTGATCCGATGAGCAGAACATTTATTTTGAATTTATTCCACTTATGTGCAAGGTCGGCCAGAATTGAAATGTAGGCTTGATGCCCCGGCAGATGTGTCACACACCCTCATTGATGGATATATATAGGTCAGCATTGGAGGTCATTTCATCCATCACTCATCACACATTCTCTCTCTGCATCTGATTGGTTCGATCATCACTTGGAGACTCTTCTTCTCCACATGTGGGAAAATTGCAAAAAGGATATTTCTGTTTTGACCTAGGGTTTTCGTGCAGAATTGACCAGCGTTGAATTTGGTCAACTCTTGGTCAAACTAACCCTAAAATCTCTCAAAAATATGATTTCTGAAGTCCGCATTTTTTGGCACAGAAATCGAGGTTGGACGTTGACTTTGACCGAGTTGCATTGAATTTTTCTGCTATTGCTTTTGCATTAACCGTTGACTAAGACAGCATTGACTTTTGTTGATTTTGGGTTGACTAATATAGAGCTATCCGAGAGGGTTTTGTGACACATTCTGGTTGACTGACCATATTGAAACTTTGTTGGTTGAAGCATCTTGTTGACCGTCGTAATGCACCACAACACATATATTTTGCTGATCAAGTTAAGTGTATTTTTGGCTTGTCTTCTGTCGATCTATTGGTATGTTCTATCATCATTTTTCTTTCTTGTTTATGTGATTGTTGTTTGATATTGGGGATAAAGTAAAGTTGCATCAAGCATAGAACATCTACAAAAAATTACAAATAGGCCTATGAAGGGGCATGAGTATGAAGTGAAAAATAAATACACTAGAATATTTACCACCCAAGCTTAGTTTGATTTTAGCCAAGGTGGGTAGACTTGTTGCGTGCTCGAAAGACATAGTGACATTTTTAAGTTGAAGACCCATGTTGTAAGAGAAATGAATCTAAGGGTAATGACCTTAACTTGAATATATAGTCGAATACAAGAGTAAAGTGATGGTGCAGTCTCTTAAATTATTGTAGTTGCAAGCTGAATCTGGTTGGTTCTAATGATAACATGCAAAAAAAGTACTTTCCGCAGGCCATCTCATGCCTTTTGGTGACTCGTGGATTTCCACTCCTGAGTCTTATGTAAGGTTATGCACAGTTTTTTTGCTTTGTTTCATTTGTGTGCCCTCAAGTTAGAATAGAAGGGTGTTAACAATAATTTGGTGAATTAAACATGTTCTAAAATGTGTTGGATTAATTGAATTTTGTTATGCATATTGGAAAAATATTCTCAAAAATATGGGCTTGAAATTTGATTCCCATTTCACACCCCTTAAAACTTTGACATTGTCTTTTTCATGGGTTAAAACCTACTATTTTTGCGAGTAAAATATACATGAATTTAACAACTGTGAGTAGCCACATTTTCCTAGTGAAATTATTGGAAGTGTCCATTGCATAACCTACTTAGTTATCCAGCACCTTCTGCAGGAAATTTTCCAGATAATGATTTATATGGTGTGATATAGACACTCTCTCGTCATGCTCTATATTTAACAAGTAACCTTATCAATGAGAAAACTGAATGAAAGTTTGAATCTATACAAACATATTTGTGCATTTTAAACCTTCTAAACTCAATAGTTATTTTTGTTGTACATTTATTTGTCTACTAATTTAGATAGGTGGGGAGAGATAAAGGGACATATTGTTAAGACATAGTGATTATTTCAAAGCAAAGCACAAATTTCCATGATTCTTGTTGCGTGTGAATGGCTTTTGCTTGTTGAATTATCTGACACTAGTTAGTTAGATTTTTGTTAGCAGTGAAAAATCCAACATTTCATGTTTTTATTTTCACGGTTTGTTCTCATTTTTTCCTTGTTAAAATATATGCATTTTTTTTCTTCAATTCAGAGACCTCGTGAGCAAGTTGCAGATGCCTCTTTGACCTGACATCCACATTCCTCGCTATTGTCAAGAGATCACATAACAGTGATGGTGCAACTCCAGTTGATTTTATTAGTTCTATTCTAATAAACTATAGTAACCAGGCATATGGAAGCAGGTCTTTGGAGGGAAATTACAACCAAACCCAAATATCATGGAGAAATCTTGTGATTTTAGCTACTTCTGTTTTCCAAAATGCAACAGGAATTTTCACTAAGTGTAAGTGTAAATGAGGGATGTCTTAGATGTGTTATTTTACAGTCATGATTTTTATTGGTTAAATTACATCTTTTATACAAGCTTGGACCAATGGATAACGAACCCAAGCAAAGGAAATATATAATACAAATAAAATGTAATAAGCCGACAGAAAGCACTCGACCTGAAGCAGTAGGCTATTATAGAAATTTGAACATTTTTCTAATAAGAATGTGTAATTAAGTGTCTAGGTTTAATAGATGATAGTGGTTGTTTAGTGTTCAACCAAATATGTAAGACGTACAATTTTTTTCCCAATACATTGTATTAATCATTCTGCATGCTCTATTTCATGCTCCTTTGTGGTTTTCAGGTGAAAGAGTCCCCGGAAGATGAAAAATCAAAAACAGACAAGAATATAACAAGCATGTTTAACATTTTTCGAAAACAGAAGCAAGCAAGATTAGAGAATTTGGTTCTAAATAGAATATCATTTTCCCAAGCAGTAGAAAATATAGTTGCGTTATCATTTCTAGTAAAGGACGATAGAGTTGAAATAAATGTCGATGAAAATGGCAGCCATTTTGTTGGTGATTTTTCCTCCCCACTACCTTAATGTATTTATTTTTCATAATCATTATTTAATTATTGTGTATATTATATATAGTTTGGCTGATAAATTTCTCCTCTTCTCATTAGTCCCCAAAAATGCTCCCACAACTACAGAAATGGCATCTGGAGAAGCTTCTTACAGTCAATTTGTTTTCAATTTTATTTTAAAAATTGGAAGGTAGGCTAGGGCCACATTTTCTTCTCACATGTCTATTATGTGTGAGTCTTCCCAAGAAACATTCTTAACAACTGTTTTGGGTATTTTGGTTACAGTTTATGATGGAATTTGTTGAAAGTGGTGAGGATTTGATGCCTCACAAAACCAGACCACTTATGATTCCTTGTTCTGAGAAGGCTTCAAAGACTCCTATCAAAAATATTTCAAGAAACAGGGGTAGAGTGGTATCTGTGTCTCTTGAGGTGCAGGAAGATGAATGTGGAAGTGATGATGATGGTGGTCATCAAAGACCAGCACCGAAGAAGTGAAATAAGAGTCTCCTCTAAATTTTGTTGCCTTCTTGGGTGCTTTTTGTTGGAAACCATTTTGTTTCTATCTATGCACTTTAATTCATATGGGAAGCTAATATTTAATTTAATTAATATGGTATATAAACAATGTTGTATTATTCTCATAATTATTTATACTTATGTTGACTGGAATTACAAACCCCCAGTCATGCAGCACACCCCTTTAGCCATGGTTCTATGGCATGGGCATAAGACTAGCATCATGTAAAAGGAAACTGTTAATATAAGATGTCAAGTCTGATCTATTAAACCATGAGTAATATCCTTGTGACAATATGTTATGATTTTATTTTGAAAAGTATTTTGAGATAGCCACAAATCTGGAACATGATGGAGATTGTATATTTTTTTCAGTCCTTCTAAGAAAACCTTAAGCAACACAGCAATCATATGTTAAGGCCTTCAAACTATCCTATAAATTGAAGCATGTGTGATTCAAATTTGTACATCATTTAATTTGTTACTTCGTACATTTTAATATTTACATCCTATAGATATCCTCTTGAATGATTTTTTTCATATTTTATTTGGTTGGTAAGAGATGGTCAGGGGCATATAGGGAATATTTGAATGGAGGAAGTTGGTCCATCATAATACTAATTGAAGCAAGGAGATCAAGTCGAAGGACTAGTTGTTGCAATGGACTCTGGTGAGAAAAAGGCCAAGTATGGATATCAATCATGCCCCTTTGTTGTATCAGCAGATTTTTTAGCGTAGTGTAAAAGAGGGACGAGACAAAACATTGTCTCAAGTAGGAAGGGGTGAGCTACAAACTCTATAATTATGATGGGTTGAGGAATTGGCTACTTGCATTTAACAACGCAACGAAGGAGGATTATCTATACTCTCTTTGTAGAAGACCAATTAGACTCTAGTAAACTAGGTCCCCAAACCTTGGAACCATTTAGAACTCTGGGTTGGGCCAAGAGTGTGCATGAGTGACATCTTGGTAGATATGTCTTGAAAAATATTTGAGAAACATTGCCTCTCAAGAAATGCCAAGGACCCATAGCCCTTGTAGAGTCAGGGTCAAAATGCATGTTGCAAAATAAAGCGAGGTCTTGTGAATAGTACCCCTAGATAAGTATATGAGTTTGAGATCTCGATCTCCTCTCCTTTGAGAAAGAAATGGTGATCAAGGATAATTTTCTTCAACACATTTAATATGATTACTTTGGTTTTTACCTAGGTTGATAGTCAATTGATGAAGATCACAGAAAAGGGCCAGGGCATCGAATTGTCTTTTCAATTTGTCTAAGGATGAGACTAGAAGGGCCACATCATCTAAAAACATCAAAATATAAATTAAGACATGGTGTAGAAGGCAACCATTGCCATCTTGGATGTGCTCATGCAACGACTCCAACTTGTCAATATAGCTCCAAATAGTGTAGGGGACAAGGGGAAACTTTGTTTTACCCCAATGATACTTAGGATAAAATGTGATAGCTCATGTGTTGGTGTATATTTGACCAAGGATTGACTCGTATAAAATGCATAATGGTTGACAAAAGGGTTTATGAGATGAAAATATTTCTGAGTATGTGGAATAAAGCCTCTATGGGTATAGAGTCAAAAGCATTTTTGAAAGTCTATGAAACAACAGTAAACTTTCCAAGAGCGATGTTGGGCTTCCTCAATTATGGCCTGGAGTATAAAGATGTGATTAGTAGTCTGGTGCTCAAGTTGGAATCCATCCTTTCCTCTAGCTCTATGTCGCCTCTTCTCAAGCTCCCTAAATATTTGCAGGTGGAGGGATGCAGCATAGAGCTTCAAGAAGAAAATCAAAACAAATAGCTCGAATCGACTGCAAGGTACATCAGAAACAGCATGTAGTGGGAGCATGAGTGCATCTCCTATAAATGGAAATTCTAAATTCTAAGGTCCAAGACCTAGAGGGTCAAATTCTTCATATAAGATGTAAAATGTTACAAAGCTGAGAGTCCAAGAGAATAAAGGGTCCCTCTTAAGAACTTGAGAATCAAGAGAAATATCTTGATTGAAGGTTTCCTGCAGAAAGTGATCAATTTTTGGAGGAGATATCACCTACTAATTAGGGATGACAAGGAGAAATTGTTGGCCTCTGAAACTATATTGCTTGTATGTGAATCTCTCCTACCATCTGAAGCTCAAGTGAAGAATCCCATGATGGAGGACTCTAGATAATTGGAAGATCTAAAGTTTTGGAAAATATAATCTTGTGCATATAGGTTTCTCTTTGTAGAGACCTTTATCAATGGGAAGGAGGTTTCCTTATGTGATTGTAAAAAGGACCTGGACATAGACACTATTGCAAGGGTCTCGTGAGTGCAAGTTAGGGGTCTCCTCGAGATCTCATGAATCTACATATTGAGGTTGCACTACTCTCTACATGTAACTTATTGCTTCTATGTGTGAGGGCTACAAAGGAGGGAGGTGATTATCCTGTTGTGTGGGTTGATGGGATTTATTTTAAGGCTCCTCTATTTGAGTCTGTTGTGGGTGTCAAAGTCGACAAGTCGAATTGTGCCCCGACTGGATGAATTTGCAACATCAAAGCTTATTTATTCAGCATAACAGAAAATCTATTTTTCAAGTGATATATTTGTTGAAGTCATATAAGGAATCCTATTTACACTGTTGCTGAAAACAAGAAAAAAAATCATGTCAAAATCCCTTGAATTTGAAGAGGAATCATCGGAAAAGCTATCTGCAAAAATAATTTTGAAAATATTTGAATGCAAACTGTAGTTACTACAAAACCATGTTTTGAATATTATCATAGAAAACCCTGAATTTGACAAGCTTCCTTCTTAGTCTCTCCATCTGAAATAATTTGAACAAAAGGAGAATTTGTCCTTCCCATAAAACATATCAGTCTCCATTATTTTACCATATTCTTCATCTCATGGATCTCTTTGCAGGGCAGTAGGGAGTTCTAATTATGCTGAAGAATCTATATTGGCATGACAACATTTTTTCTATAGTTTTCTCTTCATGGATTTTGTGTAATGGCTTTGTTTGCATTTGAATATTTTGATGTCGCATATTAGATAAAACCTGTGTACAATGCAAAACTTTGTAGTGCGATCTTTTGCTAATATTTGAAGTGTTTTGAACCATGCATAATTGGTGTACATTATGTGTATGTAGATTTGTCATGCCTTGTTATTCATTGTGTTCATTATGAAATTGAATCATACATCCCAATCAAGAAGTTACAGAAATCAAATATATTTTACCTAAAACCAAGTGTAAGTAAAGAGTTATAATTGTTAATAACTTCCAAGATTGAAGAATATTTTCAAATATGAGAATTCTTAAATTTAAAATTTGGGGTTAACAAGAATGGTTAGATTTAATGTCTTAGGTTAAGCATTTTTGGCTTTGCTAGTTATGCACATTTTAGAAAATATTTTTTCTCAATCCAAAGAATAAAACTCTTCCAAATAGTTCCTGTAGAATTTTCCTCTATCAACTCTACAGTAACTCTACAAGAACAACTCTGAATATAAATTTGAAAGGAAACTAAATACCTGAGCTGGGAAGGAGCCCATGCGTGCCCTTGTGGTAACTCATGACTGTCACCAGGAGGGTATTTAGGCTACTAACTACATGTTATTGAAAGTTATTTTCTATTGTCTGGGGGACTATATTTTCCAAACGATTGATTGCTTTATTGTTTATTTAATTTGTATTTGAAATTTTGAACAGCCGTATTGTCCTAGATTTTTTTTGGCTTCAATGTTTAGGTATGGCTAATTTTCATAGCAACTTTTCTTGTAAACTTTTATATGTTAGTTTCCAAGCCAGGATTATGGATTTTCGTTATCTTAATATGACAGGGTTGAATTGATTTTCTATTAGAGAAATGAAGCAGTACCATATCAAGCAATTCCTTTATTTTTAAAACAAAAGCTGAGAATTTTTTTATTATGAAGGATGTAGCAAAGCTAAACAGTAAGCACATATATATAATACTATTGGCGTGAGTATCCAAACAAAATGGACAACCCTTAAATGCTCAAACTTAGTTTGTAAATATCAACAGTTTATACATCCCAAAAAAAAATTATAGGTATACGGCCTTAAGAAAACAATTGGTATTCTAATTTCATTACTAAACATAAAATTTTATGAAAGACATGAAAACTGCTAGCTTCTTTCAACCCAATGTTTGAAGTAAGATTCCATATTTCCAAGATCCATGTCTTCTATCATTTGGTGAACTATGTATTCCTTGAATTCTAGAATTTTCTTGAACTAAATTTGTTGATATCCTATGATCTGAAGCAGCAAAATGAGATCCTTTTCTAAGATTAAGGACCATATTTCTCAACATGTTGCATTCTTCCTCTAGGGAATCAATTTGATTTTTTTATTGGATTTTTGTTCTCAATTATGGAATTTTGAGAATTGCACTAGTGGTAGTTCTCATATAATTTTGTAGTTACAGAGAAGAGGGAAGTTCTCTTGCATTGAATGGATTTTGTCTTCAAATAACTTCTTGGAATTCCTAGGCTTCTCTAATCCATGGATATTATAGGCAGAAAGAAACAAAGGTGTCAGCCAACAGTTCTTAAGGGGTTCGAATTTCCATTCAGGACCATGAATTCAAGATATAGGAAAACCACACTACATTGCAGACCACAAAACACTACGAGAGAGCCTAATATCCACATATTTTTGGAGCCAAATAAACTTGAAGGACCAAATCCAGATAAAACCTAAATACCATACCCCCAGAAAAAATTTCTTGGAACACCTGTTGTGGATGATTTTGTCACCCTCCTAGAGACAGTCTAGAGTTGCAATAGACCAGTGCCTAGGACATCTTAATATAGCAAGGAGTCCTTTATAGTTTGGGTTGTCAGTCCAAGGGATTCACTTACTATCTCTTGTTTATAACAAGGAAATTGAAATAGATTGAATTGATCCCAATTTTCTTTCAGTGGCTGATACACAGATAGGAATAAAGTAAAGACATCAGGTAGAACTTCAGCATGATAAAATCAGACAGCTAAGAGACCGCTTTACTGTAAAGAGGGCCGATTCAAGTAATATATTACAGACATCAGATATCAAGGAGTGCGTGCAGGAAGGAAACATGAGAAGATATTATTGACAAAAGGGCGCATCAATTTACGAATCCTTAAGCCATTAATATAGCAGAAGTTATGAAAGGAGTGAACATGGAACAGCATATCACTTCTAGGCCTATTTAAAGCGCTTGACCAATTCCAGAAAGGGCACCATTCAAGATGAATCCTTACTGCAAATTAGTGAGCCACTCGCATTCTAGAACATGATATAAGAAGAAAGTTTGCATGAAAAAGGATGATATATTAACACATGAGAGAAATTACATACTGCAATATACCAAAGACCAGAATCCACAATACAGTCATAACCCCTCCTCACTGAGACCCAACGGGCTCTGAAACTTCATACAGAAATGTCACAAGATGGATACAATAGTCTTCTCGTTGCACAGCTTGCTTACAGAAATCTGGAACCCTAACAATGTCTTCTTTTTTGATATTTATAGAGAGGAGAGAAACTTCTGGAGGGAGAGGTAGGTATCCATATTTATTGATCTATTTTAAAAAAGAAAGGCGGGGAACATACACGCCTTCTTCATGAATGACTAGCTATAAATGAACATACCTAACAACCTGTATACAGAAATTAATGCCGGGAGATAAAAATATCCTTATGTACAAAATGAAAATAATAAAATATATACATCGGGATGCCTTTAGCTGAAGAAAAATCTGATGCCGTGAGGGGCCTGAGCTGGCCTGCAACTCTGGTACTGTACTCTTGACCTTTGAATTCTGAATTTGAATTCTGAACCTTAAATGCGGGGCGAATTTCTCTGGAGGGTTCTAAGATTCTCTGTCTGTGTTTTCTTTAATAGCAGTCATTTCATGCACCGGTTTCAGCTCTTTTCATTTAATTTCGCCCACAGGAAATCATCTTCTGGTATGTTCTTGATTTTCTGAAATGGAGGCGACAGATTGATATGCCCCTCTACTCTTAATTTGAAAACCTGCAAAAACCCTGAAAATATTAGAAAAAACACGGCTAGGGTAAAGGCGGGGAGTGATGAAGGTGAGAATGGATGGGATGATGCAACCATGGGACAAAGACGGGGACATACAGGGTGGCGGGAGCAGACAATGGAGGTTTTCGTGAACGGGGCGAAACGTAACACAGTATGGTTGTGGAAGAAAAATGGTGATAGATTATGAACTAAACATATAAAACACACACACATATATATATATATATATATATATCTATATATATATATATATATATATATATATCGGCGCGAGAACATAATATGAGAGTACGGGGGGGAAAGACACATAGGCGAGCGGGGAACAAGCAGGAGACGACGTGGCGGGTACGTTGATGGGCGGAGACATGAAACAGTGACACGATGGCAGACTGTGGGACATGGTGGGACATAGCGATGAACGATCAACTCTGGGACACATCTGCCGTCAGATGGAGGTAGGCAGATCGAACGGAGCGGGTGGATCCCGCTGCCCGGACATCGACCGAAGAATAACGTGCGGGGAGAGAGCGGTTTCCCGCTCGTACTGAGGACACGTGGCCTCTCTCGTGTGGGATCGCTGGTCCCGCGGTAAATACCGCCAGCCGACAAGAGAGGTGCGGGGGGGGGGGGGAAACCGCCGGTTTTACTGTGCGCCGGGGACAAAGGTGGGGCCCCCACTCCTTGATCTGTGCCGTTGATTGAACATGGATCGGACGGCTGCGACGGCGCCCGGGATATAAGTGATAAGCCCCCGTTTCTCCCAGCCCATGGTCCTGTAGCTCGGGTCATATGAAAATCGAAGTGGGAGGGCTAAGGCTTAAGGGGCTTCGGCCCGATATATAAAATATACATTCTAAACATTATAAAGCAGATTTTCGGGCGGGGATGATAGAATTAAACGGGGCCCAGGGGTTCTTACTCTCAAAAACGTTAGAAATGGATTTTGGAGAAGGTGGCGGCCGAATTTTAAATAGGAAAAGGGGATGTGTACAACACTGGCTCCACTTTGGGGACGGCATGTTCGTCCTCGGGCATGTCGAGAACACGCAGACCATTCAAATTTTTCATTCCACTGCTCAATTTCTGCTACGCTTTCTCCTCAGGTAACTATCAGCATCCCCCTTTTTCCCTTATAGAAATTAGAAACAAAATAGCTTATGTACAATATATACAGTGGGGTGTTTCCAATCTGGGTCAGAATTGAAAATACGGTTTGAGGAATTGACCATTCACGGGGGCGTCCAACAAATCACCCTGTAGGTTCTCCAACATAAAAGTATTATTTCCCCCTTGGCTCACGATTCTGAAAGGACCAAACTATAATGGATCAAACTTAGCGTGCTTGCCCTTTTCCGCTCTGCGAACATCCCATCTAAGAACCAGGTCTCTGATTTGGAAATTTCTGTCCTTCGCGTGCTGATCAAAGACCTTCTTCATTTTTTCCTGGTATTCTATTAGTCTCTGGTCTACCTGGTTCCTTGTCTCATCCAATTCTACCAACTGATGAATTCTCCTAATCATCTCGTCTGGTTGTTCTTGGTTTTCTTGCATAAAACGTGCCACTGGTAGTGCCAATTGCACAGGAAATACTGCGGCCCGCCCATACACCAGCTCATATGGAGACTTGCCTGTTGCTCTTTTGCTGGTTATCCTATTTTCCCACAGAGCAAACTTCAACTGAGAATCCCAGTTCTTCTGATTTTCAGCTATTGTTTTCTTGAGGGCCCTTACCAGGGTTTTATTGGATGATTCTGCTAGACCGTTCCCCTGGGGGTAATACGCTGTGGAGTGAGTTAATACAATATTATATCTTTGGCAGAAATTTACAAATCTGGCAGACTTAAAAGCTTGAGCATTATCAGTTACAATTCTTGCAGGACAGCCAAACCTAGATATGATATTGTCTTCTAAAAAATTCATGATTACAGCATCTATAGCCCTTCTTGTAGGTATGGCTTCCACCCATTTAGTAAAATAATCTGTAGCTGTCAGTATCCATTTATGTTGGCCGCTTGATGGGGGGTGTATTTCTCCTATGAAGTCTAATCCCCATTTCTGGAAGGGTTCATTTACATGACCAGGAATCAAGGGCAATGATGCTAACTTCTGTCTTTCTGCAAATCTTTGACATTTGTCACATGCTCTGACCCAGGCAAAGGTATCTGAATATAATTTTGGCCAGTAAAAACCAGCCTTCAAGATTTTATTTGTAGTAGCCCTCCAGCTGTAGTGTCCTCCACATATTCCCTCATGGAATTCTGTCATTATATTCTGCACTTCATTTTCTGTGAGGCATAGCAGTAATATACCCAAAGGGTCTCTCCAATAGAGCTGTCCATTAGCAATGACATACTTCTGAGATCTCATCCTTACAGCTCTGTAATTTGCCTTGTCACATTCTGGAGGACGGCTAAGCGTCAGCAGGTATTCAACTATTTGCTTATACCATGGACTAGTCAGATACTTCACATGCACCTTTTGTGTGGCCATTTCTAGTCCATGTTGCTCCTCTTCTTTTCCTGATTCTTCATTTGCCATCATGGATAAATTAATGCCCAGAGCTTGATGATTAGATTCAGATAACATCTTGGCAAGTCTCTGTCCTTTGATCAATTTAGTAGGCTTTATGTCTAGATCATACTCCTGGATTTTTGCGATCCATCTTCCCCTTCTGCCCTCACTGTCTCCCTGAACTAGAATGTCTTTTACAGCTGCTGTGGGAACATAAGCAGTAATATGGGATTGCAAAATATAAACTCTGAAAGCTTTGAGGGACTTTACCAGGGCATACGCCTGCTTCTCCAGTATATTATACTTTAGTTCAGCATCATACAACACCTGACTGAAGAATGCTATGGGCTGTTCATATCCTTCTTCATTTTTCTGCAATAACACTCCAACAATTGTATGTGGTGAAGCAAATGAAAATACCATAAATGGCTTACTATAATCCGGTCCTGCTAGCACGGGAGCTTCGGCAAATGCTTGTTTAATTCTCGTAAATGCATCCCTAGACTCCTGGGACCACTTAACTTCATTGTCCTTTTTCAACATATTAGTAATGTGCCTAACTATCTCCGCATAGTTAGGAATGAATCTCCTTAAAAAATTTATTCGGCCCAAAAACACCTGTACTTCTTTCTTATTTCTTGGCAGAGGAATGTTATTTATTACTTCAACTCTCTTAGGATCAATCTTCACGCCATCCTTAGTCACAATATGTCCTAAGAGTTTCCCTTCGTCTAAAGCAAACAGAGATTTTTGAGGATTAAGGGAAAGGCCGTACCTTCTGCATTTTTCAAAAGTTCTTCTTAAATGCCCAATATGCTCATCATCATTCTTTGAGAACACCGTGATATCATCGAGATATACTACTAGGAACTTGTCCTGTTCTCCCACAAAGGCTATATCCATTGCCCTTTGAAAAGTAGCACCTGCATTAATCAGTCCAAATGGCATCCTTGCATACATAAAGGTTCCCCATGGCGTGGTGAACGCGGTATTCTTCTGATCTTCTGGGAAAACAGCTACCTGATTGTAGCCTGAAAATCCATCCATCATTGACATTCTGGATGCTCCCACCACCTTCTGCAGGATATGATCCATTTTAGGCAGTGGATAGTTGTCTTTGAGAGATGCTCTGTTCAAATTTTTGAAGTCTACACATAGCCTGATTTCTCCGTTCTTCTTTCTGACAGGAACAAGATTCGCTATCCATTCTGAGTACCTCAAGGGCACAATTATTTTGGCCTTCAACAATTTTCTAATTTCTTTCTCAATTGAGGGAAGAAGCAGAGGGTTAATTTGCATGAGCTTCTGTTTGTATGGCTTTGCATCTTCCCTGAGTGGGATCTTGTGCTGTATGATATTTACATCAAAAGTTTTTAGGTCCTCATAGGACCAAGCAAAAACATCTTTATAAGACTGAAATAACTTCAAATACTTTTCTTTATATTCTTCTGAGATTCTTTTGGATAATCTAACAATCTTGGGATCAGTAGCGGTACCCAAATTTAAATCTCTCATTTGATCTTCTTCTACTGCTTTGTTTGGCTGCATGGGAACATCATTCTTGTTGAATAGTCTTTCTAGAGGTACTAGTCCTCTAGGGATGACATTTCCTTTTAACTGCAATACTCTGTTTCCTGCTATATTCTCTTCCCATCTACCTTCAGCAATATTTTCAGCTTCTTCCTCCTCATAATCATCAATTTCCATACCTGTGAATTCTCCCACTATCTCCATGAATCTCTTCATCTGTTCGTCATCTTCAAAGACCTGCCAATGCTTAATATTGTCTGGGATAGATGGTCTGTAACGTACCTCTACTTCATATCTTAACAATGGGTTCTGAGGAGGTCGGAACGTACTAGCAGCCACAGCAAGAGAGTCTGCTATTCTGTTATGCTCCCGGGGCATGAAATGTATATTAAATGCTAAGAAGAAATTTTCTATCATGTCCCATACTTCGTTTCTATATGCTCTGAGCCGAGGATGCTTAGTTTGGCATTCATTCTTAATCTGTCTCACTACTAGCTCAGAGTCTCCAAACACTTTCAGACATTGAATGCCCATGTTTCTAGCTGTCTGTAGGCCCAATAACAAAGCTTCATACTCAGCTACATTGTTTGTAGCTTCATACTCTAATTTGAAAGACAGCGGCACCCACCTTCCTGTGGGGGAGATTAACAATATCCCGGCCCCATTACCCTCTCTGGAATTTGCTCCATCAAAATGCAAAGTCCATACTTCTGATTCCTGGCCTTTCTTGGATTGCTCGGCTTGGAATTGACCAGAGGGGAATTCATGTGCGTAGTCTTGACTCTCTTCTAACACAAAACATGAGAAGTCCCCCTCTTTATTATAAACTGGAGAATTATCCGAGCAATCAACCGTGGTCACCATTTTAACAAATCTGGTCTCCCTATACAGCCTCCTCTCCTGACCACCAAAGACTGGGACAGTGGCATATGTTAAGTCGAGTTTAATCGATCCCCCAATCTTAGTACCCCAGGACCTTGACAACAGCATGCCAAAGCGAGCTGGGATATCAGCGACCACAATGTCCATGACCACACTTTTTGCTAAGATTTGAGCTAGATTGACCACTAAATCTTTAATCATTCCCAAGCATTTAACCCTTTTAGAATCAAATGAATACAGATCTTTATATGGTCTTGTAATTTGCAGTCCTAGTTGCTCCATGACAGACAAAGGCATAAGATTATGGGAAGCCCCAGAATCCAACATGCAGTTGTGTAGCAGCAGGTCATGAATGACTAGGGACACATAGAAGGGAGGAGTGGAAGGGTCTATCTCCTCGACATGTGGGCCAAAGACTACCATGGGTCTTTCCTCTTGAAGATTTAGACTATCAGGTGCAATTTGTGGTTCAGGAGGAGGCATGAAAGAGGTGACCTGAGACTGATATACAGGCTGTTTCAACAATTCAGTCAGAGGAACAGGAATCTTAATTTTTTCGAGCTCTTTTTGCAAATTAAAAGCAGATGTGGACTTTTCTATCATTACTTCTTTTGACTCCTTATTCTCAACTGAGGACTTGACTTCTTGGCACACTGGTTCAGTATTAGGAGGGCTAGCTATTTTGGAAGAAGAAGGAAATTGATCGTTTGACTGCAAGGGGGTATTTAGAAAATTCTTACCTTTTTCCACATTCTTCTTTGTTGCTGACTCCTTCTGAGCAGATGCTTCTTTCTGAGGTATTTCTTCCTCTTGCTCCTGAGTTCTGGTCCTCTTCCTTGAGGATCTGAGGTCATATCTGACGTTGAATTGGGCTTCCATGAAATCAGCAAACTGCTTGCAGTAATGGTCAATCTCAGCTTCTTCATCTTCCGCTTGCACCGGGCACTCCATATCATCATTATTTGAAAAGGCCAGATTCGAATCTTCTAACCCATAAGCTGTATTTCCAGTGGAGTCATCTGCTGGTCCTTCCAGGTACAAGGGGTGAGGTACCTGATCTTGCTGCTCCCTTGTCTCTCTTGGTAGTATTTGCAATGGAGGCTTTCTATACTGAGGATTATATCCTCTGTTCGGAGCATTGTAATAGTTTTTGGGAGCTGCATTTTTGGCTTCCAGTTCCATCTTGACCATCTTCTTTATCATCTTACTTATTTCATCCATTTTATCTGAATCCTTTTCTTGATTAGAGGTAGAAACCTCTTCTTTGCCTTTCCTCCTGGCATCTGGTTCAATTTTTCCTTTTAACTTTCCTGTAGAGGCAAAGTTTGCTTCTAGTTCCAGAGCATCTGATTGTGCATCATCTAGATTGGCAAGTTTTCTTTCCCTTAAGGAGAACCCAAAGTCGAAATCAAAAGCTGCTATGAAGATTATCTTGGCAGCAGCTTCATTTGGCTTCATTTCCGGAGGCAAGCTTAGATACAACTTGTTAAATCTTTTGATGAACTCTGATACCCCTTCATTCTATTTCTTCTTGATAGTATTAAACTCAGTAAGGCACATTCCAAAATCCTTCTTTTCCCCCCACTTCCTGAGAAAAGCGTTTTCCATCTGATCCCAGGTTGTTACAGAACGATTACCCAATGTTTTAAACCATTTTCTAGCTTCACCTTCTAAAGACTGCACAAATAATCTCAAAACCACATCCAGGTGTTCAACATTCAAATTTTCTGCAAAAGAGCAGAAGGTCTCGAGATGTTTCTGAGCATCCGCATCATTTTCACCATTGAACCTTGGCAGAATCTTCAGATAATCCTGTGGCATATCGTTCAACACTTGGGGTAAGGCCAGAGGAGCGTATTTGTTCAGGAGAAAAGCAGGAACATTGGCCATTGGAGGCGGTGGGGGTTGCACAACAATCTGAGAAACAAAAGAAGGGAGAGGGGTAGGGGGCAGCAGAGTGTGAATGACAATGGGAATATATTGGACCGAGGTCTGAGGTGTGGACGGGAATAGTTCTCGGTTGACGGGAGCTACTTCAGTGACTTTTTTAATTTCCTCAGCCTCGGGAACAGAATAAGGTTCTTCCCCAAATAAAGTATTTCCCCTACGTGGGGTTTCTAGATAAACTTCGGGATTTTCTGTTCTAACTTCTTGAGAAGAAGAGGGTGGATAATATTCAACAGAACACTCAGGATTTTCAGCACGGGCTGACTTCCTCTCCTTCCAGACTTTTTTATGAATAATTTTCTCTGGGTCAGACACGTAGGGTGTTTTCGGTTGGGCTGTATCTGACCTCAAATGCGGCCTACGAGGAGCCAGGACTACTAATGGGATTTATCAAATAAAGACCAGTGGAGTCGCCAAGGTGAGAAATCTGCAACTCTTCACCTCTCTGTGCTCACCCGATTAGAGAGTGAAATAAAATGTCGAAAACCCAGGGAAACTGATGTTCTTGAATTCGTTCCCCGGCAACGGCGCCAGAAAGATGTTGTGGATGATTTTTTCACCCTCCTAGAGACAGTCTAGAGTTTCCATAGACCAGTGCCTAGGACATCTTAATATAGCAAGGAGTCCTTTATAGTTTGGGTTGTCAGTCCAAGGGATTCACTTACTATCTCTTGTTTATAACAAGGAGAATGAAATAGATTGAATTGATCCCAATTTTCTTTCAGTGGCTGATACACAGATAGGAATAAAGTAAAGACATCAGGTAAAACTTCAGCATGATAGAATCAGAAAGCTAAGAGACCGCTTTACTGTAAAGAGGGCCGATTCAAGTAATATATTACAGACATCAGATATCAAGGAGTGCGTGCAGGAAGGAAACATGAGAAGATATTATTGACAAAAGGGCGCATCAATTTACGAATCCTTAAGCCATTAATATAGCAGAAGTTATGAAAGGAGTGAACATGGAACAGCATATCACTTCTAGGCCTATTTAAAGCGCTTGACCAATTCCAGAAAGGGCACCATTCAAGATGAATCCTTACCGCAAATTAGTGAGCCACTCGCATTCTAGAACATGATATAAGAAGAAAGTTTGCATGAAAAAGGATGATATATTAACACATGAGAGAAATTACATACTGCAATATACCAAAGACCAGAATCCACAATACAGTCATAACCCCTCCTCACTGAGACCCAACGGGCTCTGAAACTTCATACAGAAATGTCACAAGATGGATACAATAGTCTTCTCGTTGCACAGCTTGCTTACAGAAATCTGGAACCCTAACAATGTCTTCTTTTTTGATATTTATAGAGAGGAGAGAAACTTCTGGAGGGAGAGGTAGGTATCCATATTTATTGATCTATTTTAAAAAAGAAAGGCGGGGAACATACACGCCTTCTTCATGAATGACTAGCTATAAATGAACATACCTAACAACCTGTATACAGAAATTAATGCCGGGAGATAAAAATATCCTTATGTACAAAATGAAAATAATAAAATATATACATCGGGATGCCTTTAGCTGAAGAAAAATCTGATGCCGTGAGGGGCCTGAGCTGGCCTGCAACTCTGGTACTGTACTCTTGACCTTTGAATTCTGAATTTGAATTCTGAACCTTAAATGCGGGGCGAATTTCTCTGGAGGGTTCTAAGATTCTCTGTCTGTGTTTTCTTTAATAGCAGTCATTTCATGCACCGGTTTCAGCTCTTTTCATTTAATTTCGCCCACAGGAAATCATCTTCTGGTATGTTCTTGATTTTCTGAAATGGAGGCGACAGATTGATATGCCCCTCTACTCTTAATTTGAAAACCTGCAAAAACCCTGAAAATATTAGAAAAAACACGGCTAGGGTAAAGGCGGGGAGTGATGAAGGTGAGAATGGATGGGATGATGCAACCATGGGACAAAGACGGGGACATACAGGGTGGCGGGAGCAGACAATGGAGGTTTTCGTGAACGGGGCGAAACGTAACACAGTATGGTTGTGGAAGAAAAATGGTGATAGATTATGAACTAAACATATAAAACACACACACATATATATATATATATATATATATCTATATATATATATATATATATATATATATCGGCGCGAGAACATAATATGAGAGTACGGGGGGGAAAGACACATAGGCGAGCGGGGAACAAGCAGGAGACGACGTGGCGGGTACGTTGATGGGCGGAGACATGAAACAGTGACACGATGGCAGACTGTGGGACATGGTGGGACATAGCGATGAACGATCAACTCTGGGACACATCTGCCGTCAGATGGAGGTAGGCAGATCGAACGGAGCGGGTGGATCCCGCTGCCCGGACATCGACCGAAGAATAACGTGCGGGGAGAGAGCGGTTTCCCGCTCGTACTGAGGACACGTGGCCTCTCTCGTGTGGGATCGCTGGTCCCGCGGTAAATACCGCCAAATGCACAAGAGCTGGCATGTGGGGAAACCGCCGTTTACCCGTGCGCCCGGGATATAAGTGATAAGCCCCCGTTTCTCCCGGCCCCCCATGATCCGTAGCTCGGACATATGAAAACGAAGTGGGAGGGCTAAGGTTTAAGGGCTTCGGCCCGATATATAAAATATGCATTTTAAACGTTATAAAGCAAGATTTTCAAGGCGGAGATGATAGAGTTAAATCTGCATTGGCCTGGGCGGGTTTTGCTCTCAAAAACATTAGGAATGGATTTTGGAGAAGGTGGTGGCCGAATTTTAAATAGGGAAAGGGGATGTGTACAACAACACCAACATACAATAATTCACTGAAACTATAAAAAAATAAGAACAGTAAGGCTGAAGCCAAAATGTGAGTTGAAGATGCAATAGCATCGATAAACCACACACACAGAGAACATCTAGAAGCCAAAACAAAGGAATTTCATGCATAGAGCATGCCTTGAGACTATAACCATTGAACTGAAATTTAAGAATACCATCCAGAGGCTAAGAGAAACTCTTACTAGAAATCTATAAGACTACCAGACTTGGTGGTTAGTCTCAATTTGCAGTCTATGAGAGAAAACTTTGAATTTCCCCTATGGAGTCGAATGGCATGCATCCAATGGCAAAGCATGTAATGGGGAATAACAATTATTCCACCTCTCATCACCATGAAGTGAATAGTATAGAAAGGCATCTTCAGATGTGATCCACCCTGTATTGAATTGAACTGTACATATTTACTATAGATATAATCTTGGATGATTTTTTTCATATTTTGTTTAGTTGGTAAGAGCTGGTTGGGTGCAGATAGGGAATATTTGAATGGAGGAAGTTATTCCATCATAATACTAATTGAAGAAAGGAGATCAAGCCGAAGGAGTAGTTGTTGCAATGGAATCTAATGAGAAACATGCCAAGTATGGATACTGGTCATGCCCCTTTTTTGTATCAATGAAGTTTTGAGCATAGTGTAGAAGAGAGACGGGATCAAACATTGTCTCAAGTAGGAAGGGGTGAGCTGCAAACTCTATAAGGATTATGGGTTGAGGAATTGGCTACTTGCATTGAACAATGTGGAAAAGGAGGATGATATGTACTCTCTTTTTTGAATACCAATTAGACTCTAGTAAAATAGGTCCCCAAACCTTAGAACCATTTAGAATTATAGGTTGGGCAAGGGTGTGCATAAGTGATGTCTTGGTAGATATGTCCTGAAAAATATTTCTGAAACACTACCTCTCAAGAAGGGCCAAGAACCCATAGCGCTCGTTGATTCAAGGCTGAAGTTCATGTTGCAAACTAAAGCGAAGTATTGTGAATAGTACCCCTAGATAAGTATATGAGTTGGTGATCTCGATCTCCTCTCCTTTGAGAAAGAAATGGTGATCATGGATTATTTTCTTCAACATGTTGAAGATGATGAATTTCGATTTTACCTAGGTTGACTGTCAACTAATGAAGATCACATAAAAGGGCCAGGGGATCGAGTTGTCTTTGCAATTTGTCTGGGGATGAGACTAAAAGGGAAACATCATCTGCAAACATCAAAATATAAATTAATACATGGTGTATAAGGAAACCATTTCCATTTTGGATGTGCTCATGCAAGGACTCCAACTTGTCAATATAGATCCAAATAGTGTAGGGGACAAGGGGAAACCTTATTTTGCCCCAATGACACTTAAGATAAAATCTGATTGGTCATGTCTTGGTGCATAGATGACCAAGGAATGAATCATATAAAATGCATAATGGCTGACAAAAGGGTTTATGAGATACCAATATCTCTGAGTTTGTGGAATAAAGGCTCTATGGGGATAGAGTCAAAAGCCATTTTGAAAGTCTGTGAAACAACATTAAACTTTCCAGGAGCAATGTTGGGCTTCCTCAATTGTGGTCTAAATTGTAAAGATGCAATTACTAGTCTAGTGCTTAGGTTGGAATCATGCCTTTCATCGAGCTCTATAGTTCCTCTGCTCAAGCTCCCTAGAGAGTTGCAGGTGGAGGGATGCAACATAGAGCTTCAAAAATCAAATCACCACAAATAGGTTCAATGCACTGCAAGGTACATCATAAAAAATATGTAGTGGGAGCATGAGTGCAGTTCCTATAAAATTCATATCTAACTTCTGAGGTCAAATACCTAAAGGGTCAAATTATTCATCTAAGATATAAAATTTTACAAAGCTTAGAGTCCCAGAGAAGAAAGGGTCCCTCTCAAGAACTTGAAAATCAGGATAAATATCTTGATTGAAGGTTTCCTGCAGAAAGAGATCAATGTTTGGAGGAGCTATTAGCAACTAATTAGGGAGGACTAGGAGAAATTGTTGGCCTCTAAAACTGTATTACCAATAGGTGAATCTCTCCCACCATCTGAAGCTAAATTGAATAATCCTTTGATGGAGAACTTTGGATAAATTGGAAGATCTGATATTGCACATATAGGTTGCTCTTTGCAGAGACCTGAATCAGTGGGAAGGAGGGTGTCTTATGTGATTGTAAAAGGGGCCTGGACAGAGACACTATTGCAAGGGTCTCATGGGTGAAGGTCAGGGGTCTCCTCAATATCTCATGAATCTACAAACTAAGGTGGCACTACTCTTTGCCTGTAAAATATTGCTTCTATGTGTGAGCTCTACAAAGGAGGGAGGTGATCATCTTGTTGTGTGGGTTGATGGGAGTTATTCTAAGGCTCCTCCATTTGAGTCTATTGTGGGTGTAAAAGCCGACAAGTAGAATTGTGCCCTGACTAGATGAATTTACAGAATCAAAGCTTCTTTATTCAACATAACATAAAATCTATTGTTTCAAGTGATACTATTTTTGAAGTCATATTAGGAAGCTTCTTTACACTGTTGTTGAAAAAAAAAAAAAGCATGTGAAAAATCCCTTGAATTTGAAGAGGAATCATCGGAAAATCTATCTGCAAAAATAATTTTGAAAATTGTTGAATGCAAACTATAGTTATTGCAAAACCATGTTCTGAAGATTATCTTAGAAAAGCCTAAAATTGACAGACTTCCTTCTTAGTCTCTGCTTCTAAAATAATTTGAATAGAAGAAGTTTTCCTTCCCATAAAACATATCAATATCCATTATTTTACCATATTATTCATCTCATGGATCTATTTACAGGGCAGCAGGGAGTTCTAATTGTGTTGTAGAATCTATATTGGTGTGAAAACATTTTTGCTAGAGTTTTCTCTTCATGTATTTTGTATAATGGCTTTGTTTAAATTTGAATATTCTATTGCGTGCATATTAGATAAAACCTTTGTACAGTGAAAAACTTTGTAGTGATATATTTTGCTAATATTTGAAGTGTTTACTTCCACTTATAACATCCATATCTACAATGCATATAACCTATAAAAATATAACTTCATACCTTGTGGTGCTCTCTCTAAAAAATGTTCTGAGAAATCCCTAAGCTCATAAACATTTCCTTCACTGAAAACTATCAAGTCTCTGCATCTGAAAGAATTTGAACATGAATAGTTTTCCTTCCCATAAAACATATCGATCCCCATTTTTTTTCCATATTCTTCATCACATGGATCTGTTTTCAGAGCAGCAAGGAGTTCTAATAATGTTGTAGAATCTAGATTTGCATGACAATATTTTTGCTAGAGTTTTCTCTTCATGAATTTTGTGTAATGGGTATGCTTAAATTTGAATATTTTGTTGCCTACATGATCACTCATCAAAATCATCACCACTACTACACATGGGATCATCACCAGGAGCTACATAAACATCATTTGGCTCATATTCCAAGGACTCCTCAAACTCCTCTCCAACCTCAATACCATTGCTAGTAGTAGCATGAGAAACAGCACTATGCTTAGCAGAACTAGAAGAATGCATTTTCCAACCCGCACAAGAACTAATTCCCTCGTGAGTCACCATCGGCAATTCTTGGTCTCAGTGGTTCGCTTCCTTCAACTCCTGGTTCAACTACCATATCTTCATTGGAATCAACACCCCTAACTCCACTAGACAACGATTCACCATTTTGTACTAGTGATTCGCCATGATTTTACAAGATAATATAATATGGTGAGAGATTCAACAAAAAAATTATATATACATATTATATTATTAATAAAATCACCTTCCATTTGTCCTATGTATCATGGGGATTCGCCCATTTATTATACATATAAATTTAGGGGGGTTCTTAAATTTTTCCCTGGTGTCTTTTCCTTCTATTCTATCAGTAAAACCTTGTATGAAGAAGTTGTGTTGTCTCAAAAGGGAATGTAGAAAAATAGAAAAGGACTTTGTGACACTACAACATTTGGCTAACTCTTTATCATTATTCCTATTCTTGGTTACATATTTTGGTAGATGTTTTGATGGATAATACAATCCTTGCGTTGAACCATAATGTCCATGTCTATTCTGGAAAACTCATTCCTACACTTAGGTCTTCATGTTTCATTGTTTTCAAGATGATCCAATCAAGTAGAGAAGCACAAGGGGAAAATATAAATTATCAAACCAATATCATAGGTCTTATATATGCGTCTCTAAAGGGACAACCTCTCCTACTCTCAATAATTTTGGATCCCTCTTTCTCCCATCATGAAATAAATAGGTGTCGACAGTCTTATATAAATAAATAAATAAAGTTGAAAGAAGAGAAAGGCTTCCTGCGCAGAGAGGTGAAGCAAAAAATTTCGTCGGGGTATTGTTCAGGCTTGTTGGCAGCGGATCGATGTTTGTGTTCCTCAAGTGACTCCGTCAGG
Source organism: Pinus albicaulis (assembly GCA_034641835.2). Lineage (NCBI taxonomy): Eukaryota > Viridiplantae > Streptophyta > Pinopsida > Pinales > Pinaceae > Pinus > Pinus albicaulis. Next base: position 239,539,828 of record CM076572.1, read on the forward strand.
GTACTGTTCAGGCTTGTTGGTAGCAGAGCAACACCAGAGATGAAAAACTATACCCTGAAAATATAAAGCTCATGAACTTCATTACCCTATCTTGATTTGAAACATTGTGTGATTATTGGTATTATGTTTGTGTTTAACTAAGTAAAGGAATGAAGGGGATTATGTTTATGCACGAGATAAGTGGGAAGCCATTGTAATTTGAATGATGAATCAATACTCCTTGAAGAAATAGACCCTGCATGAAATAATTGACCAAGGCAGAGAGGTTCGAGTTCTACCAATGTGTCACCAAGTGTTGTCATTGTAATAAACACCCTCCAAGATTTTTCCTACATCTAAATTTTGGAGCCTATTTTGGATCTTGTGATCGGTTGTTATGTATTCACTTCTTGGTCAGTTGTTGCTTTTTGGATCCCTTCTTGGATTAGAAGTGTCAAAGTCACCCGCTCATACCTGCTCAATCCATAACATGTGCATGAGTGTATTTTTGTATGAAAACTTTAATGAGCATAGCATTGTCCATTAATAATGTGCTTGTGCGATGTCCAATTCATGTCGACAGTCGGTGCACATTGACATCGAAATTTTCTCACTTGTAGCTATGTTTTTACTTCTATTTCTGTGAGTTTTGAAAACTGTTGCTTCTACACAAAAAATTTTTCGCAAGTGTCATTTTCATGTTTTCGTCTGTCACTTTCAATTTCTTTCACTCTAATTAGTTTCATTTTCATGTTATTTTTTCTCTATCATGTGTAACTTTCATTGTCGTTCAAATATCGCAAGTGTCGTTCTCACTGTAGAAATCATTGTCTTTTCACATGTTGAGAATCGCATGATGTACATAAGCTTGTTTTGGTGGTTTTAAGAGGTTATCTTTGTGAAAATGAGTTGATCTTACCATGTAGACATTTTTCGCACTCATTTCCAAAGTTTTATGCATTTTTCCATAAGTATCGTCATTTTCATCGCAAAGTGTATCTTTAGTGTCGCACTCGTTGTAAGTTGTTGCAATGGTTGTCGTACTAAGGGAAGTATGTGTTCATGTGTCTAAGATGGTATATGTTGTGTCTTCAAGTGTATAAGTGTGTGATAAAATTCAAGTCCTAACATTGTTCACAATAGTTTCACTAATCCCACACTTAGCCAAATTTATGAAATTCTCAGCAACTTAGCTTCATCCAGCCTTCAAAAACTACGTATTACGCAGTCCCAGCCTCAAGTTGCAACCTTGCCTCTTGACATTGTGCAATGTGTATTTCATTCCTCCCAATATTATGCACTACACAGTTTTAGTTCTAAAGCCTGAGCCTTGGCCTCAAAAATTGTGCAATTCAGCCCTCCATGTCGACCCCAACAACGCACTACGCAATATATGAGCTTAAGCTTAAACCTTGAGCTTTTGAACTAAAAAAGGCACAATTAATAGGCCTTCTTTGCCTCCCAAAACTGAACATTTAGCTGAGATAATGAAAATACCTTTTAGCCTGGCTCACTGACTCCCAAAACTACGCAATTTCTCTCTCCTACATAGTTAGTATTGCGCATTGTGCAGTCTCAAGGCTCAAGCCTTGACCCTAAGCTCTTTAACTTCATAATAATTTGGGTTCCTAAGTCCCCTAAAATTTCACAATAGGTTGATCCAGTGCCCATCCCCTCGAACTATTACACTGAGCTCCCATATTGCGTAGTTTTCTTCCTTAGTTCACCCAAAACTACGCATAGTGCAGTCTCGAGGCTCAAGCTTCGCCCCTAACTGCCTGAGTTGTGAAATTGTGCAGTCACTGAGCCTATTTCCCAGCCTGTCACCCAGTTTTTGTTGATTCAATGGATTGATATGCACCATCTTAGACTAGGGGTTTATCAGGCTTATGTCATCTTTTCATGAGTGGATTGCAGATGCAAGTACTCTATCATGCTATGGCAAGATGATGAAGAAGGAGATGGAGAAGGAGGACATGCTAGAAGACACATATGGAGCTAAATAGATAATATGATCATCTGGCGGGAAGATGAAGGAACACCAGACTATAATAGAAGATGAAATATCAAGATCACTTGGAACACTCCTCATCTTCGCGTCATGAGGAGGAACTTGGAACACTCCTCATCTTCACGTCATGAGGAGGAAGAAGAAGAACATATACCATATTTTTTAGAAGACACAAAGAAAGCTGCTAGGTCCTTATAATACTAGTGTACCCCCTTATTGTTATTGTTAGTGTACCCCCTTATTGTTATTGTTAATGTAGCCCCCTTATTGTCATTTTTGTTCCCATGTAGACCCCATATTGTTATTATTGTTCCCCATAGAAGCACACTATTTTTATTATTGTGCCCTTACATTATTATTGTTATGTCGGCTAGGATTATATTGTGACCCCTTAAACTCCTATATATTGAAAGGATGTTTTGTCATTTGTATCATCCAATAATTGTTAATTTATGTAATTTAAAGGAGGTTTCCCCTTAGAAGATGTTGATTTCTAAGTCTTTGATCTATCTTTTTTTCTATTTTCTGAGCTGGTTGCATGAAAATTGGTATCAGAGATTGGGATTCTATGGTTTCCCTTCTTCAAACAGATCATCCTGAAATTTTTGCTATAAAAAAAATTTCTATGAGGCTTCAAAAGCTTAAATATTTACCGCATGGAGCCAAAAACTTGATCAACCTCGTGTAAAAAATTTAGATATTGGTTCTCTGTAGTTTTGGAGATATTATCTGAGGAATTTAGGGTTTTTTTAGGCTCCAGAATTTCATCTTAAATAGGTGACCAAAGTAAAATTGTCATAACTTTCGTTTCAGGAATAGGATTGGAATTATGTAAAAAGTGACTGAAATTACATAGACTATAGTTAATTTTATTTATTTTAGAGCTGAATGTTGAAACAGTGACATGTGGCACACCGTACAAGTTTTCTCTACTGAACCAATCCATTATTAGGTCATTATGGGAGATCGGGCATAACCTTGTCTTGAAGAATCCAAATTAGGTCATACTTGTGGAATTGGAAAGAAGAATCAGATGGATACTACAAGACTGAAGGTGAAATATTTCATATCCAAAATCACAGAGATACATCAGTTTCAATATCGAGCTCCTCAAAAGAAAGAAAAAGGTGTGTATTTTTTTTTAAATTACATAAGTTTTGTTTGAAAAAATAGTTTGAATTTATTCCAAGGGAAAATTTAAGCATTGATATCATTATTTGGTTCTAAAATTACTGCAAAAAATAATTCCACACCCATAAATCCCTTAGAAAACTCTACTATGAGACATGAAGAGGAAGAAGTGAAGCATGATATATCAAAATTACAGGACCGAGTGCAACAAATTTCGCTCTCACAAAGATCAAACAAAGAAGAACTAAAAGGTGATGTGGATGGTTTAAAAGGCGACATGAATGGTTTAAAATTATACATGGATGGGTTGAAGAAAGGAATGGAAGCTTTGAAGGAAGGTTTGACAAAGTTGCTATAAGAAAATCTTCCTAATGGCGAAACAGTAGTAGAGGAAACTCATGATGAGAACAGAATAAATTTTAATCTTGATTTCATGGACTCTATATTTGGATTGAAGACCCACCATATTCCAAATATTTATATGAGTAATTTTTATGGCAAGGATCACGTAACACGGATACTACATATGGAGAAATATTCTGATCTCCATAATGTGCAAAACACAAAAGGTATGCATTGCAACTTTATATTTAGAACCCAATACATTTATATGGTATCGATGGCTTTGCTCTCATAAAAAAATTGTCACTTGGTCAATTTTTACGGAGGAAATGATAGCACATTATGAGGATACAAAGAGAAACACATTCTTTAGCCAATTGATAAATATCAAACAAAAGGGTTCAATGGTGGAGCACATTGAGGACTTCTGAAAATTGAATATAAGGGTAACTGATATTCTAGAGGAACACATGATTGATTTCTTCATAGGGACTTTAAAGGATAAGATCCAAAATGAGGTTTTCCTTTGGGAACCTGATTCATTGGAGAAGTGATCAGGCTTTCATAAATTTTGCTCAAAATTGAAATTTATAGGATTGGGTTAAAACCAGGATGGTTGCGTAGATATCGTCTTCCTGATTCCAGCGTCGTGAATGGTTTGAAAAACTGATGTCGTATGTCGGAGATATCGCGTTCTGATCGATTTCCCAAATAGCTAAATTTTGCGACAGGTTTTACTGTGATGCCCAGTCAACATGCAGGTGCACAGTCAGCAAAATAGGAATATTCCTAAGAATATTATCTTTTCTCCAATCCAGTCAGAGACTAACAAGTGTTTCTTTGTCATTGGGTGATGAGTTGTAGGTTTGGTTTTAGTGGCCAATTGGAGGGTGACACGTGGCCAACTCTGAGACCGCCACGTGTCCCATAAATAGTGTTATAAAATTTTATGAGGTCTGGGAGGGTCGACCTCGTGACCTCTGTCTTCTGCGCAAAGACTTCCAGCAACCAGGCTATGCTATGAGTCTTAACATGTAATGGTTGAATGTTCTATTTAAAGTTCAAAAACTTTAACATTCAGAGGTTGGAACTGTCAGCAGTCCCAACTCGTCGACGGTCCAAAGGATATGGTAACATGTCCAAGGAAACTAACCGCAACATCATATGTAATGCCAACAGCAAACTATAACTGCTTCATAATTAAACATATCACATGGTGGGTTTTGTTACTGCGGTTACGCCAACGATTTTGAGTCAGACCCCACAGCATTTAAATCCAGAAACGATATCACATGTGATGGTTTCATAACCTTTATCCATGTGGTTACTCTGCCATTAGTTCCAGTTAACACAACCACTAACGTAGGTTCAAAATAGTTCAACCGTGATTCTAGCCTGCAATTCCACTATGTTTAATGCAACCGTGGGTTCCCCAAAAATGTAATATTACGATTTACGCTGGTGGGCATATAGAGTGCACCCTAAATTTGGGGGTTTTGGCCTATTCTAACTACAGTTAAGTGCAGTTCACCAAATTTAGTGGAGGGTTTCTAAGAGTTATTGGGAAAATGACTAGGAGGGTCAATTTACGCCCAAATGGAGTGAATGGAAAGTCATTATAGACTAATTGGAGCATTCTAGAGCCATTGGTGCAAAGAAAGCAGACATTAGAGGCCTGTAAACACATGTATTTTCAAAATTTTGAGCTTAATGAAATATGGACATGCCATTGGGAGCTAGACCAACAGATGTAGCCCAGGAGAGGTGAACTACTTCATCAAGCCTGTTGTGTGTATGTTATGTGTGGTTTTATTTCTCTGTTATACACTGATGTTTAGTGTTATTTAGGTTTATTTTCATGCTTCTAATTCACTAAATTCACTTACAATTCATGATTAAAATCCTCAACACTTAAGCAAACTATGGAGACAAATATGCACATGTTTTATCACCAAAAAGACACTTAGCACAACAAACTAATACAGTCCTTTTAGATCAGGTTGGTATCAGAGCTAGAGTTTATTCTCTGGTGTTGTTTTGTGCAAAATATTTGTTTAACTGTTTGCAAGTTTCACATGCTTACTAGGCTCAAGCTTAAGAGAGGAGAAGGAAAATTGGTGGAGGAAAGAGGGTATCAAAGTGAGCCACAGCAAAGGAGAGCAAGATTGCCACAATATCCACCATCTATTTCACCTCCTAAGGAAGCAGAAGTAGTATTAAGCATGCCTTCATAGGAAGAATAAATCCATGAAGAAGTGGATCCCAAAGAGGAATAAAGAGTGTTCAGGAAAGAATTCCTTGACATGAGTGAGATGGTTAGAATCATTTATCAAGAAAGGAATGACAAACTGGAAGGAGAAGGATCCAAACTTCACAAGGAATGACAAGGTTCATCAAGAGGTCACAATGATGAAGATAAGTCAAATAAGGGAAATGGAGGAAATGGAGGCAATGGAAAGTCACCATCCTCAACCTCATCATCATCATCCTCTACTTCATTTTCAGTTCATCTGTCACATAAGTCAAATAACACTAGTAAAATTTATTTTCTAAAACTTGATGTTAAGTTTGAATCGCCAATGTTTAATGGTGAATTCAATGCAGAAAATCTTGATAATTGGATTAGGAAATTGGAGGTCTATTTGAGAATCCAAAACCTTCATGATGATGATACAAAAATCCAATTAGCTTCATTGAGAATGGAAGGTGCAACACTTGTTTGGTGGGAAGCCAAGACAAAGGAGGATATCAAGAAGCATGGTAAGATTATTCTATCATGGACTGATTTCATTTCTGCAATAAAACAATAGTTTTATCCATTAGCTCATATGCAGAAAACCATAATGAACTGGAAAAACTTTAGAAAATTGAAAGGACAGAATGTGCAAGTTTACACCCAAGAATTTAGGAGAAGAGTCTCTTATTAGGGGCAGATTTGCAGATCCAAGATAATTTTCTCAAGTACATAGGAGGCTTACATAGCTAACTTAGACATATTATCCTCATGTTTAACCCCACAAGTCTAGATGAAGTATGTGTTCAGGCCACACATCTAGAAGCTGGAGGGAAAAACATTTCTGATGAGGGTAGGAACAAACCTTTTAAGGTAAAAAAAAAAGATAAGACCTCAAAAGGTGAAATTAAAAAGAATGCATCTGTCAAGAAAGAGGGATAAAAAGTGGTTTGTAAACATTTTTCAAGAGTAGGTCATAATGAAAATCAGTGTTGGAAATTACATCCTAAAAAGAGGCCCAAATATCTCAACAAAAAAGGGAAATGGAAAACTGCAGCTACGACTCAACATGATTTAGGAGAGGATTCAGGTGATGAATCTAAAATTATAGCCATGGGATTGAAGAAAATTGAGGGGAAATAAATTGAAACTAAACCCAGTACTAGTACATCAAACTATCACATACATGCTCCAAATGAAGAAGAAAGAATTGAATTGTTTCATGTGAGGTTCATATCCAAACATACTAAGATTGACACATTGTTTGACAGTGGGTCACAAGAAAACTTAACTCTGAAGAATTGGTCAAGAAACTTAATCTTGATACCATTCCACATCCAAAACCATAACTTGGTTGGATTTGTAAGGATGCAAATTTACAGGTTTCAAATAAGTGTACATAGCGGTTTGCAATAACTGCACATTTTGTTGACACAGTTGAATTAGATGTGGTTCCGCTTGACATAACAGGTATTGTGTTGGGAATTCCTTACTTGTATGACAGGAAAGCGATCTTCCATCGCCATGAGAACCAATACCATTTATTCAAAGATGGAAAGGAGTACATTGTTAGAGCACATTGCAAGAAGACAAACAATGCTATGGTAAATGCTGGACAGGTAAAGAGGCTGGTAAATTCAGGTAATAATTTTGTTCTTCTAATGATTAAACCTAAAGCTGATGATACTCATGAAACATTTTAGGATTTTGATCCTAATTTGAAATCAGATTTATATGATGCAGTTGATGCACATCTTGAGATGTTTCAGGAGCCAACAGTATTGCCTCCAAAAAGGGAGATTCAACATGAGATTCAGTTGCAGCAAGATTTTCCTCTTCCAAACATCAGCATGTATTGCATGTCGATAATGGAGAATGTTGAAATAGAGAGGAAAATCAAAGAGATGCTAGAAAAAGGATTGATAAGGCCAAGAACTTCACCATGCGGTTCACCCATAGTCTTGATTCCTAAGAAAGATGGGACTTGGTGCATGTTTGTAGACTTCAGAGCTTGGAACAAGATAACGGTAAAGAATCGATACCCACTCCCAAGGATAGATGATTTTCTTGATCAGTTGAAAGAAGAAAATATTTTCACTAAGTTATATTTACGAGGTGGATATCATCAAGTAAGAATTGCATAAATTGATGTATGGAAAACTGCATTCAAAACCAAACAAGGACTCTTTGAGTGGTTGGTTATGCCATTTGGTTTGTGTAATGCACCAGCGACTTTCATGTGTGTTATGGATAGTGTTTTGCGTCCATTTCTCGATGAATTTGTGATTGTTTATTTAGATGACATACTGATTTTCAACAAAACAATAGAAGAACATGTCTTGCATGTAAGTAGGGTGCTTGATGTTTTGAAAAAAGAGAAATTGTTGCTTAAGATGTCAAAGTGTGAGTTTGGAAAGACTTCTTTGGTTTAATTGGGACACATTGTAGGAGGAAGCGAGTTGAGAATTGATCCTTCTAAATTGTAAGCCATTGTGAATTGGCCCACTCCCAAAATAGAAACCGAGGTAAGAAGTTTCTTAGGTGCAGCTCAGTATCGGAAAAAGTTTATTGCTAACTTTTCTGCCATCGCAACTCCTATGCATGCAGTGAAAAGTGTGAAGAAATGTTTCTAATGGGGAGGCAAACAAAAACAAGCTTTCAAAGCTTTAAAAGACAAGATCAGTTCAGCTCCAGTCCTAGCATTACCGAATTTGAGACAACTATTCGAGATACAAACTGATGCTAGTGATTATGCCATGGGCACAGTTCTTTTGCAGCATGGTAAGCGTGTTGCTTTTCATTCTGAAACATTCAATGGTGTTGTAATTAATTAACCTACATATGACAAAGAGATGTATGTGTTGGTACAAATCGTCAAGAAGTGGAAAATGATTATCACATGCATAACAATTTGTTGTTTCATTTGGGAAAACTGTGTATACCACAAGGAGAGAGGCTAAGTGTCCTGAGAGAAGCTCATTCATCTCTTATTGCTAGACACTTTGGGGTAAGAAAAACAGTGGTGCATCTACAGAGGTATTGTTATTGGCCTCGCATGATAGATAGTGTGTCGCGTTTTATAAGAGGTTGTTCTATGTGTGCAACAAGAAAGCCTAGCAATAGGAATATTGGGTTGTACATGCCACTACCGGTACCATCAAGGCCATGGGAGAGTGTCTCCATGGATTTTTTTGGAGGTCTACCTATGTCAAGAAAACAGAATTATTATCTTTATGTAGCTGTGGAAAGATTCGATAAAATGTGTATACTTATGCCTTGTAATAAAACCATTATTATTGAACAAACTGCTGAAATTTATTTTCAACATGTATGGGTTCATTATGGATTGCCTACTTCTATTGTTAGTGACCAGGATTCCAGGTTCATTGGGAATTTTTGGTCCAATATTTGGAGTATGATGGACACAAAGTTGAAAAAGAGTAATGCTTTTCATCCGCAAACAGATGTCCAAACCGAGGTGGTGAACAAAATCGTTGTGCATCTATTGAGAGGATATTGTAGCAAAAATCCCAAGTTGTGGGATGATAAACTACATTACATTCAGCATGCTTACGATTGGGCAAAGCACTCTTCTAAAAATACATCACCTTTTGAAGTATGCTTTGGGTTGTTAGCCACCAATAAAAATTTTCATATCAAATGGTGGCTAAATCATTTTTGGAGCCCTCAAGAAACAAGTTTTATTGCAAAAAATTGTTATCTCTTGAAGATTCTTGAAGACATCATGCCCTTTGTTTATCTTCACTGTTGTTTCCCTTTAAAACTCAGGAATTCTGTTTTTTCCATGAAGAAAAGACTGCTGCAAAAATCCCATTTTTCCCTCATTTTACTCCTTTTTTCCCTTCATCACCAACCTTCATTTGTTCCCTTTTTTCTCATAAAATTCCTCTCTCTTTCATTATTTCCCCTTTCCTTTCATAAAACCCCTTTTACAAAGTTTAAAACTCATTTTTAAACTTTGCCGAAACCCCCAAATCCATCAAAAAACCTTGAAAAAATCATAAAAATACACATTTTTGTATTAAGGCTTAGGCCCCTTTGGGCTAAGACCTAAACCACTTCCCCACATATGCCCTGGTGCTAGAACCAAGTGCTAAACCCTTTCGGCACTTATCACATCGGAAAAAAATGAAGAACGCAAGTCTTTTGGCTTTTATAAAACTTCCGATGCGATCAACCCTCTTATACATTGACTCTCGATCCCTTGTCTTCTATGGAAAGACCAAGAGTTAAAGGCTAAAAGCGCTTATCGCATCTGAAGCAATCGGCGAATGCAAGTTTTTAGCCTTTATAAAACCTCTGATGCAATTAGCTCCTTTATATATCAGCCTCGATCCTTTGTTTCATTCACAAAACCAAAGGCCCACAGTCAATCGCTTCAGCGCTCCCTTGTTCATTGCCCCCACCGATCGCAAAGCTCTGATTCAATCTGGGCCATCCATGTGTCAAGATCCGACGGCCCAGATTGCATCTCCCGACTTTGGTTAAAACCCATATACTCTGCTATCTAATGTCTTTAGCCAATCTCAGTCGTTGATCTCTGCAGATCAAAGGCCCATATTAACCCTTTCTCTGCCTCGTTTATTTTTCCATTTATTCCCAAATACAATCTCCACCATTGATCTTGTACATATAATGGTTCATAATAATCTCGACAGGCCCACCTCCTGTGGGTCCTGCCTTCCTCAGATTTAATCTCAGTCGTCCAATCCTTGATCCAACGGCTCATATTGAAACTACTCCACCTCCTTCTGCCCGCACATCTATCCAATATCGCGCTCACTCTCCACCGTCAAATCTAAGACCCCAAATCTAATGGCCAGCACGCATTTTCACATGGATTTTAGCTCGAACGTTAATTCTCAGAAGGCTACACGATATAGGCGGTTTCAAAGTGCCATGTGTCAGCTAATAATGCATATCGCATTTTAAAAGGTGAAACCACCTTCCTCCCCTTTTCCCGTGCGATACTGCTAGTTTCTCCACCCGAAACCGCTTTCCTTTTTTTTATTGTGTTTCATCACGCACAGCCTCACTCTCCGCCATTTACCAAGGGTTTTTCAACAAGTGATCTCCGCCGTTGATCGCCCGGGCCAATCTCATCTGACCACCCAGGTTATATCTGAAACCCCAATTTCAATTCTTAACAGATTTGCTTCGCCAAAGGGATTTTTCCCCTTTTACTTTGTATTTCTTCGCATTTTTTCTTATTGTAATTATAATGTGACCCCTTCGCGTTATACCATTACAATCGCTCCCGACCATTGATCTATGCAAGTTCAACGGCCCTAACTTAAAATCTCCACCATTTGCTCCCGTCGCCCTCCATTTGACTTCTGCGCGCAATCGCCACCGTTGGATGCTGTCATCCAATGGCCACGCTCCAAAACTAAGCCTCCTAAGCAGCTTTTTACCCAATACGCAGGATTTCTTAATTGTTTTAGGTATTTTGCAGGTTCTAAGGGTTTTTCAAATGATTTTAAAAGAAAAGTGAAAGCCAAGGATGACGATCCTTCTGGTCTTCGTGCACAAAGGAAAATCATTCCACAGGGTTTAACATCATGTTTTGTCAATACATCATGAGCATTGATGCCATATGAACCCTTTGTGGCACCTGCACATCAACAAGACATAGAGAATTGAAATAAACAAAGAGTATCAGTGTTGAAGATTAAAACAAGCCAGAAATGAATAATTAAAGGAAGAATCACAGTTCTGGTGGATTATGGCTAAGATCGAAAATCAACAACCTAATCCACTAAATTAAACATAGTTTAAAGATAAATCCATCTTTGCACTTTATTGGAGAGATCCCTCTCCGGATTCAGGAGGGATAAATCCTAGAATCCCAAAGTGGTTGAAATAGTGTTCTCTCTGCAGTTTGACTTTTCCAATCTTGCAAATTACAGGGAGCTAACATTTCTAGCGACTCTACTGGGAAAATTTGAGTGTTTTCATCCTTAATATCTCTAAGACCCCATATTATTCCTCAATTCAAGAATATTGTTTAGTGAGTACAAGTAGCCTTCTTCAAGCACTACTAAGCAATTGGTAATCATGATAAAACTTGTTTGAATTAGTGACAAACTAAGGAAACCTTAGGATTCTCATAAGCCCTTATCAAACCTTGAAGGACCATCTAGCTTAGCCATAAGAGCAAATTGTCTTTCTCTCATAACCGTAGCTAAGTTTTGAAATAGATTTAGGACACTCTTAGAACCCATAAGGACTGAAAAATAACTCAGAAAACCCAAAAATATTTCAGATTGGTATTCAATAAACATGGTGGTGGACCATAAAACCTTTTACCTCCAAATGAGCTAAAAAATTCCACTTGGCGACTCCACAATCCTAAACAGACCTTAAGACTCCACTGGGAAGACCCATAATATTTGTAACATCATTCAAACTCAGTTAGAGGACTGTAGGGTTAAAATTTGTGTAAAACAGATCAATTAACCTCTTAAAGACTGTCATATCTGGTTAAACTCTTCTTGTTTACACGGGTCTTAAAAACACAGCATAGTGGCTCCTAGAAAGATTCATACTAGAGCCTATCCTGACCCGGACCCACCTGAGACAGTTGATAACCCTGAAAGTATCCTTAGGAAGTCTCCTAAGATTAAATCTTCAACTGTTTTCATATCACCCTTGAGAGCTAATTCAGTTCCTGAAAACCTTACAGCTCTACAACAATCACAAGTTGACTTAAGAAATCCATTTAGAACTAGGTTGCTTGATGATTTAGATCAGCTAGATTCAGAGTCTTCACTTTCATCCCCTGAAACAAGTGAACATCCTGGTAGTAGAGAAACAACACCACCTGATTTACATTTCCTTTTCAATTTAGGTGTCTCTCATCTAAGATTAGCTCGGCAATCTATTCCTGGTCCATCCACATTTGTTCATCCTACATCCATTGTCCAAACAACTCCACTTCAGCCCACTTTCCCTTTTGTTAATCCACCTCCACCACATATCATGGCAGCATGGTATGCTCCCTTAGTCCTTCCTTTTCCCTTAGTCAATCTTCCACAGGACTATCAGTCCAAAATACCATTGTATGATGCTAGTAATGCTACTACTGCATCACAACATGTGGATAAGATGAATGACTACTTTGACAGAAATGAAATTGATGATGAATCTGTCAAACTTAGACTCTTTTCTCAGAGTTTAGGGGGAGAAGTAAGAAAATGGTTCAAAGTCTTAACCCCTCACAGTATAAATGATCTCCAAGCCTTCCATCAGCAATTCTTAAACAAATGGGAAGTGAATAAGAACCCTCTCCAAATACTTTCTGATTACAAGAACCTCCACAGAAACACTGGGGAAAGTGTACAAGCTTACTGCACTAGATTTAATAGTGTATATAATGCACTTCCCCCGGATCTAAAACCTCCACAAGGCTCAGCGTTAAACAAGTTTCCTGAAGGGTTTTACCCTGAGATGGCCTATCAGGTGAGAGATAGAGATCCTTTAACCCTTGAAGATATGCAAAAAGGGGCTCTTGTTGTGGAAGTTAACTTGATGGAGAAAAGAGCAAGAATGAGAAATGAGAAGAAAGTTTCCTTTAAGGAGGAATCTATATCTTCCACTTCTAGCTCAAAGATGGAGAGAATGATGGAGGAGATGATGAAGAAAATGAGCATTCTTGAGAGAGCACAAGCAATTCAAAACAAAATAGCTCCTCAAAATAGAAATTAGAACCAAAATCAGAATTTTAGAAGAAATCAGCCTCAAAACAGACCAAGGGAGGATGATCAACAGATCACCCCTCCTTTTCATCAAAACTATGTTAGTGAGGTTGAAGAAACATATGAGAAAATAGAGGAAGATGATATCAACATGCTGGGAGTAGATAATGATGACTTTGAGGTTCATTATGATAGAAAACATGGTCTGTACACGCCCTATGATGACAAAAGAGATGATGATGAAATTTATTATCAAGACATGGAAAATGTTATCATAGAGTCTCAAAAAGAGTATGACCTTCGAATTAAAACCAATCAAGAAACTCCCAAAACCAAAACCTCTAAAAAACCTTCACAAAACAGCACTGTAAACAAACCTAAAGTTTTCAAACAGAAGGACAAAACAGTGGCTATAAATTCTGATAAAGGTAAAGAGAAAGGCACTCAAAACAATGTAAAATAGAGTGCAGACCTTAGTAGTGTTAGCACTTCAGCTAATACTCCTGTTAAAACAATTTCTTCAAATGTAAATAGAACAAATTAGCAAGCAGATTTTGTTGATAGAGTGGCAGTTAATAAGTTTGAAACTAGCACTTCAAAGAATCAAATTCCTTTTTGTTTGGAGCAAGAAATTTCCAGAATCAAAATCTTTGTTCCTCTGACTAAGTTAGCTGCCCAGAATGTATATAGATCTCAAATTTTGAAGGCTTTTAACATAGAAGAGAATAATGGCACTGTCAATCTTAATGATGACCAACCATAGCTTATTTTTGGTCCCAAGATTGAAGGTAGATATCAGGAGGGACCTGTTCCTCCCTTTTATGTAAGTTTAAACGTTCATGACAAAATTTTCCACAATGCTATGCATGATTCCAGGGCCTCTCATAATTTAATGCCTAAAGTTGTAATGGAGAGCCTGGGCCTCGAAATCACCCAACCTTACAAAGACCTTTACTCATTTGACTCAAGCAGAGTAAAATGTCTAGGATTAATTAAAGACCTTTGTGTTCACTTAGCACAGATACCAGCCAAATGTTTAGTCATGGATATTGTTGTGGCTAATGTGCCCCCAAAGTATGGTATGTTGTTATCTAGGTCTTGGGGAGCTAAGTTATAAGGGACTATGCAGATGGACATGACATATGCGACCATCCCTGTTTTCAATCAAACAAGAAGACTTTACAAGGAATCACATATGCAGTACATGGTTACAAGCAAAGACAGACCTCAAAAATCTCCTCTGTATTTTGTAAATACAGGCCTTGATTCTTTTATCATGTTTAACGATGAAACATTCACTGAACAAGTCATTTTAACTGAATTAATGGCCAATAGAGAGGAGAAAGTAGGTACCACAAAAGTGTCTAAACAGTTTGCTACATTTGAAAACTTTAGCAAACCTAACACAAGTCTTGAGCTACAAGTCATGTGTCCTTTGCTTTTAAACCTTGACAGTCAAGAAAGTGACCCTCAACACAGTGAAAAACCTGAGGAGTTAAAACAAATTCAACTAATTGCTGATATTCCACAACAATATGAAGGCACGATAGTTGAAGAGGACAGTAACCAAGATGAACCTGAAACTAGTCCTCTGTGGAGTATGAACTTTGATGGGTCGTGCACTAGGAGCAATGTTGGTGCAGGAGTTTGGATACGCAACACTGAGAACAACCACACAGGAAGCATTTCCTGTAGACTAAACTTCCAGTGTTTGAATAACATAACGGAATATGAATCCCTTCTTTTAGGCTTACATTTGTTGAAAAAGTTAGGAGCCAAAAGAATTAAAGTGCATGGGGATTCAGAATTAATCATAAGGCAAGCCAACGGGGAATACAACGCTAATCACCCCAGACTTAGGGCCTATTGCAATGATTTCGTGGACCTATTGAAAACTTTTGATGAGTCCCAATTTATTTTTTTCCCAAGAAAAAGAAATATCGCGGCCCACAGTTTGGCCTTTGCTGCTAGAACGTGCCTAACGCCATATGAAACTAAAGAATGCACAACTCAGATTAAATTCAGACTGGTTGTTCCTGATAATGAGAAATATTGGCAAGTGTTCGACGGAGACAAACAAATAAAAGACTTCATGCAATTCAGAAATGAATTTGAACTACACAGTTCGTATTCAGATTATGAAACAGACTGCCCTAGTGAAGAAAATTTTCTTGATGAAGAAGAAAAGTCTCCTAATCTTGCTAATGTAAATCTTTTAAGCAAACTATTTCTGCCAATAAAAGACAATTCTGAGAGTTAACAGAAGTTGAAAAACACGGTCAATATAGATTTTACCAAGGTATATTTGCTAGAAGATTGTTTCCATTTTAATGATAGCCTTGAGGAAATAAAAGCTGAACTGTAGAGGCCAGTGAAGAGAGTGATATAAACAGGTGAAATAAAACCAAGATTGATCAAACTGTCTAAAACTTTACCAACTCACATTAAACTCAATGCAAGTTGTTTAAATTTTCAGTATTTTGTAGTGATTCAGAATCTGAAATCTATAACAAAATAATCCAGTACAAAAGATTACTATTAAGGAAAACAAAATACACTTAATGACTGTATGAGATAAACCTATTGAAACACCTTTGGTTGAAAATCGAAAATGTATGGAAAATTTGGTATTATTGTCCCTATTAGATATTAAGTGGGTGTCCTAATGGTGAGTTAGGAAGAAAACAGGAGAGATCAGGCTTTGTATAGACTTTAGAGACTTAAACAAAGCTTCATTGAAAGACAACTACCCTTTACCTAAGATGGATCATATTTTACAAAGGGTGGTGGGGTCTAAAAGAATTTCTTTGATGGATGGCTACTCAGGATACAATCAAATTTTAGTTCATCTTGATGATCAATTAAAGATAGCTTTTACTACACCTTGGGGCACTTTCATGAATGTGAAAATGCCCTTTGGTCCAATGAATGTTGGTGCAAAATTCCAAAGAGCCATGGACATAGCATTCTCGGAAGAACTGGGCTACTTCATCATTATATACCTAGATGATGTCACTATTTTTTCAAAGACAAATGAAGAGCACTTAGAACATTTAAGAATAGTCTTCGAGATATCTTTAAACCCAAAGAAGACACTATTCGGTCTCCAAGAAGGTAAAATTCTTGGGCACATTATTTCAGAAGAGGGTATTAAGATAGATCCAAAGAGGATTGAGGCCATATTGCAAATCTCTCATCTTCGAAACATCAAGGAGTTGCAATCTTTCATTGGAAAGATTAATTTCTTGAGAAGGTCCATACCCAACTTGGCTGAGCTCCTTAGAAATATTACAAACATGATGAAGAAGGAGCAAGGGGTAAAATGGACCTTGGAATCAAATAAGTCCTTTGAGCTGGTGAAACAAGCGTTAACCAAAACACCAGTCCTAATAAGTCCTGATTTTTCAAAAGATTTTATATTTTTTCATTTGCATCAGAACATACAATAGTTGTTGTCCTTTTACAGAAAAATCCACAGGGACAAGAGCAACCTATTGCATTCTTTATCAAGGCTTTGAGGAATGCCCCTCTGAAGTACAACATTATGGAAAAGCAAGCTTTTTCTTTGGTTAAGGCTTTAAAAGACTTCAGAGTATACATCTTGCACTCCCACATCATTGCCTTTGTCCCAAATTCAGTTGTGAAAGAAATTCTAACACAAGACCCAGATGGTAAGAGAGGTAAGTGGATAGTTGTTATTATTGAATATGATTTAGAGATAAAGCCCACTAAACTCATCAAAGGCCAAGGTCTAGCTAGATTAATGGTCGAATCAAATTTTGAAGTTCTTGATATAAATATGATAAATGCTTTGGATGAACAAGAGGAACTCTCAACTCCCATTGTTGAAGACCATTTTATGAATTCCTCTTGGTATGTTGATATTCTTTATGTTTTTCTTAATTTGAATACACCTCCTGGTTTGAAAAAAACAAAGGCAAGGTTTTTAAAGTTAAAATTTGTAAACTATTTCATTATAGATAAATGTATTTATTGGAAAAATGCAAGTGGGATATGGCTTAAATGTTTGCCTCAGTATGATGTAGAGAAGGTTAAGCATGAGTTCCATGAGGGAGAATGTGGAGGCCACCTATACTGGAAGACAACAGCCAACAAAATCCTAAGGTTTGGTTACTATTGGCCTACTCTCTTTCTTGATGTACATAAGATGATCATTGCCTGTCATAAATGCCAACTTTTTGAAGGCAAAAGGAAGTTGCTACCCTTACCTCTGCATCCAATCACTATTGAAGCTCCTTTTCAATAGTGGGGACTTGACTTCATAGGAGAAATCCATCCACCATCCTCTGCCCAGCATAGATGGATTCTCACTGCCACAGAATACTTCACTAAATGGATAGAAGCCATCCCTTCTAGGCAAGCCAATGACTCAGTCATCATAAAATTCATGGAGACCAATATCCTCTCTAGATTTGGTTGTCCTAGAAATATCATCACTGATAATGCAACAGCATTTGGATCAAAGAATATGGTTGAGTTCTGTCACAAATATCAGCAGAGTTATTACACGATGACACAGAGCCTTAAAATTCAACAAAAGACTCCATCGAGCTTAATTCGTAAATGTAAAACAATTAATACAGAGGACATATCTGTAAACTTCTCCATCGAGCCCCTCAAAGGCCGAGAAGTATCAAATATGTATTAATTGAACCTGGTAGATCTTTTATCCCATCCCACCTCCTCATTTCTTCTATAATACTCCTGTAGAAGATGAAACAATGTTGGTTGCAGAACTTTGAAATATTCTTGTGCTCGAAATTTCTACCTATAAATAGTGTTCAAAGGCTCTTGAAGCTCTGTTTGTGATAGAATAGTTAGGCTGAGAAGTGAAGATGATTGTTGAACTGAAACATTGGACCTGAAGATTCTAACTGGTTTGACTTCAATAACAAGCTGTTTCTTGGGATCCTGGTCTATATCACTGGTGAAGTGCTCCTTTCTGTGTAATTGTTTTCCTTTTGTGTATGCCATATTGTCCATTTATTCTCTAATAAAGAACAGCAAGCATAGAGTTAGGATTTATTTTTTACAGTACCCTTCTCTAACTGATAAGATTTATCTCAATGTTTTCCTCTAAATTGTTTATTTAAGAATGATTCAATACAGTTCAGGCAGTTAGGAATGTTGGCGTTCCCTCGTCCTGCTGTTTTCTTTAAACATCTTTCTTGAAATTTATTTTCATTATTTTCTTAGTAAAGTTGGACTAGAAAAGTGATGGTGTGCTCTGTTTTCTAGCTTCTTTCTCCAAAGGTAAATTCTGAAAGTTTCCCTTAGTGTTTGCTTAAAGTAGACTAGATTTCAAAGTATCATATCCAATCTTAGGTTGCACTCTATTTCTCTTATGTGTTTTCATACTTTCTGAAGCTAATTATGTGGATTACTAGATTTTTTGTCTATTGAGTTGCTTTAATACAAACTTGCCCAAGGAATTTATGGTGAGCCCTGTTCTTGGTTAGTTTTAAACAGTTACTTAAGAGGCTTTTCTTGTTTGGACAGACTATAAATCCTAGTTGAAATTATTATATGTTTACACCCCTCCAACACTTTATTGTTTCCATTCCATCTTTTTAATCTCAATGATCTTGTGATATAGATGACTTTCCCCTTGGATCACTCTTGAAGTTGTTGCTCAATTAAACCCTCTTATGACTCCATAGCCCAATGGACTAAAAACCAGCGTTATATCTATCTTTTTAGCCAAATCTTGTTCTGATTGCTTGCAACTTCACACCTTTGGAACTCTTTCCATTTAGGACTTTCCACTCAAATAATAACCATGCTCAACCATCCAAAACAAACAAAAACCCTCGATCTTCATAACTAGCCTAATATCTTCACCCAAAACCTTTAAAGATAAATCCATCTTTGCACTTTATTGGAGAGATCCCTCTCCGGATTCAGGAGGGCTAGATCTTAGAATCCCAAAGTGGTTGAAATAGTGTTCTCTCTGCAGTTTGACTTTGCCAATCTTGCAAATTACAGGGACCTAACATGGGTATTTTCCAAAATCACCATTAGAATTCATCTTCGAGAAGGATGTTGCAATTGATGGGCATAGTGATATTGACAAGGCTCGAAATTTCATTGAGAAAATTCAGATTATACATCAACAAGCTCAAGAATAGCTTGAGAAGAGTCAAAGAAAATACAAAGAGAGGCATGAAAAAATTAGAGTTGATCACAAGTTTCAAGAAGGAGATGAGGTATGGTTGCACATAAGCAAAGAAAGGATGCAAGGGGAAGGTAAAAATATCAAACCCATTCGCTATGGTTCATTCAAGATCATAAAGCAAGTTGGTAACAATGAATTTCAACTTGACTTGCCTTCATATATGCAAATGTATTCAGTTTTTGATGTTGAAAACTTACGTTTGTATGAGCCACCTTTGATCGATTATCAAGGAAGTGATGTTCAGATACCTTCTATTGAATATTTCTCACCAGAATTTATGGATGATCTCAAGGAAGATACAATTCTTGACAGGAGGACAAGAGCATCCAAGAGGGGAAGTGTCCACTACCTTCGAGTTGGGCTCAAAGGCAGTATCCAAGTAAGGCAAAGTGGATGGAAGTTAGAAAGGTGAGGAAGCTATACCCTCGTCTACTGAATAGTTAATCAAGTCTTTTGGGTCCAAAAGCTTCTCAATGGGGAAGTGTGATCAGGTGTTAATAAATTTTTCTCAAAATTGAAAGTAACATTATTGGGTCGAAACCAGGATGGTTGTGTAGATATCGTCTTCCTGATTCCGGCACTGTGAACAGTTCGAAAAATCGATGTCGTATGTGGGAGATATCACGTTCTGATCGATTTCCCAAAAATCTAAATTTTGCGACAGGTTTGACTGGGATGCCCAGTCAGCATGCAGGTGCACAGTCAGCAAAATAGGAATATTCCTAATAATGTTCCTTTTTCTCCAATCCAGTCAAATACTGACAAGTGTCACTTTGTCATTGGGTGATGAGTTGTACGTTTGGTTTTAGTGGCCAATTGGAGGGTGACTTGTGGCCAGCCCTGAGGACGCCACGTGTCCCCAGAAAAGTGTTATAAAATTTTATGAGGTCTGGGAGGGTCAACCCCACGACCTCTGGCCTACACGCAAATACTTCCACCAACCAGGCTATGCTATGAGTCTTAACATGTAATGGTTAAAAGTTTTATTTAAAGTTTAAAACTTTAATATTCAGAGGTTGGAACCGCCGGCGGTCCAAAGGATATGGTCACATGTCCGACGCAACTAACCACAACATCATATGTAACGACGACAGCAAACTATAACCACTTCATAATTAACCATATCACATGGTAGGTTTTGCTCCAACGATTACCCCAATGGTTTCGGATCAGACCCCACAGCATTTCGGGTCATAACCTTTATCCGCGCGATTAGTCTGCCATTGGTTTTGGTTAACACAACCACTAATGCGGGTTTAAAATAGTTCAACCGTGGTTCTATCCTGTTGTTCAGCTATGTTTAATGCAACCACGGGGTTTTAGGGGTTGGAATGTGGCCATCCCCTCCCCAAACATTTAATACATTTTGCGTTGGCAGGAATATAGAGCGCACCCTAAATTTGGGGGTTTTGGCCTATTCTAACTGCAGTTAAGTGCAGATCACCAAATTTAGTGGAGGATTTCTAGGAGTTATTAGGAAAATGACTAGGAGGGTCAAGTTTCGCCCAAATTGAGTGAATGAAAAGTCATTCTAGACTAATTGGAGCATTCTAGACCCATTGGTGAAGAGAAAACAAACATTAGAGGCCTGTAAACACATGTATTTGCAAAATTTTGAGCTTAATGAAAGATGGACATGCCATTCGGAGTTGGACCAGCAGATGTAGCCCAGGAGGGCTGAATCGTTTCATCAAGCCAGATGTGTAAATGTTATGTGTGGTTTTATTTCTCTGTTATACATTATTTTTCAGTGTTATTTAGGCTTATTTTCATGCTTCTAATTCACTAATTTCACTTACAATTCATGATTAAAATCCTCAACACTTAAGCAAACTATGGAGACAAATATGCACATGTTTTATCACAGAAAAGACACTTAGCACAGCAAACTAATACAGTCCTTTCAGATCAAGAAGGCATTCAGGTTGGCAATAAAAACTATGGTGACAAGGAAGCCTACCACTCATAATTATAAAATGGAAGTGTTGCTACTCCTAGACTTCCACAACCTACAAGGTTGACACCACAACAATTGGAAGAAAAAATATCAAAAGGGCTTTGCTACATTTGTGATATAAAATACACTAAAGGTCATAAGTGTGCTGAGAAGAAATTATTTTACATAAATTGTGAAGAGGAGGAATAAAATGAACAAGAAACTTCAAAATAATAGGATATACACCAGCAACCAACCCTAGAGAAAGAAGAAATGAATCCGACCATATATTGTAATGCATTGGAAAGAATTACCACTCCTCAAACTCTCAATGTAGAAGGACATATCAAGAATAAAAAATTAACAGTGCTTATTTATTCCGGTATTACCCATATTTTTATTCATTGTAAGGTAGCCAAGGAATTGTATTGCTCCCTATACCCAGCACCAGAGTGTTAAGGGATGGTTTCAAATGGAGGAACTATAAATTTCTCTGGAAAGTGCCATAATATCAAGCTAACCATGGGGGAATATGTATTGAATATTCCAATTCTCTCCATTCCAATGGGTGGTGTTGGTGTTGTACTAGGAATTGAGTGGTTACAATATTTAGGGACGATAGCTTTTAATTTTAAAGAAATTTTCTTGAAATTTTTTTGCAAAGGAAAGGAAGTTGAATTATGGGGTATCACAGGGAAGCCGAGAAATATAATCATCTCTGATGTCATGAAAAATATTTTGAATAAAGAACAACGAGGCGTAATTTCACAATTATGCTCACTGGAGGTTCAAACATCAAAATCATCTATTTCTCCAGATCTCCAAAAAGTCTTGGATAATCATTCCAAGGTGTTTGAGACTCCCAAAGTACTCCCACCTATTCATGATCATGATCATACTATTCATTTGACTCCAAAAATTGTTCCTCCAAACATCAATCCTTACAGATATCCTTATGCCCAAAAGAGTGATATTGAACGTATGGTTGCAAAAATGATAGAGGCTAGTATAATTCAACCTAGTCAAATTTCTTTCTCTACTCCAGTAGTATTAGTTCACAAGAAGGATGGATCATGGTGTATCTGTCTGGATTATAGGGAGCTCAAAAATATCACTATTAAATATAAATTTCCCATCCCCGTCATTGATGAATTAATTGGATGAATTACATGGAGAAATTTACTTCAGCAAGTTGAATCTTTGTTCTGAATTAGAATGAAGACTAAAGACATTCTCAAAACAACATTCAGAAATCATGAGGGTTATTATTAATTTGTGGTCATACCTTTTGGCCTTACTAATGCACCTTCCACATTCCAAGGTTTGATGAATTCTATTTTCAAACCCTTCCTTAGAAAATTTGTGTTATTATTTTTTGGTGATATACTAATCTACATCAAGTCTTGGAAGGATCATGTTCAACATGTTGACATGGTGCTCAAACTATTGGACAAGAAACAATTATATACAAACACATCCAAATGTTTCTTTGGAGTACAGGAGGTGGAATATTTGTGTCATATTGTATCTCATGAGGGTGTTAAGGTAGACCCTAAAAAAATTAAATTCATTAAGGAATGGAAAATCCCCACACCCATAAAGCATATTCAAGGATTTATGGGGTTAACAGGGTATTATCGCAAGTTTGTTTAGAATTATGGGAGAATATCGGCACCTCTAACATCATTAATGAAGAAAGATGCATGTTCTTGGACTCTAGAAACAATTAAGGCATTTGAACATCTTAAAGAGGAAATTTTCCGAGAACTAGTCTTAGCTACACAAGACTTCACAAAAACCTTTATTGTGGAATGTTATGCCTCTTGAAATGGAATTGGTGTGGTTTTAATGTAAGAAGTAAGACCCATTGCTTTTGAAATTCGTCCAATAAAAGGAATGTCTTTATAGAAACCTATTTATGAGAAGTAAATGTTGGCAATACTACATGCACTAAAGCGATGGAGACCTTACCTAATGGGAAGACACTTCAAGGTAAAAATGGATCATGATAGTCTGAAATAATTTTTGGAACAAATATTATCTTCAGAAGAGCAACAAAAATGGATCACAAATATGTTGGGTTATCACTTTGAAATCGTCTACAAAAAAGTGAAGAAAAATGTTGTTGCAAATGCACTCTCAAGAAAGGATGAGGATGTGGAAGCATTGCTTTGTGCCATTTCTATTATCCAAAATGAGTGGATAAAGAAGGAAAGGGATGAATGGAAGAATGATGAAGAGGTGTGGACACTCATTCAAAAGTTGCAGTAAGATCCCAGTACATCTAAAACATTTAGCTGGAAAAATGATTCATTATGGTACAAAGATTGATTATATCATTGTAATAATTCCCAACTCAAGCAAAAGATTATTTTGGAATTGCACACCTCTCCCTTATGAGGGCACTTAGGATTTTTAAAAACTTATCACACGGTGAAGAAGGAATTTTTTTAGGATGGCCTTAAATCTGATATTTAAAAGTGTGTGGTATAATGTTTGGTTTTCCAACAAAACAAATTTGAGACAATTAAGACCTCGGGTCTATTACAACCTTTATCCATTCCAATTCAACATTGGGAGGAGGTTTCAATGGATTTTATCATAGGTTTACCCAATTCTGAAGGAAATACTGTCATCATGGTGGTAGCTGAGAGACTTACCAAGTATGCACTTCTTTGTGCATTATCTCAACCATTTAAAGCTAGTACAGTTGCTACTACATTTATGGAAACCCAAAGATTATTGTAAGCGATAGAGATCCCATTTTTACAGGAAATTTTTAGACGGGATTATTTTCTTGTTTGGGTACTCAATTAGCTCATAACTCATCATATCATCCTCAATTTTATGGAAAAACTGAGATAGTTAACAAATGTTTGGAAGGATATCTCTGTTTATTTGTATATGATAAACATACACAATGGATCAAGTGGTTACCTTTGGTTTAATGGTGGTATAACACTTCCTTCCATACTGCGACAAAAATGACCCCATTTATGGCACTTTATGGATATCATCCATTGTCCATCACATCATATTTAAGAGAAAATTCTAAGGCTAAAGCAGTGGAAGATCACATCGAGCATCAACAACAAGTTCTCCAACTCATAAAGGATAACCTCACTTTGGCGCAAAATCGAATGAAACAACATGCAGATCAACATCACAACGAAAGAATTTTTGATGTAGGCGACTAGGTATTTTTACGGCTACAACCATACAAACAAATGTCACTTAAGCAAGCTAAGAAGGATAATAAAATATCACCAAAGTATTATGGTCCCTACAAGGTGTTGCAAAATATTGGTACTATGGCATACAAATTGGAGCTTCTTACATCTTCCCGATTGCACCCAATTTTCCATATTTCATGCTTAAAGAAGGTTATAGGTGACATGATCCCAGTTCAAACAATATTTCCATAACTTAACGAGGAAGGAAAAATCATATTGGAACTTAAAGCTATCATGGAAATAAGAACTCGATAGCTACGAAATCAATCAATTTCATACTATCTCATCAAGTGGAAGAACTTGCCAGCTGGAGATTCGACATGGGAGGATGAGAATTTTATACAGAAGCATCCAGAACTACTTAATCATTGGGGACAACACTTTTTTTAAGGAGAGGGGCATGCTAGGTCCCTATAATACTACTATATCCCCTTATTTTTATTGTTAGTGTAGCCCCCTTATTGTTATTTTTGTGCCCATGTAGTCCCCATGTTGTTATTATTGTGCCCCATAGAAGACCACTATTGTTATTGGTGTGCCCTTACATTATTATTGTTATGTCAGCTAGGATTATATTATAACCCCTTAGACTCCTATATATAGAAAGGAGGCGTTTTCATTTGTATCATCCAAGAATTTTTCATTTATGTAATGTAAAGGAGGTTTCCCCCTTGAAGAGGTTGATTTCTAAGTCGTTGATCTATATTTTCTTCTATTTTGTGAGCTAGTTGCATAAAAAAAGCAGTAGAAAGGAATGGCTTGACATTGACATGTCATCAGTGTCAAGTCATTTCATGTCATGAGTCATCATTTGCCACATCATTTTCATTTAATTCAATATTGGAGAATTTTATTGTAAAGTGGAAGTCCAAAGGACATGTACATAATAAGAAGAGCCATGTAAAGTTAAAAAGTCATGGGAAGTCAAATAATCATTAGGGTAGTCAAATATTCACGAGGAAGGTGAAGCATCACCTCTCCATTAGTTATATATACACCCCCATTGTATGAGCAAAGTACTTTTCGCCTTTGCTTCTCCCGCAAGGCAATATAGAGATAAGATAGTTCTTTAAAGGAGCAAAGAGTGGCTCCAATGCTCCACTACTGTAGCTAGTGGTGTTCATTATATACATGTGTCTTGGAAATTTTACTTGATAACAGAAGCCTTAATGGCCAGCACGTTCTTCATGCATGGGTTATGAATATTTGTAAGACTATTCTGCAGATGTTTTTATTTCATGTTTTCTTTCATTTGTGCTAAACTAGTTGAACAATTTTGGTTATTTTAGTATTTATCATCTTGATAATGTGATGTAATGGTTGCTATTATTGTCCCATCCTTGTGGACTATTCCACGGGATACTAAACAGATCTTTCTTGATGATTGGTTGTAATGATTGTCGCATATTTTGTGGACTATTCTGATGTATGTTAGATGGATACCTATTGGTTGTGTGTGTCTCTACTAGGGCGGTACTATTACCTCTCTCTTAGAGGCTCACTTCTTTCTCTCCCTCCATAGTAGAAGAATCTTGACACACTTACAACTGAACACTCACCAAGCACACTTAATTTCTTTTCAAAGGCACATATGCATTCCTCTTTCTTGTTGATAGTTAGAGCCAGGAAAATCTTCAAGAACATATGACAATTGGTTCAATATCCTGGATGGGGCTCCTATTCCAAATGGTGTGAGTTATAATTGGGACTTCACATTGGGGAGACCCCCTCGGTTGATGGATTTCCAGCACCATCAACGGGAGCATATTTCATTGCTCATGGATGTCATGCACTCATGTTATTTCATTATTCTAGGAATTCCTAGAGTAGATAACTTTTGTGTGCAATTGTAAAAGGCATATATTGTCATAGTTTCATCTTTTGGGTATATTGCTAATGGAGAGACCTGTGGTGTCTAGCATGTATTTTCAATCAACTATGTTTGGGATAATGGGTGTCATGTCCTATTTTTCATATTCTTGATGTAACCCTATTGCATTGGGTGAGTGATGTAAACTTGTGTCCATAGAGTCATTGTTTATGGATAGGTGTGTTTATAGCATAGTTATATGTTAGTCATATGTACTTGTCACTGCCATGTAATTTCTCCATGAAGCATTGTATATATATGGTACTTCATTGTATTTCATAATGGCACAATGGATGTCACTACTACATCAACAAAGAGAAAGTGATTGAAATTCCATTACATGCTTAGGGTGAACGTGTTCAGTTTCAAATATTGCAAGGCATTGGCTAGAGACATGTTGGCAGTTGAGTTACTTGTTTTACATGTTTATCTTGTAGGAGAGACTTTCATGTTTGCATAGACATGGTGTTAAGAGTGACAGGGGGAGTACTTCTCTCATATGACACATTATTGGCATTGCTCTTTAATGTTAATATGGCCCTTTTCCATTGATTTCAAAGGGGGAGAGAATTCATATTGATGGAGATCAACTTTAGTGTTGCAGCTTCATAGTTGGAGAGTGTATAGAGATCATCCTCAGAGATTTGAGATCAGGTTGAGGTTGACATTAAAGCTAAAGGGGGAGCTTGTTGGCATTGTAGTGTTGGCACTAATGTCAACAGGGTCTTAGCACTGTACATCATATGCTTTAGGTCAACCTAATGGTGCTATTCCTCCCTATGTTTGTGATGATTGTTGTTGGCATCATGCAGAGTTATAGTGTTCATTGGTTGTTGCAGTGATGTGGTCTGCTTGTTGGTTTTTGGTTGGCATAGATGTCAATATGGTTATGGCCTAGTGCAGGAACAAGAGGTTGAGCAGAGATGTCCTGGAGTTATTTGCAGATGTTAATGATGTGTTGATGATGTTTATACAAGTGCTAAAAGTATTTGGATAGGTCTTTGACATTGCTACATTTGTTAGAGGTGTTGGTCATGTTAAGGAGTTTGGAAAACTAAGGGCATACTAGGTCTTCATGTCCCTAACTTGTTGCAGAGTTTCTTGGCTTATGTTATCAATTATCGAGCATGTCACTAATGTTATGAAGGGTGTACATATGTTGATGACGGATTGGATGGAGTTTGGAGAATTTTTGATATGAAGCCTTTAATTTTTCTCCTATACTCTGCCCCGGTAACTGGGAGGAAGGTATGTGCATGCGGTTGTATTTGAGATCTAATATCTCTTGTGTGTGCGGTTGATCCTCTTAACTAGAATTTCTCTTCATTCTTTGTGCACATCAGGTGTTTATGTATTTTTTCAAGCTTTCCTTGTTCAAAACTTTTCATGTAAAGGTTGGAAAAGGTCAGAGAGATTCTAGAAAGTAATTAACATTGAAAATATCCTTCATGAAGTCGATTTAGTGGCATGATCAAGTTAAGGAGTTCATTCTAAATAAAATCAAGTGTATGAACAGAGTTTTGTTGAGCTCAGCAGTTCTTGATAATTATTGATTTAACCGCCTCATTTCATCTATATATTGGATAAATATCAATGATCGTGAGGTTGAATGTGTTATGTGTTGAGTGATAGTGACAGTGCAAAAGAGTTTGCAAGTTGTGAGGGTTATGATGCTGATTTTTCAAAGAAGTTTGCAGGAGTTGCAGTAGGTAGCACAAGTGTGTTTCAATCAGCATTTTGTGTACAGAGTGAGGAGATGATGTAGATATTTGTTGCAAATATTATTGGTGATTGGTATATACCTGGTTATTCTTCAGTTAATTAGTTGTGTGCATCATTTTTTTGTGGGTGATTTTATCAAATTATTTTATGCAGTGTTTGTTTTGAATCATTTTACTTTGGAGACTAATATGTTGTTGTGTAGTTGTGAAGTTCTCCTTGGATTCTATTTTGAAACTGTATGAAAGTGTGGCTTCAAGAGTTTGAGGTTGGGGCCTCTGTTAAGTGGGTGTTGAGAAAAAATTAGTTGGTGGACTTTGGAAAAATTAGTATAGGGAGCAGTTTTCTCCATAGTCCAGTAGTATTTTGGCGAGGCTTATTGGTTGTGTTGGCTTCCAGCGAATAGGTGTTTGTAAAGTCATGAGTTGAGAAAGAGACTTTCTTACTGGTAGTAGCCAGTAAATTTCACTATGTAAAAGATTTATTTTGATCAATAAGAGAACTAGAAGTAGCACAACAGTATCAAGGCTGGTTTTTTAATCCCAAAAGGGGTTTTCCACCAGATGTCTTTGTGTCTCATGTGTTGAATGTTTTGTGGTTTATTTTTTATGATTTATGCTCTGATCTATCTTTATGTGCTTCAGTTTATCCATGGTTTAAAGGCTTGATTAATTGGAGAAAGAATTATAAGTTCCTTCACTATTTATTCACCGCCCCTCTCACTAGTGATCTACTTTCCTCCAAAGCAGTAAGGCCGAACCAACATACAAATAATAGGTGTGTGCCATTAGCCTTTGGGCCATCATACTTATGTAGTGGTGGCATAGTAGAGCCATGAGCAAGAAAATGACCTAACATGATGTTATTTGGGCCAATATTGATCTGGACTTATGCAGGAAAGCAATAAAACACAAAAATACACATAAACACATAGATGTAGCAGAAATAACACTTCATTTCATTAATATCAAATAACTGAAATATGCTTACAGACATAATGGAAATAAACTATCTAAGGCATTGATAGCTTATCTCTGAAAAGAAATGTGGTGGCTACAGGCCTCTGAACTATGTTACAATGAGGCTCAAGGGCCTTTTTATTATTGAAAAATATATGAAAACCCTAAAAAACCAAAACCCTAACCTCGGGATATGAAACGCCAAGATTTTGTGGGTCCCGTTGGGGTTAATTGGGCTGCCAACTTCCTGGGGTCGTAACTTGGTCATATTATCTTTGTTTGGCGCGTACGATATATCATCAGAAATATCTCTTTGAGTATTATAGGATTTTTCATAGGCCCCTGCTTATGGATACAAGCCTGCTGCAGACCTCAAAACAACGCTTCTAAGGGGGTCAAAACTGCTCCCGAATTTCAGGACCCAAAAAACTCCTAAAAATATTAAATGCTGCTATAAAAAATGAAACTGATGAAACTGACTGGAGGTATAGGTGGAATAGGTGGGTGGCCACCAATATCCACCTGGATCATTCCTCCCCCCTTAGGAAGAAATGGTCCCCATTGTGTGCATACCCTCCATGAGGTGAGGAATTTTTTGTTAAACCTGCTCCCTGGTGAACCACTTCCCTTGGTGGAGGAGTTGGCATGCTTTAAAAACTAGATATAGTTGGATCCTCTGTTGGCAGGTGTTCTTGATATATGTGTCCATGACTTTATTAGTTGTGGCTTGTTCCATGTAGTATGGATTAAACTCTGTTGGTGTGAGTTTTTCTTTCATGTCGGACGTGTCTAGTAGAGGTGGAAATTAGGGCCGAAGGTGGTCCACAATGAACACTGGGTGCAGACTAAGGAATGGGTGAATGTTGAGCTCAAATTCATTGTCCCCTATAGCCTTGGTGATGTTGTATGGCCCATATCAGAGTGGGTGAAGCTTGCAGTGGGATCCAGCGAGGCGCTCCTTCTACAAATGTAGCCACACTTTGTCCCCAACCTAGAAGTTATGTGGCACCTGATGTTGATGATGTCGCTGCTTGTAATTATCATTGGCTCTATCCAATATGTCATGAACCTGTTGGCAGATGTGTTGAATGCACTCAATGAAGATGTTCGCCTTGTCAACTTCAGACTAGACATGAGTCGAATTTTCCTGAGTAGCCTCAAATGGCATGGCTACGTCAATGGGACATAGTGGTTGGAATCTCAAGCCCACCTGAAAGGGGATGTGGTTGGTTGAGCTATGAAGAACCTGGTTATAGTTGTGTTGTACATAGGGTCGGCTCTCATCCCATGTGCGTGGATGCTTTGAGTTTTACATGCACAGAATGTGTATGATCATCTTGTTAACGACCTCTGTTTTTCCATCATTTTAGGGATGGAAGGTTGTGGACTTGGTGAGCTTGGTGTCCAGCTTCGATCAGAGGTGGGACCAAAATTTAGTGAGGAACCTGTTGTCCTGATCTGAGATGATATAATGTGGGATCCCAAAGTGTACCAACACCCGTTCAAAGAATACTTTAGTAGTGGTTTATGCTGTGATATTCTTCTTTCAAGCCGCCATAATGGCCATCTTCGAGAATCTATCGACAACCACAAAAACACAGTCATTTACATGCTTAGTAGAAGGAAGGCTTGAAGGTTGACATGTAATCCATGGAGATGGATTCCCAAGGTCGACTAGGGGTAGGCAGTGAAGTATAGAGGCCTTTCTTCTTAATGGTCAGTTTGGAAATGGCACAGGAAGTGCAGGATCTGATGTACTTCCTGACATCATGTTGAAGGTTCGGCCAATAGAAAAACTTTTGCAGTACTTGCATTGTTTTCTCGACCCCTAAATTCCCAGCGACCTGACTATAGTGTGCTTCCCAAACCATCTTGGCATGCTCGCTTGAAGGAACACAAAGGTGTCCCAGGAAACATAGTAGTGCATCCTGGAGGTGAAAATTTGGAACTTGCTTACCCTCCAAGAACGTCTTGTATGTGTGGCCGAATTCTGGATCGCTTTTGTAGAGAAGTGGCTAGTTGAAATTCTCGTGCCCACAAGAGTTGAGCACGGTGGTTAGTGCCATGATCGATGGTTGGCTAAGGTATTCTGCAACATTATTGGTGTTTCCATTCTTGTACTTGATATTCAAATGAAATTGTTGCGAGTATGTGGACCACTTTTGATGGTGATCGTTATGAAAATTCCCTTGTGTATGTATGAACTGCAGGGGTAGGTGGTCTGTGTGGATGAACGTTTCCTTCCCCAAAATGTAATGCTTCCATTTTCGACAAGCCTGCTCAATGGAATACATATCTTTGTCATAAGTGGGATACTTCCAGATTGTGTCAGAAAGTGTCTCACTGTGATATGTCAATTGATGCCCATGTTGAGTAATAAATTCCCCAATAGCATAGTCAGAGGCACTTGTCTCGATCTCAAATGGTTGTTGCAAGTCTTGTAATGTGAGCACTAGTGCAGATCAGAGTCGATGCTCCAACTCTACGAACACCTTCTATTGAGATTCAGACCAAAATAATTTTTCTTTCGCTCCTCCCTTATGACTTGACTCAAGGGCCAAGTGAAATGAGAGAATCCCAACACTAATCTGGGGTAGAAATTGGCAAGATCCATTGTTTTCAAGATAAATCCCCTCTTCGAACAGAGGTGATCTCTCTAGCCTAGAGTGGGTCTTGAAACACGAGATTATTTCTAATGCAAAGCTCTCTTAACTAACATTTACAATGCGACAAGAAAAGAGACATAAGTACATTTTTCCCATTGATACGCTTGAGTCTGTTGATGATGACCTTGACCTACGATCCTTTTAGGCCCACTCCCTACTATTGATGGCATGCAAATACCTTCGGATGATCAAGAGACAACAGCAAATGTAATACAATACATAATAATTGTAAACATTAGCTATCTAGAAGATCAAGGAGTACCAAAATATTTGCATAAACATTTAGAAAATATAGAAAGAAAAAATCACATGTTATTATTGATAAATAAAAAAGGAGAGCTTACAACCTAGGCCTTGATGTTGGAGGCATCCTTTGGTGAAAATCTGAGTCCTTCACCAAAGCTCAAAAGAATTCCTTCTCCCAAACACTTAGGTTTTATCACAATGCTAGGATGTAAGGGGATGAGAGTTCAGATGAGTCTGACAATGACCAACCAAGCTCTAAAGTTGTGGGAATGAGGGATGTGAATTTATAGGAAGGGAGAAGAGGTTGGGAGCCCATGAAAGGAGGAGGAAGACCCACTATCTAAGGGATGAACCCCCATGGATGAGATCAAAGCTCTAAAATCAGAGAGCTTAGCCTTATCACCATCGTTTAAAAACAAACTCGCTGCCCTTGAGCTTCTAGAGGTTGAAGCTTCTCCTCCATTTGAGGAAGCAATGTCAGAAAGGGGATTAGCACATTTTTCCAAGAAATATGGGCACTGACAGTGCTAAGCCAGAACTGTGAAAAGGACATTAGCTTGGTCATGGAAATAGGAAGGGTGTTGACACAGGAAACTAGGAATTTGACCAAGTTTCTTTAGTAATATTCCAAGGTAGTTTTATTTGGATCTTCAGGGGAAGTGTTAACATATTTCTTGATGGTGGAAAAATTGCACAGGATCTATCACGGGGCATTTCAGGATCAGGGATGGGAAAATGAGCATGGTGACATATTACTGTGTAAAACCCAAAAAGCTGAGGAGCTCTATTAGAGTAGTTTGGGTTGGCCAATCCCAAATGACTTGGTTCTTGGATGGATCCACATGCACCCCCCCGCCTCATCAATAATGTATCAGAGATACTAAACCTGGGTCATGCCAAAAGTGCACTTCTCCAAATTGGCACACAACTTGTCTCGTCGTAGTGTTTGGAGGACCTGTTGGATGTGGTGAAGGTGTTCTTTTCAAGTATGGCTAAATATCAGGATGTCATCCAAGTACACCACCACAAATGAGTTGGTGAATGGCCGCAAGATGTTTTCCATCAGCTTCATGAAGGTTGTAGGAGCATTCGTGAACCCGAAAGGCATGACCATCCATTCCAAAAGACCCTCCTTGGCTTTGAAGGCAGTCTTCCACACATCAGAGGGTTTGATTGGTACCTGGTGATACCTGGACTTCAAGTAAATCTGGCTAAAATGATTTGGTTCAGAAGGTCATCAATCCATGGGATCGGGTACCTATTCTGGATAGTGATCTTGTTCAGCGCCCGATATTCAATACAAAGTCTCCAAGTCTCATCCTTCTTCTGCACCAACACAATCGGGCTTCATAGGGTGATGAACTCGGCCGGATGTGACCTTTCTGTGGGATCAGAACTGGATCATGGACCAAAATGATAGCTCAAAATTAAAAGTGCTCAGAAGAGTGCCAAACCTGAATGACCAAAAAGTTCTCGTCACTGCGTTTTTGGCGCCGCAAACGGTTCTCAAAACTGAGGTCATATGCTAAATATATTGAGGTTTGAAATCGTCTAGTAAACTCAAAAATGAGTTGACCAAGTTTGACTTTGTTAAATTTGGAAAAAATTAAAAAAATTATATTCCAGGAATATTCCCTAAAGGGCGAATGATATTTCGACAAGTGGCAGTTGTTGATTTGATGGCAATTTGACTTTTATTATTGTGGCCAATTAACGGGTGCCACATGGCAAGATCAGAGGTCGCCACGTGGCCCCAGGCCAAAGGAGTAACAGTTTAGCAAAAAAAAATTGGCTCTACAAGTTTCGACCCCGAGTCTCTCGACTGGCAACCCACAGGCCCAACCGGCCTGGCTACACGATAGTTCTTAATAAACTATGGTAGGAGTTGTTATTTAACATTTGAAATTGAAATTAGCGGAAGGGTTAAGCGCTAGCCCCGTCCACATGACCCCACGCCTAGAACCTGGGTCCTAAGGCCTTAACGCGGCAGTTGGAACAGTTACATAACTGCTACATGTGACGTGGAGTTAAAATTTAATGCCACAGTTACGGTTAACGGATTTCGCCGGCGATTTATACGGTGGTCATGTTACACCAACCGTAATATTAAACATAACGGCTATGTTTACGGTGATATAGCAGCGGCTAACCCGACGGTTAGGATGGTGGTGGTCACATGTGACCCTGCCCCACAAAACATTAATTGCCACTGCTGATAGTTTCCACCATTTTGGAGTGGGTCTGAATTTTTTAGGGTTTTGCCAAAATTGGCGCTGCTAACTGCAGTTACTCCACATTTAGTGAGGTTTTTGGGGGACATTGGGCAGTTTTCTTGTTTCTACCATAACTCCCTCATTATTGAACCAAATTGAGTGCAAAAATAGTCAATTTTGGGTCTCTTTGTCATTCTGAGAATTTTGGAATAGGTTTTAGGTCGAACAGAGGTGATATTCAGTAGTTTTAGCTTCAGGGAAGATCAAGGAGCCATTAGGGCCATCATGGAGAAGGCAGTGTATTAGGCATCCTTTATCAGTTTTATATAAATGAATAGTCCTCTCTGGATATTTCATATCTTCTGAAGCTGATTTTACAGAGAGTTTTGCCTATTAAGGCTTATTTTCACTTGTACTTGCATTTTGAGAAAATTAAGACGAGGGACATTCCATTTGGGAGGCTTGGACCAGCAGATGTAGCCCAGGAGGGGTGAACTACTCAAAAAATAGCTGAGTAATGTGCTTTGTAGAAGTTTATTTTCTATTTTTTTATGTTGTACAATGATAAACAGTTAAAATACTTAATCAATCCTCTCACAGAAACCTGTTAAACAAAGCCAGAACTAATTTTTTAACCTGCAATTTAAGGAGAACCTTTTGCACACATTAATATATTCGTTTGGATACTTTGCATAGTGAAAAAATACTTCCATTTTAGATCAGGTATGGTATCATAGCTTAGGTTTTGAGCATTAGGAGAGCTAGTGTTTCTCTATGTGTTGTTCTTGTGCAAAGTTTGTTTAATTGTTTGTAAGATTTTTTAGGCTTACTAGGCTGAAGCTTAAGAGAGGAGAAGGTCAATTGGAAAGGACTTACAGTAATCCTCAGCCAAGGAGGGCAAGATTTCCATTATCTCCACCTATAATTTCACCTCCAAGAGAAGCAGAAGAAGCCATAAGCATGTCTTCAAGGAAAGGTGTTAAAACAGGGTAAAAGATTGATTGTTTTACTGTTTGCAAATTGACTGTTGTTTGAGTTTGTTGGAGGTGAAGGGATAGCTACTGATTAGCGAAGTCATGGAGAGGAAAAAAAGAAAGAAAGGGCTGAAGGACTCTTCCTTACACCAAAGTACCTCAAGGTCACCCTTGGAACACAAACCCTCTTGATGATTTTTTGTTGTTTGGCTGCTTGAATAAGAGTTTGTCTCTATAGCCATTTGGTTTAAAAAAAGATTTGTCATTTGTTTTGAAAGATTTGTGAACTTTTTTGAAGTTCCTTTTGTTCATTGACATCATAATGAAATATTCTACAAGTGATGTTTCCTCCTTCACAAGATTCTTCGATGAAGATATGAAGCGTGACTTTATTATATTGAAGGACATGGTGCAAATTTTGTTTGAGGATAAAAGAGAAAGCACTGAACTTCGTGAACAATTGTTTTCCATGAAGGAAGAGAAGGAAGAAACTCTTTAAATATTGCATGATATGGATATGCAGCTCCATCAAGCTCAAGAAGCTTTGACCAAGAACATGCATGAGGAAGAGGTAATCCATTCTAATTTGTCTTCAGTTTCATCATTAGAAATATGTGTTGGTTCTTTCGAAAAGCACACGAGAGGTTTAGGGTCCAAGGTAATGATTAAAATGGGATATGAAGGAAAGGGTTTAGGAAAGCATGCACAAGGCATGGTTGAACCTATTTTGGTTAAGGAATGACCCAAGAATTTTGGTCTTGGTTATGTGCAATCTAATGGCGAAGAATCCAAAGCCATGAAGGCATGTGAGGCTACTTCAAATAGAAATTTTGTTCCAAGTTCTAATATGAAAATATGTCAAATTTTTTTCCAAGATGATTGCCATTGCTTTAATCCTTTGTTGCAGCAAGAAGATGGTATACATGTAGCTTATGGCAAGCATGTGAGTTTAGAAATTTTTCAAGACAAGAACGATGATGTTAGTCTACAAATGAAAGCTGGAGCCTCTAGTAGTTCATCTCCTCATGAAGGCAAAAAGGATGAACATGCACAGCAGCACAAGAGGTATGAATCTTCCCATGATCAATTTGATTGTGTTTCTGCAAAGCATGATAATTTTACATGCTTAAATGGAAGAAAGATTTGATTTACATATTGTGGTCAATTTAATCATGATGTTTCGAGATGTTGGATAAGGAAGAAGGCATACAGGAAGCAGATGAAGCAAAGACAACTTTCAAAGAAGGTGCATAAAACTTGCACATATTTCCAAAGGAGGGGACATGTTGTCTCCCATTGTTGGACTTTGCATCCAACTAGTCGTCCCAAGCACATGCAGCAAGAGGACAAAAAGATTGGCGAAGGTGGAACCAAGGATTCTGTTATTGATGTGAAAAATGGAATTTTCACAAGAAGAAGAGTTGCAGCAGTAAAATTCGCCCTGGAAGTGGCTTGGTAAGAAGTGGATGGACTTTTAGCATAGTAAGACGTACTCATTTTATACATATGAAAATTTCGATTGTATGCATATATTTTATGCTATAATCTCTCTTTTGTTTGAGCCACCTTGGATCATTGATCAAGGTAGCAATGTTCAGTTTCCTTCTGCAAATTTCTCGCCAGAAATTTTCTGAGTGAGTGCAAGAAAGATAGTTCTTGACAGGAAGACAAGCGCATCGAGGAAAGGAAGTGTGAATTTATTTCTAGTTGTGTTTCAAAGTCACTAGCCATGCAAGGCAAGTGTTTGGAGGCTGAAGAGAAGAGGGCGTTGTACTCTCATTTATTATACAGATCAGTTTCAGTAGTCCAGATAGCTTTTGGGGTCCAAAAGCTTCCCAGTGGGGAGGTGTGATCAGAACTGAATCATGGACTAGAATGATAGCTCAAAATTCAAATTTCTCAGAAGAGTTCCGAACCTGAACGACCGGAAAGGTCTTGTCGCTTCGATTCTAGCACCGCAAACAGTTCTCAAAACCAAGGTTGTATGCAAAAATTATTGAGGTTTGAAATCGTCCAGTAAACTCAAAAATGAGTTGACCAAGTTTGACTTTGTTAAATTTGGAAAAATTTAAAAAAATATTCCCTGAAATATTCCCCAGAGGGCGAATGATATTCCGACAAGTGGCAGTTGTTGATTTGATGGCAGTTTGACTTTTATTATTGTGGCCAATTAACGAGTGCCACGTGGAAAGCCTGGAGGCCGCCACGTGGCAAGCCCGGAGGCCGCCATGTGGCCCCGGGCCGGAGGAGTAACAGTTTAGCAAAATGTTTCTGGCTCTACAGGTTTCGACCCCAGGTCTCTCGACTACCAGCCCATAGGCCCGACCGGTCGGGCTACACGATAGTTCTTAATAAACTATGGTCGAAGTTGTTATTTAACATTTGAAATTGAAATTAGCAGAAGGGTTAAGGGCTAGCCCCGTCCACATGACCCCGCGCCCAGAACCTGGGTCCTAAGGCTTTAACGCGGTAGTTGGAATGGTTACATAACCGCTACATGTGACACAGAGTTCAAATTTAATGCCATAGTTACGGTTAACAGATTTTGCCGATGGTTTATACGGTGGTCACATTACACCAACCGTAATATTAAACATAACGGTTATGTTTACGGTGATATAGCAGCGGCTAACCCGGAGGTTAGGACGGTGGTGGTCACATGTGACCCCGCCCCACAAAACATTAATCGCCACTACTGATATTTTCTCTCATTTTGGAGTAGGTCCGACTTTTTCAGGGTTTTTCCAAAATTGGCGCTGCTAACTGCAGTTACTCCACATTTAGTGGGGTTTTGGGGGGACATTGGGAATTTTTCTTGTTTCTTCCATGACTCCCTCATTATTGAACCAAATTGAGTGCAAAAATAGTCAATTTTGGGTCTCTTCGACATTCTGAGCAATTTGGAATAGGTTTTAAATTGAACAGAGGTGATATTCAGTAGTTTTAGCTTCGAGGAATATCAAGGAGACATCAGAGCCATCATGGAGAAGGTAGTATATTGGGCATCCTTTATCAATTTTATATAAATGAATAGTCCTCTCTAGCTATTTCATATATTTTGAAGCTGATTTTATAGAGAGTTTTTCCTATTAAGGCTTATTTTCACTTGTACTTTCATTTTGAGCAAATTAATACAAGAGGGACTTGCCATTTGGGAGGCTTGGACCAGCAGATGTAGCCCAAGAGGGGTGAACTGCTCAAAAAATAACTGAGTAATGTGCTTTGTTGAAGTTTATTTTCTGTTATTTTATGTTGTACAATGATAAACAGTTAAAATACTTAATCAATCCTCTCACATAAACCTATTAAACAGAGCCAGAACTAATTGTTTAACCTGCAATTTAAGGAGAACCTTTTGCACACATTATTATATCTGTTTGGATACTTTGCATAGCGTAACAAATAATTCCATTTCAGATCATTGTAACAGGTCCTGAATCTTCCTCTTTATTTGGTTGTTCTTTAGAACATAGCATCGATTGATTGGTCCATTGGGCAGCGGCACACCTGGGGTCATATAGATGGAGTACTTGACCTAACAGTGCAAAGGCACCCCTGCGGGTGAAGATGTCCTCGTACTCCTCCATGACTTTTTCCATCTATTGTTGTCATGAGGAGGAGCCCTATCTGTAGGTCATGACCACAGTCTTCTTCTTGCCCTGAGGGTCGATCATTAGGGAAACAAATTTCTCGATTTTTGAAATGAGCTTACTACAATGTTTTGCAGTAACCAAAAATATGGTAGTAGGCAGTGCTACCTATGTTATCCTATACAACCTATCTCCCAAAGTAGAAATAACAGCGTGGGGCCTGAACTCATACACAACATGTTTCTTCCACAAGTATGGTTGGCCTAATAATACATCACAAACATCAATATGAGAAATGTCACATAATACCTCATCCGTGAAGGGCTTGATGTTGTAGGGAAGGCAGCACTATTGGCTGACGCGGAGATCATGTCCTTGGTGAAGCCACCTGATGGTGTACGGTTGTGGGTGTGTTGTGGTTTGAAAGCCCAGAAGCTTCATGACCTCTGCTAAAATGAGGTTCTTTTGGCTGTCTCTATTGACAATTAAGTACAACTAGGAACCCTTTACCCACATTTTGGAATGGAAGAGGCACTCCCCCTCCTCTAAATCTTCCAGTTCCTCCTTATGGATCTTCGTGGCGGCAACGGTGGCGTTGGGATCTGCATTGATAATATACTTCCATTTTTCATTCCCCTTGATGGGTTCTAATTCAAATTTAGAGCATGCATCCGATTCAGAAGACTTTAGCTCAACCAACATTGAATTCTTAGCCTGACACTCACTTTTGTTGTGAGTGGAGCTCTTATGGAACTCACACCACTTTCTTGTGTCCTTCATTGGCTTCACGACGTTTTTATTTGCTTACGGCTTTGGTGGGTTGTCCTGGGCTGCCTCTGTTGGAAATATGATGCAGAGTGTTGTCCTTGATGGCAACCCACTAAGTGAAGATGAATTGAACATAAGGTAATAACTAATAAGAAATATACCCAATAAAGCGCTGAATGATGGACTAATAGTAACATGTAACCGATGTTTACACAATATGATGCTGAGTGTTGTCCTTGAAAGGCAACCTACTTGATGAAGATGATGACAACTTACTTGATGAAGTTGTGCTTGAGAGAATATGTTCCTGATGAAGAAAATATGATGTTTCTACAGTGTGCATGAAGAAAGGATTTCAGAATGTACTCAAAGTATGATGAAAAGAGTATGTCTCTTGGTATACGCGGATTGGCCTAGGGGAAATGCAGATGTACGTGAAAGAATCACAGCCAAAAAAGATGTGGCTGAAAGTGCCTAAAAAGAAAACCTATAAATTCACCAGGAATTAGACTCATATTGGGTAATGATCCGCCTAATTGACCCCGTCCAGGTAGTTTTGGGCTTATGGTATTGTTTTGGTCCATGGTATTGAAAAAGGGGCTCATGGTATTGAAAAAGGATAATCATATATAAGGAGAAGAATTTCATTGTGCAAAGGGGATAAGTGGGTGCAATATGTCTGAGCTTGAATGAATACTTCTCTCTGAAGTATATCTGAATGGAAAGGGTTACACTTGAATGATAAATCTGAATGTATGATGCACCAATGATGAAGAAGGGGATCTAGATATGAATTGCTCTTGTATTTGCTAGATCTGATTATGGAAGGCTTATATTTGTGATGAGGCGAGCATCTAGGCAAACATCTGTCTGAAGCAAAAGGGTAGATCTGAACTGAATATCTGATCTGATGAAGTATGCTGCTCTGTAATGATTGAAGATCTATACGCTACTTCGCCGCGGAGGAAGCGCGTATATACGCGGCTTCAGCGAAGAGAAAGCGCGTATGCGCAATAAAATATACACTGAGGTATACGCCGGTTTGTGTGGACGGAAGCGCGTATATACGCGACATCAGTGAAGGGAAAGCGCGTATGCAAACTAGGGTTTGCTGAAGCAAGGGGTATGAAATATCTGATCTGTTCTGCTGTGTTTCTGCTATCTGATCTGTGTTGATATGCATCTGTTGGTGACGTATGTTTGTGCTTAAAGTATGGAAAGGGTCCAGTATGAAAATATGATGAAATGTGGCCTGCAAGTGGTGTTCTATTGAAGTTGGTTGGATCCAGTGTGAAAATTGATGAAACGTGGTCCAAGGTGGTGCTGAGGGTTGTAGCCTTCAGTCAGGGGGTTGTAGCTCTCTTCCAGGTGAGGCTGGTAAACGAGATCGGGGGGTCGTAGCTCCCTTCCAGGAGAGGCTGGTAAACGAGTCAGGGGGTTGGAGCTCCCTTCCAGGAGAGGCTGGTAAACGAGCGCAGGTGGGTGCCTGCGTGCTGGTCAAGTCTGCGCCAGCACATATGTTGTAAGAAGTTTTCTCTATAATAAAATATTGAAGGCTGAGCAACTGCAGCGGTGGTTTTCTCCCGATTTGGGTTTCCACCTAAAAATCCTGGTGTTCATGTGTGATGCTTTGTGTGATGGTTTATTTTGTTCTTACTGCACATGTTTACTGTTATTGAACATCTGATGAATGAATGATGGATTAATAGAAGTGAAGATTTAATGACATATCTAGATCTCTGTGTATACGCTAGTTTAATAAAGGGGATCCGCGTATATACGCTAGTTTACAGAAGGAAAGTAGCGTATGGGTTTTAAGGAATGAAAAAGTAAAAATATTTGATTATGCAATAAATACTGATTCACCACCCCCTCTCAGTATTTTTCCCAACAATTGGTTTCAGAGCTGGTCCTTGTGCAGAAGCTTGATCGCTTAAAGGAGATCCGTCGCAATGGGAAGTCAAGAAGGAGTAATGTCTATAAAGCCACCTCTATTCAATGGAAGCAATCTGATATTCTGGAAGGTACGAACAAAATCATATCTGCAAAGTCTTGGTGCATATGTATGGGCAATCGTGGAAGAAGGTTATCAATACCCGGCAAGTATTCCTACTGATGCAGCAGAAAGGAAGAAGTATGAAACCAATGCCAAAGCAGTAAATGTCTTGCTAGGAAGCATGTCTGAATCAGAATTTGCTAAAGTGATGCAGCTACATTCAGCAAAAGAAATATGGGATAAAATCATTCTAAGCTATGAAGGAGATACAAAGGTAAAAAGTGCAAAACTCCAAACTCTTAGAATTGAATATGAAAATTTGAAGATGCATAGTGATGAGAGTGTTGCCAGTTTCTTTCTTCGTCTGGATGATATTGTAAATCGAATGAGAAATTTGGGTGAAACCATAACTGATACTACTCTCGTGGAAAAGGTCTTAAGATCCTTGACTTCAAAATTTGACTCTAAAGTTTCAGCTATTGAAGAAAGGAAAGATCTGCAAACGCTTACTATTGTTCAATTACATGGTACTCTGACTGCTTTTGAAATGAGACAAGGAGGTCCTTCTCAAATAAGAGAAGCTGCTTTTAAGGCATCTACAAAAGGAAAGGAAAAGGAGGTTGTCAAAGAATCCAGCTATGTATCCGATGAAGAAGAAGCAAATTTCGTGAGAAAGCTCCAACTAGGTACTGAAAGATTCAAAGGTAAGCTTCCCTTCAAATGTTTTGAGTGTGGTAAAGTTGGTCATTATGCTGCAAAATGTCCTTATAAAAGAAAAGAAGTAGTAAGAAGGAATAAGAACCAATCCAGCTCTAAGAAAAGTTACTATGCTAATGAAGATAGTGATGAGTCATCTAATAGTGAGGAAGATTGTGAAGAAGATCTTAGACTTCTCATGGCCTTTGAACAAAAGGAAGAAAAGGATATGTTTATGGATGCTCTAGAGGAAAATGATTTTCTTGAAGAAAATAATCAACTCAAACTTCGCTTAGAAGATTGCAAAATTTTCTTAGAAGAACAAAAGGTGATCAGAGAGACTGTTGAAAAGCAGCTTGAAGAAGCAAAGAAACATATTGAAAAACTAGAATGTGAAGTGGTAATTCAAAGAAAAGAAGTAGAGAAAGCAAAGACCTTGAATCTTAGATTTGCTAAAGGATCTGAAACCTTAGATGAGATTATCAAGGTACAACGTTCTCCTCTTATAAAGACAGGTCTGGGATATACCGGAGAATCTTCTCAAACTTCAGCACCAAACTTTCTAAAAGCAGTTACAGGTGGTTTACTACATTCATCCACTCAGCAAGGGAATAGAGGATCTCAACAGGGAAAGCAGGACCATCTCAATTCAAGGAACACTAACAGGGATAGCTTTCAAAGACACTACAACCAACAGGTAAACTCAAATAGAAGATTCCATGATCGCAGAAATTTCTACTTCAATGGGCAATGTTTCACTTGTCACAATTTTGGCCATAAAGCTATTCAATGTGTGGCATATAAAACCATCATGAAAAGAGAAGCAAGAAAGAAAAGGTTGGATACTGAACCAAAGAAGAATACATATAACAATTTTTCTCCTCTTCAAAGTGAAGTTGAATGTACTTATTGCAATAACTTTGGCCATGAAGAATCTGAATGCAGGAACAAGATCCAGCCAAAAGAACATGTTCCCTCAAG
Source organism: Pinus albicaulis (assembly GCA_034641835.2). Classification (NCBI taxonomy): domain Eukaryota; kingdom Viridiplantae; phylum Streptophyta; class Pinopsida; order Pinales; family Pinaceae; genus Pinus; species Pinus albicaulis. The sequence continues at coordinate 239,583,285 of CM076572.1, forward strand.
CTCTAAAGTGTGGAAAAAGAAAGAACCGTCGGTTGAAAATTGTGGGATAGCATTATTTGCAGAAGGTGAAGAAAATCAATGGTACATTGATAGTGGGTGCTCAAGACACATGACAGGTGACAAAAGCAAACTTCATACTTATAATGCTCTAGAAAAGGAAAAGAAAGTTACATTTGGAAATGATACTCCTGCTGTGATTAAAGGAAAAGGGTCAGTATTTCTAAAAGAAAAGGTGAAGGCTAAAGATGTCATGTATGTGGATGGATTAAGGCATAACTTGTTAAGTGTTAGTCAAATGTGTGATCAAGGAGCAGAAGTGGTCTTCAGTTCCAAAGAATGTGTGGTTCGTGATCTTGATACAGGTAAAATCATTATAAAAGGAAAAAGAAATCCAAGCAACTTGTATGTACTAAACGGCATAGATCAATGTTACTTAAGCAAGTCTTCATAAAATTGGCTATGGCATAGAAGGCTGGGGCATCTGAGTTTCTCTCAAATCAACAAAGCAAGCAGACTTCAAGCTGTTCGTGATCTTCCCAAGGTCAATCTTCCAGAAAGTACCATATGCAAATCTTGTCAATTTGGTAAGCAGACCAGAGTTCGATTTAATGCCAAAGAAGGATCATCAAGTAAGCCTCTTGAACTTATTCATACTGATATCTGTGGACCTATGAGGAAAAAGTCATTACGTGGGGAAGAATACTATATCTTATTTATTGATGACTACTCTAGAATGTGTTGGATCGGGTTCATTAAACATAAAGATCAAGCACTTGAAAAATTTCAGAGCTTCAAAGCTTTGGCGGAAAATGAATAAGATCTAAAATCAAGTGTCTTAGATCTGATCGAGGAGGAGAATATTCATCAAATGAATTCTTTGAATTTTGTGAACAACATGGCATTAAACGACAGTTCTCTGTAGCAGGCACTCCTCAACAAAATGGTGTAGCAGAAAGAATGAATAGAAAAATTGTTCAAATGGCTAGAGCTATGCTTGCTGATTCTGATGTTCCTGACATGTTCTGGAGTGAAGCAGCACATACGGCAGTTAACATTCTCAATAAAGCTCATGTTCGGGTAAATAATGACAAAACTCCATATGAACTCTGGTATGGTAATTCTCCCACTGTGAAGCATTTTAAGGTTTTTGGAAGTAAATGCTTTATCAAAAATAATGATGAAAAGCTTGGCAAGTTTGAACCTAGATCAGATGAAGGGATATTTCTTGGTTACTCATCATCAAGCAAAGCTTTCACATGTTACAATAAAAGGCTTCGAAAGGTTGTTGAATGTATTGATGTTGTTATTGATGAGTCTCCTGCAGCTCCTAAAGAAGAAAAACAAACCGAAAATGAAGATGATGGCGACATATGGCCTTCTACATCAGATAGCAATGATATAGACAGTGGATCCAATGAAGAACCTGAAGATGACCTATCTGAAAAAGCTCCATCCAGATATGTTCAAAAGAATCATCCTGAAACTCAAATTTTGGGTGACAAGGAATCTGGTGTACGAACAAGGAGAACTCTTATGGGATCTTCTAATCATTTGGCACTTCTATCCACAATTGAACCACACAATGTCAATGAAGCTAGCAAATATGAATGTTGGAGGCAAGCCATGGATGAAGAACTTGTTCAAATTGAGAAGAACGACACTTGGGATTTGGTTCCAAGACCTCATGATAAAAATGTCATTGGAACTAAATGAATTTTCAAGAACAAGTTAAATGAGAATGGGGATGTTGTAAGAAACAAAGCTAGACTGGTTTGCAAAGGGTATACTCAACAAGAAGGTATAGACTTTGAAGAAACTTTTGCTCCTGTAGCTAGACTTGAAGCCATAAGAATGTTTCTTGCTTTTTCAAGCTATCAACGAATCAAAGTTTATCAAATGGATATTAAGTCTGCTTTTCTTAATGGTGATCTAGAAGAAGAAGTATATATAGAACAACCGGAAGGATTCATTTTGGGAAATGATGAAAATCTTGTTTGTAGACTTAAAAAGGCTCTGTATGGACTCAAACAAGCTCCAAGGGCTTGGTATTATTGTCTTGACAAATATCTTCATCAACAAGGATTTTCAAAGGGGTCTGCTGATAGCAACTTATACACAAAAGTTGAAAATGATAAACTATTGATTGTGGTTGTATATGTTGATGATATAATTTTTGGGAGTAACGAAGAATCTATGAGTCAGAAATTTGCTTCTGTCATGCAGCAAGAATTTGAAATGTCTTTACTTGGGGAACTAACTTTCTTTCTTGGCTTACAAGTGCATCAATCTACAGATGGTATATTCCTATCACAAGAAAAATATCTTAAGCAAATTCTGAAGAAGTATGGCATGGAAGAATGCAAACCTGTAAGCACTCCAATGATAACCGGATGCAATCTCAGCTCTCATGATGATTCTCCTACGGTGAATCAACCAGATTACAGATCAATGATAGGAAGTCTACTTTATCTCACTGGGACTAGACCAGACATTATGCATGCAGTTGGGATTGTTGGACGATTCCAAGCCAATCCAAAAGAGTCTCACCTTCAGGCTGTGAAAAGAATTTTCAAATATCAACAAGGAACTCAAGACTATGGTCTATGGTATCCAAAGAATGTTGATCTTACTCTTCATGCTTACACTGATGCAGATTGGGCTGGAAGTGTTGATGACCGAAAAAGCACTAGTGGTGGTGCATTCTATATGGGACCCCGGTTAGTATCTTGGTTCAGCAAGAAGCAAAATTCTATTGCTTTATCAACAACTGAAGCAGAGTATGTAGCTGCCGCATCTTGTTGCACTCAACTCCTATGGATGATGCAAACTTTGCAAGATTTTCAAATCAAATGTGCAACTCCTATCTCCATTATGTGTGATAATACAAGTGCCATCAGTATCTCAAAGAATCATGTTATGCATTCGAAGACCAAGCACATTCCCATCAAGTATCATTTCTTACGTGAACAAGTACTTGAACAAAAGGTGAAGTTGGAGTATGTTCCCTCCAAAGAACAAGTTGCTGATATCTTTACCAAACCTCTGCCCATAGAAGCATTCAAATATTTAAGATAGAAGCTGGGAGTGTTCTCTGCCAGTCAAAAGAACAAATCTGCATAATTTTTGAAAGATGGCAGTGGATACGCAGGTTTCCTGAAACACAGTCGCGTATATACGCGAGTTCCTGCACAGAAAACCGCGTATGGTTGGTTGCTGACAATTTTTGGTTGGTTCAGCTCTCTTCAGCACAGCTGCGGTGCTGTTTGGTATCTCTGATACTGTTTGGTATCTTTGGTGGTGTTCCAGTTCTCATAATTCTATTTCTAATGTTTTGATGAATATGCCTTGATGTTCTGTTGGTGGAAGTTTTCAGGATGCACAAACTAAGGGGGAGCCTTAGTCATTTGGAAAGATTGCTTGGTTGCACAGATTCAGGGGGAGCATTAGCTTTGCTGAGTATAATGCAATGTTGGCATTAGGATGGTTCTGATTTATGTTCTCTCTCTTGAGTTCTTCTTGGTATTGGTCATGAAAAGTCATATTTGTATTTTTGATGTTGAGGCCCTTGATGTAAAATCTGTAATATTCAGTCATGTATGAACTTGTCAAATTTGTAAACCCACTTGGTTGGGTAGCTGAGTCATTTTTTTGTAAACCCACTTGGTTGGGTAGCTGAATTGAAATGTGTAAACCCACTTGGTTGGGTACTTGAGTCTCATTGTAAATCCACTTGGTTGGATGTTTGATGTAAGTATGAGTCTTTGGTGATAGGAAGTTCATAGAGTCATGTACTTCATTTGAAAAATATGTTTGAAGATTCAGCATGAACTCAGGGGGAGCTTGGCCACTTCAGCACATATCAGATCTGCAGAATGTTTCTTCCACATGAGGAGAAAAGGAGAAGAGTGTTGGTTTTTGATCCACCCTTTGCCCTTGATGTCAAAGGGGGAGAGTGACATGGTGTTTGAATAAAGAGAAGATAACATGGTGTTTGAATAAAGAGAAGATAATGATGTGACATATTTGGGAGAGTGACATGGTATCTATCTGCTGTGGTAACCAAACACCATTGTGGTTGCCATCAAGTCCAAAGGGGGAGATTGTTGGAAATATGATGCAGAGTGTTGTCCTTGATGGCAACCCACTAAGTGAAGATGAACTGTTGACATGTGTTGTCCTTGATGGCAATACACCTGATGAAGTTTTTCTTGACTTGATGGACTTGGTAAATGATGTAAATCTGATGTTTGTTGACAATATGATGCTGAGTGTTGTCCTTGAAAAGCAACCCACTTGATGAAGATGATGACAACTTACTTGATGAAGTTGTGCTTGAGAGAATATGTTCCTGATGAAGAAAATAGGATGTTTCTACAGTGTGTACAGAAGGCAATGAAGAAAGGAATTCAGAATGTGCTCAAAATATGATGAAAAGAGTATGTCTCTTTGTATACGCGGATTGGCCTAGGGGAAGTCGTATGCACGCGGAAAATAACGTGCCAAGTCACGTATGGGCAAAAGCGCTCAAAAAGTGCAAAACCAAGGGTAACCACCATGGTATTGACCCATTGTATTGGGTAATGATCCGCCTAATTGACCCCATCCAGGTAGTTTTGGGCTCATGGTATTGTTTTGGCCCATGGTATTGAAAAAGGGGCTCATGGTATTGAAAAAGGATAATCATATATAAGGAGAAGAATTTCATTGTGCAAAGGGGATAAGTGGGTGCAATATGTCTGAGCTTGAATGAATACTTCTCTCTGAAGTATATCTGAATGGAAAGGGTTACACTTGAATGATAAATCTGAATGTATGATGCACCAATGATGAAGAAGGGGATCTAGATCTGAATTACTCTTGTATTTGCTAGATCTGATTATGGAAGGCTTAGATCTGTGATGAGGCGAGCATCTAGGCGAACATCTGTCTGAAGCAAAAGGGTAGATCGGAACTGAATATCTGATCTGACGAAGTATGCTACTCTGTAATGATTGAAGATCTATACGCTACTTCGCCGCGGAGGAAGCGCGTATATACGCGGCTTCAGCGAAGAGAAAGCGTGTATGCGCAATAAAATATACACTGAGGTATACGCTGATTTGTGTAGACGAAAGCGCGTATATACGCGACATCAGTGAAGTTAAAGCGCGTATGAAAACTAGGGTTTGCTGAAGCAAAGGGTATGAAATATCTGATCTGTTCTGCTGTGTTTCTGCTATCTGATCTGTGTTGTTAAGTATCTGTTGGAGATGTATGTTTGTGCTTAAAAGTTTGGAAAGGGTCCAGTCGGGAAATATGATGAAATGTGGCCTGCAAGTGGTGTTCTATTGAAGTTGTTGGATCCAGTGTGAAAATTGATGAAACGTGGTCCAAGGTGGTGCTGAAGGTTGTAGCCTTCAATCAGGGGGTTGTAGCTCCCTTCCAGGTGAGGCTGGTAAACGAGAGCAGGGGGTCGTAGCTCCCTTCCAGGAGAGGCTGGTAAACGAGTCAGGGGTTGGAGCTCCCTTCCAGGAGAGGCTGGTAAACGAGCGCAGGTGGGTGCCTGCGTGCTGGTCAAGTCTGCGCCAGCACATATGTTGTAAGATGTTTTCTCTATAATAAAATATTGAAGGATGAGCAACTGCAGCGGTGGTTTTCTCCCGATTTGGGTTTCCACCTAAAAATCCTGGTGTTCATGTGTGATGCTTTGTGTGATGGTTTATTCTGTTCTTACTACACATGTTTACTGTTTATTGATCATCTGATGAATGAATGATGGAATAATATAGGTGAAGATTTAATGACAGATCTAAATCTCTGTGTATACGCTAGTTTCATAAAGGGGATCCGCGTATATACGCTATTTTATTGAAGGAAAGTAGCGTATGGGTTTTAAGGAATGAAAAAGTAAAAAGATTTGATTATGCAGTAAATACTGATTCACCCCCCCTCTCAGTATTTTTCCCAACAGCCTCAACTTGGATTTTTCCTTTGTTCTGCGGTTTGGGGGCACCTTTCCCTTGCTTCTGATTCACAGATACAAAGTCTCACTTCTTCTATTTGAATCGATGCTCAATATTGGCAGCATACTGGTATGTTGCACCAAAGGAGGATATGTTGAGGAACTCCATTTCTTCCTGAATGTATCTGTGCAAACAATTGTGGTACTTCAACACCAAATGTTTTTTTGAATATTTGATACCCAAATTTGTGCGTAGGGTATGGAACAAATTCGTCAACTCATGCATACCTTGATCCCTTTGATGTTGCAGCGTAGTCCATTGTATGTACTTGTCCTCATAGCTCCCCACGGGATAATATTTTTCCTTGATGGTATCTCGAAACAAACCCCAAGTTAGTTCAGCTAATAATAAAGAGGGTTCCCTCTCATCCTTTTTATGCACAGTAGGTTTCCCACCAGTCCTTGACATGGGGGGCGACTTTGAGGAGAGAAAAAGTAATCTTTTCCCGGTTGGAAAAGTCATGAACCGAAAAATATTCTTCTAAGATACAACCATATATCTATGATGTTTGCATCTATTTGGCCCTCAAATATGGGAATGTCAAAGTTTACTTGTACATTAAAATGAGTGGCACCTCGAGAATGGTTGTTGGATGCAAATTCACCGTCGGTGGGCAGCCATGAAGATCTGGGAAAAGTTATCCATCATCGCATTCCTCTATTTCTCGAGGACCTCCTCGAGCAATATTTTAATAGGATCTCCTACTCCCTCATATTTCTTTTCTTACCCCATGGGCGGTCTTCGGGGTTTTTGAGGATGATCTTGCAAAGGTTCAACCAGATTGAGCCCCAACTCCTTATACCTCGGCCTCGTTGGGGACATGCAAAGAAGGATTGAGAAAGATCAAACCGCCCTGATACCACTAATTCAGACTTATGAAGAACACAATAAAATACAAAAATACACATAAATGCAGATATGCAGCAAAAATAACACTTCATTTCATTAATATCAAATAACTAAAATATGCTTACAGACTGAATGGAAATAAACTAGCTAGGGCGTTGGTAGCTTATCTCTGAGAAGAGATGTGGCGGCTATAAGCCTCTGAACTGTGTTACAATGAGGCTCAAAGGACTTTTTATTATTGAACAACATAGGAAAACCATAAACAACCAATACCCTAACCCCAGGAGATGAAACGCCAAGAGTTTGTGGGCCCCGTTGGGGTTAGCTAGGAAGCCAACTTCTTGGGGTCATAACTTGGTTATATTATCTTTATTTGGTGCATACAATACATCATTGGAAATATCTCTTAGATTACTATAGGTTTTTTCATAGGCTCCCACCTATGGCTATTGGTCGACTGCAAACCTCAAAATAAATTTGTTTAGGGGGTCAAAACTACTCTGGAAGTTCAAGACCCAAAAAAGTGCTAAAAATAGTATATGTTGTTATAAAAAAGGAAACTGATGAAACTGACTGGAGGTCTAGGTGGAATATGTGGGTGGCCACCAATATCCACCTGAATAAAATATGTCATAATTCGAGCTAGGCCCATCGAGCACTCCGCACTTGACCCTTTGCAGCACTTGAATGGGTCAAGTGGAGGATGAGTCAATAAACCTGACATCGAGATTTTTCGGGAGTCTGAAATTGGGTCCTCATCCTTTGGAACTTTGGCTCTATTATGGTGTGAGTAAATAGGAGGTAAGTCCTCATGATTCAGTGAGAAGCATTTTAAGGTGCCCACTGAGCTAACGGGTTTTCAGCCACTAGAGGAGCTCCACTTTTACTTGCGGCCCTTGGCCATTGGTTGTTTTACCATGAAAATCACTCCTAGCACATAATAAGCCCAACCTACCACATCTCATTGCTTTTGGAACCCTTTAATAGGCTAATGTTCTAACAAGCATAACTTTTAATCCAGGAGCTGGGGGTTTAAGATGGAATTTATATCATCAAAAAGCTCTTGGAGAGATGAACGTAATGGTGGTATTCTTTCGATGATTTGAAGAAAACGAGAAGTGATGTTATGTAACCCCATCTTCATGGTAGTCCTTGGAGATTGGGTTAAAAGGGTAACACCTCCATGTCTTGAGACAACTAGAGGGGGTGATAGCTGCTTACACTTTCATCACAACCCACATCATCCTCATGGAGGACTAGTAGGTGGCTTAGATATCGAGACAAAGATAAGAAGAAGTTTTCCTCCACTTTGAGGATATGTTCAAATTACTAGGAGATGAAGCCATGCAAGCATGTCAAAGAAGATGGAATGATTTACCTTATAGCTTGCAATTGAAAGTAGTCCATACACCTACTAGGCTACATAGTCCCTTGTATAGAACACCATTCTACAAAAGGATCCTCTAAATATTGGGTATATAGTAGATTGGAGTAAGATTTAATTCCCCACTACTACTAATATTGACAAAGCACAAAAGGCAAGAACAAGAGTTAGATGAGTGGAAAAGAATATAGAATGTGACAAATTTTACAATCTACAAGAGCTACCTAGGTATATGTAGCATGGGATGCTAAGAAAGTATCCAAGAAGATGAGAGAACAAGTGCTTAAGGATCAGGAAGATTAAAACTGTATATTTTCCCATAAATCTAAAAACATCTAAGCAAGGGGGTATGATGGACCCTTGAAAATTATATTTAAAGGCACATTTACAACCTCTATCACCTTGGAAAAACATGCATTTTTTCCCTTAATTATTATGCATTTTGATCATTTAAATGTTATTCCTTATGTTGAGTGTATTACTAAGATATTTAAAAATAGAAATGAATTGTATGACCCTCAGTAGCCTTATCATATTGGTTTGAATAGGTTTTTAAAGTATCAATGAGTTCCTCCAATAACCTCCCAGTTGTTGGGACACTAATTTTTCATTATTATTATTATTTCTTGACATCTACTTCATCTATTTCTACTTTTCTTTTACCATTCTATTTATCATAATTTCTCATAGAACAGAATCTCATACTTAATTATGCTTTCGTGGATAAGTAATAGTTGTTCTCCTATATTTTTAATATATTAAAGCTTATTATGCATAATTTTGCCAATGATGGTTCATGGAGAGATTTTTTATAACAACACCCATGGCTTTAGCCTCCAATTTCTCATCCATATTGCAAATTTGAGCTCCAACTCATGGCCAAACATTCCAACTTCAAAATTCATTGGATAAGAAGTGATTATTTTGAGTCTTAATTTACGAGAAAATTAGAATGAATCTGGATATTCTACGACATGGGTTTTGTGTAGAACGAACCAATTTAGTTTTTAGGGATAATTTTTTAGAATTTATCTTTGGTTTAAGATATATGAGAGGTTCTCTAAAGGTGATTTTCCCATATTTTTTTGTTGCGACCAATTTTCAATTTTCCCTAATTGTAAAACCAAATTTGACTTGTTCCAGTTGATTGATGAACGAGATATCTTTCAAATCTATTTTTTTTTATTGATATTTTGTAAGCAATCTAAAATTGAACTGAAAATAATTTTTTGATTTGATCATGATGTTCATTTTAGTTGTAATTTTCCCTTTGCTCTCAGTGTATATAAATCAAGATAGGGATCAGAGAGGGATGATGGAGAATTATTGAATTTGAGGAAAAGTTAGGAACTCTGTTATGGTTGTAATTATTTTTTTGAGATATTTTAATGAAGGAAGTTATCCATTGAATTTTGCATCTATTATTCACAATCTGATCTAAATTATTCTTTAAGGAAGACTGGCTACTGGTGGTTTGGGCCCGCTTCCTCGGTGAAGTGTTGTCTTTCACGTTTAAAGTAAATTAGTTTAATTCTCTATTGTTTCCCTTTTCCAATGGTTAATGTTCATTTATCTAAGAAGTGAATAGTTATTGGGAAGTTTATTTATATTTTTGACAATAACAAGATTTAACAGATTGTTCTTAATTATTGTTTCTTGAATAGGTAGTTGTCGTTCCTTTTGTTTTATATTTTTGTTTCTTGAGACATTTTTGTTATTTAAGATATGTTAGTTTATTTTGAGAATAATTAAATAGTTGAAAGTCCTAAATTAAGATCCATATGTTGTTCCTTGATTTAAGCTTCATTTAGAGTAACATGAATAATTATCTGTGCATTTGAATTCCATTTTTACAAGCGAGGTTTTGATTTAATTCAGGCCTAGAGTTTTGATGAGTCCTAGTATTGCAACAAGAACGTTGCAACTCCCAAGGATAACAAATTAAATTATCAACCCGTGGTTCGTACAAACTTAAGAGGTGTAGGCACTATATGTGCAGCATGCAATGTATCATTCTTTAATTGATTTGATGCAATGAATATCATGAAATCAAAGCCTAAAATAGTTGTAGAAATGGAAATGTTACTATATTTGCAAGAAATAGAAATGATGCTTGATCTAGTTACATAAATGTAAAAATTAGGTTATTCTCATAAATATAAATTTTGTGATACTTGTAGGAATGTAAACACTAGCTTAATTGCAGAATGTAAAAGTTGCATTGTAATGTCCCAAATTGGGATTAACAATAATAAAAGTGCAAATAGACAAAAACTTACAGCAACAGAAAATACATCATCAAAACATGCAAATTGGAGCCAAAAAAAAATGTTGAACCATTTTATTAAAATATTGAAGATGAAAAATAAGTACAACAATGTTAAAAAATATAGCACTCTAGCTAGCTAAAATGGCTGGAATGGCCCTCGGATTCTCCCACTCAAAACACTGCTCTACTGCTGCTTTGCTGGACTCTCCCTTTGTGTTGTGCTGCTGGAAATGTTGTTGTTGGCTGACTTCGGACTGCCGGTTGGGCTACTTCTGCTACTCAGAAAATTCTAGGAATTTGGGAAGGTTATCCTTGTCCAAAACCTAGAAAAACCGAGAGAGGGTTTCCTGTAATTCCAACCTTCAAAATCTAACCCCTTTTCCCCTAGCTCCTATAGTTGATGACTAAGTAGGGACTACGTAAATAAGTTGATCTGCTACTTAGAAAATTTCAGGACTTTAACCACAGATCCTACTCAAAAAACCCAAAAAGGGTTTCCTCTAATTCTAACCTTCAAAATCTGACCCTTTTTCCATGAGCTTCTATAGCTGCTGGATGAGTAGGGACTACATAAATAAGCTGATTTGTTGCTCATAAAATTATAATATTTTAACCATAAACTCTACTCAAAAAACCCATAAAAAATCAGAGAGGGTTCATCCTAGTTTTGACTTCAGAAAATTGGCCCTCTTGGGCTTGGCTCACCCAAATGTTGGGAATTTCAAAATCCTGGCTGGAACTGCTGGTAGATGATTGATGGATATGCAGAGCTATGGGATGAACTAATAGATAAACTGGCTCCCCAAAGCTCAAATATTGAAGGGTTGATTCCCTCACTGGATTCGAAGTGGAAATGCCTTAGAATTTCTCCCTCTCCAAAACCCCTCTGTTGTTGGACTGGGTAAATCGCTGGGTGACTGCGCTGCTATAGGAGGGATTGCATCTGGCCTAATGCCAAGATATTGAATCTACTCCCGTCGAATAATAGAACTCCTCTCCTGAGAGGGCACTCGAAGTCCCCCAAGGATGAGGTTGGGATCTCTGCTTGGAAACACTCGTGTGTTAAACAGCATTGTAGACTTGGCTAAACAGTTGAAGCGTGCTCAAGTTGTAAAGTCCAGAAAATAAAAATATGCAAGAATGATTTCCAAGGCTGCCCTCACCCCCTTCTTATCCTTGTGAAACCCTACATCCTTGGGTCCACTCATTAACTGTGATGCTACTTGGCCCCTTGACTTTCACACGTGTAGCACATCCTTGGGTCCACTCCTTAACTGCGCTGCAACTTGGCTCCTTGGCTTCCACACTTACTACGCTGCCCTCTTGGCCCCACAAGAGTTGTGCCATCCACACTAGCTCTAGAAAGTGGTTTTATTCTAATTGTTGGGGTTATGTGTCCGTTCACCCTTTTATTTACCTATTTAACTTAAAGAATAACAAAATTGGAAAATTTTAATATTTCTAATTAGCTATCGGCTAATTAGGAATATTATAGTCCTCCCCGCCGAAACGTTGCTTGTCCTCAAGCAACGCCTGACCAAGCCTCATCTCTAATTGACGCTCCCCCACTATCACTGCAAAATGTTTCGGGGTCCTAGACGTGCCACTGAATCTTCCTTGTCCTTTGCATCGCTCCAATATGAAGAGATCCCTCAATGATAGGATCCCAAGCCATCCTGTCCAATATGAAGCTCCACCTCCTCCGCTCACCATCCTTCCAGGAACAAATAGAAAAATCCCTCTGGTCATCATCAGTGAGTATGGAATCATGATAATATGGCACTATGCCCAATTCCTAATGTAGTATCCCTTCAAATTAGTCCATCCTACGCACTCCAAGAGTAAACCCTTGAAGAAACTGCCTAATCCCTGCAAAGGTAGCATCTCGCCCATGTGAGCTCCTCTTGTTATCATCCTGCTGACCAACCTGCCATACTAATGAAGTCCCCCACTCCATCAATGACTCGCTAAAGCCCAATGGAAGATCTACATGATCCCCCCGTGTAGTATGCATCTCACCCCTAAATTTTATCAAGCTATATAGAGTTTTAATGGTCGGGTCCCCTGCTAGTCTCGTAGAGGTGCCACCATGTTGATGCTGCGCCACTCTCACTGTGAGATACCCCCAATCAGGTGCAGACTATATCCCTTTCTCCTGGGGCCTTGTGGCAAAAAATATGTGTAGGCCAAGCTCATTCCTGCCCAAGCATCCCCATGATGTTGATATCTACCCATCCACTGTCGATCATGACTCTGAGAAACAACATGATAAGTCTGCCTTGCCATGTAGTGGAAATATTAGTGCTCCCCCACGTGTCAAACCCAAAGTGGACTAGATCATCATTTGTTATGTCCCTGATCACCTCAAAGTGGAGTGATCCACCTGCCCAAAACATCCCTGGATCCCCCAATCATACTGGGAGCTCCCAACTCCAACTCCTCTCGGGATGTTGCTGTGTAGCGCTGCTACCTGCTATAACCCATCTGAACCTCATCTTTGACCCTTGTATGTATCCCCTGGGTGGATTCCTAGTACCAAGAATCTGTCCCATACATGCATACCTACCTTGCTCTTGTTGGACTCTTGATTGTCGTTAGACAAAAACTCACGGGCATTATTCTCTGCTACAATCACCAGAGTTAGGATCCACGAGAGGCGGTTAGTCCATGTTGCGAAACACATGAGGAGCATTGAACCCAATCTCCAACAATATCCCCCCCAATACGAGCCGGATGAGTTTTGAACTTGAGACCTATCTCTCTGATTCCACTTGTTGGACTCACGATTTTCGTTAGACCAAAATCCACAAGCGTTAGTCTCCGCTACAATTTCCAGAGTTAGGATCCACGAGAGGCAGTTAGTCCATGTCGCGAAACACGCGGGGAACATTGAACCCAATGTCCAATAGCTCCTGCCAGACCTTGTAGTAAAATATGCATCCCATGGTACACCTAATACCCCTGTCCATAACTCCCCGTGGAGGCAATGCTCCAAGTGCTTGTTGTGCGGTATCATGGGTCACTGCATACCACCAAGTGTCCCTGCACTCCTCATCATACCACTGTATGCTACAACTTGTCCCTGTACACCACTGGATACCACCGGTTATGGCTATACCATTATGTACTGTCATATATCCCTCCTGTATCACTGCACTTGTCGCTCCCCACATGTACCCAACGCGATGTGAGGCACTCCTACTCCACAACACAATCTGACATACTACAACACACCCCCATGCATCTCCATGCTCCTATGTAAGCCACTACTCCTCACTACATAGCCCTGCACACCCCTGGATGTTATGGTCTAAAATTGGGTTTGTACGCATCATTATGCATCCCTCTACATAACACTGGATCCTATGACATGACTCTATGTAGTCCTGTGTATCAGTGCCTACTGCCATGCCACCCTATAACATACAGTATCTTGCATGGGCCAAAATATCCACCACTCTGCTAGTAAACCCCCCATGAGGTGGGCCACATCTCCCCATCTACTCTAAAGGATCGGAGCGGCCCAACTCTTCACATGCCAATGACAATGACATCACTGCTCCTATCCTCCATAGCTTAAGTGTACCATATACCCATGAGAAAGCACCATCGCTACGTACTGCCTTGTCTGGTGATTTGTCGATGCCACCTCCTCCGATTAGCTTCTGCCAAAGTAGGCTAATCACCATGTGACTGCACACACGGTCGATATGTTGAGATAGCTCCTAAAAAGGGTGTACCCTCTTGTCGAACCATCTTGTCACTAGGGATGTTTGAGGCTCTGATAGATATCTTAAAATGTGTGTCAGCCCAAACATCAAACCATCACGCAATGACCACCATCACCTACCAACTCTATGATATCATGGGAAATCCCACCTAGATCCCAATAGTAATCTGGCCCTCGCATCCATCTGGTACTCTGTGCACTTTGCTGAAATGTTGCCATGGATATATCCAACTGCCTAGCTTGCTACATGGGGTACCAGCTCAGTACCTCTCGACATCCAACCTCGATAGAGGAATCGAATGCAATAATCCCCATACATAGAAAAATCCCTCCATCCTGTGAGTGTTGCACCCTGCGCAGCTCATTTCGCCTCATCTCACCATCCTGGTCAACATATTAGATCTGACTAGGTGGCGCAGTCTCTCTCTTTCCAATAGGAAGAGGTGAACCAACAGTGTTGCTAGCCCTATCTATTTATGCTTGAAGGGGGCTACTCTGACACTCCCATGTGATCTTTAGTTGTACCATTAAGTAATCCAATCGTTCCCCAATGTGAGTCAACTTGACCACTAACTCGGCACAAACCACTCTCATGCCCTCCAGTTCTTCTTTTTGCAACAAAATAGCCTCTCATACTGATGTAGCCTTCCCTTTCAAAGCTAGAAGGTCGCCCTGAAGCTGATGGCACTGCTTCGTGAAACCATCGTCCAATACCTCTATATCTCCTAGCACCTCCTCAAGGGCTAGCCTGAAGAATGGTTGTATACCCACCTCCATAGACACTCCAACATGCTAGACATGCTCACTACTCATTTGTATGTGATTGTCATCGGACAATTCTGTCATAGACCTAGAGGCTTATGTACCTATCAGCTCCTTAAAAACAGTGGAGTTGTCTCCTAACACCTCATCAACCTGTGATGTGTTTTTATCATCAGAGAAATCAGTCACAACCCCAGATACCCCATCAATGGATACCTCCACAATGGGTGGTGTCTCACCAGTGAGTGTATGCTCAGTTGTCTCCTCCCAAGCCTTTGTTGTACTCTTTGATGACCCATCAAAAGTAGGTAGAAAAAGTCTACCCATGGTACGTTGCAGTTCATTTCCCTGCATGTACCCTCCTCCTCTGTTATAGCTATGGGGACTTCGATTATCCTTAATCTGAAAAATTTCTGGAAAGTCGGATGATCTCTGAAATCTTGGGTATGAGATTGGTACTCTATGAAATGATCACCCAGATCCTCCTGCTCCTGAGGTCCTCCTACTCCTATACTCACTGCTAAGAAATTGGGCATGGTGGAACGATGTGATGCTTGTGTCACCACTGGTTGCTCCGCCCAATGGTGAGAAGTCCTCGATCCTTCTCCATTTTGGAACCCCTGCGGGATTTCTCTTTGTCTGTCTTTTCTCATTTCTTTAATTTCTTTGGCTAGCTCCTGTAGGGAATTGAGGAGGAGATTTCCAAACTCCTTCCCATCATCTTCTTCTGCCATTGGAGCTTTCCCTTTATCCTCCTCCACTGGAAGGTAGTCCCCTTCACCGGATGTGACCTCAACCCTGCGTTCTTTGTTTCTGTACATCCTTGTCTGGTTTATAATGTATTCTCTATCTTCATATGTCATAGACCGGTTGCTCCACAGGCTGATCCAAGTCTATGAGCTCTGATACCATTATAATATCCCAAATTGGTATTAACAATAATAAAAGTTCAAATAGACAAAAATTATGGCAATAGAAAATACATCATCAAAACATGCAAACTGGAGCCAAAAACAATTTTTGAGCCAATTTATTAAAATAATGGAGATGAAAAATAAGTATAATAGTGTTAAAAAAGATAGCACTCTAGCTGGTTAAGCTGGCTGGAATGGCCCTCAAATTTTCCCACCCAAAACACTGCTCTACTACTGCTCTGCTGGACTCTCCCTCTGCACTACCCTACTGGAAATGTTGTTGCTAGCTGACTTCGGACTATCGGTTGGGCTGCTTCTATTGCTTAGAAAATTCTAGGAATTTGGGAAGGTGATCCTTGCCCAAAACCAAGAAAAACCCAGAGAGGGTTTCCTTTAATTCCCACCTTCAAAATCTAACCCCTTTTCCCCTAGCTCTTGTAGCTCCTAGCTGAGTAGGAACTGCGTAAATGAGTTGATATGCTGATCAGAAAATTACGAGATTTTAACCATGGATCCTACTCAAAAAACCTAGAAAAACACAGAAAGGGTTTCCTCTATTTCCAACCTTCAAAATCAGGCCCTTTTTCCCGTAGCTCCTATAGTTGTTGGCTCAGTAGGGACTGCGTAAATGAGCTGATTTTCAGCTCATAAAATTCCAGAATTTTAACCACATAATTTAATCAAAAAACCCAGAAAAACCCAGAAAGGGTTCATCCCATTTTTTACTTCAGAAAATTGGCCCTCTTGGGCTTAGCTCACCCAACTGTTGGGAATTTAGAAATCTTGGTTGGAACTGCTGGTAGATGACTAATGGGTATGCATAGCTATGGGTTGAACTGATAGATAAATTGGTTGCAACTGCTCCCCAAAGCTCAAATATTGAAGGTCTGATCACCTCACTGGATTCTAAGGGGAAATGCCTTGGAATTTATCCCTCTCCAGAACCCCTATGTTGTTGCACTGCGTAAATCACTGGGTGACTGCGCTGCTATAAGAGGGACTACATGTGGCCTAATGCCAAGATACTGAACCTGCTCCCATCGAATAATAGAACTCCTCTCCTGAGCGGGCACTCGAAGTCTCCCAAGGATGAGGTTGGGATCTCTGCTCGAAGACACCCGTGTACTAAACAACACTGCAGACTCGGCTAAACAGCTCAAGCGTGCTGAAGTCGTAAAGACCAGAAAATCAAAATATACAAGAATGATTCCATGGCTGCTCTCACCCCCTTCTTATCTTTATGAAACCCTACATCCTAGGGTCCACTCATTAACTACGCTGCTACTTGGCCCCTTGACTTTCACACTTGTTGCACATCCTTGGGTCCAATCATTAACTGTGCTACTACTTGGCCCCTTGGATTTCACACTTACTACGCTGCCCTCTTGGCCCAAAAAGAGCTGTGATGTCCACATTAGCTTTAGAAAGTGGTTTTATTCTAACTATTGGGTTTATGGGTCCCTTCACCCTTTTATTTACCTTTAAAGAATAACAAAATTGAAAAAAATTAATATTTCTAATTAGTTGTCGGCTAATTGGGAATATTACATGCATTGAAAAGGAAACCTATCTTATGCAATGGAAATAACAATGCTTGCAAATAAAATCCTAAAAGAAGCATGAATCCAAGAGAAATGGTCCTAGTTTATCTTACTTAGGTAAATGAGCATGAAATCAACCTTTAATCATTTTATTCTAAGATATTAGCTTTATTTATAGAGTTCATTAAGCATTTCAGGAGGCAATCAAGAAAATCATCATTGTATCTTTAAATTCACAAATATGTCCACTGACCATGACTAAAAAGGTGAATTGCAATGGAGAAGAGGCAAGGCTTAAGAGGTCTTTGGTCTTACTGAATCATGGTTTTGGAGCCTAAGAGTCATGATTAAAGGATACGAGACAAAAATCAAGCTTCAAGGACAATTCTGGTAAAGTTTGGGGGGGTTTTTACATGGTGCTGCAGTAAGTTACAGGATTACTACATGATGCTACATGATTGCCCTGTTTTACAAGAGGATTGGATCAGCGATAATTATAAGGGTGGAAAAGGTGATCTAAAGGTGAGAAAGGGTAGTGGAAGGATGGAGAAGGGCGTATGTTTCCGTTGAATATTGCAACAAGAAACAGTGAAGGAGGCATCCTGAAACATCATTCCTGATCCTAGTTGGAAAGTGATCACCTAAACTAGGTGGGGCCCACACAGGGGATTTTTGGCGCAAAGTATATTTTTAGACATGTCGATCATATTCTATGAGTTGTGGGATGCTATTTGTGGATGGTTGATCAAGTTGGAAAAATATATGGACTTCTATTTTTAGACATGTTGGGCGGAGTCTATTTTTAGACTGCCAGTCTAAAAATAGATATGTCGAATATTATTAGCTCTTAATAATATTTGGACTCTAAACATTATCTTATTCTCTTGGAGCACTTCATTTAAGTGCACAGATGTGGCACAGGAGCTGACAGAAGGAATTACGCTATTCCTGAGGGTTAAGTGGAGCTATTGCATGGATACTTCAGTTAGAACTCATGTGACAGAGTTTGGTGGAGTTGATTGAGGAAGTTAGTGGAGTTGTATTCAGTTTAACTAATCTAAACATAGTTGAACTATTTGTATTCAGTTTAACTAATTGATACAATTAGTGAGAGTGGTGTGAATTAATTATTAATTAATTCACTAATTATAAACTCATTAATCAACTAAAGAATACATCAGTTAACTTCAGTGCATGGACAGTTTCAGTGGAGACCAGTGGAGAGATAGGTGAAAGGGAAAGTGTGACTATCTGTTGTGACTATTAATGATGCATGAATTGCATCTATATATACATTGGAGTTTCCAATGAGAAAAATGCAGTCAATGAGATTGGGATTGCATTGAATTGGTCTTTGTAATCAGCTTGGATTGCGTAGTGGAGGCAAGCTAGCAGGTGGCAAAGATCGGTGCATGGATTTGCAAGATTGTTCCTGATTAGTGTATGACGATTGTACTGTACTGAGAGCTTGTGATAAGCTTTGTATGTTTGTATGAGATTTTCATATGATCTCCATGTTACATAATATATAGTTGGGGTTTTCAGCTTCAGGCTTTCCCATTACATACTGTGTTTATATTTGTGAATTTTTATGGCTTTAATGTGTGCATGCAATTGATTTTATTTCCGCATGTAATGATAAATGGTAGAAGAGATTTTGTATTGTGCATGAAGTCAAATAGTGTGTGATCAGGAGAATATCGGTGAATAATATATCAGTTATTCAAATTTCTACAGTTTCCCTTTCCAGGATTAGTACCCTTCAAGATCCCATCTTGCACAAGGAACAATGCACACAGTGGCCTTCAACAAACCACAAATGTACTCTTGGTGAACAGTGTTTTGGAGGATTTTTCGAGGTAGAAAGAAGGATTTGGTGGTATAATAATGAGTGTAAGGGACAATGATAACCTTTCAAATCAATAGTATCACCTGCACACCACAAAAATATTATTATTATTATACTTCAAAAGGCTAAATACCTAGTTTTCCAGCTAGTTGTCCTCTGAGTTATATCACCAATGACCAAATGCAAATGAGATGGGGTAAAAAAAATTATTAAGTATTATGTCATAGGACTCCAATCCAAGTTAAATCACTCAAAAATACGCTTGTTAACATGTGCTAAAAAATAACAAAGAATTACTACTCCAAAAACTAGAAATTCAGGAATCATTAAGCTAGTTGACCTATCAAATGTCTAACTTAATCAAGTGAAAATTATATAGGGTAAATTTTTTTATTAACTTGAATATTTTTAGGACTTAATCCAAGTGGAATCAACTCAAAATAGGCTCTTTAACATGTGCTAAAAAATAGTAGAAAATTACTATTATTTTCCAACAACATACTTCCAGAAATTCTAGATTTGTGAACTAGTAAACCAATCCAAGTAGCTCAATGATGAATATGAATTTTCAAAGTTGTTTTAAGTATGAATCATTCTTATGACTATGTAAATAACCTGTAAAACAACTCACTTCAGTCATTTAACCAATATGACCTACAACAACAAAAAACATGAATAGTAAATGCAGAAATAAGAGATGCAAGTGAAAAAGACATTCAAAGGAAATAAAGAAATTGTACAACAGGGCTTTGAGTCTCTTCGGATGGCCAAGCCCAAGGATACTTAGATTCATATGAATTAAACCAAAATTTATAAGTGAAAATTGACACCAAAATTCATTGTTTTATTCAATCCAAGTACATCCCTACTAGAAATTAAAGTGGAGATGTTGAATAACAAATTTTCTCCACAAGAAGACTAAGAAATACCTACCCCTAGAGTAAAATTTGAATTGGTACTAATAAAAATAGATGGGGAAGAATCCTCCTTGAAAGGAGGCAACTTTCCCCTCCAAAATCCCTCAAAAAATGGACCTGGTTCTCAACATTAGGGATCTTCATTAAATGACAGGGAACACATTCCTAGATTTTCTCAATCAGTGGAGCGCCAGATTTTGTCAATAATTTCATGATATCTTGTTCATTTATTATCTAATATTGGTCCATCCTGTAGTAGAGAGAAAGTCCCAATATTATCTCATTAAAATTTACTCAATATTTTGCATAAATAAATAATATTAGGCACATAATATGCAATTATCTCTAAACCTTCCTAAGAACATATTAAAGCTAAAAAACATTATTAAGTGTAAAAGGAGAGATTTTATATAGCCTTTATGAACCTAAGAAAGGTCATATGGGCCTTAATTCATGTCTAACTTGAAGACCCATCATAACCCCCTACTGAAATGGTTGCTCATCCTTTGAGCAACCTATCCAACTTCTTGCCTTGTTGTTCTTATTTTATGCCTTAGATGACTTTTCATGCAATTCCATTCCTTAGATCATTGTTATTTGAGGAAAATGGCAGATGATTTGGATGGATGCCTGCATTGGATGGCCTTCATGGACAAAATTTCCATGGTGACAAGTTGTGCCTATGTTTCCTGTAGTTTCTCTCTCAACCTCTTGTTTTCTAACTGCTACTTCTCCTTCATGACTGGTTCCTTTATCCTCAATTCATCCAATTCCTTTCATTTTTTTTGCACGCTTTCCTCCATGAGGCCCACATTCTCTACTCTCTTGTATTTTGAAATTTGCTTCCACTGGTGAGTTTTGCCTCTTTCTTTTTTTAACTCAAACAGGAGGGGAATCACAAACTTTGTAAGTATAATTATTCCCCCTTCAATAAATTTGTAATAGGATCCAAGATTAGGCTTTGGAGTGGGCTCTTAGAGTCCTTGTGGACCGCATCCCTCCTCTTGATTTGTTGTTGTAGCATTTTTTCTTCATTTTGTAGCAACTTTGTTCTTTCCTATAACAGTTCTGTTCCTTCCTATAACAGCATTGTATTCCCATGTAGTAGCTTTGTATTATCCTTTTAATATTTCCTTTCTTCCCAGGGCTCAAGTGGTTGTTCTGGGCGAAATTTTCCTTCATGTAGTAGAGTGTTTCAATCATGTATCAGTATGTTTTGATCCTATAGCAGCTTGTTCTGGTCTTGTGGCACACAATCTGAATCCTGTAGCAACTAATCTTTTCATGCCAATAGGTGGTGGGCCCACACTTTTATATTTCTTTTTTGTATATTATTATTGTTATTGTTATTGTTATTGTTATTGTTATTTTTTTCTATTTTTTTTCCATTGCATGCAAAATAAAATCGAAGTGCTTTGAGTTAACTGAGTTAACTGAGTTGGCCCCCACCTACCCCTTCACACTCCTTGTCCTCTATCGATTTTTTTCACTTGTGTCTTGTTCCTCTCTCACAAATGTGGGTGTCTTGGTGGAAAAGTGAAGTTAACTGCTAGATAAGGTTGAGGTTGCTCTGTTACTAATTTTGGATATAAAAAACATTTCCCTTCATGCACTTGCAACTTTTTTTGAGCTAAAATAAGTTTGTAGGATATTTTTTGAGGATTGAATCCCTGATCCTTACCCTTGATCTGTTTTTGTAGGTGATATTGAGGTCGTTGATATGACTATTGAAGCTTCCTTTATGGTTATGAAGTTGCTAGCGATGATCCTTTGATGGTTGCATGTTGTTTCTGAAAAAAGGTAATGGTTACTTTTTTGGTTCCTTGAGGTTTCGTCTTCTTATGCTCATTGCTCCATGCATTGGCTTTTCTCTGAAATTTTTATTTTTCTCTCTTGAAATGTGCTTGATTGATCAAAGCTTAACAATACAGGCTCTTCGGGAGGTGGATCAAATGATATTATTGAAGGTGAACAACGACCCTATAGCATCCCTATAGAAGTTTTTTGGTTGCCCAATATCAAGGAGATGATCCCTCAATGTTTCATGATGGTCTATTCTTCATTCTAGTGTTTTTGACTGTGATATTGGAGGGTTTGTGCATACTGCTACATGATTGGATTATTTCTTGTAACAGTCCCACATACACCCCTATGATGAAAATAAACTTTATACAATGCATCCAAAAACTCTAATAATTCATTTTAAATGCATGGACAAGGATTAGAATCTTTTATGTGGTGAAAATTGTGGAAGAAGGGGTGAAAATGGGTATTTTTCATGGACAAGGATGAATTTTTGGATGGATAAGTGACTAAATGGTGTGGAGGATGGATTTTGGAGGTGTGGTAGACTTATTTTTTCATTTCCCCAAAGAAAACATAAGATCTAACTCCTCTCTCTATGCCAATAACAACCCTGTAGCAATCATGGTCAATCCTATATCACTACAAGACAATCTTGCATCGGAATTGTTTAATCCATATCTCTCAAACAATAGTTTGGATTCACCGGAAACTTTTTGACCATGTTTCCATAATCCTTATGCATCTCCCCGTAAAATATATTGGCCAATGGATGCAAGAATATTGAGAAAAAATAAAAATGGTTGTAGGTGATGACATCCGATTTTTTTGAAAACTATGCATTGGAATTTGCTAAAAATTATTGAGCATGTTACTATCATCCCTATGCATCTCCATATGAAACAACTCATCCAATGGATGCATATTTTTCAATATATGGTAAAAACAACTTATGCCCTATGTATTTTGGCAATCATATAGAGAAACAAAACTTTCATGTACCACTTCAGGACAACAAGGAAAGTGAGTCGGAAATTCTTGGTAATGATGGGAAATGTCATGGAAATGGATGAGGGTGATGGATTGAAATTTCCTTGATCCTTCTTCAGCAGTTTTAAAAGAAGGCAAGAAGCCCAAGTTTGATAATTTTTTACTTTATGCTTGCCTCACTACTCATTTGTTTCTTTTTGTGGTGATGACATTTTTCGTTTCCTTATCCAGGTGGAAGAGTACATGCATGCAAACACATAGATGAAACTCGAACAAAAAAATATCATCTTATTTTATTTTTCCCTCTTTTTTTATTTTTCCTTTAGACTTACTAGCTGCCTCAATGAGGTTTTCAACTACCAAGTCTTCCTAGGCACCTCAAAGGAGGTTTTCACCTAGGATCCTTTTTATTTTATTTTTCTTCTTTTTACTTTTTTCCTTTTTTTATTTATGTTTTCCTATCCTACTCTACTTGAAAAAATCAAATTTATTTCAAGTATAAGGATACTTCCAATCGACATAACAAGATAGGACATTGAAGGACACCGAAGCGATGGAGGTTAGGGTTTTTGGTTCTGCATGCATAGGGATTGGTGATGGGAGGAAGAACTAGTTGCACGAATGGCGTTCGTAGGCAGGCTAAGGTCAACATCTGGCACGTACATGGAAGCAGGTGGTTCTTTATGGGGATTCACAACCTTCTAGATCAGTTGGAGCATAAACCATGTAGTTGTAAGTGAGACAATATTTCAAGGTGTCACTATCGATTAGAATCCATCTCTCAGGGGTTTTTTACCAGGGAAAAATATTGTAGGATGTTATTTTCTATACTTTCATTTATAGGTAGAATAAATGGTCATCCTGAGGGATTTTTTCAACCTAGAGCCCAAGCCGGAGGATATCCTATCAGTATGGTATCTTGAGCCAACTCAGCAGAACTTAGATAAGGTTAGGCTCCCAGCGAGAGCCCTAGCTGGAAAATGGGGTTAACAAAGCTAGAGTAGAAATTTGGAGGTAGTTTAGGGTTATTGGAGAAGGGCATATCCACCTATTCCACTCCAGCATTTTCGGTTTCTGACAATGGGTTTCAGGATGGTCAGCCAACATCAGTGAAATCGACAGATCTAGCTTTAGGGGTGTCGATAGAGCTTCATGTAAGTCCCATAACCTCTTTGGTTTTCTTAGAGGAAGTTGATCACACAGGAGGGCTCAAAGATATAGTAATACCTCTGGATTATGGCGGAATTAGGGACTCAAGTATTTTTTGACCAAGGATCTATAGTTACAAGACAACATCTTGACCCAAAGAGTGAACAGACCCCTTGCATGTAAAATATCTCTGAAGCAAAGGGAGGACAAGGAAACTGAAGCCCAACAAAATTGCAGTTAAACATAGTTTTTAGGGGAAGTTTTTTTACAATACACCTGTTTTTTGAAGGAAGTTGAATTTCAATATTTTTCAGTGGACACAGAGAAGGCTTGAGGTCGCATATCCACCAAATTTTTTTAGGGTTTCAAGCATGGTGAAGATCTGGGTCTCAATCCTTTAAATACGGTGGCAGGGGTTTTGAATTTTAGGCCAAAAGAGGGATGGAAGCTTGTAGAATTAGGGGAGTCCTTCATTCAGAATGTGTTTATTGAGGAATGAATATGGCATATTATTAAGGAACGGGTTCAAGCTCAGGAAGGATAGCTTCAACCAGTGATTGTTGAGAAGGGAAATTACCAGACTACTAGTTCGAAGAGAAAGAAAGGGAGATGCATAAAAAAGAAATTGGAATTCCCAAACATTGTCCTTCGGGTCAACATTCAAATTAATAATACAATGGAATCCTACGAGCTCATATTCGTGGGGAGAGCTAAGGGTAGGAATTATTTGGAAAATTACATTACAGAGTGGATTTCAAAGGCATGGAAGGGAGCCCTGGAAACTCAGGAAGAGTTGATTACTTTGGCGCTTGGATTGTTTGTGGTTAGATTCAATAAATGTGAGTTACTTGAATGGGTTCTGGATCGGAATTGGTGTTACGGGATTTCGCTCATTTTTTTCAAGAAATGGACTCCACTTTTTGATGCACAAAGGGAAAAACTTGAGGAGATACTTGTTTTGGTTCGGCTCCTAGAATTTCCCCCACAGCTATGGATGGAGGATGTTTTTAAGGAAATTGGGAACACGTTGGGGATTTTTCTTGAAGCATATATGTCTTTCTTGGAGGCCAAGAGCAGTATTGTGGTTCGAATCTTGGTAAAATTAGATCCTCGGGAGTGTTTGGTGAACAAAATTGAACTTTAGTTACAGGGGTGTTCGTATTCCCATATTATTGACTATGGGGATATTCCTTTTCGATGTCAACGATACAATAAACATGGTCCTCAATTGTGTGATTTCCCTCTAGTTTTTGTAGAAGAAGACGACAAAGGGGTGCCCCAAGAGAGGAAGATTGGGCAAATGCAGTAGAGAAAGTTAATGTCCAAAATTCAGAGATAGGGAAGCAGCAGGTTGGTGATCAAAAACCTATGGAGGTTGAATAATTTTAGAATCTGATTCATGGGCACCAAGATATTCAGGAGGAGATTCAACATTTGGAGGCTCGGGATGAAATTAAAATCATCGACCATGCTCTCCAGTCTGCAAGTACTTATTTTCCTCCCCTTACCTCTTTATCAACACATTGTTCTCTTTATTTGATGTACATCCAAGGCTTGATCCATATTGTGTAGGTAAATCCCCTCTACGGACAAAGGCAGTCCCTCTAGCCCTAGGGTGGGTCTAGCAGCAAGAGGACATGCTAATGCATCGATTCCTAGTTAATGAATGAAACTGAGTTTGGATAGATGTCCTACCTTGGTTCCAACGCAGTTGTCATAGCTGCGGCAGCAGTCTCCTGATCTTCGTTCCAACATGTCGCGGTCCTTCAGCTGTGGTAATCAGGTGCTTGCACAAGGATCGGAGAATGAAAGCAGCATACGAAACAATATTTTCATTCATAACTATCTAATTGGTCAAGGAGAATTAAAATTATTGTGCAAGATTTATCATATCAACACAAGATGGGTGTTTGGTCAATTTAGTGTGTCCTAAATTGCTAACATAAATTATCAACCAGGGATTCGTAAGCTGACGAAGTGTGGCGCACTATATGTGCAAGATAACCTATCTCTTACTTTTTGTCATTTTTGGATTTTTATGAAATTCTAAAAGACAAGTATGGTTATGGATATTCAAGGCAATGATGTCCTTTATAATGATTTACCAACTTGAAACTGAAAAAAGGAATTTGAAACATACAATGACAAAACTTGAAAGGAAATGAAAATGTGCTACTGAAATGAAAAAGGTGCTGCTAATCTAATAAATCAAAACAGTGAACTAGTGAGCATGAAACCAAACTATTATTGCTGTTGTCTAAACACAAAAGAAACTATGCTGAAAGAAATCCAAAAGTTGCAATAAAGTAAATCTAAATCAAATTACATCAACTTGTCTTCTGATCCCTCATCATTAGTCCAACTATGATTTTCGGAAGTAACCATAAACAACTTGAGTAACTGATATCTAACTTGCAGAAAGTAAACTAATATCAAACCACACATTCATAAATCAATCCCTCACCATCAGTCCAGCTGTGGCTTTCGGAGGTAACTGAAGATGTCATGCACAATTTAATATTTCTAACTTGCAGAAAGGAAACTAATATCAAACTACACATCCATAATTCAATCCCTCACCATCAGTCCAGCTGTGGCTTTCGGAGGCAACTGAAGATGTTATGAGCAATTTAATATATCTAACTTGCAGAAAGGAAACTAATATCAAACTACACATTTCATAATACAATCCCTCACCATCAGTCCAGCTGTGGCTTTTGGAGGTAACTGAAAATGACATGAGCAATTTAATATATCTAAATCTAACTACTGAAGCAAATGTGCAAGACTGAAATAAACAAAGCAATACCGGAATTAAACAAAAACTAAGAAAAAATAAATTAACAGCAGAACAATATTGATTCCATGTCATTAGTCAAAAGATATGCAAGTGCCCGGGCTGCCTATTTGTAATCTGAAACAAGAAATTATGCTAAAAGCTATGATTTCATAAAGCAATCTAAGTAAGGAAATATGAAAAAACAGAATTGAAAGCAACTTATCTAGAAAACATGTAAAAGCCTCCTTGGATAGCAGGGGCCCTCTGCTACCAATTTGGTGTAGTCCTTAGCTCCTTGAAATTGTAATCAAAACACCATCAAGGAACTTCTTTATTGAAAAAAACTTCACAAATCTACATCCCATTCCATCTTGAACTTTGTTACAAAAGACTTCTCAATTCCTACTTTTTTATTACTTCCTCATTACCTATGATAGGAGAAAGCTTCTCCTATTTATACAAAATATGAAGAGTCATCTCATTAATGGGAGTCCATGAATCTCTCCCTCCATCTCTAGAGTTACAATCAAAATAGGAAATGATAAGACACATGTCTTTCTAGAGTTTCAACACAACTTGAGGAATGAGACACATATCCTCTAGAGTTTCAATACAACAAGGAAGTGAGACACATATCCTCTTAGAGTTTCAATACAACAAGGAAGTGAGACACATATCCTCTTGATCCCATAATCTTCTCCAACCAAATTCGAATTTGGCCTTAGAGTGCCACATAAGGGTCTTCTAGAAGTCTCCTTTTGACCTACACATGTCAAAAAACTCATAACACATATATAGATATATGAAACTATGTTAATTTTCTAGTTTCTAATCATAAATTCACTTAAAATACATAAAATAAATAACTTTGGAAAACAAGGATCCTAACCCATATATTTATGAAAATGGTTACTTGATGTAGGGTTTTAGGTCAAATGGTTATGAAATAAGAGCTAAATGGTTATGACATAATGGAAATATGTATGAATATGAAGAACACTTTTGAGACTCAACAATGGGAACCAAAACATCAGTCATGTATTAAGAGAAAGAAAGAGATTACAACCAAATGAGCCTTGATGTCGCAGCCTCCTTCAGCAAGTCGAGTCAAAATGCGTCTGAAGCATTCGTAGGGGAATTTGGACGTGGTGAAGAAATAATCCTAAGCTCTCTCTTGACAAAGGTATTTCTCTCTTCTCTATCTCACACCAGCTATATCAGACTATTTTAGCTATTCTCCAAAATGTTCAGCTATCCAAACCATTCAGCTCGCAGCATATATGTGAGAGAGATATATTTATCGAAGGAGAGGAGGAGTTTCGGATCCCTCAAATGGTGGAAGGGAGTCCTTATCCTTTGAGAGGTTGCCCAAAAGTAGGGAACAAGAAGCCAAAGGAAGGTGCTCGACGTTATTCCATCGAACAACCCATGCTGACTCGCTCATGAAGTGGTTGGCAATGGAAACTTTGCTTCTATATTTAAAAAAAAAAAAATTTCCAAAAATACACTGTCTTTCCTCCACTGTACGCAGCGCCAAAGGTCGTGGGGCTCCGGGGCATACTTTACTCCAAGACGAGGCCATAAATACCTGCCGGCGCCGACCCAAAATCATGTGTTTTTTATGGTCTGTTCCAGGAATAGTCAATAGAGGAAAAAATAAAAAATGGTTGTAGGTGATGGCATCCAATTTTTTGAAAAGTATGCATTGGAATTTGCTAAAATTTATTGAGCATGTTACTATCATCCCTATGCATCTCCATACGAAACAACTCGGCCAATGGATGCATAGTTTTCAATATATGGTAAAAATAATTTATGCCCTATGTATTGTGGCAATCATATAGAGAAAAAAAACTTTCCTGTAGCACTTCAGGACAACAAGGAAAATGAATCTGAAATTATTGGTAATGATGGGAAATGTCATGGAAATGGATGAGGGTGATGGATTGAAATTTCCTTGTTCCTTCTTCAGCAGTTTTCAAAGAAGGCGAGAAGCCCAAGTATCCAAAATTTTTAGTTTATTCTTGCCTCGCTTCTCATTTGTTTCTTTTTGTGGTGATGAAATGTTTCGTTTCCTTATCCAGGTGGAAAAGTACATGCATGCAAACACATAGATGAAACTCAAACAAAAAAAATATCATCCTATTTTATTTTTCCCTCTTCTTTTATTTTTACTTTAGACCTACTAGCTGCCTCAATGAGGTTTTCAACTACCAAGTCTGCCTAGGCACCTCAAAGGAGGTTTTCACCTAGGATCCTTTTTATTTTATTTTTCTTCTTTTTACTTTTTTCCTTTTTTTTATTTATGTTTTCCTATCCTACTCTACTTGAAAAAATAAATTTTATTTCAAGTATAAGGATACTTCCAATTGACATAACAAGATAGGACATTGAAGGACACTGAAGCGATGGAGGTTAGGGTTTTTGGTTCTATGTGCATAGGGATTGGTGATGGCAGGAAGAACTAGTTGCACGAATGGTGTTCGTAGGCAGGCTAAGGTCAACATCTGGCGCATACATGGAAGCAGGTGGTTAATTATGGGGACTCACACCCTTTTGGAGAAGTTGGAGCATAAACCATGTAGTTGTAAGTGAGACAAGCTTTCAAGGTGTCGCTATCGGTTAGAATCCATTTGTCAAGGGTTTTTTACCAGGGAAAAATATTGTAGGAGGTTATTTTCTTTACTTTCATTTACAGGTAGAAGAAATGGTCAACCTGGATCCCGAGTCGAAGGATATCCAATCAGTATGGTATCTTGAGCCAACTCAGCAGAACTTAGATAAGGTTAGGCTCCCAGCGAGAGCCCTAGATGGAAAAATGGGGTTAAAAAAGCTAGAGCAGAACTTTAGATGCAGTTTAGGGTTATTGGAGAAGGGCATATCCACCTATTCCACTACAGTGTGTTCGGTTTCTGACAATGGGTTTCAAGATTGTCAACCAACATCAGTGAAATCGACGGATCTAGCTTTAGGGGTGTCGATAGAGCTTCAGGTAAGTCCCATAACCTCTTTGATTTTTTGAGAGGAAGTTGATCACACAGGAGGGCTCGAAGATATAGTAAATACCTCTAGATTATGGGGGAATGAGGGACTCAAGTCTTTTCTGACCAAGGATCTGCAGTTACAAGACAATGGCTCGACCCAAAGAGTGAACAGACCCCTTGCATGTAAAATACCTCTGAAGCAGAGGGAGGACGAGGAAACTTAAACCTAACAAAATTACAATAAAACATACATTTTAAGGGAAGTTTTTTTACCACACCCGTTTTTTGAAGGAAGGTGAATTTCAATATTTTTTAGTGGAAACAGAGAACGCTCGAGGTCGCTTATCCACCAAATTTTTTCAGGGTTTCAAGCATGGTGAAGATCTAGGTCTCAATCCTTTAAAGACAGTGGCAGGGGTTTCAATTTTTAGGCCAGAAGAGGGATGGAAGCTTGTATAATTGGGGGAGTCCTTCATTCCGAATGTGTTTATTGAGGAACGAATATAGAATCTTATTGAGGAACGGGTTCCAGTTCAGGAAGGGCAGCTTCAACCAGTGATTGTTGAGAAGGGAAATTGCCAGACTACTAGTTCGAAGAGAAATAAAGGGAGATGCATAAAAAATAAAGTGGAATTCCCAAACCTTGTCCTTCGGGTCGACATTAAAATTAATAAGGAAATGGAATCCTCCGAGCTCATATTCGTGGGGAGAGATAAGGGTAGGAATTATTTGGAAAATTACATTACAGAGTGGATTTCAAAGGAATGGAAGGGAGCCCTGGAAACTCAGTAAGAGGTGATTACTTTGGCGGAGGGATCATTGTGGTTAGATTCAATAAATGTGAGTTACTTGAATGGGTTCTGGATCGGAATTGGTGTTTCAGGATTTCACTCATTTTATTCAAGAAATGGACTCCGCTTTTCGATGCACAGAGGGAAAAACTTCAGAAGATACTTGTTTGGGTTCGGCTTGTAGCATTTCCCCCATAGCTATGGATGGAGGATGTTTTTAAGGAAATTGGGAACACCTTGGGGATTTTTCTTGAAGCATATATGTTTTTCTTGGAGACTAAGAGCAGTATTATGGCCCGAATCTTGGTAAAATTAGATCCTCGGGAGTGTTTGGCGAACAAAATTGAACTTCAGTTACAGGGATATTTGTATTCTCAGATTATTGACTATGAGGATATGCCTTTTCAATGTCATCGATACCATAAACATGGTCATCTATCGCACTATTTCCCTCTAGGTTTTTGTCAAAGAAGACAACAAAGGGGGGCCCTAAGAGAGGAAGACTGGGAAAATTCAATAGAGGAAGCTAATGTTAAAAATTCATAGATAGGGAAGCAGCAGGTTGGTGATCAAAAACCTATGGAGGTTGAAGAATTTTAGAATCTGATTCATGGGCACCAATATATTCAGGAGGAGATTCAACATTTGGAGGCTCGGGATGAAATTAAAATCATCGACCATGCTCTCCAGTCTGCGAGTAATTATTTTCCTCCCCTTACCTCTTTATCCACATCATTGTTCTCTTTATTTGATGTACATCCAAGGCTTGATCCCTGTTGTGTAGGTAAATCCCCTCTGCGGACAGAGGTGATCCCTCTAACCCTAGGGTGGGTCTAGCAGCGAGAGGACATGCTAATGCGTCAATTCCTAGTTAATGAATGAAACTGAGTTGGGATAGATGTCCTACCTTGGTTCCAACGCAGTTGTCGTAGCTGTGGCAGCAGTTTCCTAATCTTCGTCCTGACACGTCGCGATCCTTCAGCAGTTTTACTCAGGTTCCTGCACAAGGATCAGAGAACAAAATCAGCATACGAAACAATATTTTCATTCATAATTGTCTAATTGGTCAAGGAGAATTAAACGTATTGCCCAAGATTTATCATATCAGCACAAGAAGGGAACCAAAACATCAGTCATGTATTAATGAAGAGAAAGAAATAGATTACAACCAAATGAGCCTTAACGTCGTAGCCTCCTTCAGCGGGTCCAGTCAAAATGTGTCTCAAGCATTCATAGGGGAATTTGGACGTGGCGAGGCAATAAGCCTAAGCTCTCTCTCGACAAGGGTCTTTCTCTCTACTCTATATCACACCAGCTATGTCAGACTATTTCAGCTATTCTCCAAAATGTTCAGCTATCCAAACCATTCAGCTAGTTGCATCTATGTGAGAGAGAGAGATATTTATAGAAGGAGAGAAGGAGGTTGGGATCCCTCAAATGGTGGAAGGGAGTCCTTATCCTTTGGGAGGTTGCCCAAAAGTAGGGAACAAGAAGCCAAAGGAAGGTTCTCAACGTTATTCAGTCGAACAACCCATGCTGACTCGTTCATGAAGTGGTTGGAAACGGAAACTTTGCTTCTATATTTAAAAAACTTTCCAAAAATAACTTGGTGCGGGCAGTCCACTGAGACAGAGCACCAATGGGCGCGGGGCCCATTGCTAATTTCCCTTATCAGCACGAGGCCATAACTGCCTACAAGTGCCAACCCAAAATCATGTTTTTTTGATGGTCTGTTCTGGGAATAGTCAACAGAGGAAAAAATTAAAAAATTGTTGTAGGTAATGGCATCCAATTTTTTGAAAAGTATGCATTGGAATTTGCTAAAATTTATTGAGCATGTTACTATCATCCCTATGCATCTCCATATGAAACAACTCGGCCAATGGATGCATAGTTTCGATATATGGTAAAAACAATTTATGCCCTATGTATTTTGGCAATCATATAGAGAAACAAAACTTTCCTGTCGCACTTCAGGACAACAAGGAAAATGAGTCGGAAATTCTTGGTAATGATGGGAAATGTCATGGAAATGGATGAGGGTGATGGATTGAAATTTCCTTGGTCCTTCTTCAACAGTTTTCAAAGAAGGCGAGAAGCCCAAGTTTGACAATTTTTTACTTTATGCTTGCCTCACTGCTCTTTTTTTCCTTTTTGTGGTGATGACATGTTTTGTTTCATTATTCAGGTGGAAGAGTACATGCATGCAAACACATAGATGAAACCCGAACAAAAAAATATCATCTTTTTTTATTTTTTCTTTCGACCTACTAGCTACCTCATTGAGTTTTTCAACTACCAAGTCTGCCTATATCTCTGATACATGAACGTGTGGCATGGGCACAACCATCCATAATAGATTACATATAAACTAAGATCCTAGGTATGGACACAGCCATCCAGCAGTAAGGATCAACAAATAGACTCAGGTATGGTAGTAGCCATCCAATCAAAAGAGTCATGCATATAGTCATGATAAACCAAATATCCCACAGTCTGAATCTTATCAGACAAAACCCAGGGTCTTGCGCTCCATATCAACCCAAACAAGTACAAATTCAAGCATGCGAATATGTGAGCTGAAGTCAAACATGCAAGGAAGTCACCTGATTACCAGCCAATGATGTGATTTTTTTACAGGCACGACAGAAACCACCAATAATGACAATGGCTCTCAAGGTACAACTAGTACAATCCACGGAATGTGAACAGTGATCTGGCGTTGAACACCCGCAAAATCACTCAATCAAAGGCCAATGATGTGGACCTGTCGTCAAATGTGAAGAACTTCCATTCAGGCATGCAAGCTCCAAGGTACCAAAAGGAAGTCTCTAGATCAATGCCCTGGATAATGAGCTGAAGTCGACAAGAAGTGACCTGGTCGAAGGAGGGCCATAATGTTTCCCACATCATCGGCATGAAATAGAGGAACATGATGATACTGAATCAGGACCAAAAAACAGAATCAAAGGGAGGTTGAAAACTGCAAACAGAAACTTCTCTTGAACATATCAGCGACACAACTCTGGATTTGGCAGTATTTGACATCAAGTGATCTAAGGTCATGATGACATGGAAAAGAGAAGATGAGAGGTAAAAACAGATTACCCAAACCCATGGAGGCAAAAATGACGAAATGAGATGTCCCCAACCTGACATGAATGTAGATGAGTGTCATGTTCTAGAGCGACATACTGCCGACACAACTGAGAACTGGTTCCACTTTTCCCCACCATTGCTGGCGAGTACCCCAATTATTTTTGGAAAACAAGCTTGAAGGGGATAGCATGTTCTTTTCATGTAAGTTTTTCCTTCGAACAAATCCATCCTAGTATATTTTACGAGCCCTAGGAAGGAGGAACTCGGTGACATCATGGTGATGGTTTCCGATGTAATTTAGAGTTTAACGAGTCTAACAAAGGAAGAACTCGACATATTTTCATGTTTATAGAGTTTCAAAAGAAGCAAAAAATAAAACTCAAGCAGTCCCTTTTCGTAGGTAGTCTCACAGATCCAAAAAGGTAGAAAACTATGTCTGAGAGAACCTCTTAGTCGCGATACGCTAAGGTATTCCTTTTTCGTAAATAATCCATCCCAGCCTGAAAAAGGGGTAAACGTATAGTGGGTAGATATCGTTTCGCATCCATTTAACGAGTTCAAAATGACAAGAGTCTTGGAAATCTTTTCAATTTTCAAGAGTCGGAAAAGAGCTGAAATATGACTCCAACAATGATTTTTTCATGTTTTTACCGAGTCTGAAAAAGTATAAAATACAACTCGTTACTTCATCGTCGTCACGTTGAAGACCTGTTGTTGCGCAAGAGACCCATGTAAAACCCATTTCTAGAAAAATCATAGTGAAATAAGCGAAAAATACACTTTAAAATCTAATTAGGGTTCTGAAAAGTTATAAAATGCCAAAAAGGGTAAAAAATAAATTACTTTTCACTTTTACCTCTTCTGAGCAATTTGTTACCCTTTTTCACTGCGATTTTGCGGCGTTGACAGCGAGCAATTTGGGAGGCCAATTGTGAATCCGTCTGTTCCAGGTAAGAACTCACATCTTTCCCTGCATTTTGATTACTTTTTCATTACCTACAACCCCAATTTTGTAGATATATGGGGGGATTTTGTAAAAATTAGGGCGCGACGGTTGGCACGGGTATCAGACACAGACCCGCACCAACCAGCCTAAAAATTAAATGGGGGCGTGCCAACCGCGGCAGTTATTTTTAGCATGTAAATTTAAACAAGCATGCTCAATTTAACCATTCAAAATATATGGATTTGGCTAATGATAACCATATGGATGTTTTGCAAGTGTGAAAAGAAAAAACGGTGATCGAATGGAAAGAACGAGAACACAGTGAAGAAGATGAGGAAGTCATGGGCAATAGGAGATGCATGGAAGCTCTCAGAGATTGTGGGCTCAATAAATTCTTTATGGCACCATGTCTCAGATCTCAACTGGAGCTGTTACAGTACTTTATCAGTGTCTCAGACATTGATCAAGAAAAATTCATTATTCACGACCAAAAACTTGAGATTGAAGTCTCGGATGTTTACTTCATAACCAGACTGTCGTAGAGGGGGTCAGTACCAATCCTGACTGGCACCCGGCCCTCAATGTGGAACATGAGTATGGTTATTGACAGGGTGTGCCCAGGGGAAAGGAAAGGGTCGGGAAGTGGAAAAGTGGATATCCAAAATATTCCGGATTTGGCACTCAGAGTACTGCTACACACCATTACGCGAGTTGCAAGAATTTAGGCTCCACATGAGGCCAAAAAAATACAATTACTTCTTGTAGTGGATTGCATGGCACCGACACTCTACAACTGGGCAGAGGCAATAACAATCAACATCAAACTCCAGTTGAAAAAATGCAAGAATGGTAAGCTGAAGCAGTTTGGCTACGGGTCCATATTGGTATCTTTCACCTTGGAATGGCTACCAATCTTCCAACATCGGGAGGTAATAGTTCCGACACCACCAGCCCAAGAGCCACGGATGGTTCGTTGGGAAGCTTTGATGTCAAGGTCAGGGGGCAGTCAACAGATGTCCTAGAGACTAGATTTGTTTGAGTGGCTCTGCCGAGAGCTGATTTTCATGGAGCAGTGGCCCTACTCTAGCATGGATTTCACTGGTGATGCAGATCTCCCACTCCTAGAGGGAGAGGATTGGGATGAAATAATAGGTAAGAATCATTTTTTATTTTTATGAGTATTATGAATTTCTTGTGTTATTCATATTCTGACATTAATCCATGTAATTGCAGATGTTGGCCCAAAGAGACCTGCAGGTATGTCCCTGATAGTGCAGAGGATTCCTCGCGACTTTGATGTGGCCCTTCATAGTGAGGAAGGCGAGGAAGAAAAAATCATACGCAACTTGGAGATAATCTCCTGTGGGATCTCGGACTATGCTCGATTCAGTGATGTTCCTCGCGTGTACCAGAGACACACTGTAGGGGTGTCAAACTGTGTTCACCACTTGTTGAGGTGGCTTGTACGCGCAGTGATGTGCTATCATGAGCGTCACGCTGACTAGACACCTTGGTTTTATTTTTGCATATTTTTTGAGATACATGATGTCTCAGGATGTAACCGAAACACACATAATTTTTTAAATTATGATGCACATGGATGCAAACACTCAACATATATATATACATATATTTTCTTGTATAGATCTTGTCATGTGATGACGATTTTTACAAAGTACGCAAATGTCTATCTAATACAATATTAGTTATTGCATCAGTTAACGTATTCATTCGTCTAGGAATATGTTGATATGTAATGTAAACAAAATGTCTTTCCAGTAAAAGAACACGTAAATATGACCTTAATATTTGAGAAAAATAAGGAGTGATAGTCTACATAATAAGCAACGACCCAATAGGAAGGAAAACATTCGCAAAGCACACCAAGCCAAAAAGGTTTCATTTTCGCAAGCTCAAAACCAAGGGTAAATTATGCTTGAGATTGGTTTCATTTTTACACAAGCTCGAAACACAGAAAAACTATGCTTGAAAAGTGGGCATGCCCCCAGCATGGTGAGCTTGACACAAGAAAACGAACTTTGCTTCGACGAACTTGTTTCATTTTTTAAGGAGCTTGACACAATGAAACGAACCATGCTCCACCAAGCTTGTTTCATTTTTTAAGGATCTTGAAAAAAGAAAAACAAACTATGCTCCACTAACAACTTACCATATCGAATAAGAAGTCATGGCTTCCAAGAGGTTCTCATCTTATGGGAGAACGAAATCTTGGAAATCGCAATTGAATGCCCCCAGTAGATGGCACTTGATGGCACTATCACTAGATGAGGGCAACGAACAAGTGGCCACATAATTAACCCGTGGCGAGGAATATACAACTGGCAGATAAATATCCGGAAGAGACGATGGTGGACTAGATGTCACAGTAGGAACAAAGAAAGAGAGTTGATCAATGGTCATGATCTGACCTTCATGGGGAAAACATATCACACGAAAGGGGGAAGAGACAAACATGCCCATGGCAGAAGCATAGTCATGCCCTAGGAGTAAATTAAAATCCAAGGGGCCTTGGATGACCATCACGTATATATAGATAGTTTTACCTCCCAAAGTAATAGACAACTTCGAAAGGATCTCTAACGGTTGACTAGTTCCTCTGTCAAAAGCTAACAGATTCTACGTAACAAGCATAAGCAATGGAGAGCCAAAATATTGCCAAGTAGTTGAAGACAGAATACTAACAGACGCGCCTTCGTCTATAATCATGCCAGTTACGAACATATTGAAGGCTTGTACCGTGATCTCAAAGGGCACGTAAGAAGGAAGATGGTATCTCGTAAATCGACTCCAATCAAAGGAAGCGACCAAACTACTTGAAGGGGGTACCACAGGAATGGAATGGTTAGCCCCTGGTGTTAACAAAGCAAGAGGAGCATCCTCCTGGATCACGGATATGGGAGCAGGAGGAGCAGATTACTGAGTCACAAGGATGGGAGGATCCTTCTCCAAGTCCGAGGAATCTGAAGAAACAAGAAGAACGTGAGGGGTATGAGATCCACTCTTGACAGAAAAGACATTATGAACCATAGGCAGGATCAGATTGACTGATTCCATGACCAATTTTTGGTCAGGAATAGATTCGTGATTTTGAATTTCCAGGGGAGCGGGATTGACCAAAGATGAATCTTGACCAATCTTTTGATCGACTAGCGAAGGACTCAAAGAAAGCTTCTGGTAACCAACCGGAAGGCAGGAGGAAAAACAGTAGGGTTGTCCAATACTTGCATGGCTTCATCCATGTATGGATAAAGGTGAATGGGATGATGCCCTTCACACAACTTACAGGGATTTGTGATCTTACCCTATTTCTTACAGGTCTTATCAGTACAGGTCGAACACGTATCACCAACATGACTTCCAGAGTCCAAAGACAACGGCGGATGACCATTGCACCACACTTCAAGCACCTTGGGGATGCTAGGGCAATCTCAAAGAAGGTGGTCACCCTTGCACAACATGCAAGGGAATTTGACTTTCCATGGAAGGTTGGATGGTTTATCAAAGGAAGGTGTCTTAGGCGCAATAGTCGTAGATTTGGCCTCTCTCTTATCTGACTTCTTGTTTTTCGTCTTCTTCTTCTTCTTCTTCTTAGCCACCGAGTTACTAGAATCCAGACTTTCACCAGGTGAAGTAGAAGAGGAGGATGAAGAAATAGGCGAACAAGGGGAGAGGTCCACCTTAGAATCAACATGATGTTGTTCAGGTGGAGGATATGGTTGTATATAAGTCGAAGTACTTGAGACCACCGAGGTTGATAATAACCATACGGGAAAACCAACAGTTAACCCCGAAAGGGATAATGTTTCCATATAAGGAGTGCCAACATTCTGAAAAGCAGGAAAAGGACTAGGATTCCCTTTGAAGGGGATTCCTTGGTTGGTAAACTCCGGAAACGTTGCCATTGGAAACAATCGTAAAACAGAACACTAAGGAAGATATCTTTAACCAGGAATATTTCGTGGGAAGTTAATATTTTAAGACATTGAAACAAAACTTTGTCGTTTCATATTTTTAAGAAACAGGAAAAAGGTGACTCTGTCACTTTCAAGTTGAACAAGCGTGAAAGGACAAGTGCTCAATGATCTTTTCACTTTTAGAGAGTCACGAAAATACCAAAATGACTATTCAGGTAATCTAAACAAGAGGGTGTACCAAGTTTCCATGAACTACCATATACACCTTGGTGATAAAAATGAAAGAGAAATGACCAAGGACTTGACGTACGTGTAGGTATTCTCCCCGAATGTTGTGTTCGATGTATCACGGTTACAAGGCGGCAAACTCGGCTTCCTATGGATAAAGGATTGCAACCTATGAGGGTCTCCCTTTACATACGCAACAGTACAAGGAGCACAATTCCGTACTAGTGTTGTCTAATGCCAGGTGGCGAACGACAGCTACTAGGTTTAACGACGTCAGAACACGTCACTAGCCTAGACCTCTAAAATATGTGTGTTAGGTTTCAATGCTTCCTTAGGTTGATTGAATTCATTTTAAGGTTGATCTTGAATTAATGTTGTGATTTCAAGGCCTTACTGAATGTGATGTCGAATTCCTAAACGCACACTACATGCAAAAGAATGTAATTTCCATTCAATGAATGCTAGCTAAGATAAGGATAGGAATTCTATGACAAAGTAGCAATCAATCGAAACATAAGAAGAATTCCACTAATGCATCTAATACAACCAAATGAGAAAACGAAAAATTATTTCCTAGTTCGCTAAGAGCTAGTTATGCAAAAGAACATTTCCATTTTCAATTTAGGCGAAAGAATGCAATTTTTTATTTTTTAAATGATTGAAGCATGTAATGCATTGTTACACTAAAAAACAAAAAAAAAGACTACTTTTGAGCACTACGAATGTAAAGATCTAAAATGAAAATCAAATGCAATACAAACATAAAATGCACTCAAAACAAGGATGCACTCTTCCAAGCAAATGAAGGGCTTTCAAAATGATCCAACGAGCAATGTAATCTATGCTCGAAGTGACGAAATGGAGAGTCAAACGAAAACAAAAGTGATCATTCAAAAAACCAAAGATATGAAGATTCGAGAGAAATACTAACATGAAATGACAAAGATCAAAGTGACTCGAACTCAACTCAGAAGGCTCAGTGAGGAGAGGGTCGAACAAACATCACAAGACACATAGAAACCCTAGGGCTACAAACTCCACTGATAATCTGATGGAAAAACAGCTGAGAATATCGAGACTACAGAGTCAAAAAAATCTCAATAGACCAATTGCAAGGCAAAAAACCAATATAGAGCCAAGAACTGCTAACAAAAACTCAAACAAGAGGTCAAATCAAATCCTACAGGATTCAGCGCAACTCTTTAGCTGTAGTCTGCGCTAAACAGGGGTTGGCACACTTGTGACAAAATCAACATGCACCAATCGGCACAACTGTTCAAGGAAAAATTGTGTCGAGCTAGAAAACCATGGGAAAAAAATAAAACCATTGAGCAGAGGTCAGACTCGACACTCTGGAACTGAACAGGATGGTTTAAAACAGGGTCAAGTAAAGCAAAAAAATGATGAAACGACCAAAGTCGACTTGACAAGCCAAACGCTCGACAAACAACGAGATGACAAACACACACTAATCCCCTGTATGGTCGCTAACTTGTTGTGTAGGTAAATCCCCTCTGCGGACAAAGGCGATCCCTCTAGCCCTAGGTGGGTCTAGCAGCAAGAGGATGTGCTAATGTGTTGATTCCTAGTTAATGAATGAAACTGAGTTGGGATAGATGTCCTACCTTGGTTCCAACGCAGTTACCATAGCTGCGGCAGTAGTCTCCTAATCTTCGTCCCGACACGTCATGGTCCTTCAGCGGTGGTACTCAGGTGCATGCACAAGGATCAAAGAAAGAAAGCAGCATACGAAACAATATTTGCATTCATAAATATCTAATTGGTCAAGGATAATTAAACGTATTGCGTAAGATTTATCATATCAACACAATATGGGAAACAAAACATCAGTCATGTATTAAGTAAGAGAAAGAAAGAGATTACAACCAAATGAGCCTTGATGTCACAACCTCCTTCAGCGGGTCTAGTCAAAATGCATCTCAAGCATTTGTCGGGGAATTTGAACGTGGGGAGGCAATAAGCCTAATCTCTCTCTCGATAAGGGTCTTTCTCTCTGCTCTATCTCACACCAACTATATCAGATTGTTTCAGCTATTCTCAAAAATGTTTAGCTATCCAAACCATTCATATAGCTACATCTATGTGAGAGAGATATATTTATAGAAGGAGAAGAGGAGGTTGGGATCCCTCAAATGGTGGAAGGGAGGCCTTATCCTTTGAGAGTTTGCCCAAAAGTAGGAACAAGAAGCCAAAGGAAGTTTCTCGACATTATTCAGTCGAACAACCCATGTTGACTCGCTCACGAAGTGGTTGGCAATGGACACTTCGCTTCTATATTTAAAAAAAAATCCAAAAACATCTTGGCGCGGGCAGTCCACTAAGCCAAAGAGCCAATGGGTGTGGGGCCCAGTGCTAATTTCCCTTATCAGTGCAAGGCCATAACTGCCTGCCAGCGCTGACCCAAAATCATGTGTTTTTGATGGTATGTTCTGGGAATAGTCAACAGAGGAAATGTTCTTCTCATGGCAAGGGATGCAATGATACAATGTGCGGGATGGGGATTGTAAGGACGGTGACAAAATGTTGTGCAACAATCCCTCCAATTCATTGTCTTTTGTTTCACCGCCTCATTGTAGCTTGTCTTTTTCTTTAGAAAATATCATAAATTCTATTTTTTCCTTCAATTTTTCTAGGCCTTCCCAATCTGGTCCTGAGTTTCTATCCCTCCCTTCTTCCTCCTCTTTGACCCCCCATTATAACATTCATCCTCGAGACAAGAAGGACCCCCTTTTAGCTTCCATAGGAGGGCTTGGTGGAATCGAGGAGCCTCTTCGGTCTCGAAATACTAGAGGTAGGAAATATAACTTATATAAGGCTCAACTGAAAGCTAATATAGACATAGAAAATGGGAAACAAATATCTCTGAAAGGGGTGCTTAGAGCAGCACAATCCCCTCTAGTTGTTACCAAATGATAGTTCTATCCTTCAACTAAAGAGGGTTTGAAAAAACCTGTAATAAGCTAGCTCTAAAATATCTATTTAAAAATTATTGTCCCGGTATTATCATGCTTCAAGAAAACCTTCAAACTGGAGAGATTGTGGGGTAATATATTTGTAAAATCATGTAAGGATAGTAATTTGTGACATCTTATGCAAAAGGAATATTTAGGGTCTTAGCTTTTGGTTTTAAAGATAGAAGTGTCAAGCTTTAAAAACTCCTTGGGATCAGATATGGTACTGGGTGTAGAAGTATATTCATCATATCTTTGTATGGACCTCTCCCTTATCAACATCAATGGTTTGTGCCATGATAGGTACTATTTCTAGAATTCTCTTTTATCTAATTTTTTTATGAAGGACTCAAATCTAGTGG
Organism: Pinus albicaulis; assembly: GCA_034641835.2. Taxonomy (NCBI): domain Eukaryota; kingdom Viridiplantae; phylum Streptophyta; class Pinopsida; order Pinales; family Pinaceae; genus Pinus; species Pinus albicaulis. The sequence continues at coordinate 239,625,540 of CM076572.1, forward strand.
TGGGAGGGGACTTCAATTTCTCCCTGGGAATGTTTGAAACCTGGGGGCCAATGGCTCAATTCGACTCCTTGGCTGGGTTTTTTTCTGAATAAGTTGATGGATGGTAAACTTATCGATGTTAATTTGATTAAAATCAGACCCACCTGGAGGAACAGGTGATCGAGTGAGGCGAGGGTGTCAAAGAGGTTGGATCGTTTCTTGACGAAGGAAGATATAGTAAACTGAATACCCCTGTTTGAACAGTGGATAGGGTCGGAAGGTGAGTCTAACCACTTTCCTATCATCTTGGACATGAAAGGGACTAGTAGGAAGTTGGGATCCCCTTTTAAGTTCAATCCATCCCGGCTCAAAAAATCAAGCTACAAAAATTTGGTTAAAGCCACATGGATTCCTCAAACCCATGTCCTTGGCTCCTCCTTAGCTCAGCTATTTATGGAAAACCTAAAAATAATGAAACGAGCTACGATTAATTAGGAAAAAGAAAAAATTCTTAGGGAAGAGGTAGAGCTAAAACTTATTGAAGAATCTCTTAAAATCTTGGAAAGCCTAGAGGCAAATGGATATGAGACTAAAGAGAACAAGGCGAGGATAAAGAAGTTGGAAACCTCAAAAAGAAATATCCTTAATGATATAGAAGAACAATGGAGACTTAAAAGTAGATAAATATGGTTAGCATCTACTGATGAAAACTCTATTTTCTTTCAAAATTGTGCAAGATGTAGAAACAATATAAATACAATATGGTAAATGCGACAGGAAGATGGAAGTACAGCTAAATTTTTTGATGAGATTGTGACTTTGGGGTGAGATCATTTTAGAATCCTATTTAGAGCCCCAGAAGAAGCTTCAATTGAAAAAGTAATTCAGGTTGCTCAAATTTTCCCTAGATATATGGAGGAAGAAGAAAATGAAATTCTAATGGCCCCTGTCTCAAAAGGATAAGTCAAAGGAGTCATTAAGTCAATGTAGAAAGATAAGATTATGGGACTATATGGTTGGATGGTTGAATTTTTTCAAAAAAATTTAGATCTGGTAGGAGACGAGTTTACTAGGGTGGTGGAGGAATCCAGAACCAAAGGTTATGTCTATGAGTCTTTCAACTCCACTTTCTTTGCTCTAATACCCAAAAACAATAATCCAAAAAAATTTGAGGATTTCAAGCCCATCTCGCTTTGTAACTGCCTCTATAAAATCATGGCCAAGATCATTGCTCTCCGCCTAAAACCAATCCTCTCAAAAAACATTTCTAGGGAACAATTTGGCTTTCTTGATGGCAGACAAATCCATGAAGCCATAGGGGTAGCTCAGGAATCTATGCATAGCATCAAAAAGAGCAAAAGAAAATTTATGATAGTAAAAAATTGATCTTTCAGAGTCCTATGACATAATCAACTCGCTATATATACACCTTTTGCTTACTCAGTTGGGATTCAAAATTGGTTTTATCAATTGGGTCATGGGTGTTGTTGGCTTGTGACCGCACACAAAGTGGAGAAGGAGAAAGAATGGAAATCCTAATTTTCAAAGAGCTTCAAATGAATCTATCTTCCTTTTAATTCAATTGAAAGAGGAAAATGTTGTTGATTAAGTGTGATGGTGAGAAAAATCCATGATTCCCTCATTCATTCCATCTACCCTCTTCCTACCCTTCATTTGTCCTAATTTTGAACTCTAACGCTCTAAATACCATTTGTCCCTTTTCATTTTTATTTTTTCTAAGTCATATATTTTTTTATTTCATGATCGTGCACTCAAATTGCTTTTTGCATCGGCCAAATCCCAAAATCCTTTAATTTCTGTCTCCTACAAACCTTCCGAAATGCGATATGTGACGAAGTGGGACCCATTCACCCGCCACACTTCCTTTTTGTTATCACAAAATCTGACCCTAATAGGCTGCTGATCAAGTAGACTCTGAGTAACTCTTTCAAACCAAACTTTTAGCTGAGGCTTGGCCTCCTCAGCCTAAGAGGGCTCTCTCAAAGATTAATTATATTGATTAAAGATGTAGATAGATATCTAAATCTATGGTTTGCGATTTTGTATGTTTATAGGTTGAAAGATGGAGACTTGCTACCATTGGGCTATGGAGTCAGTGATAAAGATAAAGATAACAAATAACTCTTCTTATAAAACTGAGGCTTGTATATACTTCAATGAAAGAGTGACACAGTCAGAAAAGTCTCAATAACTTGAGGTTCAAAGGAAGTCAGAGCATGCGGTACATGAATTCTAAGGAATGATACATCAAGGTATTCAAAAGGAAGGTATTCAAAGTGCTTTATCAAAGCTTAATACTTAAAGGAAGTCAGAGCATGAATAACCATGAATTCTGAGTAATAAGTGTTAAAACATTGAAATAAAACATCCAAGGATAGGACCCAAGAACTCAATTCACCATATTTTAACACTTAAAGGAAGTTAGAGAATTTTCCTCCATGAATTCTAAGTAATAAGTGTTAAGACTATGGAAGTAAAACAATCAAAGATAAAAGATAAAACTCACTGAATTACACTAAGAATCTCAGATTCAGAAAAGTTAAACTGCTTCTGTATATATTAGTTCCTTCACAGCGTTTACAAAAGTAGTCATTTTCTATAACATTTTCCAACCCTTGTTACATCAAAATATTCACTACTTATAGGCATTTAGCCTTTACATCAATTCTGCCAAGTGGCTAGACCATTAGACTTTACAACTGACACCAAATCTAACTACTAACTAGATTCATAAAACTAGGACTGACACCTTTTCGAATTAAGAGTTAGAGTCCTACTATGACTCACACACCTAATTATTACGTTTAAACCAAAGTGATCCAAATCTTCCTCGAAAGGAATCCTATCTTTTAACCATGTTAGCCATCATCAAAACATTAATATGATGAATGCCTTCGTGAAGTAACTTTTCCTATTATCAAGGGGATATCAGTTTGATGATCTGGCACATGTAGACTAGTGTTTTCAAATTATACCTTTAACTAAAAGTATCCACTTGGAAAATATGATACTCTTTGTCATCATCTGATACTCTTTGACACTCTGGTGAGGAACAGCTTTAAACATGTTTTTACCTTCTTCCCTTTTACCAACATTAGTCATGAGAACTAACCTTGCTGTCAAAACTTTGTTTTGAGCTACGAAAGTAGCTAGTTTAGTAGCACACACAAAAAGGTAATATGTGGTACTCCTATGCTATTTTTAACTTTTGGAGGATGTTTAGTGATGAAAACCAATTAAATATAACCTTCAAAACTCTTCATCCCTATCATTTTAAGTGCCATAAATCCAAAAAGAAATCTTCAGAAATTTCGCAGCAAAAACTGGGCTTCAAGCCTGACACTTGCTGCGGAATTGCCTAATACTTTGGAGACTTGGGAAAACTTAGATCTGAGTTTCGGAAAAGTATATGAACATGCCTGCATGTAATTTATTGATAATATAAGACAAACAGATCATAATCCATTTGTTACCTCCTTATCTATCAGCAGTTTTTTCTTGAGTAATTTCAACATCTTTGTTCATGATTCCTCTTTCCAAGTCTCTTCTCTTTGATTCTGTTTTCATTAACTCCACCTCTTATTTTAACTATTTAACTTGTCTTTCAAGGCTTCTCCTCTCTACTTGTAACCATAATTTCCTCTTTCTTTTATGTGACACTATGATGCGTAAAGGTTGTGTTCTCTTCAACAGATTTTTGGCTTTTTCAATAGAATTCTCAAAATGAGTCACCTGGTCATTCACTTTCTTCTCCACCTCATCTATCATTTGTCTATATTTCTTATATCTTTATAGCTCTTTCTTTGTCTCAGAAAACTCATCCTTAACAGCTTTCAACTATTCTTCCAAAATCTCCTTTTCAATTTTCTCTATGACCTTGTCTTTGCTTTGTCTTTTAAGAGAATCTATCTCTAATTTCCTTTTAAATTTTCTTTTAGTATGATTCTTCTTCTCTTTGGTAACCTCTGTCTCACTAGGAGATATAAATATAACTTCTTGAGCCATTGCTCGCTTTCTTTTATCTTCCTTTTGCTTACTATCACCCATACTAATAGTTTCTGATATTTGTGACCTAGTGAGAGGCTTTCGAGGTTGCAAAAGAAAGGCTAAATATTTTGAAGAGAAGTCTAATTTCTTGACTATGAGTCCCTTACCTTTGGCTTTGGATCTTTTAACCTTAGCTGCTTTCACCACAGGAGTTTCTGCAATGTCTATGGCCTGTAGAATGTCTTCAAGTCTGCCTTTACCTTTATCAACTTCTTCATTGTTTCCTTTAGACCTCTTTGCTTCATATTTAGTCTTGTTGTCTATGGCATGCTTGTTAGTTTGCTTTCTAGTTCTAGTTGTTGGAGGTGATGATGTATCTTGGATTAAATCAACTTCTTCAAACAATTCTTTATCTGTAACATTTAAAACTTCAAGTTGATTTTCCTCTAATTCTGTAGTGGCATTCATTTCTCGCCTGGAAGAAGAAGCTTTTAGCTTGGAGAATTTTCTTGGAGATAAAACATCTAGCTCATAACCATTCATAAACAGGAACGATGCCCAGTCTCTGTTTAATTTACTTAACTCTTCCAGAACTAGAAATTTCATCAGCCCATTCAGGTCTCACTTGCACTTTGTCTGCCATTTTTCCGAGACTTCTAAAAAGATAGAATGGAATATCTATCAACTTCTTCCCTGTGAAATGAATCGGTAATTTGAAATGATACATGTAAATTGTCTGAAAACAACCTTCACATGTAAAATATTTTTGTATGACTATTAACAATTTGGAATATTCATCTCTAAGACAAGTTCTAGGAATTCCTTCAGTCATTTTAATCTCTGCATGTTCAGGTTTTAAGTAATCATCACAAATTTTCAAATCAAACTTGGTAGATTTAAACCATTCTTCTCCAGTTCTCGGAATCCCTGTTGCTTTAGAAATTCTATCAGGTGAAATTGGGATATGAAGACAACTGACCTTTGTATATGTACCTCTGAAATTGACCACGAAGTCTCTTGAAACTTGTTGATGATGACCTTGCAATTTCTGACAGAACTGAATGCACCCTGCCTTTGTAAATAAATCAGTGAAATATTGATCTTCCAAAACTAAATTTGGAGATGTAGGTTAATATCTAAATGGAAAACCTCTTTTATAAACCTTCTTTGATGTAGCCATTTCCTGTGTTATGAAGCGGTGGCCTTCTTTATAACTTTACACCTGTTTAGGAAAATACTCTTGATGACAAAGAGTTGTTATATTAGGAAAAAGACTGATATACCAAAAGGTTTTATGCTGGATAGCTAATTGACAGAGAGTTGCTTTGGTAGCAAAACACGAATGTGGAAAGACAGAGTGAAAAGGAGGAGAGATTATTTGAAAGTGGAATGAGAGGGTTTCTTACAAATAGTGGTTGAGTTTCAAAAAGGTATAACTTTTGAATGATGACTTTGTTATGGCAGCAGGTCCTTGAAACCCTCAAACATTAACCTTTCATCATTACTCTTTAAACAGTTATAGGCTGGCAGAGTTTTTCATAGCACGTTTCATTTGACAAGTGTCAGTTTTGCTATGAAATTACTAGGTGTTTCCGTAGCGAATTCGGTTAATTTCGTGCTGAATTTGCTGCGGACTCAGAAAATTTTTGACAGATGGCCAGATTTAGGACTTGTGGTCACTTCAAGGTATCTACTTAGAACGTACTCTTTCGATGTGATTTGGAATCATTTCTAACACCTTATCCAAAGTTTAAAAACTTAAATTCACCATAAAATTTATCATTTTATGATATCTTGAAACCTAACCAATTTGAAAGAGAATTTTGACTGATTTTCAAGTATGAAATTTTGAAAATTTAGGGTGTGATAACACTTTCATTACATTTCCCTTAAAAATCATTAAACCTTACCTTTTGCCTTTCCGCTTCATCTTTCCTCTTTACCTTTTTCATCACCATATCATTGTTTTCACTTACCGTCGGCCTTCTCGATTCCCCGATTGTGATTAAAGTGGGGCCATTTCTCTCTGACATGTCACCCTTTCCCCCACCATCCATCGAACATCGCTAAATATAAACTTCACAGATTGGCGATTATAACTTTTCGCACTTCGCACAATTTGTAACATACCTTTTAAGAACCCGCAAAGTATTTTGTTTAAATTGTGATGCAGGGCCCCACCTCCATCTGCCATGTCACCTTTCGCCCATTGCATATCGCTCCCCGCAAGATTTAACCTTAACCTCCCTCTATGCCCATGAAAAAATTGTGATCTGCGATTTGCGGCCGAGGGTCCCACTGCCTCACCACATCATCAATAGCCCTCTTGTGGCCTGTCTTTCACCCATTTCAGTGATAATAAATCCTGCTAAATCCATTTCCCCTTCCGTCGTTCATGCCCCCTCCGAAATCTGGTTCCGGTTTGTAATTTAAAACACATCATGGGATTTTGGGTGGAACTTGCAGTATTTTTTATTCATTTTTCATAGGATAATCTCCACTTAGGAGTTTAGCACGCACAACACAACTTGTTATTCCACAACAGGAAGTGGAAATCATGAGAATCAAAAGAGTGGAGATTTTCAAATAGCAGGTGGAATCATATGATGAAGGCCGGACTGCTCACCTATTCTCAGCCACTTCTCGCCACTCCTTTGAAGATTATGGAATTGGGTCTCCCTGGCTAACTGTTTTGTTCCTTTTTACTGATTAGGTAGTGATGTTTTGCTGGTAAAATCCTTTTACCCAATTTTGTTTTGATTTTTCTATTGCAGGAGTGATTGCTTGATGCACGCTCTAATAGTTTGTTAGGATATTTTGGTTTCACCTATGTGGGTCAATCATGACATAATATTCTATCGTAAACGCTCAAGGAGAACTTTATATGTAGTGAGTTCTAAGATGAAATAAGGGTTCTAGAATTTTGAAGAATTTTGTTGTAGTTTTGTATGATTGTGCTCCCTGTGCTCTGAGATACATATTTGGGAGATTTGTTTAAACTTAATATGATACAAATTTGTTATTTGGATTCCAGATGGAGCAATGAGTAGTATGTATATTTTTCCTTATGTTATCAGTAATCTCCTTTTCATGTGTAATTGTCTTTCATGCTATGTTGCTTCGATGGTTCGTGTAATGTAGCTGATGGTAGTCAACAGATTTATTCATGAATCTGTGTTTTTCTAACGCTCAAGTATTAACGCTCACGTATTAAGCTTTTTTCACTCCCTTAATTCGCGCTCCATGAACCTATGTTGTCATCCATATCTCATTCATATCCATTTCCTCTAAGTTCACAGGGGACAGATTCTTAAATCTCTTAAGCCTGACTCTTGTGGGTTCCTTATCCATTCTCCCTCAATGCCTCTACATGTTTTTAAGGTTTCTGTTCATTGTTTTATACTTGGCCCTTTTAAAATCCATCAAGCCACACAACCTTCTGAGAACTCTCACGAGTATAGGAAATTCACATGAATCAGGCTCAAATGGTCTTCTCCATTCTTGAATCACCAAAACCATTATTCTCTTTACCCATTTTCTGTCAAAGGCATTTATATAGTTGTCCATATTTAACCTCTGATCTTAAGATGTCCTAGGCACTGATCTTTTTCAACTCAAGGTTGTCTCTAGGAGCTACAACATATTTTTGGTGTTGTTTCCGGGATGAATTAGGAAATCTTCTCCCTGGGATACAACATTATCTTCACCCTTCAATCAGGTGAGCACGAAGGGTTGAGAGTTGCATAGCCCTCACCTTGGCGAACCCACTATTATCAAAGTTTAAATCAATTGTAATCTTGGCTTACACAAGGCCTCATACTCGATCAGATACTTCCCAGCAAATAACCCCTTCTGTATTTGATCCCGAATAGATCATATTTAGGAGAATCTGGAGGGAAAATTAACCCATACATGCTAATCTACCCTCATTTCCCCTAGAAGACTCGCCTTCCTCATCTCAAAAAGTTTATATCTATGGTCCTGGCTCCACAACATGTGTACTTGAGTATCCTCCAGAAACCTCTGCTTTAGCCGGTTCAGCCATAAAATATGAAGCCAAGTCCACCAATGCTTCTTTGCCTCCCGTGCACCCTACTTTAGAGGCTAAAGAAGTCAAAGAAGTTACATCACTCCAAAGCTCATTACAGATAAATATTCAAACCTCTACTCAGCAAATACTCATTGTACCACATCCAAATCATCCTCATAACTTACCACCACCGCCCCTCATGGAGGTACCTGGCTTCCTCTTCAACAAATATGCTCCATTGGCTTTACCTCAAGTATTGCATGACATGCCTTAAGATTATCTTAAGCTCTTGCCTCAGTTCACCGGGGAAGATAATACTTCTGCACAGAAACATATTGAAGACTTATGCGCCTTTGCTGAGAATGTGAATGTGGAGCACCTAGATGTGGTGTTGAGGCTTTTCGTCCAATCCTTGGATGGAGATACTCAAAAGTGGTTCAAATATCTTGCTAATAACACAGTCACCACTTAGGAAGAAACGGAGAATTTCTTCACACTAAAATGGGGAGAGAAGAGGGACCACGTATATGTCCTCACAGATTTCAATTATCTTAAAAAGGGACACAATGAGGATGTAACAGAATTCATAAAGAGGTTCAATAAGCTCTATAATAATCTCCCTACTGAAATAAAGCCTCCCCAAGCAGCTGCTAAGGTGGTTTTCGCAGGAGATTTTGAACCAGATTTTGGGTTTACCCTGAGAGAAAGAAGATTCGCATCTATAGATCAGATCTAGACTGATGCATTGGAGGTAGAAGCAAACTTTTATTCTACTAGTAAATTAAAAAGGGAAGACAGAGTATGAAGCCAGAAGAAAGAGCAGGGAGGAGGCTTCCACTTCTAATCAAGAGAGGGAATCACAGGAGTACATAATCGAAGAAATGAATAAGTTGATCAAGAACCTCTCAAATAAGTTGGTGAAGCTTTAATTCAAGGCAAAGAATTCCTCTCCTCTTCCTAACCAAATGATCCCAAACCATGGGTTTAATCCTTAATACCGAAAGCCACCTCTACAGTTGTTGCAGTGGGAAAGAAAGGAGCAGCAACATCACATCCAACCCCCTCTATACCTGGAATAGGAAATGGAAGGACAGGCCAAAGAAGTCATAGGTAGATAAGAAGATCAATTCCTCGCTTACTCAGAAGATGAAGAAGGTAATCTCACCCTGCAAGAAGAGAAAGAAGAGAAGGAATCCCCCCTAGAGGATTGAGACATTGACAATTACAGCAGGCAGTTTGTGGATTTCATGCAAGCTCATCTCCATAAGAAGTATGACCTCAGGTCCTCCAGAAAGAGAACCCAAGTGCAAGAACAAAACGAAGAGCCAATACCAAGAGAAAAAACCCCCTCTAGTTCTACCTGCAAGGGGAAAAAGCCTTTAGAAGAATATTCCCATCATAAAGCCGTTGTGTCCACTTCCGCAAAGCAAGGCTCTAATCTTCCCGTAAACGAGAAGTCATCATCTGTAGCCTTGAACCTGCTTGACCACCCTAGAAAGCAGTCTAAATAATTCATTGCAAAAAAATCTCCCAAAGCCTTTAATCTCCAGAAAGAGCTAGAGAAGGTCAAGATTCTAGTTCCCCTGATCAAGCTCCTAACATAGCCTTCATACAAGGCCCAAGTGTCCAAATTCATGCAGCCCCATGGCGTAGGCTCTCTCTCTGATAGCCTTAATCTCCAAGAAGAAATACCCATGGTAGTTTTTGGCCCTCATGTAGAAGATCTGGACTCAGCCACTCCCCCATTCTATATGTCTCTAGTTATACATGACATGTTACTGCACAATTGCATGCTAGATTATGGGGCTTCACATAATCTATTTCCATTGTCTGTCACGGAGCAGTTGGGGTTGCAGATTACCAGACCTTTTAAAGATCTGTATTATTTTGATTCCAAGATGGTAAAGTGCTTGGACATGATAAAAGATATGGTAGTAAACTTACCCAGATTCCGGCCAAAAGTGTACTGATGGACATTGTTGTAGCTGATATCCCAGCTCATTTTGGAATGTTGTTGTCCAGATCGTGGGGATCCAAGATTAGAGGTCCATAAAACTGGACCTCACTTATGCCACTATTCCAGTATTTGGTGAGGAGGAAAGAATATTATAACATGAATCCATATTCGTGAAGATGGTCACCAAAGCCAATGGTTCAACAAATTCTCCGGTATATGGTAAGGAGGGGAATTGTCTTGTCTTATGCTCAAGGAGGGCGAAAATTTCGTGCAAGAAACAAAGATCTGTCCCCTAATACATAAGAATCCTATGAGCAGAGATAAAAACAAGATATGGACCTTGCAGTTTGATGGAGCTTACTCCCGAGAAGGAAACGGGGCTGGGGTACTCTTCATATCACCAAAAGAATGCTTGGTTCCCCTCTCCTTTAAGCTGGAATTCGAAGCCACAAGTAATGTGGTTGAATATGAAGCCATGTTGTTGGGGTTGCAGACAGCGCGGAACATGAACATACAAAACCTCAAGGTGTTTGGAGATTCATAGATTGTAGTGAGGAAACTCAGGAGCCAATGCCAAACTAAACACCCGCGGTGCAGAGCTTACAGGAATGAGGTATGGGATTTAGTTGAGAACTTATTTTCTAATTTTAACATTTAGTTCATGCTGAGAGATAAGAACAGAATGGCAAACTCACTAGTTTTGGCTGCTAGTAATTTCCACGCCAACCCCCCCCCTGCGGAATCCTTTGCTTAGATATGAGGTTGAAGTGTGATACCGCCCTTCTATTCCAGACAACATAAAGCACTGGAAAGTCTTCGAAGATGAATAGAAGGTCTAGAATTTTATGGAAATGGTAGGCAAGTTCTCAAATATGGTGATCGATTCAGTCCTTGAGGATGATAGTCAAGAGCCAAAAACCAGGTCGAAAGAGACATTGGCTCGACACCATGTTCTGCAATTAAAGGGAAATATCATCCCCATGGGGCTCATGCCATTGGAGAGATTGTTTGACAAGAATGATATCCTAGTAAACCCCAGCAAAATGACCCTCAACAAGCCTGTTAGGGATGTGAATATTGGGACAGAAGAAAATCTGAAGTTGGTCAAGATGTCAAAAGGGGTTCCTGAAGAATACCAAGGTCATTATCTCAGTCTGTTCCAATCATATAAAGACATATTTGCCTGGTCATACCAGGATCTTAATACTTTTGACATAGACATTATACAGCACAAAATACCTCTAAAATAAGACGCCAAGCCTCATAAGCAAAAGCTGAGACAGATCAACCCTCTTCTTCTCCCAATTATCGAGAAGGAAATAAATAATTTGTTGCATGCCAAGATCATTGTCCCTTTAAGATACTCCGAATGGGTGTTGAACCTAGTTCCTGTAAGAAAGAAGAATGGTGAAATCAGACTTTGCGTGGATTTTCGCAATCTGAACATAGCCTCACTCAAGGATAACTATCCCCTCCCAAAGATGGACCACATCCTACAAAAGGTGGTGGGATTCTCCTGCATGTCCATGATGGATGGCTTCTCAGGATATAATTAGGTGGCAGTGCTCCTGGAAGACCAAAAGAAGGCGACGTTCACCATGCCTTGGGGAACTTTCATGTACGCCTGAATTCCCTTTGGATTGATAAACATCGGTGCCACATTACAGTGTGTAATGGACATTTCTTTCATAAGAGAGCAAGAAACGTCTGCGGTGATTTACCTGGATGACATCACCATCTTTCAAAATATTGACGTTGAACACATAGAGCACCTTCAACGAACCTTTGATAAATGTCGTAGGTGTGGCCTATCACTGAATCCCCAAAAATCCATGTTTGCCTTGGAGGAAGGAAATTTACTGGGCCACATAGTAACTAAGGAGGGAGAGAAGATCGACCCTAAGCGAGTAGAGGTGATAAACGACATTCCCCTACCAAGAAAAAAAAAGGAAGTACAGGTGTTCTTAGGAAGAATAAATTTCCTCAGAAGGTTCATTCCCAACTATGCCAATATTATCCAAAACATCACTGGGATGTTGAAGAAGAATAGTGAAGTTAGATGGACTCCTGAATCTAGGGACTCTTTCAAAAGGATCAAACAGGCCTTTGCAGAAGCTCCAGTGATGGCCGATCCAGATTATGGGAAGTCATTCATGATTTTCTCTTTCGCCTCTCCTCACACCATAGTCGCAGTGCTTTTACATGAAAATGCCAAAGGGCATGAACAACCCATTGCGTTCTTCAGCCAAGTCCTACAAGACACCGAACTAAAATATGATATCTTGGAGAAGCAAGCTTATGCTCTGTTCAAATCTCTAAAGTTATTCCGGGTGTATGTGTTACAATCTTGTTGGAAATGTTGTCATTGATCGCAAAGGAAATGGAAAAGGGCTGAAACATCATTCAAGGGGCAGAAAGGCAGCAGAGACATCAGACGAAACAGAGACCAGAGACATCATAGGAAACAGAGACAAAGAGAGATAGAAAAATAAAGGCAAAGGAGAAGTCTAAAGAAAGGAAAAGGAGAAGTCAAAAAAGAAGCACTTGAAACAGCAACGAGGCAAAGAGAGCATGAGATATGAAGCAGAGACAGTTTTATAAAGGTAAGTTGATTGGAGATCTAGAGAGGCAGTAGAGGAGCTTCAGGAGTAAGGAACAACATCAGTCAAGGAGCATAGGTATTTGATTTGAGAAATTGGTTCTGACTGTGAGAACATATTATAGAAAGTATGAAAAGAATGTTGAAAAGTTACTTCTTATGCACTGTAAAATATCCCCCTCACTCTTGAGAAACTGTGTGTGAAAGGTTGTGCGAATGCCCTGCATATAATAAGTAATTCGGTGTTGATTGAGTAATTGTAATAAGGGTTAATGCAAATGGTTTGATTTATAAACAGTTCTGATGCACTGAGGATATATATTGTATCATTTGAATTGAATAAAATAAGGGTCAGTATAGATATTTGAAGATCCTCTGTTTCGAACTTAGATGTGTTGTATTGATCGAATAACTCTGAAATAAGGGCTCATTCGAGATTCTGCACATATATATCTGAAGGGTCGGAAGGATCGATGTCACAAAAGGAGAGGCGGAACCATAGTCAAATGCGTAGTGTGAATGGAGCTATGCGTAGTAACAAATGAAATCACAGCGGTGAAATGCGATGAATAGTTATATATATATATATCGAAAGGAGCGGAACAAGGCGAGGACGAAACCTGGAGTGGAGAACAGAACCATGACCAAGAGGAACAGTGACGGCGGTTTGGAGCGAAACCGTAGATTTCATTGCACCACCATCTGTCGGCAAGCGGTATTCCCGAATTCGCAGCGATTCCATAGAGCAACTGACACGCGTCCCTGAGCGAATTGGAAAATCATTGTTTAAAGTGTGCCATCGCATGTTATACATCGACTGAAGATGCCGAGCGATATTGATATAGACCGTTGATCTAGAGGCTCGACATCTAACGGTGATCGTTCGCTGGACTTGGCCGAAGTTTAATGAAAAAGCCCGGAGGTTAACTAAGGTACGGTGCGTGCGGTTGATTGGTCTTTTGGTTGTATTGTGGGCCCGGGGCGGAGATATATGAAATGAATCTGGTTTATTAACTGTAGTACAAGGCCCGATGGAAAATATTAATGATGTTTATTAAGGTTTGTCAGGTTATTAAAATAAGGTGGAAGACTAAGGTTTCAAATCTATAAAAGATTGCCCGATTATCGTTGGACTCCGTTGTAATGGTTCCAATATTAAAGAATGTTGTAATATATATATAGATATATTACATATAATGGAATATGTGAACGTGGGTCAATATATGTACATGCCAAAGGTCAATTAATATGGTTTTAATAGCCAAAGTATTATGCGCCTTATATGCAAAAGCCCAAACCATACATATATATATATATATATGGTGCGCAATATATATAAAGGAAGGGTGCAATGCATCGTGGACCCGGAGCCAAAGGACGATATACATTTATACACTGTGCTAAATTCATAAGGTTGGGTTTTTAGTATGGTTTGACCACAGTTTTGAAGATGCCGAGAGTTGGTTTATACACAAAGGACCATGGATATGATACGCATTGGTTGAAACTGTACAGCAGTTATATAACTGCAATGAACTGGGAACTGAATAAAAGTGAAAACGAAATAGAGAGTGGGGTTGGACGTATGAGGAAGAAGAGAGGAAGACAAGAGTGCTATTCGGAATATACACTGTAATTGAATGAAATTTTTTAACTATTTATATTGTCTGTGATGTAATTGGCAAGTCTCCAGAGAAATATAAAATCCCACTATAAAGTTGAAATGGTACAATTTCTTTGAGTAAATTGATAAAAGAGAAGAAAATGCAGAATTGAAGATAAAGAAATAATCAAGCAGATATGAATATTGGAGTGCAGTAAAAGAAATCAAAGGTATAGAACAGAGCTGATATTCAAGTTAAATCAGCAAACGTTTCTTTATGAAAAAGAGGGAGTTGAAGCTTCCTTGCAAGTTGTAGCTTGCAGAATTTGAGGTTGGAGCCTCCTGTAGGTTGGTGCTTACAGAAAACCAGTGGTGAGAGGGAGTTGGAGCGTGCCTTTGCATCACAACAATAATAAGATGTGGTTTTCTCCCTTTATGGGTTTCCACTTATATCTGGTGTCTTTGTGCATGTGTTGATGTGATTTATCTAATCTGCTTAATACTTGTTGCTCACATATTAAGACTGTTGTTACATTAACAAATTTTTTTGATACTTGTTGCTCACTAATAAATATTGCTCACATATTAAGTTGATGATGAAGTAAAGGTGTAAATAAGTTAAAGAGAAAAGTTTTAAAAGTCCATGTATGTGTTAAACTGATTCACCCCCCCTTCTCAGTTTAACTAAGGGTTCAACAATTGGTATCAGAGCAGGTTCCTTTTTTTTTATAGCGGTTTAACAACTGAAAGGAGATCCTAGGTTCTTGAGATGGCTAGTCAAGAAGGATCCTCAACGAAAAAATCCCCTTTTTTCACTGGTGCAAATTATGCCTTCTAGAAAATCAGAATGAGAACATACATAATGTCCTTAGGAGTAGAAGTTTGGGTTGCTGTGGAATTTGGATATGACTCTAAGGCAAATGTCTCAGAGAAAGAATCCAAACAAGATTTTGTGGCTAATGCAAAGGCAATGAATGCAATCTTGAATGGACTTTGTGAGGCAGATTTTATCAAAGTAATGCACAGCGAGACTGATAAAGAAATGTGGGAAACTCTAGAAAATATTCATGAGGGAGACAAAAAAGTGAAGACAGCTAAACTTCAAGTCTATAGAGCCCAGTTTGAAAATTTAAAGATGAATGATGATGAAGATATTGCTAGTTTCTTTTTAAGAGTTGTAGAAATCGTCAATAATATGAAAGCAATAGGTGAAACCATGCAAGAATGTGTAATTGTTCAAAAGATCCTAAGATATTTTCCATCTAGTTTTAATCCCAAGGTCTCTACCATAGAAGAAACAGCAGATTGGGAAACCTTGACCATGAATCAGCTTCTTGGAAAACTAACATTGTATGAGATGAGACTACCACAGAAGAAGTCAAATGTAAGGGAGGCAGCTTTTAAGGCAGAGAAGAAGAAAGAAGAAAAAGATGAGATAGGCTCCTGTTCTGATGAAGAAGAGGCCAAATTCATCAGGAAACTAGATAAAGGCTCAGGTAAGTATAAAGGTAAACTTCCATCTAAATGTTTCAATTGTGGAAGATTTGGACAGTATGCTTCTAAATGTCCTTATAAGAAAACTAAGAATCAGGCTCAGGAATCAGAGAATACCATATCTAAGAACTGGCAGAAAGGGAAGAGATTCAATAGAAAATCTTTCTATGCTCAGCAAGACAGCAGTGCATCAGAAGACTCAACTGAATTCTCAAGTGAAGAAGGAACATCAGAATTTGTTTTAATGGCTATAGAAGAGCTGGAAGAATGTCTTTTAGAAGATGAGGAAGAAGGTGAAGTGGACCTTGAGGGGGAGCTAAGAAGTGCCTTGGAGGAAATTGACAGACTAAAACTGAAGTGCAGAAAACAGAAAGACATTCTTCTCAAATACGTGAGAGAGGAACAAAATTCAGAATTCCTCATTCAGTTGAAAGTAGAGCTTGAATAAGCCAAGAAGATAGAAGATATTTTATTTAAGCAGATTAAGGATAAAACTCAGGAACAAGAGAATATGGAAGTAGAAGTATTGAGCCTAAGAAAGAAATTAGAAAAGGCCCAAAGAGAACTATTAATGAATACACCTCTAATGAAAGGCTCTGGGCAGTTGGACCAGATTCTAAATGCACAAAGGTCACCTCTGATAAAAACTGGGATAGGCTATGAAGGAGAATCAAGCAAAGGAAAAGGAAAAGAAAACAAAAATATTATTTTTGTAAAAGAAGATGAGAATATCCAAGCAGCTTACAAGATTTCAAAGGAAGAAGAATCCTGCAATAAAGTAGATAAAAATCAGGAGGAAGCTCAAATGACAAAGGATGAAGGAAATAAATTGTCAACTGAAAAAACCTTGCATACTCCTGAATATGTCAAATTTGGAAGTCATCAAAGGAGATTTTTTCCTTCCATGAAAAATGCTACTTGTTATTCCTGTCACAAATTAGGACACACTACTGCATATTGTTATGCAAGAAGAATAAATACAAACCAGCAAAGGATGCAACAGTAAAAAGTTTTACTCAAGCAGGAAGATGGAGAAGACAACCTTTTATCAGGTATGAAAATTGTTTTTATGGATACTGTTTTTATTGTAATTATTTTGGCCATAAAATCATAGAATGCAGGAAATATGAACAAAGTCTGTTGTTCAAAACCTCAAGAAGGTTTATGAATCATGGAGAGTTTATTCCTACTTATAAACCTGCTAAGGATATATCCAAATGTTGTGTATGCAATAAAAGTGGACATATGTCTTCCAAATGTTCTCTAAGAGAGTGTAGTTCACCATCTCTGAAAAGATACCAAGCAAGAGGATGCTTGCAGTGGAAAAAGAAAGTAAATAAGTGTGATTTGGCTCTAATAGCACAAGATCTAAAAAGCTAGTGGTATTTGGATAGCGGTTGCTCAAAGCATATGTCAGGAGATAGAAGCAAGTTTATAACCTTTGACGAGAAGAAATCTGGAAATGTTACTTTTGGAAATGATAAAGCAGGAAAGATCAAAGGAAGAGGCTCAGTCAGTCTGGACAATGGTAAAGGAAAACCCAGGATGTACTATTTGTGGATGGGCTGAAAGAAAATCTGTTGAGTGTTAGTCAAATGTGTGATAAAGGCTGTGCATTTCTTTTTAGAGCTCAAGACTGTGAAGTAAGATCAAGCACCACTGGAAAAACCCTGATCAAAGGTGTTCGAATGGAAAGCAATGTCTATGTAGTAAAAGAAGAAAATGAAGCATGTCATCTTAGCAAATTTGAGGAGTCTTGGTTATGGCATAGGAGATTGGGACACCTAAGCTTTGATCATATCATAAGTCTAAGCAAAAAGAATGCAGTCAGAGATATGCCAGTCATCAAGAAGCCTTCAAATACAATATGTAAATCTTGTCAACTAGGTAAGCAGATCCGTATATCCTTTAAAACCAAAGAGAAGTTATCTTCAAGCACACCTCTTCAACTTGTTCACATGGATTTGTGTGGGCCTTCGAGAACTAAAACACCAAGTGGAGAATCCTATTTCATGCTAATAATAGATGATTTTTCTAGATTGACATGGGTTGCATTTCTCAAACACAAATCAAAAGCATTTGAGAAATTCAAAATATTCATGGCTTTGGCAGAAAATCAAACAGGATGCAAGCTAAAGTGCATCAGATGAGACAGAGGAGGTGAATTTACAGATTATGTTTTTGCAGACCTGTGCAATGAGCATGGCATAAAGAAACAGTTCACAATTGCAAGAACACCTCAGCAAAACAGAGTGGCAGAGAGACTGAACAGGTCTGTACAACAGATTGCCAGAGCCATGATGCAAGAAAGTAACATTCCTCAAACCTTTTGGGCAGAAGCAGTACACACATTTGTGCATATCCTAAACAAAATGCATTTAAGACCAAACAGCGACAAGACTCCTTATGAATTATGGCATGGTAAACCTGCATTAATCAAGCATTTTAGAGTTTTTGGAAGTAAGTGTTTTATAAAAAATAATGATGAAAATTTGGGAAAGTTTGATGCAAGAGCAGATGAAGGAATATTCTTAGGATATGCATCTAAGAGTAAAGGTTACAGGTGCTACAACAAAATACTTCACAAAATTGTAGAAAGTATTGATGTAATATTTGATGAAGAATTATCAGACAAGTTAAGAAGTACAGATTGCAGCAAACCTCCGGAAGTTCATGAAGAAGAGAATCAAGATGATGATGAAATAAACAAGTCAATAGAAGATACAGATCTAAAATCAAAAAGCTCCTCCAGATACATTCAGAAGAATCATCCAGAAGATCAAATCATTGGGGACAAAAGTGTAGGTGTACAGACAAGAAGACAGTTAACTGAACAGACTGAAGAGGTATACCTCGCAATGTTGTCACAAATATAGCCAAAGAATTTTGAAGAAGCCAACAAAGACAAACATTGGGTGAATGCCATGAATGAAGAGTTGGACCAAATTGAGAAGAACAACACTTGGGAACTAGTTCCAAGACCCAGTGAGAAAAATGTCATTGGCTCAAAATGGGTATTCAAAAATAAGATGAATGAACAAGGACAGGTAATCAGGAATAAATCTAGACTTGTGTGCAAGGGATATTCACAGGTTGAAGGACTTGATTATGATGAAACGTTTGCCCTTGTAGCTATAATGGAAGCTATCAGATTGTTTTTAGCTTTTTCTTGCTATCATGACTTCAAGGTATATCAAATGGATGTGAAGTCTGCCTTCCTAAATGGAGATTTAGAGGAAGAAGTCTACATGGAGAAACCGGAAGGGTTCTCCTTAACAGATAATGTAGACTATGTTTGTAGATTAAAGAAAGCATTATATGGGCTGAAACAAGCTCCTCGGGCATGGCATTCAAGGCTGGAAAAATACTTGCAAAAACAAGGGTTCAAGAAAGGGGGAGTAGACAACAACTTGAACATAAAATCAAAGGAAGGTGAACTTTTGATTGCAGTAGTGTATGTAGATGATATCATGTTTGGAAGCAGCAAAGATGAATTAACAAAAGGATTTGCTGAAGAGATGAAATCAGAATTTGAAATGTCTATGATTTGAGAGCTTACCTCTATTTAGGACTACAAATTCAACAAAAGAGCACAGGCACATTTATCTCACAAGAAAAATACTTAAAAGAGATGCTGAAAAGATTTAAAATGGAGGACTGCAAACCTGTGTCAACTCCAATGACTACTAGATGCAAGCTTTGTGCAGATGATGGAACAACTGATGTAGATCAAAAACTTTACAGATCCATGGTTGGAAGTCTGTTATATCTAACAGATTCTAGACCGAACATTGTGCTGGCTAAAGGACTTGTGGCAAGATATCAAGCAGCACCAAAACAAAATCACTTACTAACAATTAAAAGAATATTCAGATATCTACAAGGGACTGCACATTATGGGCTATGGTATCCAAAAGGCAAAAAATTCATTTTGACAGCATATACAGATGCAGATTGGGCCAGCTGTGTTGATGACAGGAAAAGCACAAGTGGAGGTGCATTCTGTTTAGGAGAGAGTCTGGTGGCATGGCTAATCAAGAAACAAACATTTATTTCTCTATCCACAGCAGAAGCAGAATACATAGCAGCAGCAACGTGTTGTACACAAGTCATATGGATGAAGCAAACCCTCCAAGACATGAAGGTAAGCATTCATGAGCCTATTTCAATCAAATTTGATAATACAAGTGCTATAAGTATTTCGAAAAATCATGTGCTTCATTCAAAAACTAAACATATTCCAATCAATTATCATTTTCTCAAAGAACAAGTAGCTCAAAAAGTAGTAAATTTGCAATATGTGCCAACAAAAGAACAGACAGCAGATATATTTACAAAACCTCTTGCTAGAGAAGCATTTGAATATTTGAGAGATAGACTAGGGGTATTATCTGTAGATACTACTCTCTGATATGAAGAGAAAGCACAGTTTCAGGGGGAGAACAAAAACGACAATATCATTCCAGGGGAAGATCAGCCAGTAAGGGAAAGCATAAAACAGGTCCTCCAGATCAAAAGCTTGTGGAAAGAGCACATCCAGCATAACAGAGTCAATGAAAAGGCTACAGAGTAACTCAGACAGAGGACATGCAGAAAGAAAACTAGGAAATGAGCAACCCTTTGCCATTGATGTCAAAGGGGGAGGAAAAGCAACAGAGTTGCAAAGTGCTTCTAAAAAAGTGGTTATTGCCATCAATGCCAAAAGGGGAGACTGTTGGAAATGTTGTCATTGATGGCAAAGGAAATGACAAAGGGCTGAAACATCATTCAAGGGGCAGAAATGCGGCAGAGACATCAGAGGAAACAGAGACCAGAGACATCAGAGGAAACAGAGACAAAGAGAGATAGAAAAATAAAGGCAAAGGAGAAGTCTAAAGAAAGGCAAAGGAGAAGCACTTGAAACAGCAACAAGGCAAAGAGAGCATGAGATATGAAGCAGAGACAGTTTTAGAAAGGTCAGTTGATTGGAGATCTGGAGAGGCAGCAGAGGAGCTTCAGGAGCAAGGAACAACATTAGTCAAGGAGTAGAGGTATTTGATTTGAGAAACTGGTTCTGAGTGTGAGAACATATTATAGAAAGTATGAAAAGAATGTTGAAAAGTTACTTCTTATGCACTGTAAAATATCCCCCTCACTCTTGAGAAACTGTGTGTGAAAGGTTGTGCGAATGCCCTGCATATAATAAGGAATTCGATGTTGATTGAGTAATTATAATAAAGGTTAATAGAAAATGATTGATTACAAACAGTTCTATGATCATGTGAGATATATTGTATCATTTTATGATTAAACAGAATAAGGGATGGTGTAATAGATATCGAGAAGATCTCTGTTCCGAACACCAGATGTGTTGTGATGATGATAACTTTCTGAAATAAGACATTGGATTCTTTTTACATATATCTCATTTGAAGGAGGCGGAAGGATCGATGTCACAAAAGGAAGCGGAGTTAGTCAAACCTGCGGTGTAGATGGGTATGAAATGACAACGAGATGAAATCACAGCGGTGAAATGCGATGAATAGTTATATATATATCGAAAGGAGAAGAACACATAAAAGAGCGGAACAAGGCGAGGACGGAACCTGGAGTGGAGAACAGAACCGTGACCGAGAGGAACAGTGACAGAGGTTTGGAGCGAAAACATGGGTTTCATCGCACCACCATCTATCGGCAAGCGGTATTCCCGAATTCGCAGTGATTCCATAGAGCCACTGACACGCGTCCCTGAGCGAATTGGAAAACCACCATTTAAAGTCCGCCATCGCACGTTATACATCAACTGAAGATGTCGAGCGATATTGATATAGACCGTTGATCTAGAGGCTCGACATCTAACGATGATCGTTTGCTGGACTTGGCCGAAGTTTAATGAAAAAGCCCGGAGGTTAACTAAGGTACGGTGCGTGCGGTTGATTGGTCTTTTGGTTGTATTGTGGGCCCAGGGTGGATATATATGAAATGAATCTGGTTTATTAACTATAGTACAAGGTCTGAAGGAAAATATTAATGATGTTTATTAAGGTTTGTCGGGTTATTAAAATAAGGTGGAAGACTAAGGTTTCAAATCTATAAAAGAATGCCCGATTATCGTTGGACTCTGTTGCAATGGTTCCAATATTAAAAAACGTTGTAATATATATATAGATATATTACGTATAATGGAATATGTGAACGTGGGTCAATATATGTACATGCCGAAGGTCAATTAATATGGTTTTAATAGCCAAGGTATTATGCGCCTTATATGCAAAAGCCCAAACCATATATATATATACGGTGTGCAATATATATAAAGGCAGGGTGCAATGCATCGTGGACCCAGAGCCAAAGGACGATATACATTTATACAATGTGCTAAAGTCATAAGGTTGGGTTTTTATTATGGTTTGACCACAGTTTTGAAGATGACGAGAGTTGGTTTATACACAAAGGACCATGGATATGATACGCGTTGGTTGAAACTATACAGCAGTTATATAACTGAAATGAATTGGGAACTGAATAAAAGTGAAAACGAAATAGAGAGTGGGGTTGGATGTATGAGGAAGAAGAGAGGAAGAGAAGAGTGCTATTAGGAATATACACCGTAATTGAATGAAATTTTTTAACTGTTTATATTTTCTGTGATGTAATTGGCAAGTCTCCAGAGAAATATAAAATCCCACTATAAAGTTGAAATGGTACATTTTCTCTGAGTAAATTGATAAAAGAGAAGAAACTGCAGAATTGAAGATAAAGAAATAATCAAGAAGATATGAAGATTGGAGTGCAGTAAAAGAAATCAAAGGTACAGAACAGAGCTGATATCCAAGTTAAATCAGCAAATGTTTCTTTATGAAAAAGAGGGAGTTGAAGCTTCCTTGCAAGTTGTAGCTTGCACAATTTGAGTTTGGAGCCTCCTGTAGGTTGGTGCTTACAGAAAACCAGTGGTGAGAGGGATTCGGAGCTTGCCTTTGCATCACAACAATAATAAGATGTGGTTTTCTCCCTTTATGGGTTTCCACTTATATCTGGTGTCTTTGTGCATGTGTTGATGTGATTTATCTAATCTCGCTAATACTTGTTGCTCACATATTAAGACTCGGGTTGCTACATTAACAAATCGCTTCGATACTACGCTCACTAATAAAGATTGCTAACATATTAAGTCGTATCATGAAGTAAAGGTAAATAAGTTTTAAGAGAAAACTTTAAAAGTCCATGTATGTGTTAAACTGACCACCCCCTCTCGCTTAACTAAGGTTCAACAATTGGCACGAGCGCGTGCCCTTTTTTAATAGCTAGCTTAACAACCTAGCTCCTTATAAGTTCTTGAGACTGTTCTTGAGATGGCTAGTCAAGAAGGATCCTCAACGAACAAAGCCCATTTTTTCACTGGTGAAAATTATGCCTTCTGGAAAATCAGAATGAGAACATACATAATGTCCTTAGGAGTAGAATTTTGGGCTGTTGTGGAATTTGGATATGAATCTAAGGCAAATGTCTCAGAGAAAGAAGCCAAACAAGGTTTTTTGGCTAATGCAAAGGCAATGAATGCAATCTTGAATGGACTGTGTGAGGCAGAGTTCATCAAAGTAATGCACAGCGAGACTGCTAAAGAAATGTGGGAAACTCTAGAAAATATTCATGAGGGAGACGAAAAAGTGAAGACAGCTAAACTTCAAGTCTATAGAGCCCAGTTTGAAAATTTAAAGATGAATGATGATGAAGATATTGCTAGTTTCTTTTTAAGAGTTGCAGAAATTGTCAATAATATGAAAGCACTAGGTGAAACCATGCAAGAATGTGTAATTGTTCAAAAGATCCTAAGATCTTTGCCATCTAGTTTTAATCCCAAGGTCTCTGCCATAGAAGAAACAGCAGATTGGGAAACCTTAACAGTGAATCAGCTTCTTGGAAAACTAACAACGTATGAGATGAGACTACCACAGAAGAAGTCAAATGTAAGGGAGGTAGCTTTTAAGGCATAGAAGAAGAAAGAAGAAAAAGATGAGATAGGCTCCTGTTCTGATGAAGAAGAGGCCAAATTCATCAGGAAGTTGGATAAAGGCTCAGGTAAGTATAAAGGTAAACTTCCATTTAAATGTTTCAATTGTGGAAGAGTTGGATATTATGCTTCTAAATATCCTTATAAGAAAACTAAGAATCAGGCTCAGGAATTAGAGAAGACCATATCTAAGAACTAGTAGAAAGGGAAGAGATTCAATAGAAAATCTTTATATGCTCAGCAAGACAGCAGTGCATCAGAAGACTCAACTGAATTCTCAAGTGAAGAAGGAACATCAGAATTTGTTTTAATGGCTATAGAAGAGTTGGAAGAATGTCTTTTAGAAGATGAGAAATAAGGTGAAGTGGACCTTGAGGGGGAGCTAAGAAGTGCCTTGGAGGAAATTGACAGACTAAAACTAAAGTGCAGAAAACAAAAATACATTCTTCTCAAATACATGAGAGAGGAACAAAATTCAGAAGCCCTCATTCAGTTGAAAGTAGAGGTTGAAGAAGCCAAGAAGATAGAAGATATTTTACTTAAGCATATTAAGGATAAAAATCAGGAACAAGAGAAGTTGGAAGTAGAAGTAGTGAGCCTAAGAAAGAACTTAGAAAAGGCCCAAAGAGAAATATTAATGAATACACCTCTAATGAAAGGCTCTGGGCAGTTGGACCAGATTCTAAATGCACAAAGGTCACCTCTGATAAAAACTGGGAGAGGCTATGAAGGAGAATCAAGCAAAGGCAAAGGAAAAGAAAACAAAAATATTATTTTTGTAAAAGCAGATGAGAATATCCAAGTAGCTCAGAAGATTTCAAAGGAAGAAGAATTCTGCAATAAAGTAGATAAAAATCAGGAGGAAGCTCAAATGACAAAGGATGAAGGAAATAAACTGTCAATTGAAAAAACCTTGCATACTCCTGAATATGTCAAATTTGGAAGTCATCAAAGGAGATTTTTTCCTTCTACGAAAAATGCTACTTGTTATTCCTGTCACAAATTAGGACACATTGCTGCATATTGTTATGCAAGAATAATAAATACAAACCAGCAAAGGATGCAGACAGTAAAAAGTTTTACTCAAGCAGGAAGATGGAAAAGACAACCTTTTATCAGGTATGCAAATTGTTTTTATGGATACTATTTTTGTTGTAATGATTTTGGCCATAAAATCATAGAATGCAGGAAATATGAACAAAGTCTGTTGTTCAAAACCTCAAGAAGGTTTATGAATCATGGAGAGTTTATTCCTACTTATAAACCTGCTAAGGATATATCCAAATGTTGTGTATGCAATAAAAGTGGACATATGTCTTCAAAATGTTCTCTAAGAGAGTGTAGTTCACCATCTCAGAAAAGATACCAAGCAAGAAGATGCTTGCAATGGAAAAAGAAAGTAAATAAGTGTGATTTGGCTCTAATAGCTCAAGATCTAAAAATCTAGTGGTATTTGGATAGCGGTTGCTCAAATCATATGTCAGGAGATAGAAGCAAGTTTATAACCTTTGACGAGAAGAAATCTGGAAATGATAAAGCAGGAAAGATCAAAGGAAGAGGCTCAGTTAGTCTGGACAATGGTAGAGGAAAAGCCCAGGATGTATTATTTGTGGATGGGCTGAAAGAAAATCTGTTGAGTGTTAGTCAAATGTGTGATAAAGGCTGTGAAGTTCTTTCTAGAGCTCAAGACTGTGAAGTAAGATCAAGCACCACTGGAAAAACCCTGATCAAAGGTGTTCGAATGGAAAGCAATGTCTATGTAGTAAAAGAAGAAAATGAAGCATGTCATCTTAGCAAATTTGAGGAGTCTTGGTTATGGCATAGGAGATTGGGACACCTAAGCTTTGATCATATCATAATTCTAAGCAAAAAGAATGCAATCAGAGATATGCCAGTCATCAAGAAGTCTTCAGATACAGTATGTAAATCTTGTTAGCTAGGTAAGCAAATCCGTATATCCTTTAAAACCAAAGAGAATTTATCTACAAGCAGACCTCTTCAACTTGTTCACATGGATTTGTGTGGGCCTTCGAGAACTAAAACACGAAGTGGAGAATCCTATTTCATGCTAATAATAGATGATTTTTCTAGAATGACATGGGTTGCATTTCTCAAACACAAATCAGAAGCATTTGAGAAATTCAAAATATTCAAGGCTTTGGCAGAAAATCAAACATGATGCAAGCTAAAGTGCATCAGATGAGACAGAGGAGGTGAATTTATAGATTATGTTTTTGTAGACCTGTGCAATGAGCATGGCATAAAGCAACAGTTCACAATTGCAGGAACACCTCAGCAAAACGGAGTGGCAAAGAGATAGAACGGGTCTGTACAACAAATTGCCAGAGCCATGATGCAAGAAAGTAACATTCCTCAAACCTTTTGGGCAGAAGCAGTACACACAGCTGTGCATATCCTAAACAAAGCGCATTTAAGACCAAACAGCGACAAGAATCCTTATGAATTATGGCATGGTAAACCTGCATCAATCAAGCATTTTAGATTTTTTGGAAGTAAGCGTTTTATAAAAAATAATGATGAAAATTTGGGAAAGTTTGATGCAAGAGCAGATGAAGGAATATTCTTAGTATATGCATCTAAGAGTAAAGGTTACAGGTTCTACAACAAAATACTTCACAAAATTGTAGAAAGTATTGATGTAAGATTTGATGAAGAATTATCAGACAAGTTAAGAAGCACAGATTGCAGCAATCCTCCGGAAGTTCATGAAGAAGAGAATCAAGATGATGATGAAATAAACAAGTCAATAGAAGATACAGATCTAAGATCAAAAAACTCCTCCAGATACATTCAGAAGAATCATCCAGAAGATCAAATCATTGGGGACAAAAGTGTAGGTGTACAGACAAGAAGACAGTTAACTGAACAGACTGAAGAGGTATACCTCGCAATGTTGTCACAAATAGAGCCAAAGAAGTTTGAAGAAGCCAGCAAAGACAAACATTGGGTGAATGCCATGAATGAAGAGTTGGACCAAATTGAGAAGAACAACACTTGGGAACTAGTTCCAGGACCCAGTGAGAAAAATGTCATTGGCTCAAAATGGGTATTCAAAAATAATATGAATGAACAAGGACAGGTAATCAAGAATAAAGCTAGACTTGTGTGCAAGGGATATTCACAGGTTGAAGGACTTGATTATGATGAAATGTTTGCCCCTGTAGCTAGAATGGAAGCTATCGGATTGTTTTTAGCTTTTTCTTGCTATCATGACTTCAAGGTATATCAAATGGATGTGAAGTTTGCCTTCCTGAATGGAGATTTAGAGGAAGAATTCTACATGGAGCAACCGGAAGGGTTCTCCTTAACAGATAATGTAGACTATGTTTGTAGATTAAAGAAAGCATTATATGGGCTGAAACAAGCTCCTCGGGCATGGTATTCAAGGCTGGACAAATACTTGCAAAAACAAGGGTTCAAGAAAGGGGGAGTAGACAGCAACTTGTACATAAAATCAAATGAAGGTGAACTTTTGATTGTAGTAGTGTATGTAGATGATATCATGTTTGGAAGCAGCAAAGATGAATTAACAAAAGGATTTTCTGAAGAGATGAAATCAGAATTTGAAATGTCTCTAATTGGAGAGCTTACCTTCTATTTAGGACTACAAATTCAACAAAAGTGCACAGGCACATTTATCTCACAAGAAAAATACTTAAAAGAGATGTTGAAAATATTTAAAATGGAGGACTGCAAACCTGTGTCAACTCCAATGACTACTGGATGCAAGCTTTGTGCATATGATGGAACAGTTGATGTAGATCAAAAACTTTACAGATCCATCGTTGGAAGTCTGTTATATCTAACAGATTCTAGACCGGACATTGTGCTGGCTGTAGGACTTGTGGCAACATATCAAGCAGCAACAAAACAAAATCACTTACTAGCAATTAAAAGAATATTCAGATATCTACAAGGGACTGCACATTATGGGCTATGGTATCCAAAAGGCAAAAACTTCATTTTGACAGCATATACAGATGCAGATTGGGCTAGCTGTGTTGATTACAGGAAAAGCACAAGTGGAGGTGCATTCTATTTAGGAGAGAGTCTGGTGGCATGGCTAAGCAAGAAACAAACATTTATTTCTCTATCCACAGCAGAAGCATAATACATAGCAGCAACAACATGTTGTACACAAGTCATGTGGATGAAGCAAACCCTCCAAGACATGAAGGTAAACATTGATGAGCCTATTTCAATCAAATGTGATAATACAAGTGCTATAAGTATTTCTAAAAATCATGTGCTTCATTCAAAAACTAAACATATTCCAATCAAGTATCATTTTCTCAGAGAACAAGTATCTCAAAAAGTAGTAAAGTTGGAATATGTGCCAACAAAAGAACAGACAGTAGATATATTTACAAAACCTCTTGCTAGAGAAGCATTTGAATATTTGAGAGATAGACTAGGGGTAGTATCTGTAGATACTACTCTTTGATATGAAGAGAAAACACAGTTTCAGGGGGAGAATAGAAACGACAATATCATTCCAGGGGAAGATCAACCAGTAAGGAAATCATAAAACAGGTCCTCCAGATCAAAAGCTTGTGGAAAGAGCACATCCAGCATAACAGAGTCAATGAAAAGGCTACAGAGTAACTCAGAGAGAGGAAATGCAGAAAGCACACTAAGAAATGAGCAACCCTTTTCCATTGATGTCAAAGGGGGAGGAAAAGCAAAAAGGGGCTTCTATAAGGCAAACAGAGGAAGAATATTGCCATCAATGCCAAAGGGGGAGACTGTTGGAAATGTTGTCATTGATGGCAAAGGAAATGACAAAGGGCTGAAACATCATTCAAGGGGCAGAAAGTCAGCAGAGACATCAGAGGAAACAGAGACCAGAGACATCAGAGGAAACAGAGACAAAGAGAGATAGAAAAAGGAAGGCAAAGGAGAATTCTAAATAAAGGCAAAGGAGAAGTCAAAGGAGAAGCACTTGAAACAGCAACAAGGCAAAGAGAGCATGAGATATGAAGCAGAGACAGTTTTAGAAAGGTCAGTTGATTGGAGATCTGGAGAGGCAGCAGAGGAGCTTCAGGAGCAAGGAACAACATCAGTCAAGGAGCAGAGGTATTTGATTTGAGAAACTGGTTCTGAGTGTGAGAACATATTATAGAAAGTATGAAAAGAATGTTTAAAAGTTACTTCTTATGCACTGTAAAATATCCCCCTCACTCTTGAGAAACTGTGTGTGAAAGGTTGTGTGAATGCCCTGCATATAATAAGGAATTCGGTGTTGATTGAGTAATTGTAATAAGGGTTAATGAAAATGGTTTGATTTATAAACAGTTCTGATGTGCTGAGAATATATATTGTATCATTTGAATTGAATAAAATAAGGGTCATATATATATCTAAAGATCCTTTGTTCTGAACTTAGATGTTTTGTATTGATCGAATAACTCTGAAATAAGGGCTCATTCGAGATTCTGCACATATATATCTGAAGAGTCATATGGACTAGTCACAAAAGGAGAGGTGGAAACATAGTCAAATGTGCAAGGTGAATGAGCTAAGTGCTACAATGTATGAAATCACAGAGGTGAAATGCGATGAATAGTTATATATATATATATATATATATATATATATATATATATATATCGAAAGGAGCGGAACACATAAAAGAGCGGAACAAGGCGAGGACGGAACCTGGAGTGGAGAACGGAACCGTGACCGAGAGGAACAGTGACAGCGGTTTGGAGCGAAACCGTGGGTTTCATCGCACCACCATCTGTCGGCAAGCGGTATTCCCGAATTCACAGCGATTCCATAGAGAAACTGACACGCGTCCCTAAGCGAATTGGAAAACCACCGTTTAAAGTGTGCCATTGCACGTTATACATCGACTGAAGACGCCGATCGATATTGATATAGACCGTTGATCTAGAAGCTCGACATCTAACGGTGATCGCTCGCTGGACTTGGCCGAAGTTTAATGAAAGAGCCCGGAGGTTAACTAAGGTACGGTGCGTGCGGTTGACTGGTCTTTTGGTTGTATTGTGGGCCCAGGGCGGAGATATATGAAATGAATCTGGTTTATTAACTGTAGTACAAGGTCCGATGGAAAATATTAATGATGTTTATTAAGGTTTGTCGGGTTATTAAAATAAGGTGGAAGACTAAGGTTTCAAATCTATAAAAGATTGCCTAATTATCGTTGGACTCCGTTGTAATGGTTCCAATATTAAAGAATGTTGTAATATATATATAGATATATTACGTATAATGGAATATGTGAATGTGGGTCAATATATGTACATGCCGAAGGTCAATTAATATGGTTTTAATAGCCAAAGTATTATGCACCTTATATGCAAAAGCCCAAACCATATATATATATATATATATATAGTGCGCAATATATATAAAGGCAGGGTGCAATGCATCATGGCCTTAGAGCCAAAGGACGATATACATTTATACACTGTGCTAAAGTCATAAGGTTGGGTTTTTATTATGGTTTGACCACAATTTTGTAGATGCCGACAGTTGGTTTATACACAAAGGACCATGGATATGACACACGTTGGTTGAAACTGTACAACAGTTATATAACTGCAATGAACTGGGAACTAAATAAAAGTGAAAACGAAATAGAGAGTGGGGTTGGACGTATGAGGAAGAAGAGAGGAAGAGAAGAGTGCTATTCGGAATATACATTGTAATTGAATGAAAGTTTTTAACTGTTAATATTGTCTGTGATGTAATTGGCAAGTCTCCAGAGAAATATAAAATCCCACTATAAAGTTGAAATGGTACATTTTCTCTGAGTAAATTGATAAAAGAGAAGAAAATGCAGAATTGAAGATAAAGAAATAATCAAGCAGATATGAATATTGGATTGCAGTAAAAGAAATCAAAGGTACAGAAAAGAGCTGATATCCAAGTTAAATCAGCAAATGTTTCTTTATGAAAAAGAGGGAGTTGAAGCTTCCTTGCAAGTTGTAGCTTGCAGAATTTGAGGTTGGAGCCTCCTGTAGGTTGGTGCTTACAGAAAACCAGTGGTGAGAGGGAGTCGGAGCTTGCCTTTGCATCACAACAATAATAAGATTTGGTTTTCTCCCTTTATGGGTTTCCACTTATATCTGGTGTCTTTGTGCATGTGTTGATGTGATTTATCTAATATGCTTAATACTTGTTGCTCACATATTAAGACTGTTGTTACATTAACAAATCTGTTTGATACTTGCTACTCACTAATAAAGATTGCTCACATATTAAGTTGATCATGAAGTAAAGGTGTAAATAAGTTTTAAGAGAAAAGTTTTAAAATTCCATGTATGTGTTAAACTGATTCACCCCCCCCTCTCAGTTTAACTAAGGGTTCAACAAATCTGCCATAATCACCTATGTCCCCACAGCAGCGGTGAAGGATATCTTGGTGCAAGGCGACAGTGAAGGAAAAAGGGGCAAGTGGATAGCCAAGATTCGGGAGTACGAACTAGAGATAAAGCCTACCAAACTCAATAAATTCCAAAGGTTTGCAAAAATATTGTCTGAATCCAACTGTCAAGCATTGGGGATAAATTTTTGTATGACAGGAGGAGAGGCACAGGAGGATATAGGTGCACATCTAGGCATAGAATCTTCCACTCAAAAAGCACATGTGAAGTACCTTCTATCCTCATGGTATAAATATATAGTGGAATATCTTTTAACGCTGAGATGCCCTCCTAACTGTGATAAGGCCAAGTACCACACCTTTAGGCTGAAGTCTCAAAAGTATATCGTGGCAAATGGGAAACTGTATTCGAAAGACCCAGCGGGGATCCTACTATTGTGTTTAACAGAGTAGTAATTTGACCAAGTGATGACCGAATTCCATGAAGGGATATGTGGCGGACATTATAGCTAGCCATCCACTGTACACAAGATCCTGAGGGCAGGTTTCTTCTGGCCTAAAATTTTTGGTGATGTACATGTTCATGTCCAGGCCTGCGAGAAGTGTCATACATTCGCTGAAAAGCAAAGGTATGCACCTCTCCCATTGATCCCAATACATGTTGAAGAACCTTTCAAACAGTGGGGAATTGACTTCATAGGAGAGATTCACCCAGCCTCTAGCAATCAACATTGATGGATCCTCACTGCTATAGATTACTTCACCAAGTGGGTAGAAGTTGTGCTCGCAAGAAATGCTACAGATTCGGTGGTGATCAAGTTCCTGGAGGAGAACATAATAGCTAGGTTTGGATGCCCAACTAAAATCATGACAGATAATACCCGGGCTTTCAAGTGGGCTAAATTTGTAAATTTTTGTCAGCGTTACAACATCTTGCTGGGACACTCCACTGCGTACTACCCATAGGGAAACGGGCTGGCAGAATCATCTAACAAGACGCTAGTGAGGATCTTGAAGAAGACCATCAATGAAAATCAAAATAATTGGGATTCTCATCTCAAGTTTTCACTCTGGGCAAATCGCATCACCACTAAAAGATCCACAAGAAAGTCCCCTTATGAGCTGGTGTATGGCAGAGCCACGGTCTTCCCAATTCATCTTGCATTACATGTGGCCCGATTCTTACAAGAAATCAAGGAGGAGCCAAACAACCTTATCCGAAGAATGAATCAGTGGATGGAGTTGAATGAAACTCGGGAATGGGTAAGCCTCATACTAGAAGATTATCAAGAAAAAATGAAAGGCTTATTTGACCAAAGAGCTAAAGACAGATAAATCTAAGTTGGGGATTTGGTGCTACGATGGGATATCAGGCGAGCAGACAAAGGGAAACATGGGAAGTTCGAACCCCTCTGGTTTGGTCCATTCAGGGTGGCAAATGTCAAAGGAAACAATACTTTCGCGTTGGAGAACTTAGAAGGAGACATACTTGACTTGCCCATGAATGGGTAGTTCCTCAAGTTCTATTTTCATCACTGATGAGGGCTAATCTAGCTCATTGTATATATATCATTCCATTTTCTATACTCCATTTTGTTTCCTCCATTGTTTGCATTTCTCCCATTTCATCTTCCATATCATCTTCCACTGCTCCCATTTTGTTTCCTCCACTGTTTGCATTTCTCCCATTTCATCTTCCACTGTTCCCATTTTGTTTCATCCCCTGTTTTCATTTTCCATTTCATCTTCCATTTTGTGTCCACTTGATTGTTGGTACAAAAAATTGTCTAACCAGTATGCATTTTTGACTCCATGAACCCAATAAATCACAAGCATTCAAGGTCTGCGGGTTCTCAACACACTTGGAACAACACGTTGTCCCCAGATGGATCCAATGTTGGCCTATGACCACACACAAAGTGGAGAAGGAGAAAGGAAAGGAAATCCTAACTATCAAAGAGCTTCAAATGAATCTATCTACCTTTTAATTCAATTGAAAGAGGAAAGTGTTGCTAATTAAGTGTGATGGTGAGAAAAATCCATGCTGCCCTCATTCGTTCCATCTACCCTCTTCCTACCCTTCATTTGTCCTAATTCTGAATTGCAACGCTCTAAATGCCATTTATCCCTTTTCATTTTTATTTTTCCTAAGTCATTTCCTTTTTTATTTCATGATTGCAAACTCCAATTTCTTTTCGCATCAACCAAATCCCAAAATAATTTAATTGTCGTCTCCTACAAACCTTCTGAAATGCGATATGTGACGAATTGGGACCCATTCACCCGCCACACTTCCTTTCATTACATTTCTCTTAAAAATCATTAAACCTTACCTTTCCACCTTTCTGCTTCATCTTTCCTCTTTACCTTTTGCATCGCCATATCATTGCTTTCACTTACTGTATGCCTTCTCGATTCCCCAATTGTGATTAAAGTGGGGCCATTTCTCCCTAACACGTCACCCTTTCCCCCACCATCCATCGCACATCGCTAAATATAAACTTCGCAGATCAGTGATTATAACTTTTCGCGCTTCGCACAGTTTATAACTTACCTTTTAAGCACTCGCAAAGTATTTTGTTTAAATTGTGATGCAAAGCCCCACCTCCATCTGCCACGTCACCTTTTGCCCATCGCATATCGCTCCTCGCAAGATTTAGCCTTTACCTCCCACTGTGCCCATGAAAAACTTGCGATCTGCGATTTGCGGGGGCGGGTCCCACCTCCTCGCCAGATCATCAATAGCCCTCCTGTGGCCTATCTTTTGCCCATTTAAGTGATAATAAATCCCGCTAAATCCATTTTATCTTCTTCCATTAATGCCCCCTCCGAAATTCAGTTCTGGTTGCAATTTAAAACACAACATGGGATTTTGGGTGGAACTTGTAGTATGTTTTATTCAGTTTGCACAGGATAATCTCCGCTAAAGAGTTCAGCACGCACAACACAACTGGATATTGCACAACGGGAAGTGGAAATCATGAGATTTAGAAGAGTGGAGGTTTTCAAATAGCAGGTCAAATCATATGATGAAGGCCAGACCGCTCGCCTATTCTCAGCCACTTCTCTCCTCTCCTTTGAAGATTCTGGAATTGGGCCTCCTTATCCAACTATTTTTTTTCTTTTCACTGATTAGACAGTGATGTTTTGCTGGTAAAATCTCGACTTTACCCAATTATGTTTTGATTTTTCTGTTGCAAGAGTGATTTCTTAATGCACGCTTTGATATTTTGTTAGGATATTTTGGTTTCACCTGTGTGGATCGATCATGACAGAATATTCAATCGTAAACCCTCAAGGAGAACTCTATATGTAGTGAGGTCTAAGATGAAAGAAGGGTTCTGGAATTTTGAAGAATTTTACTGTATTTTTGTATGATTGTGCTCCCTGTGCTCTGAGATACATATTTGGGATATTTTTTTAAACTTAATATGATACAGACCTGTTATTTGGATTCTAGATGGAGTAATTAGTAGTATGTATATGTTTCCTTCTGTTATCGGTAATCTCCTTTTCATGTGTAATCGTCTTTCATGCTATTCTAATTTGATGGTTAGTGTAATGTAGCTACCAGTAGTCTGCAAATTTTATTCATGAATTCGTGTCTGTCTAACGCTTAGGTGTTAACGCTCATGTATTAATCTTGTTGCACTTCCTTAATTCGTGCTCCACGAACCTCTGTTGTCATCCATATCTCATTCATATATGTTTCCTCTGAGTTCACAGGGGACATATGCTTAAATCCCATAAGCCTGTCTCTTATGGGTTCCTTCTCCATTCTCTCTCAACACCTCTACATATTTTTAATGCTTCTGCTCATTGTTTTATATTTGGCCCATTTAAAATCCATCAAGCCACACAACCTCTTGAGCACTCTCACGAGTATAGGAAATTCACATGAATCAAGCTCAAATGGTCTTCTCCATTCTTGAACCACCAAAACCATTATTCTCTTGACCCATTTTCTGTCAGAGGCATTTATATAGTTGTCTATATTTAACCTCTGATCTTAAGATGTCCTAGGCACTGGTCTTTTGCAACTCAAGGTTGTCTCTATCAGCTACAACAAGTGTTATCACCAAAAATTGATCATCTAACCATTTCTAATTAGGTGGATCGAAGTACACCATGTAAGACCAATTTTACCATAGTAAAATTGCTCTCACTATACGAAATAATTTAATAAACCATATTTTATTAAGTTATTTCTATTTAAAACAAGAAACCCAATGAGGAATAATTAAATAAATCATTATTTATTTGATTTCCCTCTAGGAAATATTAATTAAACCATTGTTTAACTAATATTCCTTGTCACATTTGACCCAATTATGAGAAATAATTAGATAAATCATTAATTTTCTTATTTTCTCTAGGAATAATTAATTAAATCATTATTTAGTTATTATTCCTTGTTAAATTTGACTAAATCACCTAGGAATAATGAAACAAATCATTATTGTTTATTATTCTTTAACTGCATTCTTGAAATGATAAATAAATCATTTATTTGTTTATTATTTGTAAATAAAGGTATTTAACCAATTTAAATATATGTTTCAACCCATCTTAGGCCTAGATATTCTCGTTTTGTCTCCTTGAAGTAGAGTCGAGCCCCCTAGGGTTTCAATACACTTTCACCTTTTTAGGAGGAGTTGAGCTGAGTATGTAATCTGAGATTCGTGTCATTTTCAGCCATTGTTTCAGGGTCTGATCCATCATTTTTTCAGATACTTAATAGAGGTATGGGAAGCCAACCTGGTGGTGGATCTAGCCCTAATCCTGGAGTCACTTCTAACAGAAACGCTACAAGATCCATCCCAGCTACTCCTTTTCTACGGTTCATGGCGAGTTTAAGCCTTCCCGATTTCAACCAGTTAATCAACGATCCCATTTCTCATGATGTTGGTTGGTTATCTATGCCAACTAAGCTTCCTTCTGATATCCCTAAGTTTAAAGGAAATACTGGAGAGGATCCCACCAATCACATTCACTCCATCCACATGTCGTGTTCATGAAACTCCATCACTGATGACTCCATTCATCTTCGGTTATTCCAATGTACGCTCACTGAAGAAGCTGCAAAGTGGCACATTGACCAGCCTGCCGCATCTCATTCAATTTTTGTAACTCTTGCTAGCTTTTCTGTCATATTTCCAGTTACCCCTCCGTTATAATACCGGTACCGAGTTGTTGACTACATTCTATCATACTTCTGCCACGCACCTTTCTAACCATGTCTAAGAATGGCATAGAAGAAGGAGCATGTGTAGAGATCCTACATTCAATGATCGTGTCTATATGGATTGGTTTCTTAGAATTCTCTTAGATCCCATAAAAAAATATATCGCATCTCATTTTCCTCAGACCGGGGAAGAAGCTCTCTAGATTTCTTTAAAATATGACTTGATCTATGCCGAGTAAGTTGATGTTTATATCGTTTTACTAGACCTTCCTAGACTTGGTGGTACCATTGCACTAAGGGCATCTCACACCACCGATGGTATCATTGGATCCCTTTCACACCCATCACCATATTCTCATCCTTAGATGAGTATTGGTCACCCTCAGGGTGGCACCAATTCCTCCAACACATATCCCCCTCTAGGAAACTTGTATCCCAGTCAAAGAACGTCTTATGCAATTTCCCAACCGCATCAACCAATGTTGGGGCCATCTTTTGTTGAACCTATTTATCATAATGTTTCCCTAGCTCCTTTTTATCCTTATGCACAACCTGACGCTCCAACCCCTCTGGCATTAGTGCCCTCGCCTCCCACGCCTTCTCAAACTCTTCCACAGTAGCCACCTCCTCCTCAATGTCAAGTGTATGCTCAAAAGAGAGTGACTAATCCCCCTAATTCCAATAAAAATAATAAGGGGAAAGGAAACCAGAACCAACAACCACAGAGTAACCAAGGTCGCTAAGGTACTTAGCCAAATGAAACCCAAGGGAACAAACCTAGTACTGCAACCCAGCAACAGGGCGATTAGCCCAAGTAGAACAAGGTCATTCGTACGAAAAATCCTTGCGAATTTTTTGGTGTACATGGCCATTATACACATGATTATCCCCTTTTACCCCAAATGCGTCAAATGTGGGAAACCTAAGCAGTGTCTCAAGGACAACAACCCATGACATCGTTCCCTTCGAACACTGCTCCATCTTGTTAGCCATCAGTAAATTTTGTCAGAGCAAATGATGGCTAAAAATAAGCCTTGAGCCTTCAAGAGATTGCTTTCATGCACAACTTCTCATTCTTGAAGTCTTATTTTTCTACTTGAACTCAGCAAGTAATATTCACTGTTGTTTCATTAGAATAAATCCACCAAGTTAAACCTAATGTTCCCTCTGAAAATTGTTTCCTAAACAGCCCATTCACTTATTATGGCCCTTTTTACCCTTTATTTTCCTCTGGAAAGTTTCATCTTCTCCTTTTTCATTTTCCCTTTATTCTCCTAAAAAACCTTCAAAATCCCCTTTGAACCACAAAACCCCTTTTTTTGGTTTAAAAACTTCTCCCTTTCAGCTATCGGGACTCCAAAAAGCCATGCAAACCCACAAAAAATGCATAAGACCCTTAAAAAGTTCCTCTCATCCTTTTTAAGGCCTTAAACCCCTGAGGGCTTAAGTTTTTTCGCCCTTTCCATCATAAAGCCTAGTGCTATAACCAAGCGCTTTAACAAAAAAAAAAAAACCCCCTCTAACCCTATCGCATCGACTTTTTCCCTAAATACCGCATGTTCGTTGCAAATTTTTCCCCCAATGCGATAAGCCCCTCTTCCCTTGGCCCCGGTTATATGTCCTCCAATAAGACCGTGCCTTTTCCCTAACCCCTTATCCCCACCTTGTCACTTTACGAAATCATCCCAACCATTGATCTTTAGATATCAACGGCTATCGCACCTCTTCCCCTATCCTTCCTCCGCCCAAATCTTGCCATTCATTCACCCTAGAAAATGAATCTCCACCGTTGATTCGTTAGATTTGACGGTTGTCATTTATTCCGTCACCCAACCTCCCTCCGAACCCACCTTCCACTTCAAAAATTGCTCCCCTAATCTCACGATGACACCTGGCCTCCACTTAAACAACTCACCGTGCAGTTTCTCCATCACGCCCGTTCCGCACCATCGGATCTCATCCCCCTCATTCGACGGTTGTGGCGGCGTATCGCATAATTTTTGCACCCAGATTTTAACACTCCAAAGTCATGTGATACCGGCGGTTTTCTAAAAGACAACTGTTGCGTAGTGTGTGGAATCACGTTCAAACGCGTTTAAACCACTTACCATTTATTCGTCGTGCGATAACCACTCGCGGTATTTCCAAATAGCCTTTGCCCATTTTCGCTCCAATATTTAAATTTAAACCTGCTTTTTGCATATTGTTTCCCGCATAACCCCTTTGCCTGCATATTCACCCCCTCCGCCAGCCTCCTAAGCAGTTTTTCCCGAACTCGCAGGTTTTTTATAACGTATCTATGGTTTTTGCAGGTTTTTTTATGGTGATTTTTAAGGCAAAGGTCCTCATGAAGTTCACAAAGGGACATGGACGAGGATTGCCTCATCCAAAGCCCAAAACAGTCAACACAGTCGACAAAAAGCACAATCAAAGACTGAAGTAGGATGGAAGGGCATAATCAACCTTAAGAGCAGAGTCAAAGTCTTAAGCAGTGTTTAAAGCCACACAAATTGACAGATCAACATAAAAAGGCCTCGAATGCCACATCTATAGCAGTTTTTACTCCACCAAAAGGACACTCGTGGTCTGCTTAGCTTTTCAAAGACACTATGACAGCCATCCTTATGACAGAGACTTCATTAAAAAACTTTCAGAACAGTTATTAAGCAGGCATGAGCTACAAAACCTGAAACCGGGCAGTTCAATTGTCGTAGAGGTCAAATAGAGTACTTCCTACCATGGTTGCTTCAAAGAATACACTTCAGAGTTAAATGCATGCCTACCAGATATGCATAAAAACAGGAAAGACTACCCAAGTGATAAAAACAGTAAATGTAACTGTCATTAAGCAGCATGGGCATTCGAGCACTTCTCCCACTCTGTCTTAATTCACATTTATTACCACTTCTACCATACTCTTCCTCTTTCACCTATAAGTCTTCAAAGAAAATTCATTGTAATGGTTGGAACATTGTTAATTGCTGAACTATTATTGAGCTAGAGTTACTGAGTAGTTGTAATATAGTAGGATGGGAAGAGAAGAATTGGATTGTAGAAGTTGTTGGGCTCAGAGTATGTAGCTGGTTTTGGACATCAATATACAAACAGATTCACTGGATCCTGATCTAAATCATTGGTGATGTGTTTCCTCATTGTCTTTATTTCTTATCTCATGTTTTCCACTCTGTTCATATTCTCTGATAAAGAACAGCAAATATAGAGTAGGATATACTGCAAAGTACCCTAACTCTCACTGAAAATCTTTATCTTTATGTTTTCTACTAAATGTGTGTTTAAGAGTGATATCAATAGAGTATAACCAGTCAAGATAGTTGGTGAGCCCATGTCTTGCTGAGTAGAACTTGAGGTACTGTTCTTGAATGATATTTTCACTGCATGCTAAGTAAAGCCCTAAGCAAGGAAGTCTATGGTTAGCCCTGTCCCTTGCTTAGTCCTAAAACAATTGTTTTGAAGGTTTCCCTTAAAATTAAGCCAAAATCAGGCTCGGTTAAAATTCCTTACCTAATATTAGGTTGCTTTTTATGTTTATCTTACATGTTTTTCCCTTGAGTGTATGTCAAAAGCGGGCTAGGTTAAAAGTCCTTACCTGATCTTAGACTGTTTTTTGTTGTATCTAATGTTTTTGTTCCTAAGAGTATGCCAAAGCAGAATAGGTTAGAAGTCCTTACCTGATCTTAGGCCACCCTTGTTTTTCTTACATGTTGCTCCTTTC
Organism: Pinus albicaulis; assembly: GCA_034641835.2. Taxonomy (NCBI): domain Eukaryota; kingdom Viridiplantae; phylum Streptophyta; class Pinopsida; order Pinales; family Pinaceae; genus Pinus; species Pinus albicaulis. The sequence continues at coordinate 239,665,490 of CM076572.1, forward strand.
ATTTCACTCCTTGATGTTCCATACCACAAACTTAACTTAAAATATCTTCTGATATAGATGACTTTCCCTTTGAAAACTCTTGGATATTTGATGTGTGAGTAAACCCTTTTATGACTCCATAGCCCAATGGTTTAACACTCTTTCGACCTATCTTCCCATGTTGAAACACCCTTCTACTTATTCCCTTATTTACTTCACATGACCTTCTCAGTTAATGAGTCCCAACCAAAACAAAACAAAAAACCTCTTGAACTTCATAACTAGCCTAAAATCATAATTAAGCATAAAGAAATATCTTCGAGAGCAATACTTACATAAAGAGATCCCTCTTTGAATCTAGGAGGGCTAGATCCTAGGATTCCAAAGTGGTTATGATGTTGCCTTGTCATTTGGTATGCCAGTATGCCAAATCACCACGACCCCAACACATCTCAACTGGTTATGTTCAATAATCCTTTCCCTCAGCAAGGATACATTGATGCCCAACCACCACAAGGTCAGGTCACCCCTAAACCTCAACAATCTAGTCACACCGATTACCAGTTCTCATGATGAACTCTAACGAGGTCAATACCACTAATGTCAACCTTCAGACTCGATCGTGCCAATATGACAAGCAACATGCAACGTTTGCAACTGAGTCCCAAACCAAAGTATCCCCATAGTCTATTCTAACACCAAATGGTCCCTCACAGATCCCTCAGCCTAAGGCAGAGGTCATTCCCAACATTCTTAAAGGGCCATTGCATCGTAATGCTACTTCTTCCAAAGTTTCCCATACATACATCATAGTAGATGACTTAGCACATTATCATTGTTGGACCTTGGGTTTAACGCTCCCCGTGTGTTTTGCGACATGAACTAACAACCTCTCGTGGATCCTAACTTTGGAGATTTTAGAGGAGACTAATGGTTTTGGTTTTTGGTCTAATGGAAATCGTGATTTCAACAAGTGTTATCAGAGCGCTAGGTCTCGAGTTCAAAACTCACCCGGCTCGCGTTGGGGGGGGAGATTGTTGGACATTGGGTTCAACGCTCCCTGTGTGTTTCGCGACATGGACTAACCGCCTCTCGTGGATCCTAACTCTGGAAATTGTAGCGGAGACTAATGCCTGTGGGTTTTTGTCTGACGGAAATTGTGATTCCAACAATCATGTTGCCATATCAACACTTGAAGTTTTCCAGGCGTGTCCATCCAAAATAAAAGCTCTACTATCTGCTCTAGGCATTGTGGATCCTTCAGATGATCTCTTGATCATCTTTGATGATGAAAAGTCGGAGCATCCCCCTTTACCCTCATCTGTTGCTTTCCAAATACTAGTCAAGATCTGCAATGCGACTATCCAGCGATGTATCATTGACGAGAGCGCATCCACCTGTGTGATGTCTGCCTCTATTTGTAAGTAACCTGAGTCCCCTTATTTTTCCCCATCCACCATCACTTTGCATAGTTGGGATGGTCACCCTTCATTTTCATGTCATACTTGTGGGCAAGATTGTTTGTATTGACATAGAAGTCATTGATTCCCCTTTAGATTATAATATTCTCTTAGGTTGTAGCTACACATATGTGATGTCAGTTGTCGCATCTTCGGTTCACATAAGATGTGTTTCCACATACAGAAAGATCGTCACCATCGATCAGTTGACATATTACGATCCCAAGTCTTAGACCTCACCAGAGTATATTATATCATCAGTGGCTGATAAACAATCAGTGGCACCTCTGACAAGTGTCTCACCAGGAGTTTATAAAGATTCCACATTACTTGGTGCATTCCCTGGTCCACCTCCTCCCATTTCTAATCCCAGCTCATCGAGTGTTTGCATGTTGCAAGTGTCTTGGGCTAGCCAAGAGCAGTTTGGTATGACTAGCCAGTAGCCAGCACCTTCACAACCTGTTGTTGTTCACTCAACACAACCATCAAGACCATCTCCTCAAGGAACATATCCTTCTGTTGGTGTCTCTCCTCATATTTTTTAACCAAGTTCAGTTCCCCCAAGTCTTAACCATCCGGGACTCATTCCTCTAGGCCATTACCCTTCAGGTTAGATACTGCTTTTAGCTCCCCCATCTGGATTCTTTTTTTTATTTTTCATGGCTACACTGAGTTTACCAAATTTAACCCTGGGGATCCCAGTCTGTTACATTGATCCCCCCGCAAACACTCCACCAAATCAACTCAAACCAAATACCACTTTGACCTCAGTTCAATTGGTTGTGATGACCCCTCCCTTTTCTTTAGTTCCATAGGAACCCACTTCTGTTGTGAAAGCATCAAGTGAGGGGAGAAAAACCAAAAATAAGGAACCTAAGGACAAGGCTCCCCAAACAACTCCAGCTCCACCTAAGCCTCCAAAGCCGACACCTTTGTGCGCTTTGCGTGATGTTATTGGGAATGCTGCCAATAAATGTCCTGAGCTCCCTCATCTCAAACATGTGGTCGACGAAATGTTTCTTGAATCTGACACTCCGGAGGTCCATGTTACCTTACCTGATTCAGCCAAGAAAAACAATTCGTTACACATGAATCACCCTTGTGATTTATGTGAAAATTATGGACACTACTCTCATCACTTTCCTCATCTCAAATATTTTTGCTCGTAATGAACCCACCACTTCTTTACCTGCAAGATTTGGCACCATTGTTGAACCAGAACAGGAACCACACATTGTGATTCCTCCTAATGATATCCAGATGATAGATTCCATTGCTACTATTCTCTACCTGACGTCATCCATGATATCCTTTTCTGGAGACACTTCTAAAGAACTCCATTTTGATTCGGTCGAACACCCTTCGTTGAATACCCAAGTCTCAACATCGATAGATACACCATCTACTAGTCGTTCATCCCCTTTTGTTGTCGATGTGCATGTGAACCACATCTCTCATTAATATGCTTCAAGTAGTCCCTCCACATCCAGCGATCTATCTTCCTCCAGTCTTCCCATCTTCCAATCAGATGAAGACATCATGGAAGCCATGACCACGCCTTATTATCCTTGGGACGATATGCACCATTGTGTGTATTTCCTTCCGCAGCAAACCCATGACCAATATGATGTGGAGTCCAAAGACTTCATCCATAGTGAGGTCGATTGGTTCAATAACCCCTTACTTTGAACTCATGCATTTGAACCACATACACCTTGTGGCCATTACATTGACACTCAATGTTTTGGTAAGGGGGTACCCATATTTGAGAGTCCAGGAGAAGAAATTCTCCCCAACCCTCCTAGTGTATCTGGTATTGTCGACTCTAGTACCATTATTCTTCCCCATTTAAAAGAACCTCTAGAGTCTCATATCACTTCATATCACTCTAGTGATGATCCACTTAATCATTCATTCATCTTACATAGTCCCTTAGACATTGTGGTTGACCAACCTCTATGTTTTCTAGGTGATCACGAGTTCATTATCTCCGAAGCCACTCTTTGGTATAGTAACACCATGTATGCGAACCCAGAAATTAAGTCCATTTGTTTGATATATGCAGTGCCAAATGAGATTGGTAATCCACTATTTCCTTTCTCTAACTATATATATCCATTGTTCCCATGGTAAGATAACCATAACATAAACAAATGGTAAACCACATCATCAAAATGTGTTTAGATTCAACTATTCTAAATAAATTTGGCATGGCCATAGCATGCTTGGGGGCACATATGCCCCTATATATTCTCACCATCCTCTTGAGGATTTAGTGCCTATAATACTGAATGATTGAATCCATTATTTCAACACTTGGTCGGCAATGACACTCCACAAACTCCTCTAGTTAGGGACATCATTCCCATCTTTGCTTACCAGATCACTCCCCTCCATCACATATTCCTGGGGGAAGTATCCCATGCTTGGGGGCATGATGTCCCCTGGCCACCTTCTCACTTGATTTACATAAGTCTCTGCATAAACCCCAACAATCTAGGTATGTTCGATTTTCCTTCCATTCCTTGGATATTTTGTCCTACCAGCCTCTCTGGTGAGCCATATACATATATCGTATATCGTAGATGCTTGGTACCATATTTTCAAACATTCTACTCTATGTGGTAACACACTTACCACTTGGTCCCCATGTTTTACTTGTTGGGTGGGGATGATTCTATACCTTCTCTAGTAGTTCATTCATGTATTCCTTTCTTACCTTGATTATTCACCAGGAACCATCCTTACAAGAAGCATTAAGGAGACCTTCAAACAAGTAATTCCACCTTCCTAAAAGTCACAGATCTTGTTTCCCATGGTGGGCTTGTCTGCTACGATCTCCACAAGATTTAGGGCCTTCTCCTCCTCTCCAACTTCACCATAGCTCACTTGGAAAATGAATTGAAATTGGACGGAAAACGCCCTTTTATAAGAAAAACCTCGGTTTTTCTGTCGCCCATTGTGACCAAGCCATAGCTCAGTTTGACGAATCATCAGCAACATTGGAAATCTCTCACTGAATACTATAATGGGTCATTCTCTATTTCAGGTAATTTGACACTTTATCCGAAAGCCATTTTTTCCATGCAGTTTCACTCTGCTGCCACTTCAAATCGAATTTCTTCATATGAGTTGCTTGTACTTTCGCACCACTCTGCCTTCGCACTTGTCACCTCATGTGTCGATTTTCATCATGGGAAACCATTATTTGTTCATGTTTTTATGGTCCCCCTGGGCCTATCCTGTGTGGAAACATCATCGAGTCACCCTTATTGAGAGCATCCGAGTTGAGTCATCCTCGCATTTATGGAGTTTGTCCCGAGTCCCTTTATCTCATGTTATAGTATTCCATCCATATTTGCATCGCATTCATACCATGTTGCATATTTTTGGCCTCTTTCCATATTGTCCCTCATCGTCCCCTCCAGAATCGAGTTAGTCATTTCCAAGTCAAACATGCATTTCATGCTCCGACAAGGGAAGTCGCCCATCCGCCTCTCAGTATCCCTCCTTCCATCATTATCCCTAGTGTCATTCCATTAGTCACTCTACTATGAACCCTCATGCCTTAGTTGAGGATTCCTCGTTTCCTCAGTTATGGCAGGCCCTCTTCTGTCGACTTCAGCACATTCATTCTAGAAGAATAGTTTAGAGGGTGTCGTATCTTGGTTCCATATTTCATCTTCATTCAGTACCTCAGATCAAGAAAAGGGACTCCTCATTTCCCTTTGACTTGGTTGCTTCTCGTGTGCTCAAACCCAGCTCATTACCGCACGATTGAGAATCGTATACTTGATGGTTCGGTGATCTAGCAAATTGTACCAATGATTCTCGAGTGTGTGTGAGATGTTTCAGACCTCATGAGGGGGTGGCCCTTCAGGTAGCCCCTTGCATGCGTGGATGACCTCAGATTATTCTATAGCCTCAGATGAAGTTCTAAAGATTTTATGGGTTCAGTTCCAGCTGCTTGTAGCGCCCATAGCATGCATGTCTCATTCAGATGATCCATTCAGCGTTGGATAGCCCTTTCCTGTTCAGCAGGACTTCTTTGGTTGTTATCCCCCCCCCCTCCCCATGTCATATGGAGGGGAATTATGTCTCATGTACTCATATGTTATTGTCTTAAGTCCTGGCCTTTATTTTTCCAATGCATTTTGTCTCATGTACTCAGATGTTATTATCTTCAGTCCTAGCCTTTATTTTTCCAAACGCATTATGTATATGGGATTCATTGTATTATTTTATGACAGACTGATGCCATATTGTCATATATCATGTATCATAAAGTTTGTAGCTCAGTCCCACATTGTTGGGCTCATCATTATTGTTTGTACTTAGTTATCTCGGCAGGTATGGGTATGCCTTCCCCGCTTCATTGAGATCATGTACTATAACATAAAAGGAGACTTATATCAGTTCATAGGTCTCACCCCCTCAGTTCCTATCCTCTCTCGCTTCATTTCATTTATGTATCTCTCTCTCTAAATTCCCTTCGATGTTTAGTAATTGTGTTCTTACAACGTACTTTGGTCATATGATTTTCTCCTAATACTCGTACATTGGGGGGCAATCTGTTATCACCAAAAAATGATCACCTAACCATTTCTAATTAGGTGGATTTAAGTACACCATGTAAGACCAATTTTACCATAGTAAAATTGCTTTCACTATACGAAATAATTTAATAAACCATATTTCATTAAGTTATTTTTAGTTAAAACAAGAAACTTCGTGAGCAATAATTAAATAAATCATTATTTATTTGATTTTCATCTATGAATAATTAATTAAACCATTGTTTAACTAATATTATTTGTCACATTTGACCTAATTATGAGAAATAATTAGATAAATCATTATTTTTATTATTTTTCTCTAGGAATAATTAATTAAATCATTATTTAGTTATTATTCCTTGTTAAATTTGACTAAATCGCCTAGGAATAATTAAACAAATCATTATTTGTTTATTATTCTTTAACCACATTCTTGAAATGATAAATAAATCATTTATTTTTATTACTATTTCTAAATAAAGGTATTTAGCCAATTTAAATATCTTTTCCCTCCAACAAAATATAATAAAATATTCCAAACGGTTAGATCTAGATTATGGTTACTAATATTTTATTATTCTCCATTTTCGAGGATAACTCAATATTTTTTTATAAATAGGAGGGTTTTTCCATTCATTCTTCACTTTGATCATTCTCATTGTCGTTACCATTTTCTTTTTCCATTTAAGCTCCCACTTGATTTCATCACATATTTTGGGTTTCCATATCATTGAGAGAGAGGGACTCGTGTAGTTGAAGCATCGAGGACAGCCAATAACCCACCCCATTTGAGGGGGATTGGTAGCATCTACTTGTTTCCTTCACCAAGTGTTACATAATATTAAAATCATTATTTAAACTTGTCTTTTCCATTGTTTATTTGGAGTTAATTTTCATTAGTTCTTATTTCTTTTCATTTTTTAACTACTTTTGTTGCATAGATATGGGTTTTTGCAGGATTTGTTTTGACTTTCTATTGCAGTGTTGAAGGGTTAAGCAGTCATTTCTGTTGTTAGGGCTATAAGTTATCCGTAGCTTAAGGTCCTTTTGGTACACTTGCCGAAATATTTTACACTAACAATGGGGTGCATAACAAATGTGAGCTTTGCAGTCTGTTGTTACAACACCCCCCATTTATTATTAAAATAAATGGGGACCCTTTAAAAAAAAAAAAAAAAAAAATAGAAAAATTATTTCGATTTAGCATTAAGTTTAAACTTTAGGGATAAAAGGCATTTTTCTTTTTGGCTTTGATTTCATTGCGCTTAGCGTAAGTCGCATAACTTACAAGCTAACAAAGTTAAACACATGTACAAATTGCGAATTGAGATAAAGCATTTCAACCTTTTTGAATTATATAAATTCCATGTTCAAAAGTTTAAAAAGCCCTTAAAGTTATAAATCGCGTCGCGCCTCCTTTAAAAGACAAACTTACATCATTTCAAAAGGAATTGCGATGGACATGATGAAACAATAAACGAACAACGAAATGTATCCATAAAATCCGTGAAATTGCAATACTTTGAGCCTTTACCGCATATCGCATTCTGCAATGATTAACCAAATGAAAATTTATATTCACCGTAAGAAAGTGCGATGTGCGATTTAAGCAGATCGTATTTCGCATTTCACTGGCAGTGAAAACATATGCTATTGGTATCTGCTAAAAGTTATGATTTGCGCTATAACATTTATTAGTCAAGTTCTTGAAGTGATTCTTATTCAATCGATCTGTTATAAGATCTAATGACTTAGATCGTTGGATTAGACATATTGCATAAGGCATGTAAGAGATTTGATAAACGAGTTAAGGATTATTAACGACTTTCAATGGGTACAAGGTTCAAAAGATCGATATCTTACTTGAAGCGTGTTTTAAATTTAAAGCGTCTCATTTTGATTTGTGTTGATTTAACTCTATTCTTTGTCCTTGTCTCTCCTCATCTCATATTTGAATTTACTAGTTTTTCTAGAATTCAGGAAACTACCTAAGGAAGCAATATCAACAGGAGTGACAAAGAAAGGTAAAACAATTTCCCAAGCGTCTATTTCTGAAACTACAGACATTCCTCCATTATTTTCAAACACTACGTGCAACAAGGACAATGGAGTGTCTTCATGGGAAGCCATGCACAACCTGTTTGAAGATGAACATTCAAAAGAGCTAAAGAAAATAGCAACGACGGATAAGGCAGTTTTATCATAACCTTCTTACTTTGAAGTTGCATGCTCATTTCTCCATAGGAGAGCGGTAAGGCCAAAGATCTTACCATACACTAATATGGTAAGATGGGTCATTGATAATCTCAACATTGCAAACGGGACATTTAAGAAATCCAAATTGGAGAACATAGGTTCACTCACCGCTGAAGATTTGTGAACAGTGTATCATTTTCCTTCGCCATAAAATATTTATGATAAAGATTCTTGGAAAACTTTTCAAGAAATAATTTAGACTTAATGAAGGTGGTGAAAGGATGGAAGGAATATGAGGGCAAGATAAAGCAGGATAAACTTGGGATGTACCCCATAACACAATTGCCATCACCTTACTATTTTGTAGCAAGAATGTTGTGTAGACTATTTGCTAGAATTGATAACACTAAATTCTCCATTGAGTGGGTTCCTTTAATTGACGCAGTCGTCAATTCCACTATCATGAATTAGGAAAACATTTTATCTGATAACTTGGCCAAAACCATTATGGATTACAGAACCAATAGAGTCTTTTCCACTAGGACAATTCCCCCTTTTTATATGAGCACATATATCATGCATGTTATATGTTTTTGCTCAATTTTTCCTTTTATGGGTTGGAAGTGGACAAGCTAAGACCCTAACCCGATTCACGTTTATCATAGAGCCCTATGGGAGTCTGAATTTCAATTACATTTTTACAAAATTTGTCATGGAGTTATGTTGCCCATTTATCATTATATTTTTAATGAGAGAATTCCCAGAATTTCCAAGGAAGCCAGTGCTGATATTTTACCTGTAGCCAGATGGTTTGGTGAGGAAAAATTTACTTATATCATACTTTTGGGATTCTTTCTTCTCCCCATGTCCTACCCTACTACGTTCCAGATAAAAAATTTAGCAAAGGAAATTGCATACCAAACTCTTATAAGTGATATAACTAAGAAACTCAGAGATACCAAGAAATCCATATGGCCTAGCTTCCCAATACAATGTGGTACTTTCACCCTTTTTGAAATAGGTCATGCAGCTAAAGAAATTCCAAATATTAATTCATTAAATTTGGCTTTAATGCTAGGAAGACAATATGATCCAAATGATGTGGTTTAGAATTTTACCACTAGTCTTAAACTCAGACCGTCCGTGAATGAAAAAGATATGTTCAATGATTTATTTGAAGGTGTAGAGAAGTTCGCAAATGTGTTAAAAATTGAATCTAATAAGCTCAGTGTGGAAGACCTTAAAGCTTTTCATCAATACAGAAACAAGAGGTTAAAAACAGTCCCATTGGACTTGTTACAAATGGAATATGTCAGAAGACGAACTCCCAGCATCAGTTTAGATGATGAAGCTAAATACATGTCAAAATATGAGTCACAAGAATTCAATTCGATATTCAGAGCATTCACAACATTAGTCTAAGAGCTCAGATCATTCTGATAATGAATATAAGAGCAAAATGAAAGCCCTGAGAAAATAATTGAAAAATTAATTAAAGGAATTGATATGCAAATTGAGGAAGAAACTTGTGGATCTGAATCATCTTCAAAAGATGTTCAAACTACACCCGAGCAGGCAGTAAAAACTCAAGCACAGGATTTAAAAACAGAATGGTCAAATTTTACTAAAGCACTGGAGACACCACCACCACCAAAGCCTAATCCTGAAGGATCGACAAGTCTTCAAACTCCTGAGCAAACCCAGAATATAGTAGAAACTAGAGTGCCACTACAGCAAGTACCAGAGGTTCAGAAACAAGAGATCATCCCGGCCTACCCAACACAAGAAATAATTTTGAAAATTGGGGAAATACCTCCATTAGATGTTTTATACAGCCCAAGTCACAAATTTTTAGTCAAGAGAAGGAAGAGAAGAAGAATTGATGAAACATTGACTGCTCTTGACAATGAATTAGTAGATGTTGTCTGGAAATACTCTTTTGCCAATCCTACTGAACATCTTACTAAACTGTCAAAGTTTGCTGGTGCTTATGCAACTGCTATAATTGATAAAGCAGAATAAGTGAAACTTCTTCTCAAACAAAAGGAAGATAAAGTTAAAGAATTGGAAAGACAACTAGAACGGGAAAATCTTAATGCCAATAAGAAAATTGAGATGAAAATGTCGCAGTTCCAAAAGGACTTTTGAAATATTAAAGTTGCAGCACCAAGTACAGATTTCAGAGAAGGAAACATAGATAGAAGCAGTGATGGATAAGCTAAAAATCCAACCTCAAACACATTTTATAAAAGAGGCACTTGAATTAAATGCAAAATTGAAGCAGCAACAAGAAACTTTTTGTCACCAAATCTCAGCTACCAGTTCAAATTGTGATACAAGCAAGATTTTGATTTAACAAGTGGCAAAAGGGAGACTGGAATGTAAAAAGGTTCAAAAGAAAATTTCTGATTTCATCCTATGGCAAGAATCTGATATAGGAAAGAAAGTTGACCTCCCCAAAATCGATAATTTTCACAAAGATATTGTATTTAAAGACTGGGAAATGCAGTTAAGACATGCAGAGAAGGCAACATCAAAGGCAAGAACTCTAACAAATTAGATCATCGAGTCTGTTAATGGACAACTTCTAAATGATGAAATTTTCAAAGAATCTAGAGCCAAAGTGCTCCCATAAATTAAACTATTGGAAGCACAATGGAAGGAAAACACAGAGACACGGACAAAAGATATTAAAAAGTTAACTAATTTAGATAAAGAAAATTACTGGAATTTTCTAATCAAACCACATCAACAGTGCCTGACTCTACAATCCTTAACTGATTCCACTAAGAAATCATTGTTAATGTTGTCAAATGCCATGTTTAAAGGTCAGGTCAGATACAGGATCACACAGTCAACTCAACTGAAGTCGATGGTAGATAATTTCCACCTCAAAGATCAAGTGAGAAAAGAAGATCAACCCACCTAAGAATATTGTTATTTTTATTTCTAGATTGTAGTTTGGTTTACTCATTACGAGGAAGGTTTTTTGAAACCTCCTCAAATTTTTATGTAATAATATATTTTAGACATATTCAGTTTAGTATTTAAACCCTTCTCATGCATTTAGAGAAGGGTCCAGAAATTTGTCAAAAACATTTGCAAAGAAATGCACTTTTGTATGTTGTTGAATGCCTTGATGAATTAATGAAACAGAGTCTGTTTTCTTTTGATATTGAAGTTGTTTAACTGAAGTTGCACTTTTGTACTCATTGAATTTCTTTAATGTGAAGAGGACCAAAATACTATTGTCGGTGTGAATGAGTAGAACCTCGTATATATGGTATTTCTACACATTATATTAAATTTTACTTCTTGAATTGACAATCATCTTTTATTTGTATTATATATTAAAGTTGTTATCATAAATAAATGTTGAATGCACTTTTGTACTGATATTTATTTATGGTTGCTTATCTCATATATGATCAAACTTATGAATGTGATATATATTTCACAATTGTTTTGATTAAACTATTTTGTCAAAATAATTATTTTTACATAATTTTCATCTCTTTCAACTATTGAATAATCTTCATTACCAATTGTTGAAAGATATATTTCTAGATCGCATTGGACAATGAATACTCTCGGGTATATAGTAGAATAGATATTTAGTCACTGCATATGATAGATTAAATCATTTTTCCATTTGCATGTTATAAAAAAACACACCCTCATTATCCTTATTGGGAAACTGGTCCCTTTATCCCTAATCAGAGCCACTACACCAAATGGAAAAGGACTTGCTCTAAGGTCCAGACCGGGTGGCTTTCCCCCATGTTGTTGTTGAGATTCAACAAGAAAATTTCAGCACCCACGCCTAGTGCATTAAGCCCCTACACTAGGGTGGGGGCCACAGTGCTATTTTTGGTGTATGTCTATTTTAGTTATCCCTTAATTAACATGGACAATAAAATGTAATCTTGTATCAAAAATAACTCGAAATAGTTAACTTAGAGTGATAAGCTCAGTTAGCTAGTGGATTTCGAGTTAGAGGTAGTTGGTGAGGCATGCAGAGTAATTCTAGTTGTAATAGAGTTTGAAGTGCAGTGGTGCATTAGCTATTGCAGGTTGTAATCAGATTAACTCAGTTAAGTGAGCTAAACTCAGTTGTGCTAGTTGTAACTGCTTGATACACTAGTGAGAGTGGTGATCCCTGGTATTGAACCAAGAGTGCTGCAACTCCCAAGAGTTTCCCTACTTTACTTTATCAACCCGGGGTTCATACAAACTTGGAGGTGACAGTGCTATATACATAACAGATGCATTATGCTCATGTCATCTTCTTCTGCTTTATGAAGGGGTGCTATTTCTTAAACTATGATAAGTACTGGAAAGTAAATTGCTGGAAGGAACTAACAGGAGTGAAACTAAATTAAATTGCAGAAAGGAAATGATAGAAAGGAAACTAATTTAATCTGCAAAAAGGAAATGACGGAAAATAAACTAAACTAAGTTTCACCTAGCTAGGCCAATCAACTAAACACGCCCTACTTATCCTCTGATATATTTACCATGCTATCATGCTTCTAACCATGCAACTATTCATGATAAACTAAACTTGACAAAGTGTGGTTTGCAGTTTGGAGGAAAACGGGTTAAAGGTGCTAATGGAGGGCTCACCACATGAAACAAGGCTTAGAGGTGGAAAGAGGGGGTTAAAAACTTATTAAAACTTTATTATAGTGCAAAAAATTCTTTGGAGCGAAATGATTTGAAAAGTGCGATGCCAGAGTTGCGAAGGAGGGTTAGCAGTGCGATATCGCAATATCGCAGGTTGGCGGAGAAGCGGGAGTATAGTTCGAGAGCGGGAGTGAAATGCGATGAGTCGGATGACGTGGTGGTGGGACCAGTGGTAGAGTACGACAAAAATATCACAATCAGCGTTGGGAGAGGAACGTGTTACAAGAACCAAATAAAAGATGTGATTTGCGACGTGCGATGCGGCAGAGTACGGATAGTTATCCCAATCAGTGTTTGGAGCAGCAAGTGTCAGCGGGAACCAAATAAAAGATGTGATTTTCAAAGTACGATGTGGCAGAGTATGGAGAGTTATCACAATTAGATTTTGGAGCGGTAAGTGTTAACGAGAACTAAATAAAAGATGTGACTTGCGACGTGTGATGCGGCGAAGTACAGAGAGTTATTGAAATCGGCGTTTGGAGCGGTAAGTGTTAACAGGAACCAAATAAAAGATGTGATTTGCGTTATACGGTAGCGGGAAGTTCGAGGAGGAAGGGCAAAGGAAGAATTACAATGGTTTTCAATATTTTTGCGTTAAAAATGGTAAGGCAACCATGACTAATAAAAACAAAGGAATAAGGCGGGTTGAATGGTTTAAGTGTTTTTATGAATAAAAAGGTGGTTGCGGCAGTGAGAGTAAGCAGGAAAAAGCAGAAATGGAGGGCATAACAACAATGTGCAGATTGTGAAGACAGAGATGGATAATGAAGCGGGGAGGCACCATGGAGCTTCTCTAGGGTTTTATCAATAATTCCTGCAATCAACCTGCTAACTTATGTGCAAAGAAATAGACAAATGCGTAAAAATATAGTGCAAAGGGAGACTGAAAATGGTAATGAAAATATACTTTTAATCTCAGAAACAGTGAACAAAAATCAATTTTTGGGTATGTGGGAAGGTTCGCCCTCCTCGAGCTCTATTGACAGAGATGAGAAGGGTGTCTTGATCCACAACTTTTTTTGTTTTTTCTCATCTATTCTATTACTCACAAGCAAATGAAACCTACAGTAGCACACTAAAATCAAAAATAAACATCAACTTGAAATATAACAAAATTATCATAGTGGAACTAATGAAATGACAGAAACCAAAGAAAAAATACAACAAAGAGGTTGAGACACATGAAATAGGCCCTAAACCACAAGCCTAGCTCTTTGAAACTTAAATCAGTAAAATGAAATCAATCTTCTCATTTCATAAAAGAATAGCCTCATACATTTTTGAAAGTTTGATCACTGAGTAAAATAATAAAAAGCTCAATAAATTGCAACAAATTTTTGACCCTTCCTAGCTCTAGCTTTGCTCTATTTATTCTACAGGGAAGCTACCAATATCTCCCTGGAAAATAGTGATTGAGTCCACTTGATTCCAAGTAAACAAAGATTGAGTGCACTCCTCTTTAAGTTGCTTGGCTGCCTCTGGAATTCGAATTGCTAGAGAGAATCCATGGGGATCCTTTGGCTGCCTTTGGAATTCGAATTGCTAAAGAGAATCTTTAGGGTCCTTTGGCTGCCTTTGAGAGTTAAGGAGGGTGGAGAATCCTCCTATAATTTCTCCTTTCTATCTCCTCCAAGTTTTTAGGATAAAATCCTTATAAAAATGCTAATAATTCATGATTTTATGCACTAAACATCATATTAGACACTCAGAGTATGTTAGCCTTAATAACCACCTATACTAGCATCATAAAAACAAATAATAATACAAATGCAAGAAAAATAGATCTAAGAAGGCAAAAAGGTGACCATTAACCCCTCCAAATATGTCTAATTATGGAGCTCATCATCACCCCCGTACTGAATGGTTGCTCATCCTCTGAGCAACTAATCCTCCTGTTGCATTTCCTTCAGTGCTTTGACAAACCCCCCTAATTTTCTGGAGAAGAAGTGTGGGAGTTTTCCCAAGGGGGTAAAAACCATTATTCTTTTCTGCATTCTCCCATTCTCTATCTTGTGCATCTATGCCCTTTTCATCATTCAACCTCAACAGCGAAGGTGGGTTGAGATTTAGTCCCAACCATTGGATCTTTTTGGCCTGCATGGCCCTCTTGTATAATGGTGCCCTTTCCAACGCACCCATCAGTCTTTCTGGAGTATGGTACTCCTTGTTCTTGAGGCTATGAGGGAGGTTGTTTCATCTCCTCTAGCTGACCATAATGCACTCATCTTCTATCTGCCTAGAAACATCATCGAAGTGGCATATTACCTGTGTTTGAAAGGTCTTTTCTTTGATGTTCTTGTCATGCCAGACCTTCCTTTGCAGCTGAACTACCTCTGTGTGAATAAGTGCTTGCATTATGAACTCATCCAATCCATTTAGTGCAACAACCTCTCTTTTTTGGCATTTGATAGATCTAGATTTAATTCAGCTGCCATTCTTGAAGTATTGAATTCAAACTCAACTGAAAGTAGAACATCTTACCATAGACTAGTTCATAAGGATTGAATCTTGTTGTTGTCTTCCAAGTAGTGTTGTAGGCCCGAGTAGCTTCTACCAATCTATTTGCCCAATCTTTTTTGTTGTTGCTCACAACCTTGGTGAGGATGCTCTCTAAAGCTCTGTTAGTTACTTCTACTTGGCCATTCGCCTAAGGGTGATAGGCAGTAGAAGTTCTATGCTTAATCTTGTGCTTCCTCAAAAGATTCTCAATAAGGTGAGAGGTGAATTGTGCTCCCTGATCAGTGACTATTTCTCTGGGGTGCCCAAACTTGTAAAACACATTCTCCCTCAGAAATTATGTTACTTTTTCCTCAGTTGCTACCTTCATTGCTTTTGTTTCAGCCCACTTTGTTAGGTAATCAGTGCAGACTATGATATACTTATTTTGTTTGGATGGTGGATTGATAGGTCTAAAAAATTCCATGCCCCACTTGTCAAATCTCACAAGAGCCACCTGAGGGTGCACAGGCATCTCATCCCTTTGCGTGGTTTTCCCCACCCTTTGGCACTGGTCACACTTGCTGGTGTATATTTTGGAATATTGGTGAAGGGTAGACCAATAGTATCCTGCCTGCAAAAATTTGTAAGTGGTTCTCTTTGTAGCAAAGTGGCCTCCACATGGGATATCATGACATGCAGAAAGGATATCAAAAACTTCTTCCTCCCTCACACATATCCTTAGGATTTGATCAAGGCTTAGCTTGAAAAGGTTTCCCCCAATCCATGTGAAAGGGGCGCTTTTTCTGATGATTCTGCTCCTCTCCTTGAATGAAAAATTAGGAGGGAGTCTCCCAGCAACCAAGTAGCTGGCTATATCAGCAAACCATGGTGAGAGCGTTGATATAGCAAAGAGATGCTCATCTGGCACCTGGTCATCCACCATTCCTTGTTCACCTACAGGGAGAGCTAAATTGGACAAAAAATCTACAACAACATTCTCCTTTCCAGGTTTATCAACAATAGTCAAATCGAATTGTTGCAAAAGTAACAACCATCTAATTATCCTGGCATTAACATCTATTTTGTTCATTAAATACTTGATGGTTGCATGGCCAGTGTGACAAAGGTCTGATATCTAGTTACATAATGCCTGAAATTTTTCAAAGCATGGACAATGGCTAAAATCTCTTTCTGAGTAAAAGTATAATTCATCTTGGCCTTGGACAAGTTCTTGCTGATGAAATAAATGGCATAAGGGATTTTGTCCTCTAATTGTCCTAATGTTGCCCCTACAGCTTTGTCAGATGCATCAGTGTGGATGTGGAAAGATAGAGTCCAATTTAGACCTCGGAGGATGGGGGCAATAGTCAACTTTTCCTTAATGAGCTCGAAAGCCTCTTAACAAGGACCAGGTCAAATAAACTCAAAATCTTTGGCCAATAACCCAAATAAGGGAAAAGCCATCTTACTGAAATCTTTAATGAACCTTCTATAGTAACTAACCAAGCCTAAGAAACTCCCGACATCTTTCTGCTTTTGAGGAGTAGGTACCCTTTTGATGATAGTGATTTTGTTCGGGTCTACTTGTATTCCTGCTTGGGATATGGAGTGTCCTAATACAACCCCTGCTTTCTTCAAGAATTCACACTTTTCTGAGCTCAAGGGGAGATGCATCTCAATGCACCTTTTTAGTATTTTACCCAAATTGGAGAGAGCTTCCTAGAAGTCATCCCCATATGGTGTGAAATCATCCATGTAGATTTCCACAGAGTCATGGAATAACTCAGAAAATATGCTTAGGACAGCTCTTTGGAAGGTAGTTTGGGCATTGCACAACCCAAAGGGTAGGACTCTATCAGCGAAGGTACCCCAAGTGTAGGTGAAAGTAGTCTTATACTGGTCTTCAGGGCTGATTTGAATCTAATTGTACCCACTAAACCCATCTAAGAAGGAAAATAACTTCTTCCCCGCAAAGCCATCTAGGACTTGGTCTATAAAGGGCAAAGGGAAATGGTCTTTCTTGGTGGCTTTGTTAAGTTCTTGATTGTTAGTATGAATATTAATCGAAAGCGTGCGAAAAAGGCTCACTTTAGCCGTGCATAACAAACAACCCTAATAGTAAAGATGGCTACCAATATATTTAGATCTGCAATTAGTTGACCAAGATAAATGCTGCAAAAATATAGATCTATGCATTAAAAGACATTAAGCAGTAAATAAAAGCAAGAGTTTCTCCATGCATTCAATAGACAAGACAAGATTGTTTTACATAATTTTTGTATTTTTTGACACCTAGAGGGAACATAGAAAGATGTTACCAGTCCCCCTCAATGGGATGGGTTCTTGTAAGTCCTCAGCACTTCAGATCTAAAATCTCTCTCTCTTGATGGTGTAGAAAACCCAGACAAAAATGGAACTCAAAGGGAGTTCACAAGAAAAATGGTAGCAAAATATAACAATGATGGTGGATCAAAGTCAGACCAAAAGTATAGATCTAGAGTGATCTTTAAGCAACAAAAGGTAGTGAGTGAATGGAAAAACCCTTCTATTTATAACAAAATATTGAGTTAGTCTAGATATTGGTGCATAATCAAAATATTATTAACCAATTCTAGATCCAACTTTTATGAAATATTTTATTATATTTGTTGGAGGGAAAAAGAATTTGACTTGGTTCAAATCCCTTTATTTGTAAATAATAAATAAATAAATGATTTATTTATTATTTTAAGGATGCAGTTAAGTAATAATCAAATAAATAATGAACTATTTAATTATTTATGAATTATTTAGTCAAATTTAACAAGGAATATTATTTAATTAAGGTTTAAATATTTATTCCTAGAAAATAATAAGATAAATAATAATTTATCTAATTAATTTTCCTATTTTCGGTTAAATATGACCGGGAATATTAATTAAACTGTTGTTTAACTAATTATTCCTTGAGGAAAATCAAACAAATGTGGATTTATTTAATATTTCCTCATGAGGTTTCTTGTTTAGACCATAAACAACTTAATAAATGTGGTTTACTAAGTTATTTTTCATAGTGAAAGCAATTTTACTTAGGGAAAAATTGGTCTTACATGGTGTACTTAGGTCCATCTAATAGTAATAGATTAGATGACCAAAAAATGGTGTAACAGATTTCCCCCTAGCGTGCGAGCGTTAGGAGCTAATCGTATGATCGAAGTACGTTGTAAGAATTCAATCACTAGACACCGAAAGGGAAGTTAGAGAGAGACATATAAGGTACACCAAAGTGCTAGAGGACTAGACCCTGAGGAGGTGAGACTTAAAGGTGCGACAAGTCTCTTTTATGAGTGAGTACATGTGTTATAGGTGGCGGGGGAGGCATACCTATGCCCGCTGAGACAAAGTACAAAGAATAATGCGTCCAGTAAACAAGGGACTGAACAATATAGCACATGCTGGCATAAACATGAGCCAAGTAAAAACATGATAATGAATCCCACATACATACTGTGCCTGGGATAACAGTCAGGACTTACACAATAACATATGAGTACATGAGATATAAGTACAATCAAATTTCCCCTGTAAACAGGAAAGGGCTCTAAAAATCTGGCTGATACATGCAAACTAAAAGGCGCTGCAAGAAGCTAAGGCTGACATCATCAAATCTATGGTGTTGAATCGAAGGTTGTACTGAAGAGGTCATCCGAGCATGTGGGGGGCTACCTAAAGGGCCACCCCCTCATGAGGTCTGAAAACATCTCACACACACTTGGGAATCACCGGTATCATCGGCTACATCACTGAACCATCAAGTATACAGATCTCGATCATGCTATAAGGAGCTAGAGCTAAGAAACAATCAAGTCAAAGGGAAATAGGGAGTCCCTTTGCCTAATCCGAGGCACCAAACAAGATTGGAAGCTGGAACCAAGGTACACCGCCCTCTAGACCTGTCATCTGGAATGAATGATCTGATGTCAACAGAAGGAGGTCCGCCATAGGTGAGGCAATAAGGGATCCTCAACTAAGGCACGAGAGAAAATAGTAGAGCGACTGACAAACTGACACCAGGAATGATGATGAAATGGGGGGTACTGAGTAGCGGACAGACGACTTCCCTTGTTAAAGCATAAAAGGCATGGATGACCTGGTAGCGATTGACACAATATCAAAGCGGATATGGGACAGTAGGATTGAAGGCCATAATGTGCGACACGAGAGAGGAACCAAGAAATGAATGATGGAGGACTGTAGTGGGATATAAAGGGACTCGGGATAGACTCCATGGATGCGATGATGACTGAACTCAGATTCTCTAAACAAGGGCGAATCAATGATGCTGCCATGCAGAAAAGGTCCAATGGGGACCATAAAGACATGAGTACAATATGGTTACTCACGATGAAAATCAACACGAGCATGGACAAGTATGGAGGCAAATTGGTGCCCTAAATACAAGTGTTGTAGGTGAAGAAATTTGATTTTGAGGAGTGGTGAAGTGACCCTTCTTGGACAAAATGTGTCGTGGTGAAGTATCAAATCATGAAAAACTAATAGATACCCATGTGAGAGCTCAGTGAGAGCTTTCCAACGGTACAGACGGTTTTTCAAACTGAGCTACGATTTGGCCGTAGGAGGAGAAATAAAAACCTGTGGTTTCTCTTTTAATAAGGCATTTTCCCTCCAAATTCACTCATTTGCAAGTGTAGCTGTGGTGAATGTAGAGAGAAGAGAAGGCACTAAATCTTGCGGTGATCGTAGCGGACAAAACGACCGTTGGAATCGATATCCGTCAGTTGCAGGTAAGAGGCCTAACCCTACTCTTTTAATTGAGGGACTAAAAATTTCAGTTTAGGCACTCAGAGCTCATGAACAGACCAGGTGTTACACAACATTTTGTCACTGTCCTTGCAATCCCCATCTCGCCCATTGGAGGGTCATTTCCGTGATCAATAAGCAGTGTCATGCCTTTCAAATACCATCATTGTATCCCTTTAAATGAGATTAATATTCCTTTTGTTGACAATTCCCTGAGCAGAGACTCAAAAACCCTTGTTTTTGCCTTGGCGCGGGTATTCAATTGTACCCTCACACCAAAGAGGAAGATTAACACTGGGCCTCGCGCCAGCTGGCGCTCTGTCCCAGTTTGCCACCTGCACCGAGCTGTTTATGGAATGTTTTAAAAAATAGAGGCAGAGATTCCACTCCAACCACCTCGAGGATGAGTCATTGGGAGTGGTTGAATTTAATAAACCATGGACTCCTGCCTTTAGTTTATGGTTTCCACCTCTTATGGGAACTCCCTAAAGGATAGGCCTCCCTCCCACCTTTGTAGGGATCCTCACCTTTTCCTTTTCCTCTATAAAAAGAAGCTATCTCTCTTTGCACAAGCTAGTTGAACTTGGAGAATTGAACATACTATAGTAGAAATACTGGAGAGAGAGAATAAGAAGGAATTACGTTGAGAGAGCTTGAGTCCATGTCTTTTGAGAGAGCTTGATTCCATGTCTTCATCCCGTCTGAATTCCTTGACGAACATCTGAGACGCGCTCCGACTGAACCCCGCTGGAGGAGACTGTGACATCAAAGCATTGGTTCTAGCTCTTCCTTTTATCAATACATATACGTGACTATTGTTTGGTTCCCATTTTGTATTATGTTAGATGTTTAATGCAATATGCTTAACCCTCTTTAACTGGCTAGTAGTTATCAGTGAAATTTTTTATGTCGTATGTTGTTCTTGTTTTCTATTCTATGTGCAGGTATCCGAGCATGACTATGGAAGGATTGTGACTTGCCGAGGTAGGAGCGAGAGGCCACCACCACTACAGCAACGATGACAACGTTGGATTCTAGGTGGGTTGATCCGTTGTGTCCTCTTTTCATTCTGTAATTAGGAATCAACACTCTAGCATGTCTCTTTGTTTCTAGACCCACTCTAAGGATAGAGGGATCATCTCTGTCCACAGAGAGGATTTACCTGCTTAAAAAATTGGCAATTCCACTGGGGATCAGTGCAAGTTTGTCGTTTAGTCTTGTTGGGTCAGTTTCAATCGTTGATTTTCTTATCTGACTTTTTTGGTTTTCTTGCTTAGTTTACATCCTATGTTTAGCTCCAGAGTGTCAAGATTGACCTCTTCTCATTAGGTTTTGGTTTTTCCTCTTTTTCCCATAGTTATCTGGCTTGGCGCGCTTTTCATCTGAACAGTCGCACCAATTGGCGCAAGTTGCTCTTGTTGCAGTCGCACCAACCCCTGTATGGCGCGAATTACAGCCGTGCAGTCGCGCTGACTCCTGTAGGATTTGGTTTGACCTCCTTAATGAGTCTTTTGGTCAATTGTGCTTGCTTCTAGGTTATTTTTTTATTTGTAATTATGCCTCTGGGACTATTTTGACTTTCGTCGACTTGCTTTTCTCAGTTGTTTATCCATCTTCTTATCAGTGTAAATTTAGGCCTTAAGGTTTCTAAGGGTTTGGTGCACTGAGCCTCCTATTTGGAAACAAAGTTGTTTTGATTGTTGCCAGTCTCATTCTTGGATCGATTGCACTTAGTTTTCCTGATCTTTTTGAGTGATTCCTTTGGTTGCAGAGTGATTTCGTTTCTCGATTGATTCTTTTCCTTATTGCTCCAAGCATAGATTAGATTGCTTGTTTTCGGTCGTTTTGAAAACTTTCTCTTGGTTTGGAAGATTGGAACATTAGTTTGAGTGCTTTCTTGTGTTTGTTTTGTGTTTTATTGAGTCATTCAATTTCGATTCCTACACAACACTTAAACTAGTGTTTGTTTTCTTTTTTTTCATGTAATTAGTGCATCATGTACTACTTTTCATTGAAAAAAAAAACATATTTTTCATTCTTTCTTTGCACCGAAAGTGAAATATTCTTTTGCATAACTAGTGTCTGTTTGTCTAGGAAAGAGTTTCATTTTCGTTTGATTGTGTTAGATGCATTAGTGTATTTCTTCGCATAATTTCATTATTTTCTTTTGTTTGAAAGATTTCTATCCTTCTCGTAACTAGCATTCATTGAATCGAAAATGATGTTCATTTGCATATAGCTTGCATTTAGGATTTTTGAGATCCAAACTTGTTAAGGCCTTAAAACTGAAAAATAATCCAAGATCAACTTTAAAATTCATTTAATTAACCTAAGGAAGCATTGAAACCTAACGAAACATTTTAGTGGTCTAGGCTAGAGACGTGTTCCGACGTCTTAAAACCTAGTAGCTGTCGTTCGCCATCTGGCTTTAAACAGCGCTAGTACGGACTTGTGCTCCCCATACTGTCGAGTATATAAAGGGAGACCCCTCTAGGTTGTAATCCTTTTATCCATAGGAAGCCGAGTCTACCGCCTTGTAACTGTGATACACCGAACACAGCATTCGGGGAGACTACCTACACGTACGTCAAGTCCTTGGTCATTTCTTTTTCATTTGATCACCAAGGTTTATATGGCAGTTCACGGAAACCTGGTATACCCTCTTGCTTAGCATTCCAAAGTAGCCATTTTGATATTTTCATGACTCTTTAAAAAAAAAAAAGATATCGTCGAGCACTTGTCCTTTCACGCTCATTTAAAATTGAAAGTGACTAGAGTCATCTTTTGCCTGTTTCTTGACTCTTAAAATATGAAACAGCGAAATCTGCTTTCAGTGTCATAAAATTTATCACCTACGATCACACGCTTGTTAAAGTTTTATTACTTGGCCTGTTGTTTTTCCTTGGTTTTGGTCTTGGAGTCTTTGATTCGTTTTCTTTTTCCCTTTCTGTTTTGATATACAGTCACGATGGCGGAACCACCAGTTTCGTCGTCCTCACTGCCTCCTAGTGGTAGTTCTTTCCCATACGTTTCTTTTGAAACCCCTCAATCCACTAGGTCTTCTGAGTTTTCGCAGCCTATTCTCCTGTCTGTCCTGCCTCTTGCTACTTGAGCTCCTCCTGAAGAGCCAGTTGAATTAAATTGGCCTCCTTCTGGTGCGTGGTCTAGTTTTGGGGAAGAAAGAGATTTTCCTCCTCTTACGTCGGGCTTGCCATTTTTTGTTGCTGTTGTGCCTCCTAATCCCCGTAGTATTTTCGAAGATCTTATGGCGAAGTCAGACATGGATTCATCTAGTCCTCTTGGTAGTGAAATAATGCCTGTTTCTACAAGAGAATATCAGCTTTTTCCGGAAGATGTCCCTCATGTTTATACTCAATATTCTCCACCATCGATGTCACTTCTGCTTCGATATAGGTCCTTGAGTCAGATTATGTCTGGCGTTTCCTCCATAGTGAAATCTAGTACATTAACTCCTCCTCAGATTTCGATCCTCCCTTCGTTAGGAATATCACCTTCGACACCTGGTTCGTCGGTTACTGTTACGTCTGTTCTAGTCCAACCGACTGTCTGTGTGGCTTCATCCACACCAGTTGTTACCCATTAGTCGTCAGAATATTTTCGCACTCGCAGGTCTATTTTTCTCAATCCAACATGGCCTGTTAATCCCGGTCCTATTAGATCACGATCTAGTGCCATGGAGGCCCCATCGTCTTCTAGTAAAGTTTCCACTACTCCTGTGATTCCTGGCAGTCTTACTTTTGAAGAGTATCTGTTGGTTGTTCAGCAGCATAGCTCTCAGGGTTCTCAACCCCTTCAATATTTTGGGAACTCAGTATGGCCAAAATGTTGTGCAACTAGGACAACCCTATGGTCCTCCTCCGGGTAAAGCTGGTTATCAGGGACAACCTGGTCCATCGCAGCCATCGGGCCAAACTTTCCCATAAGGCCAGACCGGTGGCCCTCAATACTCGGTTCAACCAGCTCAGTAACTGATTCAACCTACTCCTCAGCCGGCTCCATCATTTCAGTAGCTAGTTCTACCTGCTTATAGTCAGCCACGTTTACCCGCTCAGAAGCCCGCTCAACCTGCTCAGCTGGGTCCGCCTGCTCAACTGCAAGGCGCTCATTACCCTCAAGGTTAATATCAACCAGTATATAGTGCGCCCCAGGTTTCTTACCCTAAAAATCAACCTGTATATAATCAACTTCAAATCCATGCTTACATTCCACAATAGACTCCATACGTTGCTCAGCAAGGACCTCAGTGGTCTAATCTGACTTAATATCCTAGTCCTCAACCCCAGTATCAACCGAATTATCCTGCTTCTAATCCCTATGATCTGAATCCTCTGGGACAAAATGTATGGGGACAGAATCCTGTTCGGACTGGCTGGAATGTACATGCAGGTCCTTATCAAAGGCCTTTGATGACTTTCAACACTCAATTATCGTTTCTTTCTAAGTTGGAATTACCTGATGTGTCAAAGTTGATGAACGATCCCATTCTTCAGAACCTGTATTGGCCTCCGGTTCCAACCAAGATTCCTGGTGATTGTCCAAAATTTGAGGGAAAGTCTGGAAAATACCCCCAAGTGCATGTTACGACTTACCATTTGTGGTGTTCCTTTAACTCTTGGGTTGACGATTCTATTCGACTCTGTCTTTTCCAGCGAACTCTTACTGGTGCCACTCCAAAGTGGTACATTGAGCTATCGTGTGGCATCTTCCAAGAATTCAATTATTTAGCCATGGCATTCCTTATGCATTATTAGTTACCAGTCCGCTATGAGACCGGGACACACCTCCTCACTTCATTGAAACAGGACCGAGCTACTCATATCTCAGATCATATTCATGAGTGGCTACGTCGTCATCGCATGATCAAATTTGAAATTCCTGATCAGCTTCTAACTCGTTGGTTCACCACCTCCTTTATCAATCAGATTGCCAAAGACATAGCTATGGGGGCATGTGTAACCGAGGAACAAGCCATTGCTTACGCCCAGTACCTTGATCTTATGTACTATCATTCTGGCGCATTATATGATATCTTTCCTGATGCTCCCAGACCTGGAACTTCTAAACCACCATTGACTCCATCCGTCGATGGTATTATTGGTTCTGTGTCTCAGACTTCTCAGAAGTTGTAATATTCCTAAATTAGCTTCAGCTAATAGGAATATTAATTTGTGTTTCTAAAATCAAATTGTATGAATAAAGGAGCAAGGAGGCTCAATATTTTCTCTTGCAGGAATAAAAATCCCTTATGGTGTGAAAAGGGATCATGAAAAAACCATGTGGATCAGCCACATGTGTGAAAGGAGAAAAGGAATGAAGGATTAGGCAAGGATGATCCCAAGGAAATTTACTTAATCAAGCTTAATTATCTCCAACTGCGTTGTGTTAAGATGGTCTTCACTTAATAGGGCAGCGTAATATTTGATGAGGAAGCTTGGTGAGGAAGCAACCCCTTAGTGGAGTGGGAGCCTTAGAGGAGAAGCTTATCATCTATATAACAAAGGAATGGCAAGCATTTGGGTTTAGATTGGAATTCATATTTTCATATGGTATTTTCAGACTTCCGGCATTCTCAGCTATTTAGTTGAGTTGCTGCACTGTTTAGTGCAAGGGTTTTTCCCCTGCGAGAATACCCTGCTCTTTCTTTGGGATCTTGTAGCAAGAGGTCTAAGGAGAGCCTCTGATCTGCAAATTCCACTATCCGGTATTGGGCCAAGCACTTGTACACTTCATCTATGCATTATACTCAGAAAAATGCGTTATTTTCCAGGAGATGCAGTGGAAGGGGGTAAATCCCCATTGTTTTGAGCTAGTTTCCCAAGAGGAGAACCATTGTCTCTTCCGGTAAGCTAGCCAATGGGTATACATCCATTTCTTTTTATGATTATTCATTTTGGAGCAGGTTTTCAGTAATAAAATTCATTTACAGATATAGATCTGCAGCTGCTGCTCTTGTATATCATTTTCTGCTGAGAAACCCTTGCCGGGTGATCTTAAGATCTATGTAAAAAGAGATTAGATATCTGTTTTCATGCCTATTTGAGTACATTAATGAAATATAAGATTTTTCTCTACAATTTCTGAAGCATGTTCTCCATTTACTGCGCAGTTCCTTTATGCAGTCATTTTATTATTATTGCAGCTCCTCAATCTTGAGGGTTTTTCATGTAAATCTTTTGTTTATCATTACTTATTGCTCCAGCAATGTTATAAATATGATTTCCTGATGATTCATAATATTTTCCATCTAAAACATTCATAAAATCACGCTGCTACAGTTTCATAACTTTCTGCATACTCCAAGTCATGGGAAACTAGGGTTCTCTAGCCTAGTTTGGGAAGGAGAAGTTGTTTAACTGAGCTAGAACGCTTTTTTTGAGCTGAAATTCGGAGCATAGGTCCCTCATGACCTAAGATAACATTTAAAACCATCCCCATCCCCTTTTTCCACGCATATTTTTTAATACACCCATTTTAGGGCTGAATTAGCTGCTTTTCCCCAACTTTTGCATCATAGATTTGAATCAATGTTGCTGTTGTGGTTTCCAAAGATATATTTCAGTCTATTATAGCTATATTAAGCTTATTTATCATTTTAAGGCCGAAATACAGTTAATGTATTGCTGAATCCCTGTTTTGGGAATATTACCTTTCAATAGGTTCTATAGACAGAGTCTGCACAAGGACCAGCTAACCTCTGGATCTCACCCTCTTTTCAGAGGTGAAATATCCATTAAATTCCCCTGCATTCAATCTCTGGAATATATCCGGTTGTTGATTGGCAATGCTTCTGAAAAAGGAATCTCATTTGCAGGATTCATGAGCAGTTCCTGAAAAAGGAACATTATAGTGGTATCAGAGCAACAATCTTGGCTCAGCCTGTGAGCCCAAGAATTATGGATTATTCTCATGGGGGGAAGGATATTTGCAGGAGAAATCAGAGCAAACCCTTGTCGTATGGAGATAAGAGATTCTCAAAACTTCTCTTTTCAAAGCTGCAGGACCAAAGGAAGGGCATCAAAGAAATGAGGAGGGAAACACATCAAGTTTCCTCGCACAGATCTATACAGGAGGAATTTTCTAAGTCCTCATCTTATGGATATGAGCACTCAGCCATATTATCATATATACCATGTTCTATCAACAATTTATTCATGAAGAAGAGAAAAGGAGGTGTGCCAAAGCAAGAGACTCTTGGAGACTATTTGCAACAGTGTGAAGCTAAATCCAAGGAGTTAAAATATCACTTGAACTTCCAAGGGTTTTTCAAGATTAAGGAAGGAAGAAGCACAAGGAGAAATCAGCATGATGTGGGTAGATTCTTTCTATCTACTTTTGATGCATCACCTAAATGTCCGGTTAGGGTTTGGGTGAAGGAGCTAGACACCCTTGTACAGCAACATCAAGTTTCAGAAACTGCAGCCATCAAAGTAGCAGCGATGCATTTTGAGGGTAAGGCCTATGCTTGGTGGTTGTTTGAAACATTTTCCTTAAAGAATGCAGATACATCTACTTATGAAAAGTTCATTGAAAGTTTAGTAGAGAGGTTTGATGATATTTCTTGTGAAACATCTTCTATTGCAACTATCAAACCACAACTTTTGCATGAGTTGGGAGGATCTATAAATCCAACTCCATTTCTGAAAACCAATGAAGATGAGGTGAGCTTGTTTGATGCTTTGCCAAGGGCAATGTTAGGTCCCTATATCACTAGTATAGTCCCTTATTATTGTACCCTTGTAACCCCTATTTTGTTATTATTGTGCCCTTAAATTATTATTGTTAGGTCGGCTAGGATTTCATTGTGGCCCACTAGGATTACATTATGGCCCCATGGACTCCTATTTATAGAAAGGAGGTTTTGTAAATTGTATCATCCAAGAATTGTTCATTTATGTAAGGTATTGGAGGTTTCCCCCTTGAAGTGGCTCATTTCTAAGGCGTTGATATCTCTTTTCTTCTCTTTTTGGAGTTGGTTACACAACATTTGGTATCAGAGCTTTGGATTCTAGGGTTTTGCTACTCCAAACAGGTCATCGTGGCATTTTTGCTATAAATTTTTTTCTACGAAGTTTCAGAAGCTGAAATTTTTAGGGTGCGAAGCCGAAAGCCAGAGGAAGATTGTCTAAAAATTTCAGAGCTTGGTTCGCAAAATTTTCGGAGATATGATATGTGGAAGTTAGGTATTTTTTCAGGCTCCTAAACAGGTCATTGTGGCATCTGCGCTATAACGTTTTTTCTACGAAGGTTCAGAATCTGAAATTCGTATGGTGTGAAGTTGAACTCCTAAGGAAAGTCGTCAAAAAATTTTAGGTCTTGGTTCGCAATATTTTTGGAGATATGATCTGTGGAAGGTAGTGATTTTTCAGGCTCTTGAATTTCATCTCAAAGAGGTGATCGTGGAAAAAGTTCAATAACTCTCTCTCTGGGCATCGGATTGGAGTACCGTAAAAAGTGGTCGCAAGTACACAGACTGTAGTTTCATGGCTATAAATTTCAGAGACAAAGGAAAAAATAGTGACACGTGGCAAGTCGTACAAGTTCGCTCTACTGAACTAGTCCATAATTAGGTCATTGTGGGAGATTGGACACAACTTTGTCTTGGAAAATCCAAATCAGGTCAGACCTGTGGCATTCAAAAGAGAATTCAGAGGGCTACTTTAGTGCTAAATTTTAGATATAGAAGAGCCACAATCACAGAGATAATACAATTTCAATATCAAGCTCCTCAAAAGAAAGTAAAAGGTGTGTATTTTTTTTTCTGAATTGCATAAGTCTTGTTTGAAGAATCAAGTTGAATTGATTGCAAGGGCATATTGTAGAATAGATATCAGTATTGGATTATAAAATGGCCCCAAAAAATAATTCAACACCCATTAAGCCTTTGGAAAACTCTACTATGACTCATGAAGACGAAGAATTGCAACATGATCTATCAAAATTACAAGAGCAAGTGCAACAAATTTCACTCTCGCAAAGAGCAACAAAAAATGAAATGGAAGTTTTGAAGAAAGGCATGGAAGCTAAGATGGATGGTGTCTAAGCTAAGATGGATGGCGTGCAAGCTAATATGGATGGTGTGGAAGCTAAGATGGATGGCATGGAGGCTAGCATGGAATCTAAGATGGATGACATGGAAGCTAAGATCGATGAGAAAATGGAAAACATGAATAATTTTCTAAAAGCAGACATGGAAGGTTTGACAAAGTTGATACAAGGAAGGTTTCCTAGTGGTGAAAAGATAGTAGAAGAACCTCATGATGAGAACAAAATAAATGTTAATTGTGATTTCATAAACTCTAATGTTGGCAGGAAGAACCACCATATTCCAAAGATGGATATGAGGAAGTTTGATGGAAAGGATCCTGTAACATGGATACTACAGATGGAGCAATATTTGATCTCCATAACGTACAAAACACACAAAAGGTACGCATTGCAACTTTACATTTAGAACAAAATACATTTGTATGGTATCAATGGCTTTGCTCCCGTAAAAAAATTGTCACTTGGTAAATTTTTACGGAGGAAATGATAGCACATTATGAGGATACAAAGAGCAACACCTTCTTTAGCCAATTGATAAATCTCAAACAAAAGGGTTTAGTGGGGCAGCACATTGAGGACTTCCAAAAATTGAATATAAGGGTAACCGATATTCCAGAGGAACACAGGATTGATCTCTTCATAGGCACTTTAAAGGATAACATCCAACATGAAGTTCGCGTTTT
This sequence comes from Pinus albicaulis, assembly GCA_034641835.2. Taxonomy (NCBI): domain Eukaryota; kingdom Viridiplantae; phylum Streptophyta; class Pinopsida; order Pinales; family Pinaceae; genus Pinus; species Pinus albicaulis. Next base: position 239,695,355 of record CM076572.1, read on the forward strand.
GGAACCTGATTCATTGGAGAAGGCATTCAGGTTGGCAAGAAAAGTTGAATGTAAAATTATGACGACAAGGAAGCCTACCACTCAATTCTATAAAGAAGGAAGTGTTGCTACGCCTAGATTTCCACAACCTACAAGGTTGACACCACAACAATTGGAAGAAAAAAGAGCAAAAGGGCTTTGGTACAGTTGTGATAGCAAATACACTAAAGGTCATAAGTGTGCTGAAAAGAAATTATTTTACATAGATTGTGAAGAAGAAGAAGAAAATGAACAAGAAGAGGATACACACCAGAAACCAGCCATAGAAGAGGAAGAAATGAATCCGACCATATCATGTAATGCACTGGCAGGAATTACCACTCCTCAAACTCTCAAGATAGCAGGACAGATCAAGAAGAAAAGGTAATAGTGTTGATTGATTCAGGTAGCACCCATAATTTTATTCATTGTAAGGTAGCCAAGGAATTAAATTGTTTCCTATACCCAGCACCAGAATGTCAAGTGATGGTTGCAAATGGAGGAACTATAAATTGCTCTGGAAAATGCCATAATATCAAGCTAACCATGGGGAATATGTATTGACTAGTCCAATGCTTTCCATTCCTATGGGAGGTGCTGATGTTGTACTAGGAGTACAATGGTTACAATCTTTGGGGACGGTAGCTTTTAATTCTCAAGAACTTTTCTTGAAATTTTTTTCAGAAGGAAAGGAAGTCGAATTACGGGGTATTGAAGGGAATCCGGGAAGGATAATAAGCTCTAATGTCATGACAAAGCTTCTAAAGAAAGAACAACGAGGCGTAATTGCACAATTATGCTCACTAGAAGTTCCGACATCAAATTCATCTATTTCTGCAGATCTCCAACAAGTCTTGGACAATCATTCCAAGGTGTTTGAAACTCCCAAAGGAATCCCACCTATTCGTGATCATGATCATGCTGTTCATTTGATTCCAGGAAGTGTTCCTCCAAACATCAGGCCTTATAGATATCCTTACTTCCAAAAGAGCGAAATTGAACGTATGATTGCAGAAATGTTAGAGGCGGGTATAATTCAACCTAGTCAAAGTTCTTTCTCTGCTCCTGTAGTATTGGTACACAAGAAGGATGGATCATGGTGCATGTGTCCGTATTATAGGGAGCTCAATAAGCTCACCATTAAAGATAAATTTCCCATTCCTGTGATTGATGAATTATTGGATGAATTACATGGAGAAATTTATTTTACCAAGTTGGATCTTCGTTTAGGATATCATCAAATTAGAATGAAGACCGAAGATATTCCAAAAACAACATTTCGAACTCATGAGGGTCATTATGAATTTTTGGTCATGCCTTTTGGCCTTACCAATGCACCTTCTACATTTCAAGGGTTGATGAATTCCATTTTCAAACCCTTCCTTAGAAAATTTGTGCTAGTATTTTTTGATGATATACTAATCTACAACAGGTCTTGGAAGGATCATGTAGAACATGTTGACAGGGTGCTCAAACTATTGCAGGAGAAACAATTATATGCAAAAAAAATCCAAATGTTTCTTTGGAGTACAAGAGGTGGAATATCTGGGTCATATTGTATTTCACGAGGGTGTTAAAGTAGACCCTAACAAAATTAAAGCCATTAAGGAATGGAAAGTCCCCACAACCATAAAGAAGTTACGAGGATTTCTCGGGTTAACAGGGTATTATCGCAAGTTTGTTAAGAATTATGGGAGAATAGCAGCACCTCTAACAACATTATTGAAGAAAGATGCATTTTCATGGACTCCTGAAGCAACTAAGGCCTTCGAACGTCTTAAAGAGGCAATGTGCCTAGCACCGGTCTTAGCTACACCAGACTTCACAAAAACCTTTATTGTGGAATGTGATGCCTCAGGAAATGGAATTGGTGCAGTTTTAATGCAGGAAGGAAGACCCATTGCTTTTGGAAGTCGTCCAATCAAAGGAAAGTATTTACAGAAACCTATTTATGAGAAGGAAATGTTAGCAATACTGCATGCACTAAAGAAATGGAGAACTTACCTAACGGGAAGACACTTCAAGGTAAAAACTGATCATGATAGTCTTAAACACTTTTTGGAACAAAGACTATCTTCAGAAGAGCAGCAAAAATGGGTCACAAAGATGTTGGGTTATGACTTTGAAATAATCTACAAAAAAGGAAAGCTTAATGTTGTTGCAGATGCACTCACAAGAAAGAATGAAGAGGTGGAACCATTGCTTTGTGCCATTTCTATTATCCAACCAGATTGGATAACTGAAGCAAGAGATGAATGGAAGAAGGACAAAGATGTATGGACACTCATCCAAAAGTTGCAGTAAGATCATAGTATATCTGATACATTTAGTTGGAAAAATGATTCCTTATGGTACAAAGATCGCTTATATCTTTGTAAGAATTCCCATCTAAAACAAAAGATTCTTCTGGAATTGCACACTTCTCCTTTAGGAGGACACTTGAGATTTTTAAAAACTTACCACAGGGTGAAGAAAGAATTTTTTTGGGATGGCCTTAAATCTGATATTCAAAAGTTTGTGGCGGAATGTTTGGTTTGCCAGCAGAATAAAGTGGAAACAATTAAGACTCCAGGACTTCTACAACCTTTATCCATTCCAAGTCAACGTTGGGAGGAGATTTCAATGGATTTTATCACAGGTTTACCTAAGTCCGAAGGAAAGAGTGTCATCATGGTGGTAGTTGATAGACTTACCAAGTATGCACACTTTTGTGCATTATCTCATCCATTTAAAGCAAGTACAGTTGCTACGACATTTATGGATAGAATTCAAAAGCTACATGGAAGCCCAAGGGTTATTGTGAGCGACAGAGATCCCATTTTTACTGGAAATTTTTGGACAGAGTTATTTTCTTGTTTGGGTACTCAATTAGCTCATACCTCATCTTATCATCCTCAATCTGATGGTCAAACTGAGATCGTAAATAAATGTTTGGAAGGATATCTTCGTTGTTTTGTATCTGATAAACAAACACAATGGGTCAAGTGGTTACCTCTTGCTGAATGGTGTTATAACACTTCCTTCCATACTGCAGCAAAAATGACCCCATTTATGGCACTTTATGGATATCATCCACCATCCATCACATCATCTTTAAGAGGAAATTTGAAGGTTCAAGCAGTGGAAGATCACATCGAGCATAACCTGAATTTGGCACAAAATCAAATGAAACAATAGGCAGATCAACATCGCAGTGAGAGAAGTTTTGATGTAGGAGATTGGGTATTTTTACGGCTACAACCATACAAACAAATGTCCCTCAAGCAAGCTAAGAAGGATAATAAATTATCGCCAAAGTACTATGGTCCTTACAAGGTGTTACAAAAGATTGGTACTATGGCATACAAATTGGAGCTTCCTGCTTCTTCACGAGTGCATCCAATTTTCCATGTTTCATGCTTAAAGAAGGTTATAGGTGAAAATCTTCCAGTTCAAACAATATTGCCAGAACTTGATGAGGAAGGAAAATCATATTGGAACCTGAAGCGGTCATGGAAACAAGAACTCGACAGCTACGGAATTGATCAATTTCAGAGTATCTCATCAAGTGGAAGAACTTACCCACTGAAGATTCTACATGGGAGGATGAGAATTTTATACAGAAGCACCCGGAGCTACTCAAGCGTTGAGGAAAACACTGTTTTGAAGGAGAGGGGCATGTTAGGTCCCTATATCACTAGCATAGTCCCTTATTATTGTTAGTGTAACCCCCTTATTGTTATTATTGAACCCTTGTAACCCCCATTTTGTTATTATTGTGCCCTTAAATTATTATTGTTAGGTCGGCTAGGATTACATTGTGGCCCACTAGGATTACATTATGGCCCCATGGACTCCTATATATAGAAAGGAGGCTTTGTAAATTGTATCATCGAAGAATTGTTCATTTATGTAATGTATTGGAGGTTGCCCCCTCGAAGTGGCTCATTTCTAAGGCGTTGATATCTCTTTTCTTCTCTTTTTGGAGTTGGTTACACAACAGGCAAGGTCTCCTTTGGATGAAGGGATTTCTTCTCAAAGAGAAGACATGAAGATTCCTTCTTTAAAAGAAGACCAAGATTTGAGGTCTCTTATTGAAGATAAGGCAACTTCAACTATTGAAGAAGAGAAAGGGAAGGCATGGGAGAATAACGCAGTCATGAAAAGAGCACCCCAAGCACCTCATGGAGAAGAGGAAGGAGCACTTTCTCCAAGAAAAGAAACTCTTTCACTCTTGCAAGGAGTTTTAAAAGGTCTCACACATAGAGCTCTTGGCATAAAATATGAGTAGCATGTGCTTTCATTGCCAAGTGATGGGATCTTGAAGATAGGAGGAGGAAAAGAGAAGGAATGGAATCATGAGATGAAGAGTATGAACCCTTCTCTATTTCAGGGCTTGAAATAACAAAGGAGGCAAGAGGACCCATGCAACAAGGGTAGGGGAAAATCTGTTCACCTACATTCACATCTTACCCTATGCCTTGATGCCTCTTTGCAAGGAGGAATTTTAGCAAGAAGACCTCCTGATTGGAGGGAAACTGAAGTGTTCTCTCAACTATATACAACAGCAACATATTTGTTTAAAGAGGGAACCTTGGAAGGAGCCACTACAGTGCTGAAAATCATTGATGGAAGGCTAGGCAAATTTCTGAAATTGACCTTGTTTTCTTCCAGTCATCTATTTGCGTTGGAGGGGATAGATTCAGAAATTTGTGTTGATATGAGCATAGTATCAAGGGGCTATTCCATAGCTTTGGGACAGCAAAGGATACTCCAATATATAATGAATATTTCTGAACATAACAAAGAAATAATTTCATTTTTTCATGCAGGAGCAAAGAGGTGGAAGTTTTTTAGAAAGAGAACCTTTCAAGGGAAGGGTGACTTTCCTAAACTCCAATCTTGTCTTGAGCAAGATCAGCTACAAGAGGGGTAGCAAAATAAGGTTGGGAATACTCCAACATGTGACTTTGAAATCAAGCATGTCAAGGGGGAGAGCCATCATATGACAAATGCATCATTTCAGACTTCTACAGTGTTGTCAATGTTGGGAAGCCTAGACCCTTATTGGGAGTCCCAACTCTTGATGGAATATTCTAAGGACCTATTCACATGTAAGGTTCTTGATGGGAAAGTAATGGATGAAGAGTATGAGGTAGTTAATGGAATCATTTGTGTTCATAATCAGATCTACTTAACCAAATATTCTAAGCTCAAGAATAAACTACTTGATACAACTTATGAGGTCTTGCTTTCAAATCCCACTAGTTTCATTAAAACATGTCATACTATATTATATGGATTCATGTGGGAAAATTTCAAAGAGGAGATGCACTCTCATATGAGTAAGTGCGTGGATCATTTGCTGGTTGAGGAGGGACTTAGCTCTTGGGAAGAGTTATCATTATCACCTCCTTATTTATTGAGTGTGAGAGGGAGCTCATCCCTGAGCTACCTTGCTGATTTTAGACAAGTGTATGACAAACATTGTATTGTTGAATCTCATGATGCATTCATTATATACTTGTATCTTCTTAACACTCATGTTCAGGTCTTGGCTCCAAGAGGGGGCACTTTGATTGATGGGCTTCAAAGCCACTTTGGGCCATGAACAATGGTGATGTTGGCCATTCTTTGGGAGATCTTGGAGAGATGATGTACTCTTCATGGTATGGTTCCTTAGCACCAACCATCATACACCTTCTCCAAGCATGCAAGAAGGATGGGGTAGCAAGCAAGTGTCGAGGATAACGCTTGTCATATCATATCCTATGGCAGTTAGGAGGAAAACTGCGTTGGTTGCACATGAGGGACCATTGTCCTTCTCCCTTATTGTATATGGCAACTAGCATGGTCTTACTTATGATCCCACATGCTGAAGATGTTCTTATCTTTGTGTTGGGGGCATGGGTAGAGGAGAGACACATTTTTTGGGTGTGTCTTTGGGGGAAGGAAGTCCCCACTTTTTCTGCACTACATGTTCCAAGGGGAGCATGAGAAACTATATGGCCACCTTTGCATATCATTTGTTTCTTTATGATGTGGACCATATGGTTAGTTGGAGCACTTGGGGTATGCCTCTCATGAGCTATTGGGAGGGGCTTTTCTATGGATTACCCAGCTGGAAGGTGATTCATTTTATTTGGATGATAGCTTGGGGGAGGGAGGCCTCCATTCATGATGAAATTCCCCATGATTGTCATTAATTCTCTCTTGTTGAGACCATGGAGCAGCAAGAAGGTTTCTACATCAGCCTTCCTTTCTTTTATGATGAGAGCCCTTGGATTTATTCACCAAAGGCGAACTTGCACAATGGGGAGGAGCCATTGGGAGACACAATTATTGCAGAAATTTTGAAGCAATGGAGAAGCCTACTTGAAGAAGAGGCCACAAGAAGGAGAGGGGAGATTTTGCAGCACCCTTGCAGTTGCTTGAGGGCAAGCAACATTTGGGAGGGGGAGACTGTAATATTCCTAAATTAGCTTCAGCTAATGGGAATATTAATTTTTGTTTCTAAAATAAATTGTATGAATAAAGGAGCAAGGAGGCTCAATATTTTCTCTTGCAGGAATAAAAATCCCTTATGGTGTGAAAAGGGATCATGAAATAACCATGTGGATCAGCCACATGTGTGAAAGGAGAAAAGACATGAATGATTAGGCAAGGATGATCCCAAGGAGATTTACTTAATCAAGCTTAATTATCTCCAACTGTGTTGTATTAAGATGGTCTTCACTTAATAGGGCAGCGTAATATTTGATGAGGAAGCTTGGTGAGGAAGCAACCCCTTGGTGGAGTGGGAGCCTTAGAGGAGAAGCTTATCATCTATATAACAAAGGAATGGCAAGAATTTGGGTTTAGATTGGAATTCATATTTTCATATGGTCTTTTCAGACTTCTGGCATTCTCAACTGTTTAGCTGAGTTGCTGCACTGTTTAGTGCAATGGTTTTTCCCATGCGAGAATACCCTGCTCTTTCTTGGGGATCTTGTAGCAAGAGATCTAAGGAGAGCCTCTGATCTAAAAATTCCACTATCCGGTATTGGGCCAAGCACTTGTACACTTCATCTACACAGTCTACTCAGAAAACTGCATCATTTTCCAGGAGGTGCAGTGGAAGGGGGTAAATCCCCATTGTTTTGAGCTAGTTTCCCAAGAGGAGAACCATTGTCTCTTCCGGTAATCTAGCCAATGGGTATACAGCCATTTATTTGTATTATTATTCATTTTGGAGCAGGGTTTTAGTAATAAAACACATTTCCAGATATAGATCTGCAGTTGCTACTCTTGTATATCATTTTCTGTTGAGAAACCCTTGCCGGGTGATATTAAGATCTATGTAAAAAGAGATTAGATCTATGTTTTCATGCCTATTTGAGTACATTAATGAAATATCAGTTTTTTCTCTGCAATTTTTGAAGCATGGTCTCCATTGACTGTGCAGTTCCTTTATGCAGTCATTTTATTATTATTGCAGCTCCTCAATCTTGAGGGTTTTTCATGTAAATATTCTGTTTATCATTGCTTATTTCTCCAGCCATGTTATAAATATGATTTCATGATGATTAATACTATTTTCCATATAAAACCTTTAGAAAATCACGCTGCTACAGTTTCAGAACTTTCTATATACTCCAAGTCATGGGAAACTAGGGATTTCTAGCCTAGTTTGGGAAGGAGAAGTTGTTTAACTGAGATAGAACACTTTGTTTGAGCTGAAATTCGGAGCATAGGTCCCTCATGACCTAAGATAACAGCTCCAACCATCCCCATCCCCTGTTTCCACGTAGATTTCTGAATACACACATTTTAGGGCTGAATTAGCTGCTTTTCTCCAATTTTTGCATCATAGATCTGCATCAATGTTGCTGTTGTGGTTTCCAAAGATATATTTCAGTATATTACAGCTATATTAAGCTTATTTATAATTTTAAGGCCGTAATACAGTAAATGTATTGTTGAATCCCAGTTTTGGGAATATTACCTTTCAATAGGTTCTATAGACAGAGTTTGCACAAGGGCCAGCTACCCTCTGGATCTCACCCTCTTTTCAGAGGTGACATATCCAGTAAAATCCCCTGCATTAAATCTATATAATATATCTATTTTTTGATTGGAAATGCTTCTGAAAAAGGAACCTCATTTGTAGGATTCATGAGCAGTTCCTGAAAAAGGAACATTACAGAAGTCTTCATCTTCAAACACTAGGAAGCTGAAGTCTGCTTCTTCCAATAATGTTGCTTCTCAGTCCACTTTGAATTTTGGTAAACCCACAGAAGTTAATTGCATTAAGGCCAATCCTACGGATAATGATTCTAAAGGTAAAACGAAGGGTAAAGGTAAGGCCAAAGCCGACACACTGAAACAGGATTCTCAGAAACCTCGTGCTGGCAATGGTTCTCAACGCAAACCGAAGTAACCTTGTTTGATTTGTGATGATGAGCACTTCACCAAGGACTATCCTAGACGATCCGAAGTGAGCAACTTTCTCAAAGGCACCTAGGGGACTCTGGTCGTTCTTAAGGAACCTTTCCCATCTCAGCAGACTCAGATGGTAGAGCAACCTCAGTCCTCTACCCCATTTGCTCTCAGATGTTCTTGATGAATGGTTATGCCACCGTTTCTATTGCTACTCAGTCGAAATATTATACTGGATCCCGCCAGGCCACGGGGAAGGAGATTGCTGATGGTCCTCCTCCTCTGCCTATTACTGGCCCTCTTGAAATTGAAAGGCCCAATGTTGAATCCATTGTGCGACCACCTTCCAAAGGTGTACTCCGCAAGTCTTCTTATAACCCAGTGCTCGTGCTGCTCACCATTATAATATTGTTGAGGATATGGCTCAAGCACCATCCATGATGTCCGCGTTAGAAGTAATTCAAAGTTGTTCGTCTCAACAAAGAGCTTTGTTATCTGCGATTGGCGGGATTGATCCTACCAATACTTGCCTTCTTGCTTTCGATTTAGAGAATTTCGTTCCACGACTTCCATATGATATTGTGCTCATTATTCAAGTTGTTATTAATGGTCTCGACGTCCATCGAGCAGTTGTGGACGAAGGTGCATCAACCTGTGTCATGTCATCTTCGTGTTGGAAAGTTGTTGGCTCTCCAGCCCTGAATTCATCACCAAATTCCCTTGAGGTATTTGATGGAAGAGAATCAAAACCTATAGGTGTTCTCGCTAGTTTACCGATTACTTTGAAAGGGAAGACAATCAAAGTCGAGGTCGAAGTCATTGATGCTAAACTCAATTATAATATTCTCCTCGGTCGCAGTTGGACTCACGCCATGTTATGTGTTCCGTCCACTCTCTTTAGTGTTCTAAAATTTCCACACAAAGGAAAGATTGTTACTGTTGATCAATTGTCCTTATTCACCTCTTCTTCTAAAAACAACGTTCCGTATGTGGATCAGATTCCTACTCCCTACGAGAGCGTAGGGCCAAGTCTTTTTAAAGATCCTGCCCTCATGGGTATTTTTCCTCTTCCTCCACCAAACACTGTTTAGATTCATATGATCTCTCGGTCTGATGACCCATGGATTATTCCTTCCCCTAAACAGATTATTCCTTCGGAGATTCGATGCCTTTGAGTCCGATTGAGATTGATTATTATGAACTCATCACCGCTTCGGAACCTCTGTCCTCTGATAGTGCTCCGTTGAGCATGTCCCTTGACATTTATTCTAAATCCCCCTGGCTTGGCGATTCTGATTCGCGTGATCCTTTGAAAGAAGTGTTTCCCTCCGATGAAGCCATCGTGGAAACCATTTCTCTTGAGCATCTTCCGTGGGACGACGGTCATCATTGTTCCTCATTCATGCCTAGCCTCGGGGCCATGTCTACTTGTCTCGAGCGTTTTTCATCTCAGGTTCCTTCTCCTCCGCTTCAATTGCCTATTTTGACACATGACGTCTTTATGGAAGGTAACTTGAGTAACATTACACAGATGATGCCTATTGACATTTTCGTTAAAGCGGGAATCATCGAGAACATCCATATCGAGGTCACTTGTTCTTCCGATGAGGTACAAGTTTATACTAGCCTTTTTTGCAAATATTGTGATGTCTTTGCATGGTCCTATGAAGAAATTCCTGGCATCGACCGTAGTATAGTGGTGCATGAAATACCTAATTGCCCTGGCTTCGAAGCCTGTTCACCAGCATCTTCGTCCGGTGCACCCTAGAAAAGTTGTCGCTATTAAAGGTGAAGTTGAAAAACTTCTTAGAGCTGGTTTCATTTATCTGATTCCTTTGATAGAATGGGTCTCTAATATTGTTCTTGTAGATAAGAAATAGGGAACGATTCACGTCTGTGTTGATTATCGTGATATTAATTGAGCTTGTCCCAAGGATAATTATCCTACTCCCTTTATCGATCAAATCATTAATTACTGTGCTGGGAGTGAGATCTTTTCCCTCTTGGATGGTTTTCTTGGTTACAATCAGATTAACAGTCTCCCGTCTGATCAACATAAGACTGCCTTTATCTATCCTTGGGGTACTTTCGCATATAAGAAGCTCCCTTTTGGCTTAAATAATGTCGGGGCTACATTTCAACGAGCGATGTCGTATGCCATTCATGATATTCGTCACATCGTTCAACCTTATCTGGATGATCTTCCCGCTCATTCAGCTAAGTGTCTGGCCCATCCTGACCATCTTCGTCACATTTTTCTTCGTTGTCGACGTTACAATATTCAGCTTAATCCGCACAAGTACGTCTTCTGCATTGATTCTGGTAGACTCTTAGGGTTTATCGTATCCAAAGACGGAATTCGCCTTGATCCACTCAAGGTTGAGGCAATTATCAATCTCCCCTCTCCCTCCTCATTACATTAGTTGCAGAGTTTGCAAGGAAAGGGTAATTTTCTACGCTATTTTATACCTAACTATGCAGAAGTGGCTAGAGGATACACGCGATTATTAAAGCAGGGCTTTCCATTCCGTTGGGATGAGATTACTCAGAATTCTTTTGAGGCCCTGAAAATGTTGCTTGTCAACACTCCTCTGTTTCATCCTCTTAACTATCATCGTGATTTTTCCGTTTATTTAGTCGCCACTTTCAGCATGATTGCCATGGTTCTGGTACAAGACGATGATGACGGTAATGAGCATGTTATCTATTACTTGTCTCGTAACCTTCTCGATCTTGAGACACACTATGCACACGTTGAGAAGTTAGCATTAGCTATGGTTCAAGAAGTTTAGCATTTTCGTCATTATATTATTTTGCGTACAGTGACTGTGATTTTTGACTGCAACCCCATGACCTATACATTGTCTAGACAATTGTTGGGGGGCAAATACTCGAAGTAGATTGTCATCCTCCAGGAGTTCGATTTGGAATTTGTTGTTGCCAAGCCGAAGAAATCACTAGTCTTTGTTGATTTGATTTGTTCCCTCCCTTCAGACTCTCCTTCGTCTCATTCTGAGGAATACATTCCAGATGATATGCTTTTCTTGATTAGCACCCTCGATCCGTGGTATGGTGATATCATCGTTTATCTCCATACTTCTACTTTCAGATCTGAGTTGATTAAGGATGCCCACCGACTCATCCGTCATCAGTCGCAACCCTATCGTATAGTCAGGGATACCCTCTATCATGTTGGAGTGGATTCCATTCTTCGTCGATGTTTGACCCTCAAGGAAGCTGAGAAAGTCCTCAATGATTGTCACAGTGGCGCCGGTGGCGGTCACATGTTTGTTTATGCCACTGCACAAAAGATTCTTCGTGCTGGTTATTTCTGACCTTCTATCTTCAAAGACTGTGTTAGAGTCAGTCTTTACATCCCTCCGTCAGAGATCATTTCTCTTATTGCATTTCATTTTTAGGTGTCTCATTCAGCTCATTCATCTGCATTCCATTAGGGGCATGCCATCATCTGATGGAAGGGCTTTGTCACTCATTCCCCTCATGCCTTGTACCTGCTGGCTCAGGTCTGTTCGTCAAAATCAAATTTTAAAAGTCATTCATAGTTGTGTTTTGGTCTCTTGGTTAACTAAGAGTCATCTTAGTCATTAGGTTTAGGGTTTCTCAAATTTTGTGTTTCAGAGTGTCCAATGATGCCAGCAGGCCAGAGGGAGGTTCCAAATAAGTTTTCATTTCAAATTGTTCATTATCATTAATGCTTAAAAATGATTCTTCTTCAAAAATCTGTTTTGAAGAAGAAATCGTCAAATTTATTATTTGTAATAAATATGTAATTTTTAAAGTTTTCCGTCATGAAGAATTCAGAGGCAGCCCTGGTCCTCCTTTGCCGAAATACAATGCCAACCATCCCTGCAAAAAATGGCCAAGAGCTTCATCATTTCAGCCAAAAATTCAAGTGGAAACAAGCAGAACAGAGTTTGTATTAAAAGCAAAAAAATGCCAATTTCAAAACATTACAAAAATGGGTCTTTGCAAAGCAAAAATCAAAGCCATGACTATAAGAGATATTTTCACCATTCAAATGTCATTTGCAAACAAGAAGTTGTCAAAACACTCAAGAGAAAATCGTGGAAGGCGAAATTGTGTTTTTGAAGACCCACTGTGTGTTTGGAGTGCGTGCGCATCGGGAGAAGGTGTGGCGCACATAGGCCGCGCGACGCATAGGGCCGACTGTCACAGTGTAATTTGCAACTGACGCGGCGCATACGTTGATCGCAGCGCACAAAGCCGACAGGCTTAATTTCATCAATTCTTCGTCAAATCTCAAAACGACTCAATTCTTTTGATCCAAGTAAGTTGTGCGCTTTTGCCCATTGATTTTAGGTCGTGTTTGGTGTTGATTTGAGGCAAGATATGAGAGTTTTGATTGGTGAAACATAATCCCTATATTTGTATCAAAATCTGCTCCTTTGGGGTTTGAAATTGAAGTGTTAAAATTTGACTTTTCTGCCAAACGCTCCCACTCCATTGTTCATTTGTGTTTCCCATCACTGTTATGTTATCATAAGGCCCCTCTCCTATTCCCTCTGTCCCAAAACCAATCATATCCCTTGTTCCCATTTTCCCTATCACTAAACCCTACTAGCCCTCCTCCTTTCATATCACTTATAAAATCCCTAAATTCCGAAGTTCCCCAAGTAGTCAAGTGACTGTTATTGCATTAAATTCACTTGGAAAATCCCCACTTTTCCCACTGTTCATATTTCCTCATAGTCCCTATTTCCTATTTAGCACATTTGGCATTGAAAACAAAGACACTAAGTCCAATTTCTCATTTTCAACACACCAAACATACACCTTGCTTTCAGCACCATGACAGAGACAGATTCTTCATATGAGAAAAAATATGAACAGGAAAGTGACTCAACCACCGAGCTTAATGTACCGAGAAGGCCTCATAAAAGTGGCAAGCACGTCAGAGAAGAGCCCACTTCCTTGACTCAATTGCAGGCCTGCCCGCTTGCAATGGCATGCTTTCAGCAACATTCATGTTTTTAGTATTGTGAGATGATTTCTCAGATTCAGCATCATCAGGAGTTGGTTCACTTGTTTGTTTTACATTTGCGTGATGGCCATGTAAACCTTGCTGGAGTGAACTTCACCTTGACACCAGAAACCATTTCTGAGGCAACCGGGATACCGAATATAGGTGAAGAGTGGAATAAGAGAAAGCAACTGGATAGAGCATATTATGAACCTTACATTAGGCCTGGTTATATGAGGCAGCTCAGCAGGATGTTTCCTTTCATATTCTTGAAGGGGTCCTATGCGCCATTAATGAAACTCATCATCAGATACTTCAGCTGTGAGGGCCGGTTCTCACGCCTTTATGCATACCACATCAAACTTTTGATGCATTTCACGAGAGTGACATTGATGAACATTCCATACTTCATGTGCCGAAACATAGAGCGGATGGCTACTCTTATGTAGAAGAAGACTCCAGAGTAGCAGCATAACAACATTTATCATTATGCGCTCATCAAGATGATTGTGGTACATCAGCTTGGATTGCAGGGCATTGCATGGGAGGAGTTCATTTCCCGTGACTTCTTCACAGCCCCTCAGCCTCCTCCAGAGATTGTTCATGATGAGGGTGAGCCTTCACATCAGTTTGAGGGTCCTGAGACAGAGCCTATCAGTGTTCCAGTGTGTGTTACCTATCAGAGAGGTACCAGAGCCTTATTTGCAGCAGCACGACGAGTACTATCTCCACCCGGGGTGGAAGGGGTCTCGTTACCTTCATCAGAAATGCGAGTACTATCTCCACTTGGGGTGGAAGGGGTCTCGCCTTCGACATCAGCATAGATACAGGGACAGGACAGAGGCAAGAGGCCTATGCAAGACACTGATTTTACACTCATTGATGTTGATTTGAGTTCTCCCAGCTCAAAGCTGAAAGAAATAATCCCGGAGCAGAAAGTTGAGATCGACACATTGAACGAGAAATTGAAAAGAGCTCAGTGGGTTATAAATTACTTGGAGCAGTTGAATAAACAAATGGAGGATCAGCAGACACTCATGGAGTTGCAGAAAATCCGTGAAGACCGGGAATTGGCCCGAAAAAGACCAGGTGACATGACAACGTTTGAGCGGGAGACTTGCCTTACGAGAGTCAACATTCATCTTTAGAAACTATTGGCGAAGTCCAATAGGGACAAATACATGCTCATACATATGAAGAACCACTATTGGGCCCGCACACATGTTTGCAAAGCGAAGATGAAGATCCTGAAGGTGAGGCTGAGGAGAGCACTGAAACGTCAGAAAAGGCTTGATCCACTCAAAATATTGGCCGAAGCTTCTTTGGCTGAGCATGGCACATAATGGGTGGCCTTCACTCCAAGTTTCAGCAAATTTGGAGTAAATTTTGTCATTTTTGAAAATTTTGTCGCAAAACAGTTTTTTCCGCCCGACGCGTCACGCCACTTGGCGCGCGCTTACGTTTGAGAGATATTCTGGAGGAAAACTTGATATTTTTGGGTTTTTTATGATAAATTATGCATGCTCAGGAATTGATAAGAGATTTCATCAAGTTATGGGTGTTTTAAAGGGTCAAAAACACCTTGAAAATGGCCTTTCTGCCACCTTTTGCACACACAGGAACCAGTTTTGGGAGATTGAAGTTTTGGAGGGACAAATAAACTCCAAATTGAAACATTCGACTTGGGTTGGATAGTAGATAGATAGGGCTTTCCAACGAGCTATCATGAGCTCAATTTTGACTTCGGGAAGGGCCTAAAAAGCATGCTCAAAGTGGCGCGATGCATTGAGTTTTTGGGCGCGGCGCATAGAGAAATTTGGCCTCATTTTGACTCTTCAGCTCAGAAATTCGCCCAGTTTTGACTAGTTTTAATTTTTTATGTAACTATTGATCTATCTTGATGTAATTTGATGATTATGATGTAATTTTGGCTCATATTTACTTGTTCTAGAGGATTCATTCACTAAAAGGTGAAAATTAAATGAATGAATCAGTTTCCTTCCATATAGAGGCAAGTTGTTTGATTGCCTAGATTTCAGTTCCTAGTTTAGAATTGGTTGAAACAACTCCTAGAAGGATGAGCTCGACCCCTAGAGGCATGGGAAGGGGTTAGGATGGTCTATATCATGTATTTTCTGAGACATTTTCAGGGTTGGACTTTTGGGAATAGTTTGGCACCTCATTGTATATTCATTTCATATTTTTGGCAAAGGAAAGACCAGAGTTTTGCAGCACTTGTTGGGATCCTTGTGGCTCTGATTTTTTATGATGTTTTTCTCCATGTATCTGTAAGTTTCATTAATGTTATATGTATGCCATTTCCCTTCTCTTTGCTTCTGAATTAAACAAATGAGTAACTAAGGTAGAATTCATTAGTTTGTTGGTGCTCTGCCTTAAAATTTTGTTTAGTTTTATATGTTTTCCTCCGTTTGAAGAGGATCCTTGCACCTTCTTGCCCTCTTCAGCTCCTCAGCAGTCTTTTCTATCCATTCATTGAATCTAAGACATCAAATCCATTGCCTTCCCTGCCCCAACTTGAACTCTGCAAGAATTTGGCCTCATCCCCAAGCCCAAAACTGCCTTTTCCTTTTTTCCAACAAAAAACCCCTAAAAATCATTCCAAACTCCTTGATTAATATACCTAGCCTAAAATTAGCACTCATTTCAATCATCTCAAGGCCTATTGATACATTTTTCCTGAGATTGACCCAGAGAGAGCCCTCTCCTATTCTGGTAGGGCTAGCTACCAGACTGAGCGTGGTTTGGTGTTACCCTGAATCCCGCCTTCTTTCAGCCTGAGGTGGATTTGGGCTATAACAGACTGCATTGTCGCGGTTCATAAATGTCATGATTGCCAGATTTATCAACGCAAGATGCGTGCACCGCCTGTACCTCTTCATCCTGCCATTACCATTGGTCCCTTTGCGAAGTGGGGCATCAATTTTATGACGTGTAACCCTCACTAGAATGGGGGGCATGCTTATATTATTGTAGCTGTGGACTACTTCACCAAATGGGCTGAAACAATGCTTACACTTGCCACTGACGGTAAGACAGCTGCTCAATTCATATTCAATCACATCATTACTAGGTTTGGTGTTCCTCAAGCCATCATTACCGATCATGGTTCCCATTTTCGGCATTACATGGTGGCGGAGTTGACTTCTAAGTTGGGTCAACATCATGACAGCTCAATGCTGTACTATCCTCAGGCCAATGGCTAAGTTGAAGCTGTGAACAAAGTTCTTGTTACCATTCTTCAACGTACGATTGGGATCCATAAATCCAATTAGCATCTTATGTTATTTTCAGCTCTTTGGGCGTACTGAACCTCAGTTAAGAATGCAACTGAATTCACCCCCTTTTCAGTTGGTTTATGTTCTGGAAGCTACTCTTCCGATTGAATGTGAAATACCTTCACTCAAGTTGGCTGTTGAATTATTGTTGAACACTTCATCAGAAGAAGAGTGTCTCCTTTATCTAGAAAGGTTGGATGAAACCAGCCGTTTTGCTACTATGGTTATTGAAGCACAGAAAAAAGCGGGTCAAAGCTCATTTTGACCAATCAGTTTCCCCTCGTTCTTTCGTTGAAGGAGATCTCATCCTCCTATATGACCAAGCTCATGATAAGCTGGGGGCAGGTAAATTTCAACCCATGTGGCATGGGCCTTACATTGTTAAATGTGTATTGCATAATGGGGCCTATGAGCTTATTGATTACGAAGGTCATCCTCTAGAACAACCCAAAAATGGGTTGTATCTCAAAAAATATTATGCATGATTTGTGTACATAGGAGTATTTTTCATTTTTATACATGTTTTGATTTTGTGTGCTTTGCAAGCATTTTCCTGCTTATTTGGGTCTTGTTTATTTGTGTAGATGTCTATTACCCCTTATGTCGGTTTCGCGGATGGTGCTTCCCGTAGTACCAGGAATTTCTCTTCAGCAGCCTAGGTAATCTATGATCCTGCTGGTGATTTGATAGAACTACAAGGTATTTGTCTAGGATGAACTACAAACAATGTCGTTGAATATAGTGTTGTCCTTGAACTATTAACTGAGGCAATCAATCTCGGCATACGCGCATTGCTTGTAAATCTAGATTCACAGCTTGTCGTTCTGCAACTCAATGGTCATTATTCGGTTAGAAACCCATACATTTTGAGATTGTATTTACATATTCGTTTGTTGGAAAGACATTTTGATTTTATTACATATCAACATATTCCTAGATGAATGAATGCATTAACTGATACAGTGGCTAACATTGTATTAGATATAAATTTGCGTAATTTGTAAAATCATCATCATGTGAAAAATATCCATGTAGGAAAATAGATGTATATATATATATATATATATATATATATCATGTTTGCATCAGTGTGCATCATACATTGAAAAAATATGTGTGTTTCCGTTACATCCTGAGACACTATGTCTCTCAAAATATGAAAATATAAAGCCTAGGTGTCTAATTGGCGTGATGCTCATGGTAGCATGTCACTGCCCGTACGAGCCGCCTCAGTAAGCGGTGAATGCGGCTTGGCACCTCGAAAGTATGTCTCTGGTAGGCATGAGTAACATCGTCAAATCATGCATAGTCCGGGACTCCACGTGTGATCCCCTCTAGGTTGCGTACAATCTCTTCTTCTTCGCCTCCCTCGTCATGAGGGTCGAAATCATGAGGGATTCGCCTCGCTATCGGAGACATGCCCGCGGGTCTCTCTAGGCCAACATCTGCAAATACATGGATTTAATGTCAAAACATACATAGTTCAAAAAAAATCATAACACTCGTGAAAAATTAAAAATGAGTCTTACCCAAATCTTCATCCCAATCCTCTCCCTCTGGGATTGGGAGGTCCAAATCACCAGTAAAATCTGTGCCAGAATAGGGCCAGTCCTCCACAACGATCAACTTTCGGCAGAGCCAATCAAAGAACTCCGGTCTCTAGGACATTTGTTGATCGCCCCCTGCCATTGCCATCAGAGCTGCCCATCGGGCCATCCGTGGTTTCTCGCTGGTGGTGTTGGGACTATGACCTCCTGACACTGAAAAATTGGTATTCGTTCCAGGAAGAACGATACCAAGATAGACCCATAGCCGAATTGCTTCAATTTGGTCTTCTTGCATTTTGTTAGCTGACGTTTCATGTTTATTGTCACAACCTCTGCCCAGTTGTATATGGTCGGTGTCAAGTAGTCTACAGCAAGAAGAAATTGTGTCTTTGTTGCTTCGTGCGGTGCTTGCAATCCCGTAGCTCGTGTGATAGTATGTAGCACTAATTTTAGTGCCAAGTCTGGGACAGTCTGGATATCGACTTTCCCACTTCCTGATCCCTTCCGTGCCCCTAGACATACCCTGTTAATCACCATGGACATGTTATCCATGCAAGGCTAGGTTTCGGTTAAGATCAGTGCTACTCCCCTCCATGATAATCCTGTGATAAAGTATACATTAGAAACATCAATCTCAAGTTCCTGATCTCGAAGGATGAACTTTTCCTGATCCTCATCCCATATGCTAATCAAATATTGTAGCAGCTCTGGTTGAACACAAAGACACGGTGTTAAGAAGAACTTCTTCAGTCCATAGTCTCTGAGAGCTTCCATGCATCTCTCTTTGCCCATGGCAAGCTCGTCCTCTTCGTTGTGTTCCTGTTATTTCCATTCGATCACCATTTTTACCCCTTTCTACCTGCAAACACATTCATATGAATAGTATTAGCCATTTTTGAAGCTTGGATTTGTAAAAAATTGGGTATTTCACCTACATTTTGGCACAAGAATGATCTGCGCCAATGGGCACGCCCTAGTGTAGAAAATTGAGCGGTTGGCACGACTCCGTGCCCAAAACCCACGCCAACTTCTATGCCCTAATATTCACATTTCCTCCCCCATAAATAAAAATTGGAAATTGTAGGTAGTAAAAAATGACTTGAAATGAAGGGAGAGATCTTGGCTCTTACCTGGAACTGACGGATTTGAGATTGGTCTGTTGCATTGTCCGCTATCGTCGCCGCAAAGTCACACTGTAAAATGGGTAACTATTGCTCCACAAGAGGTAAAAAGTGAAAGGTAATTATTTTTACCAATTTTGGCATTTTATAACTTTTCACAACCCTAATTAGGTTTTAAGACATGTTTTTCAATTATTTTATTATATTATTTTCGAAAAATGGGTTTTACATGTGTCTCTTACGCAGCAAAAGGTTTTCAAGACATAGTGGTGGAGTTACAAGTTAAATTTTATACTTTTTCGGACTCGGTAAAACCACGAAAAAGTCACTGCTAGAGTCATCTTTCAGCTCTTTTCTAACTCTCTAAAATTGAAAAGATTGTCGAGACTCTTGTCTTTTCGAACTCGTTAAATCGTTGCGAAGCGATATCTACCCAGTATATGTTTACCCCTTTTTTGGGCTGGAATAGATTATTTACGAAAAAGGAATACCTTAGCTTATCGCCACTAAGAGGTTCTTTCAGGTATTGTTTTCTACCTTTTTGGATCTGAGAGACTATATACGAAAATGGCCATGATGGAGTTTTCTTTTCTACCTTCTTTTAAAACTCTCTAAACTTGAAAATATGTCGAGTTCTCCCTTTTTCAAACTCGTTAAACCCTGATGACATCGGATTTCATCGCCATGGTGTTACTCAAGTTCCTCCTTCCTAGGGCTCGTAAAATGTACTAGGTTTGATTTTTCCGAAGGACAAGCTTACAGCACAAGCATATGCTATCCCCTTCAAGCTTGTTTAAAAAAAAATTTGGGGTACTCGCCATAAATGGTGGGGGGAAATGGAACCAAGTTTTAGTTATGTTGGAAGTATGTCACTCTTGAACATGGCACTTATCTACATTCGTGTAGGGTTGGGGACATATTATTTCGTCATTTTTGCCTACATGGGTTTGGGTAATCTCTTTTGACTTCTCAACTACTCTTTGCCACTTCATCATGACCTCAAATCCTTTGATTTAAAATACTGCCAAATCCAGTGTCGTGTTGCTGATATGTTCAAGAGAAGTTTGCCTCTGCAGTTTTCAACCTCCTTGTGATTTTCGGTTGGTCCTGTTTCACTATCATCATGTTCCTCTATCTCGTATTGATGATGTGGGAAACATTATGGCCCACCTTCAATCAGGTCACTTCCTGTCAACTTCAGCTCATTATCTGTAAATTTGATCTAGAGACTCCCTTCTGGTACCTTGGAGCCTGCATGCCTCAATGGCAGGTTCTTCGCATTCGATGCAAGGTCCACATCATTGGCCTTCGATCGGGTGATTCTACGGGTGTTCAACGCCATATCACTTTTCACATTTCGTGGATTGTACCTGTTGTACCTTGAGAACCATTTTCATTATTGGTGGTTTCTCTCATGCCTGTTAATAGCTTTCATCATTGGATGGTAATCAGGTGATTTTCTTGCATGTTTGACTTCAGATCATATTGCATGCTTGAATTTGTACTTGTTCGGATCAAGATGGAGCGCAAGACCCTAGGTTCTGTCTGATAAAATCCATGCTGCAGATTTTGGTGGATTATCATGACTTATTGCATGACTCTTTTGATTAGATGGATACGACCATATCGGAGTCTATTTGTTGATCCTTACTGTTGGATGGCTGCATCCATACCTCGGATCTCAGTTTTTATATACTCTATTATGGATGGTTGCGCCCATACCACATGTTCATGTGTCAGAGATATCAGTTGTATTTGTAATTATAGGTTTTCCGACAACGGTGTTTGGTTCAAACACGTTCTCATAAATCATTTCGCCCCTCCCTCTCCCTCAGACCTCATGCTTTAGGGGGCATCTATTACACAAAATTTTGTCATTGTCCCTGCAATCCCCATCTCGCCCATTGGAGGGTCATTTATGTAATCAATAAGTAGTGCCATGCCTTGCAAAACCATCAGTGTATCCCTTTACATGAGAGTAATATTCCTTTCGCTGACAATTCCCTGAGCAGAGACTCAAAAACCCTTGTTTTTTCCTTGGCACGGGTAGTCAGTTATACCCTCGCGCCGAAGAGGAAGATTAACACTGGGGCCTGCGCCAGCTGGCGCTCTGTCCCATTTTTCCACCCACGCCGAGTTGTTTATGGAATTTTTTTTTTAAAATAGAGCCAGAGATTCCACTCCAACCACCTCGAGGATGAGTCATTAGGAGTGGTTGAACTGAATAAACCACGGACTCCCTCCTTTATTTTATGGTTTCCACCTCTTATGGGAACTCACTAAAGGGTAGGTCTCCCTCCCACCTTTGTAGGAGTCCTAACCTCCTCCTTTTCCTCTATAAAAAGAAGTTATCTCTCTTTGCACAAGCTAGTTGAACTTGGAGAATTGAACATACTATAGCAGAACTACTAGAGAGATAGAATAAGAAGGAATTATGTTGAGAGAGCTTGAGTCCATGTCTTTTGAGAGAGCTTGAGTCCATGCCTCCATCCCGTCCTAATTCCCTGATGAACATCTAAGACGCGCTCTGACTGAACCCCGCTGGAGGAGACTGTGACATCAAAGCATTGGTTGTAGCTCTTCCTTCTATCAATACATATTCATGACTATTGTTTGGTTCCCATTTTGTATTATGTTAGATTTTTAATGCAATATGCTTAGCCCTCTTTGACTGGCTAGTAGTTAATAGTGAAATTGTTATGTCGTATACTGTTCTTGTTTTTTGTTCTATGTGCAAGTATCCGAGCATGACTGCAGAAGGATTGTGACTTGCCGAGGCAAGAGCAAGAGGCCACCAACACTACAGCAACGATGACAGCGTTGGATTTCAGGAAGGTTAATCTACCGTGTCCTCTTTTCATTCAGTAATTAGGAATCAACACTCTAGCATGTCTCTTTGTTTCTAGACCCACTCTAGGGATAGAGGGATCGTCTCTGTCCGTAGAGAGGATTTACCTGCTTAAAACCAGGTCACACTTTTTGGGGTTTGTTCTGCGACCTGGGTAGCAGGTACTGGGCAGAAAACTGCGACCTGTCCCAGGAAATGACCTGAAAAGTGCGACCTGTCAGAGAAAGGGGGTTTCAATGTTGTTTTTGGCTGAGATCCGAGATTTTTATGGTTGAGAGGCATGGGTACCCCCAAGCATGTTATGCTCATGCCAAAATGTATTTAGAAAAGGGGAATCTAAACACATTTAAATGATGCGGTGCACCATTTGGTTTCGTTATGGTTATGCAGTTAGAGAAAGGGAATGGAGGATTACCAATCTCTTTTGATATTGCATATATGAAGCAAATGGACTAAGTTTCTGGGTTGGCATACATGGTGTCACTATCCCAAAGAGTGGATTTGGAGATAGTGAATTGGTGCTCTCCTAGAAAGCCCACAGGTTGGTCGACAACAATGTCGAAGGGACTGAGTTGTTGATGTAAGATGAAGGAATGATGAGGGGTATCATCCCTAGAGTGATATGAAGTGATATGGGACTCTAGAGGTTCTTCTAAAGGGGGAAGAATAAGGGTACTAGAGTCGACACGACTAGATACACTAGGAGAGTTGTGGAGAATCGCTTCTCGTGGTCTCTCAAATATGGTTGGCCCCTTACCCAAACATTGGGTGTCAATGTAATGGCCACAAGGTGTATGTGGTTCGAATGCATGGGTTCGAAGGAAGGGGGGATAGATAAAATCAGGGGTGGTGACTACTTCCATAATGTCGTCATCGTGATAGAAGATGGGGTGATTGATGGAAGAAATACCACTTGACGTGGCGAAGCGACCTGACTCATCATCATGAGAAGATAGTTTCACATGCACATCGTCACAAGGGGTGACAGAAAAACAATTAGATGAAAGATCCACCGATGTTGAACCCAAGGTGATCGCTGAAGAGAGGTCAGGCGAAACAAAAGGGGAAGGCCTAGGGGGGTCTTCCATTGAGGATCTCATAGATGATGACAAGTAGTGGACAGTGGCCGAAGACTCTGTCATTTCAACACCCGGAGGGGGAATTTCAATAGGAGTGGATGTGTCCTCTGGTTTTGTTGAGCCAAAACACCCAAATAAGGCAGTGGTGGACTCGTTGCGCTTTGCCTCGAATTGGCGAACTACCGCTAGAGAGGTGTGGAAGTCCTCAAGGCGGGGACAAAGGTGGGTATAATGGCCATGGATATCACACAAAGCACATGGGTGGTTGGTATGAATAGTCTTGGGGT
Organism: Pinus albicaulis; assembly: GCA_034641835.2. NCBI lineage: Eukaryota > Viridiplantae > Streptophyta > Pinopsida > Pinales > Pinaceae > Pinus > Pinus albicaulis. Next base: position 239,718,950 of record CM076572.1, read on the forward strand.
TCTTGGCTGCAGTCGAGGAAGGAACAAAGGTTTCCGGGACTGTCGACTCAGGGAATGCGACATTAACCATGGGCTTGATACAAGGCAACTCAGGACAAGTATGGGTGGCATGACCGACAACATCACATAAACCACAAGGCTTTAGAGGCTGAGGAGGAGTAGGGTTAGTCGGGGAAGCCTTGTATTTCGATGCCTTCCTCCGAGCTTTTCCCTTTTTACCCGAAGCTGTCGCAATAGGAGACGGTTCCTGTTAAGGTGGCTGAGGCACAGTAGCAGCAGGAGGGGTCATAGGGACTGGTTGAACCGGGGTCAAAGCAAGATAAGGTTTGGGTTGACCAAGTAGGGTGGTGGCTGGGGGATCGATGTACCAGATGGGAATCCCCAGGGTCAGGCTAGGAAGGGATAGGGTAGTCATGACAGGTACCAAGAACACTCCAGGAGGGGGATCTAGGAACGGTATCTGACTGGAGGGGTAATGGCTAGGCAGGACGAATCTGAGATGGTTAAGGCCTAGAGGAACCATTCCAGGAGGGTAGAGAGGCTCATGGATACAAGCTGCAGGTGAAGGGACAAGAGGAGGAGGTCCAGAAGGCTGAATCGAAGGGCTAGGAGCAGTTGCGAAGGGTGGGGCTGCTGACTAGCCGAAGCAGGCCGCTTGAGGGAAGCCTGAGACGATTGCATCATGCAAACATTCGATGAGCTAGGATCAAAGACAGGAGGAGGAAGACCAGAGAATGTGCCAAGAAAAGAGGAGTCTTTTTAGACTTTGGGTGAGACATTGGTCAAGGGATCGATGGTTTGCTTATTGGCCACCGAAGATATGATGGACTCAGGGGAGGTCTGAGACTTCGGTTCGTAATATGTCAACTGGTCAATGGTGACTATCTTTCCATTGTGGGGAAAGGACATCTTGCGGTGAACCATAGATGGTACATCATACATCACATAGGTGTAGCTACGACCCAATAGAATGTTGTAATCTAAGGGGGCGTTAATGACTTCTACGTCAACGCAAAAAATCTTGCCTGTAAGAGTAATGGGATAATTACGGAATAGGCCAATGGGTTGGGAAGTGTGGCTATCCCACACTCGAACAGTGATCATGGAAGGGGCCAGCTCTGGTGATCCGAGTTGTTTCCAAACCGAAGCGGACATCCCGCAGGTGGATGCCCCTTCATCAATGATACAACGGGAAACATTAGCGTTCCGGATCTTGACTGGGATTTGGTAGGCGACGGAAGCAGGAAGAAGAGGATGTTCTGACCGGTCAACATTGAAGACGATCAATCGATCATCTGAAGGATCTACAGCGCCCATGGTAGATAGTAGAGCTTTTCATTATGAAGGGCACGACTGGAGGAGTTACAACGTTGAGATGGCAGCAAGAGATTGCGCCAAATCATCTACTATACTATATGAATGGGTGGATTTGCTAGAAGCAGTGTTTAGGTGTAATGGTCCCTTAGGGATCTTGGTTTGAACCTATGTCTTAGGCTGATGGATCTACAAAGGACCATTAGGTGTCAAAAGAGGCTCTGTAGAACCTGAAGAAGGGGGCTCGGGGACAGACGTTGCGTGAGGCTTATTGTACTAACGGGACAGAGTCTGAAGGTTGAGGTCTACAGTTATAGGTTGGTCAAAATTCATCATGAGAATCTAGTAATCTAAGGTACCAGATGGAGGAGGTTGAGTGGCCACCTGACCTTCAGGTAGTTGGGTAGCCACGAATCCTTGTTGAGGGAAAGGATTCGTAAACACAGCCAGCTGACTAGGTGCAGCATGGGGAGGGTCGGAAGGGGAGGCTTGTTATCCTCGCGATGCTGCTTGATTCTCCCACATCTGCCGCATCTGTGGTAATAGAGGAAAATCGTGAGTGTAATGACCATAAACACCACAAAAAGAACAAGGCTTATTCATGCGAACAAGCCTGTCCTACTTGGGGCTGAGTGCCCTGTTTCTAGTTAGCAGTGTTAGGTGCATTATTTTGAGGATTAGGTCCAGGATTACCGGGGGTAGATGGATTTTGAGTGCCTTTTCTCTTCTTTTTGGAAGGAGGAGGATTAGTCTCGCCCTACTGTGCATATACATGCCCCTGAGGGGGTGGCGGTTGTTGTTGCGGGGGTTGAGAAGGAAAGGGAGGCGGAGGTGCTAATGCTTGAAGAGCTATAACACCAGGCTGCGGATACGGATAATAAGAAAGGTTGAGTAACATTGTGGTAAATAGGTTGCGAAAAAGGAGGAGGCATGGCGTATCTTGGATACATGCTACCGGGAGGGGGAAAAGTGTTGGAGGTGATGTCCCCTCCCCGAGGGAAACCATAGCCCATAGGAGGCTAAGCATATGGATGAGAAAGAGCTCCAACGATACCATCGGCGGCATGAGATTCCCCCGGTACGTTGGCACCACTAGATCTAGGAAGATCAGGTAGAATGGTATAAACATAACCCGACTGAGTGTAGATCAGGTCATATTTTATCACAATCTGGAGAGCAGCTTCTTCGGTTTTAGGGAAATGCGATGTGACATATTTTCTTATAGCAGGCAAAAGGGATCTAAGGAACCAGTCCATGTAGACATGGTCTTTGAAAGTAGGGGCTCGACATAGGCTCTTTCTTCTCCACCATTCCTGGACATGATCGAATAGGCGGGTCGCAGACGATTGACGGAAAGAAGTCAAAAGTTTGGTACCAGTGTCATAACGGAGGGGAAGCTAGAAATAAGATAGAAAAGCATGGGCAAGAGTCACAAAGGTGGTATGAGAGGATGAGGCCTGATCAACATACCACTTAGAAGCTTCGCCAGTAAGCGTACGTTGGAACAACCAAAGACAGACAGAGTCATCGGTAATGGAGTTAGACAAATACCACATGTGGAAAGAACGAACACGATTTGTAGGATCTTCTCCAGCAAGACCTTCAAACTTGGGGATGTCAGAAGGGAGCTTGGTTGGCATAGCAGGCTAACCAACATCTTGGCATATAAGGTCATTGATCAACTGGTTAAAATCCAGAAGACTGAGGCCTGCCATATAGGGGAGCAAGGGAGAAACCGGGGTAGTTCCTGTTGTGGTCCCACTAGTAGTATTCCCAGCATTAGGGCTGGGGTTACCACTAGCGTTAGTTCCTGAACTAGACATGGTGAAGGTGACAGGGGGAGAACCGGGGGCAGAACCAGAAGGGGAACCCGATGAACCAGAAGAGGAGTCAAAGTGCGGACTCGGTGGAGGACTGACACAAATCCTACATAGAGGAGTAAATCTTCCTACCGGAAACTGAGGATGAAGGCTAAGAAGTCTCTGGGATAAATGCCTTGGTGGCATAATGGTGAAGGCACAAACACGGCTCAAAGGGAAGAGAGACCAACAAGAGCGAAGAGGTGCAGGATCAACTGATTACAATGTCGAAACAAGGGCAAGGAGGTGCAGGATCAATTGATTACAATGTTAAAGTCTTTGCTTGGCGGTGTTAACCAAGCTCTTCTTCACTTATGGTGTGTGTGTTAAGTGTGTAAATTTTAATTTTTAAACCCAGACATTTGTAGAGAAAAAATAAAAAGTGTGTTGTATAACTGTAAATAAACCTGCAGATAACAATACATGAAACTGAAATAACAGAAGATAAACGTCTAATTATGCATTAATCTAAACCCAAGGAAGCGGGCCTCTCAACAAGTAGTCTGTAGGTGGGCAAAAATATAGTCAAAAACACACCAAAATAGCCAATAGATCTAAAGTCGAGAGGGACAATGATCTAAAAGGTCAGATTTGCTGGAAATAGGTGTAAACAAACAACAAAAAATCAAAGGAAAAATTGTTGTAAATGAGGTGGCAAAAGGCTATAACCTGGAGGGAAGCGGAGGGGACCCTAGAGGAAAACCCAAACAAAACTAAAAGGAGGTGTTTTGGATGGATAAATAACCAATCTAAAGTGGATCTGAAGGTAAGGTATCATATATGAAAAATGGTTGAACACACTGAAATTTCAGACGACTTGCAGCAGCTAAAACTCTTCCACGAAAGGTGGAGGGTACTAAAGCCCTAGGGGGTTAGGTTCCCACTTTGTTGAGTAAAAAATAACAAGTAAAGGTCCAAAACGGGTGGAGACAGAGGTCAGAAAACCCTGAACAGAGGCCCAGACAAAGCCAAAAAAATCTCATAAAAATTCTTGCAAAAAGTTTAGGTCGCAGTTTCTGACCTGTTTTCTGCAGAGGTCGCGGATTTTGGCCTGTTTTCTGCGCCCTGGAGGTTCAGGTCGCAGGTTTTGGCCCAAAAAGTGCAACTTGCACTTCCGGCACTCTCGAGAGTAGGTTTCAGAAAAAATTTGTCGTCTCAGCTGCGGCTGATGCCTATCACCTACGCAATAGGTCTGAAAACACACAGAAGTTAGAATTTTCAATGTTTTAGGGTTTTATAGGTTAAAAACAACATCAAGAAAAGAAAAACAAGAAGTTGAAGAGAAATCCTAGGGTTTGAAGCAACTAGATATGCAGGGATCTGAAAAACGACAGAGGTCGTAATCGTAAACCCTTGTTGGAGTCGTCAGTTATTAGTATGAATCTTAATCACAAGCATACGAAAAAGGCTCACTTTAGCCGTGCATAACAAACAACTCTAACAGCAAAGATGGCTGCCAATATCTTTAGATCTGTAATTAGTTGACCAAGATAAATTCTGCAAAAATCTAGATCTATGCATTAAAATACATTAAGCAGTAAATAAAAGCAAGAGTTGTTCCATGCATCCAATAGACAAGACAAGATTGTTTTAAAGAATTTTTGTATTTTTTGACACCTAGGAAGGGAACATAGAAAGATGTTACCAGTCCCCCTCAATGGGATGGGTTCTTGTAAGTCCTCAGCACTTCAAATCTAAAATCCCTCTCTCTTGATGGTGTAGAAAACCCAGACAAAAATGGAACTCAAAGGGAGCTCACAAGAAAAATGGTAGCAAAATATGACAATGATGGTGGATCAAAGTCACACCAAAAGTATAGATCCAGAGTGATCTTTAGGCAACAAAAGGTAGTGAGTGAATGGAAAAACCCTTCTATTTATAAAAAAAATATTGAGTTAGTCTAGATATTGGCGCATAATTAAAATATTATTAACCAATTCTAGATCCAACTTTTATGGAATATTTTATTATATTTGTTGGAGGGAAAAAGAATTTGACTTGGGTCAAATCCCTTTATTTGTAAATAATAAATAAATAAATAATCTATTTATTATTTTAAGGATGTGGTTGAATAATAACCAAATAAATAATGATTTATTTAATTATTTATGAATGATTTAGTCAAATTTAACAAGGAATATTATTTAAATAAGGTTTAAATAATTATTCCTAGAAAACAATAAGATAAATAATAATTTATCTAATTAATTTTCCTATTTTGGGTTAAATATGACCAGGAATATTAATTAAATTGTTGTTTAACTAATTATTCCTTGAGGAAAATCAAACAAATGTGGATTTATTTAATATTTCCACATGAGGTTCCCTGTTTAGACCATAAACAACTTAATAAATGTGGTTTACTAAGTTATTTTTCATAGTGAAAGCAATTTTACTTAAGGTAAAATTGGTCTTACATGGTGTACTTAGGTCCATCTAATAGTAATAGGTTAGATGACCAAAAAATGGTGTAACATTGATAGTCAACACAAATTTGCCACTTCCCATTCTTCTTTGGGACTAGGGCAAGAGGAGATACCACTCATTACCGGATATAGGATACATGAACCCTGCCTCCAATAGTTTCTGCAGCTCTTCTTTGACTATGTCCTTCAGAGTCGGGTTCATCCTTATTTGGGGTTGTCTCATAGGCTTGCATCCTTCTTTGATGTAAATATGATGTTTTCACACTGAAGGATGCACCCCTTTCATGTCCTTGTAATCCCAAGCAAATCCATCTAGATTCTCTTTCAAAATCTGGCATAGCTACTTCTCTTCTTCATTCGAGAGGTTTGGGTTGATTTTCAGAGATCTGGATGGGCCAAACTCAATGGCCTTGGTGGATTCAAAGGTTGACTCAACTGAGTGCACTTCCATCCAAGGCTGGATTTCAAACTTTTTGACTAAGGTTTCAAGAGGAATGTTAGTGGAGGACTAGTTTTGAATGGCATGGTTGATGAGTTCATCTTCATCAAGCTACCCCCCTCTAAGAATAGCATCTATGGTACACAGAGGGGCGGTGTTATATAACTCATCTTCTTCATCCTCCAACCATATAGGGAGATCATGATCAATGGAAGGCTGGGCTAGAGGATATAACACTAGTTGTTTAGACAAAGGCCCATTTTTGATAGTCATGTTTCTGGCTCGACAACTAATATAAGCATTTAAAGTGGCTAACCAAGGTCTCCCTGAGATGAGGGGATAACCATTAAACTTAGTTTTTTGGTTGCAGGACCAGGAAATCTGTAGGATACTCCCAAGATTCAATGGTAACCATAACATCCTCAACAATTCCTTCCGGATTTATTGTGGACCGATCTACAAGTTGCAGAATTGTTGTGGTTTTCCTCAAAGTCCCTTAGAGATTAGTTTTAAACATATTTTCCTTGGTCATGAAATTGATGGCATCCCCTGTATAATTTAGAGTGTTGGGGACTATGTCACCATCTATATGCACATCAACAACTGGACTACCAGGGTCTAGGTACTTTGGAAATATCACCCTCCCCGGCATTAGGTCAGGTAGTTGTCCTACCACTTTGATGGTGGGGGTATCTCTCTTCCTTCTCCCAGGTCTCTTAAAACACTTTTCTTTGATGAGCCTATTGTAGATAGGGACATCCTTAATGGCCTGGAGAAGTGGTATCTTTACACACAAATTTTCCAATTATCCCAGGAGTTTAGTCTCCTCTAGGGTGTGTTGACTAGGGTGGATCAAGCGATCAGAAAAGGAGGTTGTTGGATCTGAGTGTTATCTTCTTCCTTTTCCTCCTCAACCTCTACAAGTGGAGATAGAGGATGGTTTTCTGGGAGTACTCTTCCCGACCTGAGATTAACCTCTTGTATCTCCACATCATAAGCTGGATAGGATGTTTCTCCACTAGGATCCTGTTGTACCTGTCTGTAGAACCAAGGAGAATTCCGTAGAGAGAGTCCCGTATGAATTCCCGACGAGCCTTTGTGAGACGTGCTCCGCTTGAACCCTGTTGGAGGAGACCGCAACGTCGAAGCTTGGTTGTACTCTTCCTTTCATTTATTAATATACACGACTATGGTGTTGGTTCCATCATTGTGTTATGTTGATAATTTAATGCAAATGATTTAGTCCTCTTCGACTGACTGATAGTTACGAATGTGAATTAGTTTGTTGTATATCGTTGTTGTTTCTTGTGTGTGTGCAAGTATCCGAGCGTGAAAGCGAGCGGATTGTGATCTGTCAAACTAGGAGCGAGAGCCAACCACTCTTTCCGATGACAACAACAGTGTAGGACCTCCGGTAAGTCATCTATTGAATATTCGTCCATTCGTTAACTAGGAATCAATGTTATAGCTTGTCTTGTTTGTGGCTAGACCCACTCTAGGGCTAGTGGGATTGCCTTCGTCCACAGAGGGGATTTACCTCACCAACAAATTGGCAACTCCACTGGGGAATTAGTTTGGGATAAAACGATGTAAAAAATGACTCTCAATGCCCTTGAGGCATTTAATGGAAGGGAATCAAAACCCTTGGGTGTTCTCACTAGCTTTCTGATCACGTTGCAAGGAAAGACGGTCAATGTTGAAGTAGAATTCGTTGACGCTAAAATCAATTACAATCTTCTACTCGGTCGCAGTTGGACTCATGCTATGTTGTGCATTCCATCCACCCTCTTCCGTCTTCTAAAGTTTCCACGCGAGGGCCAAATCATTACTGTCGACCAGTTTTCGTTCTTTACCTCGTCTTCTGAGAAAAATGTTCCATACGTGGATAAGATTCCTTCTCCCCCTGACAATGTAGGGCCGGGTCTTTTCAAAGACCCCACCCTCATGGGTATCTTTCCCCTTCCGCCACCAAATACCGTTTAAGTTAATATGATATCTCGGTCGGATGACCCATGGATTGTCCCTTTACCTGAACAGGTTGATTCATTTGGGGATTCGATGTTGCTTAGTCCAATTGAAATCAATTATTGCAAGCTTGCAACTATGTCTGATTCTCCCCCTTCTGAAGGTGCTCTTTTGAGCATGTCTCTTGATGTTTATTCTCAATCCCTCTGGCTCGACGATGTGGATTCGCCTGATCCTTTGAAAGAAGTGTTTCCATTTGACGAGGCTATCATGGAAACCATGTCTCTCAAAGGCCTACCATGGAGCGATGGGCATCATCATTCCTCGTTTATGCCTAGCCTCGGGGCAATGTCTAACTGTCTTGAGCGTTTTGCGTCTCAAATTCCTTCTTCGCCACTTCAAATGCCTATCTTGACTCACGAAGTCTTCGCTAAAGGTAACTTGGGTAACATCACCCAGACGATGCCTATCGACATTTCCGTGAAACCAGAAGTTGTTGAGAACATCCATGTGGGAGTCACTTGCTCTTCCGATGAAGTCCAAGTGTATACTAGCCTCTTTCACGAATTCTGTGATGTTTTCGCCTAGTCTTACGAAGAGATGCCTGGAATTGATCCCAATATTGTGGTGCACGAGATTCCCACCTACCCCGGTGCGAAGCCTGTTCGCCAGCGACTTCGTCCAGTGCATCCTTGGAAAGTCACCGCTATAAAATCTGAAGTTGAAAAACTTCTCAAAGTGGGTTTCATTTATCTGATTCCTCTAACAGAGTGGGTTTCTAACATTGTTCTTGTGGATAAGAAGCAAGGAGCAATTTGCGTCTGTGTTGACTATCGCGATATTAATCGGGCCTGTCCTAAGGATAACTATCCCACCCCTTTCATCGATAAGATCATTGATGATTGTGCGGGGAGTGAAATTTTTTCCCTTATGGATGGATTTTCTGGCTATAATCAGATCAAAATTCTCCTATTCGATCAACACGAGACCACTTTTATCTGTCATTGGGGAACGTTCGCATATAATAAACTCCCTTTTAGCTTGAAGAACGCTAGGGCTACATTCCAGCGTGCGATGTCTTATGCCTTTCATGATATTCGTCATATTGTTCAACCATACCTGTATGACCTTCCGGCTCATTCAGCTGCATGAAAAGACCACCCGGACCATCTCTGCCATATCTTTCTTCGTTGTAGATGCTATAAAATTTGGCTCAATCCGCATAAATGCATCTTCTGCGTCGATTTCAGTAGACTTTTAGGGTTTATCGTATCCAAAGACAGAATTCGCCTTGATCCACTTAAGGTTGAGGCTATTGTTAATATCCCCTCTCCATCCTCGTTACACCAGCTCCATAGTCTCCAAGGGAAAGCCAATTTTTTACGTCATTTTATCCCGAACTATGCTGAAGTAGCCAAAGGGTTTAGACGACTTTTAAAGCAGGACATCCCTTTCTGTTGGGATGAGATTGCTCAACAATATTTTGATACGCTTAAGATGTTGCTTGTCAACGCTCCTCTATTACGTCCTCTGAATTATCATCGTGATTTCACCCTCTCTCTAGCTGTCGCCTTCAACACGATCCCCATGGTTTTGGTTCAAGATGATGATGACGGTAACGAACATGTTATTTATTACTTGTCTCGAAACCTTCTCGACCCTGAAACGCGTTATGCACATGTTGAGAAGTTAGTGCTGGCTGCGGTCCAGGGCGTCCAACGTTTTCGTCATTATATCCTTTTACACACGGCGACCGTGATTTCTGATTGTAACCCCATGACCTATATTTTGTCTCGACAGTTACTGGGGGGAAATACTCAAAGTGGATCGTTATCCTCCAAGAGTTTGATTTGGAATTTACTACCGCCAAATTAAAGAAATCACTCGTTTTCACTTATTTGATTTGTTCTCTCCCCTCCAACTCTGCTCCTTATTCCGAGGATCATATTCCGGACGAAACTCTTTTTTTGATTAGCACCATCGATCCATGGTATGGTGATATCATCACATATCTCCAGACTTCTACTTTTAGGTCTGAGTTGACGAAAGATGCCCGACGCCATGTTCGGCATCAGTCGCAACCTTATCGTATTATCGGATATACCCTCTATCGTGTTGGAGTAGATTCCATACGCCGTCGATGTCTGACCCTCGAGGAAGCTGAGAAATTTTTAAATGATTGCCACAATGGCGCCTGTGGTGGTCACATGTCCGGTTATGACACCGCACAGAAGATCCTTCTTGTTGGCTATTTCTGGCTATCCATTTTTAAAGATTGCGTTGTCGCAATACGAAAATGTCATGCGTGCCAGATATATCAATGCAAGATGCATGCGCCACCTGTTCCTCTACATCCTGTTATTACCGTTGGTCCTTTTTCCAAATGGGGCATCAATTTTATGACGTGTAACCCTCGCTCGGCCGGGGGGCATGCCTATATTATCATCGTCGTTGATTATTTTACAAAATGGGCCGAAGAAATGCCTACACTGGCTGTGGCCTGTAAGACAATAACGCAATTCATATTCAATCATGTTATTACTCGGTTTGGTGTTCCTCAAGCCATCGTTACCGACAATGGTTCTCATTTTCGAGACTATATGATGGCGGAGTTGACATCTAAGTTGGGTCTGCGTCACGATAGCTCAACGCCTTATTACCCTCAAGCTAATGGCCAAGTTGAAGCCGTAAAACAAAGTTCTTGTTACAGTGCTTCAATGAACAATTGGGATCCATAAATAAAATTGGCATCTCATATTGTTTTCAGCTCTATGGGCTTACCGAACGTCGATTAAGAGTGCAACCGGATTCACCCCGTTTCAGCTGGTGTACAATTTGGAAGCTACTCTTCTGATTGAATGTGAAATTCCTTCACTCAAATTAGCTATGGAATTACTGCCTAATACTTCACCTGAGGAAGATCGTCTCCTTTATTTAGAGAGATTGGATGAAACTCGTCGCTTAGCTGCTTTGGTTATCGAAGCACAGAAGAAGCGAGTCAAATCTCACTTTCACCAAACAGTTTCCCCTCATTCTTTTATCAAAGGCAACCTCGTTCTCCTGTATGACCAAGCTCATAACAAGTTGGGGGCAGGTAAATTTCAACCCATGTGGCATGGGCCCTACATCGTCAAACGTGTGTTACAGAATGAGGCTTATGAGCTAATTGATTATGAAGGTTATCCCATATCACAACCCAGAAATGGGTTGCACCTGAAAAAAAAGTATTATGCTTGAGTCATTCATGCATGATATGTGCACATAGGTGATTTTTTCATTTTTGTGCATGCTTTGGTTTGATATGCTTTGTAAGATTTTTTCTTCTTATTGGGTCTTATTTGTTATGCAGATTTCTATTACCCCTTATGTCGGTTTCGCGGATGGTGCTTCCCACAGCACCAGGAACTTGTCTTCAGCAGCCTGGGTAATTTATGATCCTGTTGGTGAGTTGAATAACCTACAAGGTATTTGTCTAGGACCAACTACAAACAATGTCGTTGAATATAGTGTTGTTCTGGAACTATTAACCGAGGCAGTTAACCTTGGCATACGCGCATTTCTTGTAAATCTAGATTCACAGCTTGTTGTTCTTCAACTTAACGGTCATTATTCGGTTCGAAACCCATGCATTTTGAGATTGTATTTGCATATTTGTTTGCTTGAAAGAAATTTTGATTTCATCCCATATCAACATATACCAAGATGAATGAATACATTAACTGATGCAATAGCTAACATTGTGCTAGATAGACATTTGCACAATTTATAAAACATCATCACATGTAAATAGACCCATGTAGAAAATAGATGTATATATATCAATTGTTTGCAATGCGTGCATCATAAAAACCCAAAAAATATATATGTATGTTTTAGTTCCATCTCAAGACAACATGTCTCTCAAAATGTGTGGAAATAAAAGCCTAGGTGCCTAATCGGCGTGGTGCTCATGATAGCACATCACCGCCCGTGCCAACCGCCTCAGCAAGCGGTGGATACGACTCAACACCCCTACGGTGTGCCTCTGATAGGCCCAAGGAACATCATCAAAGTGATCATAGTCCAGAATCCCATGGGCGATCCCCTCCAGATTTTGTACTATCTCCTCCTTGTTGCCCTCACCATGAGGATCAAAATTGCAAGGAGTTCGCCTCGCTATCGGCGACATGCCTACAGGTCGTTCTGGGCCAACATCTGCATACATATAAGATTAACTGTTAGAACATGCATATATACCAAAAAATCATAAATTCAAGAAAATAGAAAATGAGTCTCACCTAGCTCTTCGTCCCAATCCTCTCCCTTCGGGAGCGGGAGGTCTGGATCACTGGTGAAGTCTGTACCAGAATAGGGCCAGTCCTCCACGACAATCAGTTGTCGGTGGAGCCAATCAAATAATTCCATCCTACAAGACATATGTTGGCCGCCCCCTACTATGGGCGTCAACGCAGCCCATCGGGCCATCTGTGGTTCTCTGGGTGGTGGCATCGGGACAATGACCTCTTGACGCTGGAATATCAGTAGTCGTTCCAAGAAGAACGATATCAAGATTGATCCATACCCAAACTGCTTCAGTTTGGTCTTCTTGCACTTGGTTAGTTGTTGCTTCATGTTAATAATCATGGCCTCTACCCAGTTGTAGAGAGTCAGGGTCGGGCAGTCTATGGCAAGAAGCAGTTGTGTTTTAGTGGCCTCATGCGGTGCTTGCGATCTTGCAGCCCGCGTAATAGTATGTAGCACTACTTTTAGTGCTAGATATGGGATGGTTTGAATGTCAACCCTTCCACTCCCTGATCCTTTTCGTGCCCCTCGACACACCCTGTCAATCACCATCCCCATGCTCTCCATGGTAGGACGGGTACCAGTCATGATAGGGACTGCACCCCTGTGCAACAATCCTGTGATAAAATAGACATCAGAAACTTTGATTTTGAGTTCCTAATCTCGAAGCACGAACTTTTCTTGGTCTTCATCCCAGATGCTTATCAAATACTGAAGCAAATCTGGCTAAGCCCGAAGGCACGGTGTTAGAAAGAATTTCTTAAGCCCACAATCTCTGAGGGATGCATCGGTCATTCTCCATGGTGAGTTCATCTTCCTCAATGTGTTCTCTCTCTTTCCACTCAATCACCATTCTTTCTGCTTGGTACTTGCATACATTGTTCATATGAGCATTGTTAGTTTACTTGGGCATTGAAATTTGCAAACAAATGACTGCAATTTCCTTAAATTAATGCGGATTTTTAGGTTGCGCGGTTGGCGTGACTGTTTCGCCAACAGTCGCGCCAATGGGCACGCCCTTTGTGTAAAAAGTGGGCAATTGGCGTGGGTCCGTGCCTGAAACCCATGCCAACCACGATGCCCTAGTTTTTGATAAATCCCCCCTAGGAAATCAAAGTGGCATGTGCAGGGAATGAAATTTAGCTTAAAAGATGGGAAATGGTGTCGACTCTTACCTGAGACTGACGGAATCAAGATCGGTTCACTGGATCACTCGCAATCATCGCCGCAAGACCGCAAAGCACAATGGATCACTGTTGCTCCACAAAGAGGTAAAAGTGAAAAGTAAATAATTTTTACCATTTATGGCATTTTATAACTTTTCAAGATCTTAAATTAGGTTTTAAAACATATTTTTCGATTATTTTATCATATTATTTTCAAGAAATGGGTTTTACATGTGTCTCTTGTACAACAACAGTTTTTCACATGGTTATGACGATGTAACGAGTTATATTTTATACTTTTTCGAACTCGGTAAAAACACGAAAAAAGTCACTACTAGAGTCATCTTTCAGCTCTTTTCTTACGCTCTAAAAATAAAAAGATTGCTGATACGCTTGTCGTTTTGAACTCATTAAATGGCTGTGAAACGATATCTACCCAGTATACGTTTACCCCTTTTTTGGGCTGGGATAGATTATTTACGAAAAAGGAATACCTTAGCCTATCGCAACTAAAAGGTTCTCTCAGACACAGTTTTGTACCTTTTCGAATCTGTGAGACTATTTACGAAAAGGGCCTTGCTGGAGTTTTATTTTCTGCTTTCTTTTCAAACTCTCTAAACATGAAAATATGCCAAGTTCTCCCTTTGTCAGACTCGTTAAAAACCGATGACATCGAACTTTCTCGTTATGACGTTACCAGAGTTCCTCCTTCCTAGGGCTCGTAAAATGTACTAGGTTGGATTTATCCGATGGACAAACTTACATCGCAAGCATATGCTATCCCCTTCAAGCTTGTTTTCAAAAATAATTGGGATACTCACCAGAAATGGTGGGGGGAAATGGAACCAGATTGTAGTCGTGTTGGCAGTATGTTGCTCTTGAACATGGCACTTGTCTGCATTCGTGTCGGGTTAGGGACATCTCACTTTATCATTTATTTTCCTCCATGGGTTTGGGTAATCTCTTTTGACCTCTCATATGCTCTTTGCCATGTCACCGTGACCTCAGATCCCTTGATGTCAAATACTGCCAAATCCAATGTCATGCCTCCGATATGTTCAAGAGAAGTTTGCCTCTGAAGTTTTCAACCTCCCTCTGATTCTCTATTGGTCTTGATTCACAAACATCATATTCCTCTGCCTCGTGTTGATGATGTGGGAAACATTATGGCCCACCTTCGATCAGGTCACTTCCTGTCGACTTCAGTGCATTATCCAGGAATTTGATCTAAAGACTCCCTTCAGGTACCTTGGAGCTTGCATGCCTCAATGGCAGGTTCTTCGCATTCGACGCAAGGTCCACATCATCGGCCTTCGATCGACTGACTCTGCGGGTGTTCGATGTCAGATCACTATTCACATTCCATGGATTGTACCTTTCATACCTTGAGAGTCATTATCATTATTGGTGGTTTCTCTCGCATATGTTAATGACGTTCATCATTGGCTGGTAATTAGACGATTTTCTTGCATGTTCGACTTCAGCTCACATATTCGCATGCTCGAATTTGTACTTTGTTTGGGTCGAGATGGAGCGCAAGACCCTGGGTTTTGTCTGATGAAATCCAGGTTGCGGATTCTTTGTGGATTACTATGACTTATTACATGACTCTTCTGATTGGATGGTTGCGACCATACCTTAGTCTATTTGTTGATCCTTATTGCTGGATGGCTATGTCCATACCTTGGATCTCACTTTTTATGTACTCTATTATGGATGGCTGCGCCCATGCCACATGTCATGTATCAGCGATATCATTTGTATTTGTACTTGCAGGTTTTCTGATAGCAGTGTTTGGGGTGAACGCGTTCTCATAAAGCATTTCACCCCTCCCTCTCTCTCAGACCTCATGCTTTAGGGAGCATCTATTACACAACATTTTGTCACCGTCCCTGCAATCCCTCACCCCGCATATTGGAGGGTCATTCCTGTGACCTGTGAGTAGTGTCATACTTTGCAAATACCTTCTTTGCATCCTTATGCATAAGGACATCATTTCTCCTGTTGGACATTTCCTCAAAAAAGCAAACAAAACCTATGTTTTGGCCTTGGCGTAGGTAGCCAATTCACCCCTAGCACCAATGTGATAGATTTACACTAGATCCCACACCACCTGGCGCTCTGTCTCAGTGTAGTGCCCGCGCCAGCTGTTTTAGGAATGTTTTTTAACAAATAGAGGCGGAAGTTTCCTTCTAACCACCTCAGGGATGAGTCACTAGAAGTGGTTAAGTTTATTAGCCACGGATCTCCCTCTTTAGGTAGTGGTTTCCACCTCCCATGGAACACTCCTTGAAGATATGTCTCCCTTCCATAATTATAGGGATCCTAACCTCTCCCTCTCCCTCTATAAAAATAGGCCTTCTCCCTTTATGAAAGCTAGTTGAACATATATCCAAGGAGCTGAACTTGGGGAAGAGATACTATAGCTAAGTAATTGCCACTATGAAGGTAGAACCAAGGAGAATTCCATAGAGAGAGTCTCGTCCAAATTCCTGACGAGCCTTTGTGAGACGCACTCCGCTTGAACTCTGTTGGAGGAGATCGCAACATCGAAGCTTGGTTGTACTCTTCCTTTCATTTATTAATATACTCGACTATGGTGTTGGTTCCATCATTGTGTTATGTTGATCATTCAATGCAATTGATTTAGTCCTCTTCGACTGAATGATAGTTACAAATGTGAATTAGTATGTTGTATATCGTCGTTGTTTCTTGTGTGTGTGTAGGTATTCGAGCGTGAAAGAGAGCGGATTGTGATCTATCAAACCAGGAGCGAGAGGCAGCCACTCTTTCCGACGACAACAACAACGTAGGACCTCCGTAAGTCATCTATTGAATCTCTGTCCATTCGTTAACTAGGAATCAATGTTATAGCTTGTCTTGTTTGTGGCTATACCCACTCTAGGGCTAGTGGGATCGCCTCTGTGCACAAAGGGGATTTACCTCACCAATAGTGGGGGTGTACCAAGGTTGCATGGGTGCGCTCTGATTGTTGTGATAATAAGAGTAAGGTGCACCTGACATACCTTTTTGATATGGCCTAAGGCCTTGAGGCCTTCTCTGGTTGATGAAACAGAGTTGCTCTAGCATTGCTTCCCCACCTTGATATACAACCTTAAGCCCAGGTAAGGAGGGACACTTGTCTATGGCATGATTATCTTCACAGACTAAGCAAACCTCTATGACATTCAGTGGACATTCATTTCTTGGGTGCTTCCTGGTACATCTAGGACAAAATACAACCAAGGCTATTTATGCTTCCTCTTGACTTGCATGGTGTCCATTTGAAAAGAAAGGGTGTGCATCATGTCACTCTTAAAGTCCTCCAACATATTCCCAATCTCATGTTTGATGGAGGTGGAAGAGGAAGGGGTATTGGATGTACTTTGGCTAGCTCTGCCTTTCTTCCTAAATGCCCTAGAATGGTTCCAGAAGACAGTTTTGATTGTTTCACAGGGTTGTTGGTAAATATATCCTCCTGATAGCATATTCAAGGTTTATATCATCTCTTCTTTGATCCCTCGAAGAAGTACAAGTTTAAGTGAGTCAGGATCAAGAGGACAGTTGGCTCTCTTATAGTTAAATTGAAACATCTCTTCATAGTCCTCTAAGGATTCATCCGGCCCTAGAGTCATCCTAAAGATATCATCCTTAGTTTCCTTGGACCTACAGTAGTCTTTGTATCTGCTGTTGGAGGTCTCTTCCATTTATGCCCAGGTAGTGATGCTATCCCCAGGCAGGGATGGGAATAGCTTCAACTTCTAATCATCAGAAGCGTAGTCATAAGTCCTACAAACAACAACAAATTCAAACATGAATGTGTTAGGATACTTAGAGGTAAGTCCATGGCAGTGTGGAAGAGCTGAGAGGCTAATGTTTTTCATCTTAGCTTCCCCATCTACCTCTCTTATGGGAAAGGCTTTCCGGATCCCAGCCATGGTTAAAATAGGTGAAGCAGATCCCTCAGTTGGACCAAGGTCTTCTTCTTCTTTCCCAATAGGTTCCTTATAGTATTCAAAAGGCTATCCTATAGGAAGTTCAATCTCATTGCCACCGAATAAGAATGAAGGGTGGCTGGGAGGTGATGTGGGGGTTTTAGGTAAGATTTGTATTTGAGTATTCCTACTCCTACGAGGCATGAAAATTAGATCTTTTTTTTTTCTCAATATTTCTGAAATAACATGAAAAGAAAGGAATGCATAAAAGAATGCTAAAAAAAAATCAAAGAATCTACTAGACACCTCCCCGGCAACGACGCCAAAAAGTGGTGAGCTCTGGTATTGCTAAGAGTGTTGCAACTCCCAGGGCTTCCGTAATTTACTTTATCAACCCGAGGTTCATACAAACTTGGAGGTGACAGTGATATATACACAGCAGATGCATTCTGCTTATGTCATCCTCTTCTACTTTACGAAGGGGTGCTATTTATTAAACTATGATAAGAAATGGAAAGTAAATTGTTGGAAGGAAGTGACAGGAATGAAACTAACTTAAATTGCAAAAAGGAAATGACATAAAGGAAACTAATTTAATTTGCAAAAAGGAAATGACTGAAAAGAAATTAAACTAAGTTGCACCTAGCTAGGCCAATCCGCTAAACACACCCTACTTATCCTTTGATCTAATTACCATGCTATCACACTTCTAACCATGCAACTATTCATGATAAACTAAACTTGACAAAGTGTGGCTTGCAGTTTGGAGGAAAACAGGCTAAAGGTGCTAATGGAGGGCTCACCACATGAAACAAGGCTTAGATGTGGAAAGAGGTGTTTAAACCTTATTAAAACTTTATTATAGCGCAAAAATTGCTTTGGAGCGGAATGATTTGGAAAGTGTGATGGTAGAGTTGCGATGGAGGGCTG
This sequence comes from Pinus albicaulis, assembly GCA_034641835.2. Lineage (NCBI taxonomy): Eukaryota > Viridiplantae > Streptophyta > Pinopsida > Pinales > Pinaceae > Pinus > Pinus albicaulis. The sequence continues at coordinate 239,737,265 of CM076572.1, forward strand.
GCAGTGCGATATGCGATATCGCAATATCGCAGGTTGGCGGTGAAGCGAGAGTACAGTTTGGGAGTGGGAGAAAAATGCGATGAGTCGGATGAAGTGGTGGCGGGACCGCTGGCAGAGTACGACATCGATATCACAATCGACATTGGGAGCGGAACGTGTTACGAGAACCAAATAAAAGATGTGATTTGCGACGTGCGATGCGACAGAGTACAGAGAGTTATCGCAGTCGTCTTTTGGAGCGGTAAGTGTCAATGGGAACCAAATAAAAGATGTGATTTGCAACGTGCGATGTGATGGAGTACGGAGAGTTATCGCAATTGGAGTTTGGAGCGGTAAGCGTTAACAAGAACCAAATAAAATATGTGATTTGCGACGTGCGATGCAGCGGAGTACAGAAAGTTATCACAATCGGTGTTTGGAGCGGTAAGTGTTAATGGGAACCAAATAAAAAATGCGATTTGTGATTTGCGATGTACGGTAGTGGGAAGTTCGAGGAGCAAGGGCGGAGGATGAATTCCAATGGTTTTCAAGCATTTTGCATTAAAACGGGTAAGGCAACCCTGAATAATAAAAACAAAGGAATAAGGCGAGTTGAATGGTTTAAGTGTTTTTATGAATAAAAAGGTGGGTGTGACAGTGTGAGTAAGTGGGAAAAAGTGAAAATGGAGGGCATAACAATAATGTGCAAATTGTGAAGACAGAGATGGAGAATGAAGCGAGGAGGCACCACGGAGCTGCTCTAGGGTTTTAACAATAATTCCTGTAATCAACCTGCTAACTTATGCGCAAAGAAACATACAAATGCGTAAAAATACAGTGCAAAGGGAGACTGAAAAATGGTAATGTAACTCTACTTTTAATCTCAGAAACAGTGAACAAAATCAGTTTTTGGGTCTATGGGAAATTTCACCCTCCTCGAGCTCTATTGATAGAGATGAGAAGGGGGTCTTGATCCACAACTTTTTTGGTTTTTCTCATCTTTTATGTTACTCACAAGAAAATGAAACCTACATTGGCACACTGAAAGCAAAAATAAACATCAACTTGAAACATAAATGAAATTATCAAAAGTGGAACTAATAAAATGACAAAAAGCAGAGAAAAAATACAACAGAGAGGTTGAGGCACATGGATTGGGCCCTAACCCACAAGCCTAGCTCTCTGAAACTTAAATCAGTAAAATGAAATCAGTCTACTCTTTTCATAAAAGAATAGCCTCATACATTTTTGAAAGTTTGATCACTGAGTAAAATAATAAAAATCTCTATAGCTTGCAACAAATTTCTGACCCTTCCTAGCTCTAGCTTTGCTCTATTTATTTATACAGGGAAACTACCAACAACTCCCAAGAAAATAGTGATTGAGTCCACTTGACTCCAAGTAAACAAAGATTGAGTGCACTCCTCTTTGAGTTGCTTGGTTGCCTTTGGAATTCGAATTGCTGGAGAGAATCCTTGGGATTGTTTGGCTGCCTTTGGAATTCGAATTGCTAGAGAGAACCTTTGGGGTTCTTTGGCTACCTTAGAGAGTTAAGGAGGGTGGACAATCCTCCTATAATTTATCCTTGGTGTCTCCTCCAAGTTTTATGATAAAATCCTTATAAAAATGCTAATAATTCATGATTTTATGTACTCAACCTCATATTAGGCACTCAAAGTATGTTAGCCTTAATCACCACCTATATTAGGATCATAAACCAAATAATAATAAAAATGCAAGAAAAAGAGATCTAGGAAGGCAGAAAGGTGACAATTAACCCCTCCAAATATGTTTAATGATGGAGCTCATCAGACAGATCAAGTGAATTAAATATTAATTAATTCATAATCAATGATCTCACATGCAACTGAGGATTTACTATTATTAGTTGCATGCATGTCAGATCCAGTGGAGACCCAATTGAGATCTAGTAAAAGGGAAGTCGATTATTAGTTGTAGGATTATTGGGTTACACCGATGCAACCAAACACCCATTGGAGTGTCCATGATACTTGCATAGTCAAGGAAGGCCAAAATTCATTTTCTTTAGGGATTGCATTTATCAGGGATTGTGCAAGCAAAGCAGGCTGTCTGGAGGCAATAAATTGGCTAAGTATTGGTCAGTTTTTGTATGACAGTGAGAGACATTTAGTTGAGTACTAGAGGGCTCTTGTGAGAAGGGTTTTGTATGTAATTGTTTCATGATCCATGCTGAATATACAATATATGATAGTGGGTTTTTGATCAGGAAGCTTTCCCCGAGAAATTATCAGTGTTGTGTTTGATTTGATTCTTCTTTACTTCATGTGATTAGAGATTGCATTTTTAATTCAGCAAAATATTTGTAGAAGTGATTTAGTATTCAACTTTAGCATATTGTTAGATCAGGTGAATCCAAGATATACATGCATGTTGTATAATTTCTACATGGTATCAGAGCACAGGAAATCACAATTGTGAAGTGTGAAGGAGTTGAGTTTGTGACTGGATAGAATTCATTGCAGAAAGACTTTCTTGGTGCTACAACTGATTCAACATCGAGATTGCTTTCAATGGCTTGAGGTTGGAGTATGCACTTAAGGGCAGCTCAAACTATATTGCTTGGAAGGACAGGATGTAGGCAGTACTCGAAGACAATGGCTTGAAGGAAATCATTGACAATGATGTTCCTAAACCTGTTGTGACAAATATTGCAAATATTTGGGCATGGAAAAAGAAAGTGGCAAAGGCGAGGAGGATCCTGTTGGAGGGAGTATGAGACCACATTGTCTCAAGACTCCATGGGAAAGCCACACCATATGCAATGTCGAAGGATTTGATGGATCTATTCTAGAGCAGCAACGACCATAGGAAATTGGTGCTCAAAGATAAACTCAGGAAGATCAAGATGGAGAAGGGCAAATCCATACCAAAATATCTAACAAAGCTTGTCCAATGTCGGGAAGAACTGGGGAGCATTGGTATAACTGTCACTGATGATGATTTGGTGAGTTTGGCTCTCCTAGGACTTCCCAATAGTTGGCACACTTATCAAGACTCTGTCAATGGAAGGGAAAAATTTCCAGATTGGGAACGACTGTGGTCGGATTTGGTGTAGGAGGAGTTCAGATGGAACACCAGAGATGGATCTGCATCTAAGAATGAAGATGAAGAGGATTGTGCTTTGGCTGCCAAGGAGAAGAGGGGGAAGGGGAATAAATTCCATTCCAAATCGGAGTCCAAGAATGGCAAGAAGTAGGACATGTCCAAGGCGAAGTGTTTTCACTGTCACGAGCATGGGCATTTTGCTACTAACTGTTTACAAAAGAAGAAGAACAAGAAGGCTGGAGGATCTGCAGCTGGTGAGGCTCTTGCCTCACAATTTGAGCTTGACTTCTCATTGATTGCATGCATGGTGTCAAGTGCATTGGGATTTGTGTGGTATTTGGATAGTGGCACTTCCTTTCACATGACGGGAGACAAGGAACTTTTTAGTGACTTGGAGGAGAAGGATCTCCAAATGCATATTGAAATGGGCGATGACAGGCGATATAGTGCTACCAGGATTGGTACCATTACCTTATAGAGGTAGTCAGGTAAAACATTTCAATTAAAATATGTAATGCATGTACCAAGTTTGAAGAAAAATTTAGTCTCAGTCGCAATGTTGGAGGATAAAGGCTATGATGTTGTTTTTAGTGAAGGAAAATCTTTCCTGTGACATAAAACAACAGGACAAGCCAAGAGGATAGGGATTCGAGTTAAGAATCTCTACAAGCTGGAGGTAGATGGATGCGCAACAATGATGGGTAAGGCATATCAAGTGGTGAGCTGGGATGAGGGCGAATTATGGCACAGGAGATTGGTCCATCTTCACCATGGAGCCTTGAGAGTCATGCAACAGATTTCTACTGGTCTTCCCAGGGGTACACTTGTGTGTGCAATCAGACACATGCAAGGGATGTACTATGGGAAAATATTTAAAGGCCACCTTTCATGAGAAGGAGAACTGAGCTTTGGGGATCCTTAAGAGAATTCACATAGACGTGTGTGGAACATTCTTTGTTGCTTCGACAACAAAACATAATTACTATGTAATATTTGTTGATGAATTTTCTTGTAAGTGTTGGATCTTCTTCATGCAAAAGAAAGATCAAACATTCTCTAAGTTTCTTGAGTTTAAGGCACTGGTGGAGAAAGAGTCGGGGAAGCAAGTGAAGGCTCTGAGGAGCGATAATGGTGGTGAATACATATCTAATGAATTCAAGAACTTCTGCAACAAAGAAGGAATTTAAAGAGAATTGATAGCACCTCATAACCCATAATAGAATGGGGTCGCAGAAAGAAAGAACATAACGATTGTGGGTGCAACAAGAGCGATGTTGCATGATCAAGGCCTACCGATGCATCTGTGGGCGGAAGCATGCAACACTGCGGTATTTGTGCATAACTGTTGTCCTCATAAGATACTTGGCATGAATACACCTGAAGAGGCTTTCACTGGTAAGAAACCTGATGTTTCACACTTTAAGATTTTTGGCTCATCTATTTATGTGCATGTGACCAAGGATGCCAAGAAGAAGTTGGAATTGACAGTTGAGATCAAGATTTTTGTGGGGTACACTGAAACACCCCATAATTATTGAGTGTATTTTCCAAACAATAGAATGATTGTTGTGTGACCATATATAAAATTTGATGAGGAGAAAGCCATACGATTGTCCCTTGAGAGGGAGGTGGACTTGCATGCAAAGGAGGAACTGTTGATTCCCAATAATGAGCCTCAAGTTGTGGATTAGCCACATGCGGAGGATCATGGAGTGGAGGAAAACACTCATGCAGAGCCATCCAACAGAAATGGCAGAAGGCACACCACGAAAGCTGATAGATTGAGACTTGATGCTGCAGAGAATGTAGGAGCCCCTACTTCACAGCGCAGTCAGAGACAATCTCCTGACCGATTTACTGGATACATGGCTCTTATGAGCAAATGTTTTGTGACTGAACCATATTCCTTTCAGGAAGCAGTGTAGCAACCAACTTGGGTTGATGCAATGGTGGAGGAGTATGACTCCATTGTCAAGAACAGTGCATGGGATATTGTCCCAAGACTAGTCGAAAAATTAGTGGTTGGATCGAGATGGATCTACAAGGTAATGCAAGCTGCTGATGGGAGTGTGGAGAAATACAAGGCCAGATTTGTGGCCCGAGGATTCTCACATATCGAGGGGATAGATTATGATGAGAATTTTGCACCTGTTGCAAGGTACTCTTCCATAATATCCATCCTTGCACTCTCAACGCAAATAGGCTGGCGCATTCATCAGATGGATGTAAAAAATGTGTTTCTCAATGGGATCATTGAGGAAGAGGTGTACATAGAGAAGCCTGAAGGTTTCAATATCTTCAACAGTGAGTCGCATGTGTGCCGACTTAAAAGAAAACTATATGGGCTGAAGCAAGCACCCCGTGCTTGGCACACTTGGATAGACAGATATTTCACCGGACTGGGCTTCACCAAAAGTGAAGTAGATGAAAACCTGTACTAGATTGTGGTTGAGGGTAAGATATTGATTATTGTTCTTTATGTTGATGATCTAATTTTGACTGGTGATGAGCAACTGATACACTCATGCAAGGAGGATCTCGCAAGGGAGTTCGAAATGAAGGAAATGGGACTCCTTCATTATTTCCTTGGTTTGGAAATATGGTAGCGGGATGGTGAACATTTTGTGTCTCAAGGGAAGTATGCAAAGGAGATATTGGGTAAGTTTCACATGGAGAGCTGCAAACCCATGGATACTCCTCTTCCAGGAAATTGGAGGAAAGAGGATGCTACTTCTGGAGAGGTAGTGGATGCTACTGTCTACAGGCAGTTAGTTGGTTCACTGATGTATCTAGTGAACACCAGACCAAACTTTGATACGCAGTTAACCGGCTGAGTCAAGCTATGGTTAAGCCTACCAAGATATTTTGGAAGGCGTGGAAGCATGTCTTGAGATACCTGAGGGGCACATGAGATTATGGTCTATGGTACAGACGGACAAAGGGAGTGAAGCTTCAAGGCTTCACGAATGCAGATTAGGTGGGTAGTCCATCAGACAGAAAGAGCACATCAGGAGGGATCTTTAGCATAAGAACGACAACAATTTCCTGGTACAATAGGAAACAATGATCTATGGAACTCAGTTTAGCGGAAGCATAATACATGGCAGCAAGTCAAGCTGCATGTGAGGCTATTTGGATGAGAAAGGTCTTGGTTAGTTTGTTGGTTCTCAGATGAATCTGGGTACCATCATCTCAGAGATTGTGTGCAGAGAAGAATAATGTTGCTTCGATACATTCCCACTGAATATTAGGATGCATATATTCTGACGAAGGCGCTCACAGGAGCAAATTCGAATACCATAGAGACGGGATTAGGGTGAAGATAATCACTTTCTTATTGGAGATTCCGAACCCAGAAACTCAAAACTCTCACCACAGAAATCTAAAATCTACAATCACTTTCTTATTGAGAGGGAGTGTTGAGATTCAACAAGAAAATTTCAACACCCACGCCTAGTGCATTGAGCACCTACACTAGGGTGGGGGCCGACAGTGCTATTTTTGGTGCATGTTTATTTTAGTTATCCCTTAATTAAGATGGATAATAAAATGTAATCTAGTCTAAAAAATAACTTGTAATAGTTAACTGAGAGTGATAAACTCAGTTAGTTAGTGGATTTCGAGTTAGAGGTAGTTGGTGAGGCATGCAGAGTAATTCTAGTTGTAACAGAGTTCGAAGTGGAGTGATGCATTAGTAATTATAAGTGTAACATAGTTCGATGTGTAGTAGTGCAATTGTAATTCTAGTTGTAACAATTAAAATATTACGCTGGAAGATGCTCTATAGGATAGTGTGGGGGAGATGTTGCAGTGTCCATAAAATAAAGCACTAGATTAATTTTTTTTTAATAAAGCATAACATTGACTATATTATTATTTTCGAAAAACTTTCGGTTAAAATCACATAAGAATGAACTTTGTCGACGCGTTTCGAACCAACAAGTGTGGTTCATCTCGTCCTGTTTTGAAAATTCCTATGGATCACAGAAGCCTCAATTCAAACTATATATTATTATTATTATCCAATTTTAAGGTCACGACCAAGCTAGACCCAAATTGGTGTATGAGACCCTTTTGTTTATGGGACAAGGGACTCACCTTCGTGCAACGATTTCACTACTAAGTCTATGAAGGCATACATACTCTACCCCCCTCTGGTTTAAAACCTATGACCTCTTAGGAGGAAACACATGCTCTTAACCATTAGGTCCACTCAAACTGTATTATAAAACAATAAAAGGTAAAAGGTAATAAAAATAATAAATCGATTAAATTCAATTTGTTATATTCTAATTTTGTTTTTAATAATAAAATTACAAACAAAATTTCTAAGAGAAAAATCATAATATGCATATCACATTAAAATAAATTAAAAAAATAATGATTCATATTTGGTAACACGATATTTAGAACACACACACACACACACATATTTTAAAACCGGAATGAGAATTTATGAATTAGTAACTTCGAAAGATTGGTTGGTACACCAGATACAACTATTTCATAAATGCCACAATGAACTAGTTACAACATGTCTTCAAAGATTTGAACCTACACAACTAGGGAAACAAATTGTTCACCAAACCACTCAGATTAAGATCCTTTGACATTTCAAAACATATAAAAACATAATAATTTTAATGAATAATTAAAAATAAAAATATTTCTCAATATAAAACTGAAAAATATATATATAAAATATAAATAATTTAAAATCTAATTCAACATATATAAATAAATATCACTAATAAATATAAATAATATTACTAAAAAATATATAAATATACATAATATTAATAATAATTAATAATTTATTTGGATATATATAAATATAAATAATATTAGTAATAATCAACATAAATTTATCTTAACTTTGAATCTATTAAGTAACTAGAGAAATCAAATTCTTGAGATGTAAACCTTTTCTCATGTTTTACACTGAAAAAGAGGTTTGCATCTTGAAGATTTAATCTTTCTAGACACTCGGATTTAAAGTAAAGATAGATTTATGCTGGTTAATTAACCATGAGAATTAACAACCTATTGGAGTGATTTATGATAGACCTAGAAATTAGTATCAAGATTAAACCTACTAACTATAACTATAGCCAGATATACTACTAACTTGTGACTTAGAAAGCACTGAGACATCTTGAGGCACACTAGAGTGGACCTTTATCATTGGATAGAAATCTCTGCCTTTCTCCTTAGATAAAAGTGTCTATCCTTTTTGTTTGATCAAGACACACTAGAGTGAACCTTTATCCTTGAACAAGAGTGTCTACCTTTATCCTTAGATAAAAGTGTCTACCGTTTTTGTCTAATCACAACAAACCAACATATCATTTGTGAAAATTGAACCCACATAAATAAATAAATAAATAAATAATCACTTAAACTATAAACATAAAATTAAAAAAACAAATAATTATTAATAAGTGACACCAATTATAACGACTTTGCGTGTTAAATACTCCATAGTATCAATCCCAAAAATATAAAAAGTCATTGTTTTTTTGAAGGGTTCAACATGGAGGCAGGATTGTCAGTGTATTCCCTCAGCTACGGGTAGGTTCCACTTCTAAGCGCTGTTGTGGTAATTTACCGCCTAAGTGAACCTCAACGGTGGGTTCATATCTTGGATCTATTACACGGTGGTACTGGGTTCCTTGCTAAATAATCCGATGACGAGCTTAAAATGGGGATTAATGTTACCGAAAGGGATAACCTCCACATCCATTATTTTTTTGCCATAGATTTTCTTTTTCAAGGTAATTTGAGATTCGATGCATTCCGATTAGTCGTGTAGAGGGAATCTGCAAAAGTGCGAGGGACACAATATATTTTCATTTTTATTGATTGAGTTCAAATCGAATTCCGAGACCCTCCATCATCAAGTTCGTTTCTCCACAAGCCGGCAGGGAAAGCAAAGGGAGAAGAGACCAAAAGGAAGAAAGCGTGACACTGCCTGCAGCCATGGTAAGTGCATTCAATCACTTTATTTCACTTCTGTAAACCGATTGTTCAGAGGCCATTGGTTCCGTTCCCACTCAAACCCCATCGGTTTCTAATGTTTTATGTTCCGCCCGTTTGGGATTTTTGAATTTGGGACTATATTGGAGTTTCTATTTGCATATATTGTCACTGCAAGTGCCGGCAGTGTTTCTTCATTTTAGATCCTTATAATCGGATTGTAATTTGTAAGATATGCAAGTCTGTAATTTTGTTGGGTTTGAACTGCGTCAAGAAACATGCCTCAAGGGGCTGTACCATAGAGAACGGACTTCGTTAGGTTTAAGTACCAGGTCCGAAGGGTAGATTATTCGGTGAAATCACCCGGGCCTTTCACTTGGCCATATCCTCTTGTAACTCGTGCCTTTCATTCTGTTCACGCTGCTTACATAATTTTCTAGATAACATTGTTAGTGTCTAATAGAAACCAAAAAATTAGGTCAATGGGGCTCAAAAGCACAGCCAATAACAACATAACCGTAGTGCTAAGGCCACTCCTGAACACTAGAAGTGAAGATGAGGATACTAGCAAATATGCAAGTGCAAATAAATAGCAAAACGAGAAGGCCTGAGCGGTTACAGGTCTCTGTTTAACATTTTCATGGGATTGTGAAAATTCATCAGAAATTTTAGTACGATTGCAACACTCCTAACTTTTAAAATTAAAAAATATGAGATTTTTTTTTGTGAGAGATAGTAGAAGAGGATTTCCACTCTGGAAAGGTGTTGGGTAGAAGCTCCAATTTCATCCCCTTTCAAATTCTAACGAAGTTTAAGGAGTTTGTACCATGCTCATCCTGCATGTTGGCTAAATCATTTGCAAAGCTTTATTTTTGTGGTCACCATAAATTAGGCAAAGTAAATGATGGATGACATTGATAGATATGACCAATGAGGTGGTTGTGTTTGAACTTTGAGCCCCATTAAGGATGCTTCTGAGTATTAGTTAGAAAGATCATATTAACTGAAAATTCGCAACTGGGCAAATCTTTACATTGACAAGGATTAAGGGGATAGATTTATTGCATCCCTCAAGTTTGAAAGTTTCACATTTTGCATCCCTCAAGTTTGAAAGTTTCAATTTTTTTTTGAAAGAAAAAAAATCCTTATTTGATATTTTCAAGAATGAAATGAAAATATACATTTTTTTGTCTTGAGAGCACTTAGGGACTGTTTCATAGAACCGGACTGGAAGAACCCCCAGACCAGGAATGGGTCAACCGAATTGGAACCAGTAAAAAATAGCACCAAGTGCAATCCATCTCTAAACTGAAAATACATCGACAAACAAGCTCCACGTGACCTCTAGCATCCAAAAAAAATCATGCTACAACAAATACCTACATATCATCAAAATCATTGCCTATATTGGGATCCTTGTCATCAATATCACCGTCTAAGCATTAAAATAAGATAGAAAAAGCAAAGCATGTCAAATCAAGATTTTGTTTGAGTGATGGGTACTTTTTTTAGTTGGCTCATGATAGAGGAATTCGACAACCAATGCCACTAACATCAAGGTACATAGAGGACTTTGTGTTCTTGATTAAATACTAGTTCCATACCCTCGTCCATGAAAAAATCCAATGGAGCGTTGCAATCCCCCCAATCCTGAAATTCTGGAAAACTGTTAAGTCTGCTGGATTTTGAGTGAGATCTAAATTCTAATTTTTCCATATGAAATCCAATGAAATTAGCTTTCGAAGGTTCCTTGGAAGCAATGTACAAACAACAAACCTGGTTCAGTGAAAAAGGGCTGGTTTGGTACTGAACCGGCCAAAAGCAGTTCAGGTCACCAGTCCGAACTGGTTTTGACCTCAAACTTGTCAGACCGGTCGGTTCAGATTGGTTCAGTCCGGTCCTGATAGCACTGATATGCAGCCTATGCAAATGAAGTCCTCACTTTGTACCTCTGGTAAGACTTATTGCAGACGTGTAGTGACTATTACATGAAATATTATAGTCAATTGTAGATCGTATTGACTGTAAGGTTGCAAATGGGCAAATCTTAACATTGGCAAAGATTAAGGGAATAGTTTTATTGCACCCGTCATCTCAGGTAAGACTTATCGCAAACCTGTAGTAACTATTACATGAAAGATTGTAGTCAATTATAGATCATATTTTCTGAAGAGTTGCAAGATTAAGTTTCTAACATTATGTTCTTTGGTTGAATGAGTTAGCTTCTTTCCTGGCATTTGTTGGGAATTTACTAATCAGTGAAAATAATTTTCTGCAGCTTATATTTTGCATATTTCTATTCTTAGGGCTTGCTTTTTATTTATTTATTTATTTTTATTGGTTCATTAATTTATTTCTTTGTTTAATAATATTATTTAATTTTTATATAATTTAATTAATATTGTATATCTCTGATCAGTAATTTATTCTTTAACCAGGATGATCCAGAGTTGGATGCAATTAGGCAAAGAAGAATGCAGGAGCTAATGGCACAGCGAGGCCTTGTATGTACCAAAAAACTGCTGGTGTACTATACAGTCCATACAGTCCATTGTTAAAGGACTGTTACTATATCATATTTTTTCCTTTTTTGTGAAGGGCTACTGTCTAAATTCCATTAAATATACATAAAAATACAGTCACAGAGTCTGATAGACTTCATGGGGGGCGACTGTGTGTTACTATATCATCTTGACTTTGTAGTGTGGTATCTACATTTCTTTCCACCTTTGTTTTATCCGTTCCATGTCTCTTGCAGGGCAACCAGCAGAGTGCCGAGCATCAGCAAGTGCAAGAGGAACAAAAGAGGTGAATTGCACAACAAATTTTAGCCTTGATCATTAGTTCTGTATCTTGATTAATTTCATATAATCAAGATTCCATATTTCATATAATCAAGATCCATATTTATTTTATGAGTTTGGTTTCTAAACCTGAACCTCTATGAAAGCTTGGTGGTGTTGCTAGTTTTGCAGGACCTCTTTTATTTTGTTTTATCTTTTTCTTTTGTTTCGTTCAAACTTTTTGATTGTAGGACATCTATGTGATGCTTGTTCAGGGAAGCAGATGAAAGGAGACAAATGATGTTGAGCCAGATTCTCTCTTCTCAGGCTAGAGAACGAAGTAACTGCCCGTCAAATGTGTATTGTGCTTACGTGTTTCTGTTTTATTCTATTTCAGCAGATCGTCATTTAAGGTTGTTTATCTTGCGTCTCATGTGTGTTCTTTATGATGGCAAAATTGGAGACAATTGCCTTCTTGTGATGTGTTGCCTCTGTAAACCATCATTGTATACTTACTAGGTCATGTTGCAGAGGTTAGTATTCTATGGCAATTCAACAATAGCAGATATAGGACTGGAAAATGTTCAAGACATTAGTACTCTCAATTATGTCCTCAATATTCAATTGATAAATATTTTCCATCGATACAATCAGTTGAACTTCTAGGACACTGGTATATTCATAAAGTCTGTGGATTAGCTCAAGAATAGAAGATGCAGATGATTCTGGGGTTGAAAGCCAAATGACTGTCAAGGTGTTTCAAATTGATACAGCTGTTAGATTCATGACTTTGGGGAATATTTTATTTGATGATATAGCTAGCAATGCCAAACAGTTCATTGGTTGTTTTCCTGAGACAGTACAAGTTTGATTTGAGCTGTACTGGCCATTAATAGAAATGCGTGCAGTCCATATATTAAGGAATAGCAGAATTCAAAGGCAAAGGTTTAGTGTATTCCAATGAATGCTGGTTTTTGACAACTAATACCTTCCATGGGATTGTGGTATGGGAAGATGTTCTTTTGACACTACTATACCCTTATACAACTGGTTTAGCAGAACTGATAATGGTTTTGGAAAGATGTACTTTTAACACTGCTATACCCTTTACAAAATCTATTCCTTGTATTTCTTTATTGAAAATGAGACATATTACTGAGGGCTATTTGCATGAAGAATTTCTTCCATGTAACAATTTTAGTTCCAGTGTTCTATTTGAAACATAGTGGATGAGGCTTCAGTCATGTCACACGTTTTGTTCTTTGTATTGGCAGTTGCCAGGATCGCTTTAGTGAAACCTGATAAGGCCAGAGGAGTTGAAGATTTCTTGCTGCGTGGTGCCCAAACGGGTCAGATAATTGAGAAGGTCAGAAGAAGTATGCATGAGGAAAATTGTAATGATAAAACATACATGTATAATACAGCATTGGAATTTCATATATGAATCTAAGATCATGTTCAAGATTGATGTGGTAATCTGTATCTTATTACCTTTTCCCTTGGCCTTTCAACCTGGTTTAAGTTTGGTAGGGATGTTGTATGCTGTCTAGCTGTCATTAATAAATGGTTTTCTACTTATCTACAGGTTTCTGAAGAGAGGCTTATAGCATTGCTTGAACAGATTAATGAACAAACTAAGAAGTCGACTAAAGTAACTGTGAGTGAAAGCAGTATGCTGTTTAAGTTACATTTAGATTGCCTTGTAATCTTTTATTCTTTTCATTCATGTTTCAGGCCCTACGGTATTACTACTAGGCTTTTCACTGATGTGACATTTTATAGAATTTAATACCTTTTAAAAACTGCTGTTTTTTAAAACATGTTCTCTTTTTAAGTATCCCATTTCTGCATGAGTATAGTAATGTATGAGTCGATTTATAGAGCTTCCAGTAAGAAATATTCTTTCCAGTTCCCTTCTAACTGGAGACGTTTGCAAGAGGACCTGACATCATTGTTGAAAGCCAAAGTACTTTAAAATTTAATATCAAGCCAAAACATGGCTAGGGCTGGTTAGATTTAAAAACATTACTAGGCACCATGGAGAAATATTATTAATGATTCTCTTGCTAATTGTTAGTGGATAAATCATAATATATGAACTTGGAAATTTGGAATCATCCAATATCTGAAGACAGTTTAAACTTTATATTTCTTTCCATAGCCAAATATGTATTATTGCAATGCCAAATCTGTTTTTTTTAGCTGGCCTATTACAATGAATGCTAGCCATTGGTCAGTTTCTTTTAAAGATTTCTCAGCTTTGGAAAGACCAAATTAGTTTCTGAGCCTGTTAAAATAGTTTCCATGCAATAATTGAGGCAGTGGTCATGTGTGGCAAATCTTGTTTGGGTTGAGGTCTGAAGTTTGTGCTGGATTGTTCTGTGGTGAATTTGAAACCATCGTACTTTTCAGGTGGACTATAGGCAATATTTTTTGAAAGGGGATCTGTTGGCCTGTGGCAAGGATAGGAAGTATTTTAACTGATATACACAAATTGAATGAACTTTAAATTAAATTAGAGTACAAAGAGTTGGGCCTGGTCAACAGTGACGAGATCATTTTAAGGAACATCAAACTTGACTAGGATCTTGCATCTTAAAGATGAGTTGAATCAGTTGAAGTTAATGGAAGCAGATAGGATGATAGGTCATTTGACAAAAGTATCAACTTGGTAAAGGCCTTTCTAGTATCAACTTCTGCACAGAGTTGATATTGTTTCTTGATTGCAGAGAGTGCTAAATACATTTACAGCTTCAATTCAGAGTGCCTAGATCTCCATCTAATAAATGGACCAAAAAATGTTGGCCAAGCTTCTAGATGATAGACACAACCTTCTGGAGATATCCATTATCTAATTGTTTTGGAACCTTTACAACAGGCAGTAGAGAAGCATTCTAACTTTATGTAGAAAATTATCGACCAAAAGAGAATCATTTGCCTGCAATTTTGAGGAAACGATTTAGCTAAGTCTATAAGGTTGAGGAGACATTATAAAAGAGTGAAGCCCAACTGAAGATTTTATTTTTTTTCCAAGGGAGGAATTATATATATATATATATTTTGAAATTTCAAATTTCAAGCAGAAATTTAAATACATTTAATATTTGTCTCTAGGGCATATTCAAAAAGGTTATCGAACCTGCCTGTGAAAAAGCTACTAAGGCATCACTGCCTACTTCGCAGAGCATCTGAAAAGAAGCACTGCATTAGATCTGTTTACCGTATGATGGTTATTGGCCCAAAGAGTGCTTTTGTGTCATTCCAGACTGCTCTGGTGAAAGGAGTGTGAACCAAAAGGTTGTCTGCAGGTTTGTACAAAACACATCTGCCTGGGCCTTGCCAGGTACTTTGTTGCAATGTGTCCCAAGTTAATAACTTTTTTCCTCAGGTCTAACCAGTGGAACAATTTTGTTTTGAGCTGTGCTTTGATTTTCCATATGCTTCTCCACCACCGGATGGTTCCCCTTGCACTTCAGTAAACATTGCTCATCTCTGATTCTGTACCTGGGTTTTTTGGAAAAGATTATGTTTCCTCATCTCTGATTCTGTTGAACTTAAATTGTACTCTTCTGACATGGTCATTCCAGCTATCCTTTGAATCACCTTCCAAGGCTAATAATGACCTTGCTGTTTTTTCCGACACTGTTTTAACTTTTCAAATGGTGGTTGTTGGGTTTTGGAGCATCAACAAGAGAGAATTCAAAATAGTAAATCTCATTTTTGTGAAGAAATTCAGTAGTTGGATCAGGCATCACATGGATTCCTTCACACCTTACTTGGGAGTCCTCACCTATCCTAAGTTTCTCATCATTTTCTATCCTTTACATAAGTCAATCACCCAGAAGAGAGAAAGATTGAAGAAGAGCATTTCACATGACAATTGAAGTAGGGCTAACTGGGAGACTAATCTATATCTAAAATGATAGAGGATCCATGTGGACCATCACGTTTTATTACTCTCTACAAACTCTTGGCAGCTAGGGCCTTCCCAAAGGAATGTATATTAACCCCCAGCCTCCATCTACATTTGGTTTGGCAATTCCTTTCCACTTCATGAGAGGGAACTCTTCTTTTTCTTTGCTGCCGGAGAATAGAAAGAAATTTAAGCCATTTTTTCATAATCCTTTCAAGCATTAATACTGAGTGTGCCAACGGACAGGGATAATCATTAATACTGATTTCACCAGAGTCAACCTGCCCCCTTAGGTCAGCCATTGATAATTAGTTCTATGAATTAGAGTTGAATGCCCCCTACATCTTCCCTGAAACTCTTAACTCTTCTACCACTAAGATTAAATCTAATCCTATAAAAAGTTCTATACTCCAGAGTCCAGCCATCAGAGACCGGGTTTTTGTTCATTTGGAATGAATACAATATGATTTTAGCTCCTTTATTAATACCTCTGCTATTAGATCTTCACTGGCTTCATCATTTATGAACATGGTGAAGAAGGAAGTCATTCTGGTTATCTCTGCTATGTGGGTCGTTGGGGGCTCTTGTAAAGATTTTGGAAATGTACAACGCTTATATCTGCCAGGCCTTGAATTTCCTCATTTGGCTTCCATCTTGTTTATTTCGATATTCTTTCAATGCTTTGCATATGCATTAAAAAATTTAGTATTTGCATCTCCTTCATTGAGTCAGGTTGCCCTGCTTTTCTTTTACCATTACTTTCTTCCCATCCCAGCAAGTTCTTCATTTTTGCCTTTGAAATTCTAAGTTTGTTTTTATTCATCTCTGCAAATACCTCTGTAAAATTCTGGTGGAACAATAAGGATATTTCTGTTTCCAGTCAAAGTGCCTCACCGGGAGTTCTTGAATTCATGGTTAGCTCAATTTCCAGTTTCCATTTTCTCTTTTTTGAGATTCTTATAAAATTGAAACATGGTGGAGCTTTTAGTACCAGCATTGTAAGGTCTCCAGTCTTCTGTGACGAGGGATATAAACTCATCTTCTAACCACTCATGATTGAATTTAAAAGGGCCAGGAAGTCTATTTCACCCTTTTCCAGTTGTAGACAGGATTGAGAGGTGGCTAGAAGCTTTAAGTTTGAAATTTGCTGATTTTCAGGCTTCTGTGAACATGTTTGCCGAATCTCAAGACAAATTTCAGCATGAACTTCAAGATGCACTGATTCAGCAAACAAATTCATCTGAGTTCGTCTGAAATTGAATAGATTTAGCTGAATTTTGTGGGCGTCGCTTCTTAAAATAGTTGAAAAGCTTAAAATAATTGTAATGTTTTCTTTCCTATTTTGTGTTCCCTTCCAATGATTATATTCTCTTGATTCAGTAAACATTGATTGAAGAAGCCTTCCCAGACGGAGTGTCTATTCTTGTATAGATTGTATAGGTTTATGACTGATGTGCCCTGCTCGAATGGCCCTTTTAATTGATTTGTTTTATTTAATATAACCTCTTGCTTTGGTTTTGTTTGTGCCTTTTTGATAGGAAGGATTTCCTACTAGGAGAATTAGTGCTTCCTATATGTCCAGGATCTAAACATCCACCAAATAACATGGGGTCTCTTTCTTTCTAGAACAAAGCAGATATCTAATAGGTTGGGTGTGATCCAGGCAGTCTTCCAAAGAGTGTAGAGGAGAGCTATTGTTCAATCTAGACTTGTAAGATTCCTACCTAGAACTTCTTAAACCAATGGTATGAGCCCCCTTTGCTTGGGGAAATGGAGTTGAGCCTAGTGGCTTTTGCACCTTTAGATTCCAAACCAATGAAACAAGTGACAGACGATAGCCTACCAATTTCATGATGCATTGCCACGTGGACAATTTTTCCATAGTATTTTTATAGGTTGGTTCTTCCATCTTAAACTTTTTTTCCATGGAATTTTTTCTCCTTTGATAGATTTATAGTTTTAAAAACCGGCTGGTTTGAACCGGAAACCAGTCAAACCGGCCGGTCAGAAGGTCAGCCGGTCTAACCCGGTGGGAAAACCGGGTTATACCCCCCCTGTCGCCTGAGAAAACCGGTTAACCGGTGCTGACCGGCCGGTTAAGGACGAAACCGGTCGGCGAAAGCCTCTTTTGCTGCGGGGACCCACGCATAGCCAACAATGAGGTTTAGGGCTGATATGGAGGGAAGGGGAGGGTTGTTTCCCTGCAAAAACACCCTCCCCAATCTTTTATAAGCATGGGCAGCCTCTCCTTTGTCTTACACCATCTCATTTGCAGTTTGTGAGTTTGATTGAGAGCTTGGAGAGTGTTGAGTGTTTACCGGAGCAGTGATCTTGGAGGCTTGGAGTTGGAGTTGGAGCTATCTCGGAGATAGTTTGGAGCTGTCAGTAGAGTTGGCATCTTCAAGAGGACGCTAAGGAAGCTAGTTTGCATTGCCAGGTAAGGATTTTCACTTGAAAAATCCATCAATTCATTGCTGTTTATGTATTTATTTACTCGTGTGTTTAACTATGCTATTGCTCTCAAATCTCTACTCCTGACTCCTATCATCTATGCTATCAAATTTTGTATGTTTGAATGTGCATTTGGTTTTGTAAATTTAGCCTTAGTTGTCCATTTATCTTAGCTGCAATTTTTTTTAAATGGAAGATTTATTTCCAAATTTCAATTATTTCAAGTCAAGATGGCTCCAAAAACCAAGGACAGTGCATGGGCCCATTGTGATGTGGTTGATGGAAAGATGATATGCAAATTTTGTGAAAAATGTATTGGAGGTGGGGGTATTCTTAGATTGAAACAACACTTGGCTGGGATAAGAGGCCAAGTAAAGCCATGTGATGCACCTAATGAAGTGATAGGTCCAGTTAGGGCAGAATACCTTGCCAAGTTTGAAAAGTTCGAGGAGAGTAAGGCTAGGGAGAAGGCCATCCAAGATGAAATTGCAAGGAAGAGGGAACTAATAGAAATGATGAGAGAGAGTGGGTATGATGATTATGAGATTCAAGACTCCACTTCTATCCCTTCCACTAATGACCCCTTTCACTATGTTCTTCCTGTTGGCCAAAAATCAAAACCAACAAAGAGACCCAACCTTTAGAGTTATTTCTCATCCACTACTAATCCCACAACCACTTCCTCCCAGCTAAGTCGTCAACCTTCTTTGGATCAACATTGTAAAAAACAATGCAAATAAACTTCTTATCAGTACATTTCTAGATGGTGGTATGATTTAGATATCCTATTTAATGCTGCTCGCTCACCTTATTACCAAGCTATGTGGGACTCTGTTTTAGCTACAGGAAAGGGCTTCAAAGGCCCTATTGTGCATGACTTGAAGGGATCTCTTTTGCAACAAGAGATTTGTAATATTGATGAGTATTTGGTTGAATATAAAGAGTCATGGCTCAAAACAGGTTGTTCCATCATGTCAGATGGATGGACTGATGGAAAGAACCGCACTATCATTAACTTTGTTATTTTTTGTCCTCGAGGAACAATGTTTTTGAGAGCAGTTGATGCATCTAATAAGGTGAAGGATGCAACCCTTCTATTTGAGCTTTTGGATGAGATTATTTAGGAAGTGGGGGAGCAGAACGTTGCGCAGGTCATCACAGATAATGCCCCAAACTATGTTCTTGTTGGAAAGATGCTTGAGTCCAAGTATAATACCATATTTTGGACTGCATGTGCTGCATATTGCATAGACCTCATGCTTGAGGACATAGGCAAAGTGGATTGGGTAAACAACACTGTAGAGCATGGAAAGTGCATTACAAAATACATTTACAACCACTCATGGGTATTGAGACTAATGAGGAAAAACACTGGGGGCAAAGAGCTTGTTAGGCTTGCCATTACGAGATTTGCAACTCACTTCTTCACGTTGCAATGTTTCAATTCTCAACAGAAAAACCTGCAGAAAATGTTTTCTTCTGATGATTGGACTGAATCCCGGTGGGCTTGTAGACAAGATGGAAAAGACACCAAAAAGAAAGTCTTTGACAATTATTTTTGGAAAAGCTCTTCAGAGCTGGTAAAAATTACTGATCCCCTCGTTAAGGTGCTAAGGATGGTGGATGGGGAAAAGATGGCAATGGGATACATTTATGAGGCTATGGATCAGGCAAAGGAGCAGATACGGGCAGTTTACAAGGACAGGTTAGCTAAATATGGCCGGATATGGGAGATCAGTGATAACAGATGGAACAATCAACTCCATCGTCTTATACATGCAGCTGGGTATTTTTTGAACCTAAAGTATCATTATAAAGCTCGGCTAGGAGAGGTCAGATCTGGATTGATTGATTTCATGGAGCGCATGGTCCCTATCCGTGCAGAGCTTTTGGAAACACATAAACAACTTACTCTTTTCAGTATGGCAGCGGGTACCTTTGGAAAGAACTTGGCGAAAATGGCAAGAGATGTGGATCAACCAGGTAAGCAATTCCAATTTGTTTTTCAAGTTAAATTGTTTGTAAATAAGTAATGAAATGAACTATGTTACTAATGAATGTTTTTTAATTTGCAGCACATTGGTGGGAGTCATTTGGCGACCAATGTCCTCAATTGCAAAAGTTTGCAATTAGAATCCTCAGCCAAACTTGCAGTGCTTCAAGTTGTGAGCGCAATTGGTTTGTTTTTGAGCGCATACACACAAAGAAGAGAAACCATTTGGAACATAAACGGTTAAATGATCTTGTGTTTGTGCAATACAACCTTCACTTGAGGCGGAATCAACTGATGAACAAAACACTTGATCTAGATCCCATTGTATTGGATGGTATTGATCCAACATCAGAATGGGTGGAGGAGACTGAAGATCCAGTGTTTGAGGCAGATTTTAGTTTTGATGCAGCATTAGCGGGGGGTGAATTTGAAGCAGATTTGGTGGTGCCATAAGACGGAGACCCAAGATTGGTAGCTGCATCAAGG
Organism: Pinus albicaulis; assembly: GCA_034641835.2. Lineage (NCBI taxonomy): Eukaryota > Viridiplantae > Streptophyta > Pinopsida > Pinales > Pinaceae > Pinus > Pinus albicaulis. The sequence continues at coordinate 239,757,933 of CM076572.1, forward strand.
AAATGCAAACAACCAATGGAAGGCACTAGTCATGCAACTCGAGTAACTTGTGCTTCCATTAGGTCCACTTCTATTGTTATTGGTGGCAGTGGTATTCAGGTTGCAGATGAGTCTGAGGTTGAGGCATCCTCAAACTCTGATCCAGATGATGTCTATGCAGCTGCCAATGTTGATCCTGTGTCTAGTAGTGGTGATGAATTTGATGATTGATCATGATTCATGTGTAGTCTTGTATTAGGCCAATGGCCTCATAGCTTGCAGCATTGTTTTTGGACTTTATGGGCCATTTGTAGCCTCATTGCTTATGTATATTTTGATGATATGTATTGCACTCGGTGCCATTTTGATATATTCACCTTTGCATGGTATATAAATGAGCAAACTTTGCATATTTTGTCTCTATTGGCTTGGAATCATGGTTGCAAATCTTAAAAATAGTGTTTTTTATTAAAAAATAATTATTTAATGTATTTTTTTTAAATTGGTTCATTTAGACCTGACCAGTACCGGTTAGACCGCTTCGGTCCGGTTATTGGTTCATTAGGTCCACCGGTCTGGTCAACAGTTCTGGTTTTTAATACTATGGATAGATTGGAGAGGCTCTCCTTAATTTTTGTAGGTGCCTTTTGAATGTCCACAACTGACAAGATGATCACTTCCATTATGATCTTGCATTATGTCAAACAATAACTGAATATGGTTTTTACCTCTCGTCATCAATTATTGATGGAGTTTCTTAATACACAATCTCCCTTTTATTATGATTTCTTTGATCCACTTTGTGCCATTTAAAATTCCTCTTTCTAGACATACATTTGGCCTTTGGTTGCCTTCTAAATTTGGCAGTTGGACCATCGAAATGGAATTCTAACTTAGCCCAGGATTTGACTATAGAACATGGATTTACAATTCTAACATAGTCAAAGATTTGACTATGATTCCATTGGCCTGCTTCAGTTTCAACCATTCCTAGAAGCTTATCTCTTAGATCCATATCAACTAGGATTTTGGCCATTGCTTGTTTAGTTTGGTTTTTTGCCCTATTATCAAATCTAGGATGTCACCTATTGCCACAAGAGTTCAATCATTTCACAGTTCAAGGCATAGGGCATATAATTTCAGTGTTCACCCATATGGGTTGAATTGATACTTCCTCAAATTGAGGTTTAAAACATAGTTTCCAATCTTCGATCAAAAGCAATCTCAAACCCCATCACTAATGACCAATTTTGATCTCTTCTGCACTCCATATTATGTTGCAAACAAAATCTAGCCAGCCTTTTGGGCTAAGGTATTGAAAACTGACATGTAACATGGTAGGCTCCCTCATGACTTGCCAATCCAAAGAACGTCCCTATCAGAACTCTTTCAGGGACAGGTAAAACTTCTTCCATCATTATGTCGGTGTTGAGCACCATTGTAACTTGCTCTTTACACCTCTGATATTTTCGAAAAGCTTGATGCTCATCTTTCCTTTGAAATCTCCTTTGTTATATTCTGATGGTTGTCAGCTTACACTCTACCTTTGAAAGGAACCCTAGATCAGTGGTTCGGGAGGTTTTGAAATAGGGGAGGCTTCAAATGAGATGAATTTTGGCTTTACCTTGATTTTCAAAATACCTACAGTACAATCCATATTGACCATCTATGATGCCTTTGCATGGTATTGCCTTTGACATGTGGAGATGGGTGGCCCACATTAATCTCTAGACTCTGACAATCCTTGTTGGAAGGTCCCCTAGCAAGATAGAATTTGAAATCCTAGGCTGTGGTTGTTGAGTGCCTTCAAGACTATAGATTCAGTTGTTCTCCATGAGTTCTAAAGATTCTCTCAATTTTCCCCCATTCCTTGTGTCTCCCCATCATTAACCATAATGAAACATAGTATTTTCTTGGTATACAGTTCTTTCGTGCGAGGAGCAAATACTGTGAAGTGAAGATTAACATTGATCTCAAGTAGGAGGCTGTGTTAGGCTCCTGTTTTAAGTGGGTAGCAGTTGAGTTCAAGTAGCTTGCTCTCCTTATTTCATTTTCATCTATGACAAAATTTTGTATGTCTTATTAGTTCTTGCCTTGTCCTTAGGCATGCAAATGGGATGTAAATGTATTTCTTATCGTAGGAATGATTACTGAGCAAAACAAAGTTTTTAGCATTTCGAGAGCGAAACAATTTGGTAGCACAAAGATATGCATCGACAATCTCCGAATGAGCGTTGATATTGTAGAATATCTCAAATTAGAACTATTGGGACCATCAATGTATTGTTATTGACAGAAGATGTCATTTGAGCTTTATAATTAAAAGTCAATTGATTTTTGGTACAATAGGAATCTTGTGGCAAGATAACATACATAGGAATATGCCTACAAAATTGAATTTGCTAATTCGCAAGGCCTCAATCCATAATTAGTTGTAACAACTGCCAAAAAACTCAATTAATAGTCTTTTGTACAAAGTTGTCAGGTTAAGGATCAATTGGTTAGCTAATAATCGACAATGGCAACCTGAAGAACCAAGTCTCACAAGGATTCGTTACAACATTAAATCCTCTCACAAAACTGCATCCACAGCCTTGCAACTTGTGATTTTTTGAAAGTAACAAGCAATTCACTTAGATAAACCATATTTGCAGGATCACAATTGAAATCAAACCCATGGAATAATAGCAAATTCTCATGTGATGCCCCTATCAGAATGTTTGAAGAGCACTATATGATGGCTTTGAGAACACCTACGAGCCTAGATCCATCTTACCTCTGGATCTATTAAGCGCTAAGAGGGATCAAATATCTTGTGGGGCAAACCTCTTTAGCTCGGAGTTAAGATAGTCTACTTGAAGCTATGTTGTTAGACCATAAACCTAATAAGCTCCTCTGCTATACCCTAAAACCCAATAAGAATATATACCTCTGTCTTTGCAGGAGTTGAGGATATTAACTATCTTTCGTTTAGTTTTATCTTTGATGTTATCATTCGATATCCTAAATATAAATCAATAACAATTGTATCAAAATAAGTTGTTATGAATATCTGAGAGACATATTCCAGTGAATTTTCATGCAGAGGTTAAAACTACACTGAGCATCTCCAATAAATTTTAATGCTGACAAAAAATATAAATAAAGCGTAGGACTGCATGTACCATTGTTCCGTGCTCGCGTTTCTCTTCACACTTGAGTAAAATTTGAATCATATAAAATTTCAAAGTTAGATTGTTTTTCCCAAGTTTTACCTGGAAGACATGCATCCATAGAGCTATAAAGTCTTCATGTAATGTGCCTTTATTAAGTGGTTTTCTTTGCCAAATAGTTGAAAATTGCTCAAGGTTATGATATTTGTTGTGGAAATTAGGATTTATTTTGATCTAGCTAAAAACTTTTATTGCAATGAATGTCTCACATTAGTGAATAATGCCTTTAAATAGGCTACAATAGAGAAGAATACCATGGGAAAAACCATGGGTTGATAAAACCTGGAGCCCAAAAGATTTTTTTGTGTTGATAATTGCTTGTGATATTCTTATGTTATTAAATTTCTTGTGTTCTTATTTTATCTTTGTTTCATCAAGCAATTATCAAAACCAAAAACATGAAGATCAGGGACACCAAATGTAGGTGGACAGCTAGGGAAAAACCCCTATATAGGGGAAAACCCAATCAAGAACTCTTCCTTCAATAGATTCATATGATAGCAAGACAACCAAGACCCTAGACCAACAAACCTTCCTCCTCCACCAAGCAGCCTTTTGATATGATGCAACAACCTTCAATCTTCTCTTCTTGTTCAATAACTTCAACCCAACAACATCTAAAAATTTCAATCCCAGTTACAACAACTATTGCAGAAATATCTATCCCCAACTTCAGAACTTTGATCCTGCAATAGAGACATAACTTTGGCCCTAGCTTTAGCTCAATATCTTTGCATGTGTGAGGGAAAGGTAACCTAAAACCTAGTTTAGGGTTCTTTACAATATAACACGGACAAGGACAATTGACATAAACCCTAGAGGTCTACAATGGAAACCTTGACCTTAAAACAATTGACCGAAGCATGAAACCCATGCTTTAATAAGTCAATTTATATAATAATTTTTTTCTTTTTTTTTTTATCTCTTGTAAATACATTTCATTATGACTCAAGTACAATTATGAAGACTGAACCTAGTTACATTCTTCAACACTTCCTCTTAACTAGGCAGGTATTCATAATTTACATATATATGCAAGTACTTGGAAGATCTCAAAACACATGAACTACGAAGAGTTTAGGCACACTTAGTGCCATAGACCAGATTCCTGACCAGGAAATCTATCCGGGTGGGACTAAGATGGACTAAAGCTTTCAACCACTATAGGTACCATAAGGCTTACTTACTGACCATCAACCCAGGGATCTAGGTGCGTAATTCAAAGTTAGAGATTTATGACCAACGCCACCATCCCTAGTTCGGGATCTAGACATCAGACACATGTAGATGTCCTCCCAGGCATTTGTATTACACACGATGCCTCATCACTTCTGATTATTTAAATCGGTAACATCAAATCTCTCCCGATCAATTAGATCAATAACAACAAATAAATCAAGCATGCTTATAGACTAAATTACAAGTCCAAATATGCTTCCAAAACTTCAACCTTTTGAGGAGAGATTTACCTGTACAGACCATTGTTTTAAAAACCGGCCGTCCAGGCTCGGAACCGACCGAGTCGATCGAGCCAAAGGGATGGCTGATTCGACTTGGACTTTTTTTTTCTTTTTTTCTTTTCTGCTGTTAGGTTTTGTTTACCTTATCTAACCCCTCCCCATCCTATTTAACCTACCCAACCCCTCTCAATACCTCACATCTATCTCATTGAATTTGCTTGAGCATTTGTGAGGATTTTGTGAAGAGTTGTGGAGTTGGTTTTGGAGCGGCTTTGAGGAGTCTTTTGGGCAAGCTTTGGAGTAGCAGTGAGGAGCTTATTGGGCAAGCTTTGGAGCAGCATTGAGAAGTTGGTTAGTTGGAGCTGCATTGAGGAAGCTAGCGGCTAGAGATATTTATTTTTTCTCTTCTAAAATCTGTCTTTGCTTGTTTTATTTATTTTGCAAATATGAAAATGGTAAACATAGTTTTTGGTGAAAGAAATGAACATAGAATGAATAGTCTTTTTTGTTTGTTTTCATTTTCATATTTAAACCTTTTCTTTCCAAGTCAAAAACTCAGTCCAAAATGGCCCCTAGAGTGAAAGATGCTGCGTGGGCATATGCTGAAAAAAAAATGTATTGCAAATTTTGTAAGAAAAAAATTAAGAGGGGTGGAGGGGGCATTCATAGACTGAAACTACATTTGGCTGGTCTTAGAGGCCAAATTACTCCATGTGAAGCACAAAACATTGGGGAAATTAGGAAGGAGTTGAAAGAACAATTTCAGAAGTTTGAGGAAGACAAAATTAGGCAAAAAGAAATACAAGCTGAAATTGGGAGGAAGAGAAATTTACAACATATGATGGTTGCCAACCCAAGTTTTGATTATGAGGGTTCTTCATCTATCCTTTGCACTAATGCATCAAACCCCTTTCACTATGTTCCTCCCTCTATGGAGTCTTTCTAAAAAGGGTAAGGGTGCAATGAGAAATATCGTACTATCAAAAGTTTTTTTGTGCTCTCTTCTCCCTCTGATAGTGTAACTGCACATGGTCCTAGTCCTCCAATTGTGCAGCCCACTTTAGATGCTCATTGGAGAAAAGAATTGAGAGATGCTGCTTGTGATTACATTGCTAGATGGTGGTATGATTTTGATATTCCCTTCAATGCTACTCGTTCACCATATTATGAACCTACTTTTGATGCCATATATGCTGCTAGAAAGGGCTTCAAAGGCCCTACTATGCATGAGTTAAGAGGATCTCTTTTGCAAAAAGAGATTATGAACATTGATGATTATTTGAAAGAGCTCAAAAATTCATGGGCACATACAGGATGTACCATCATGTCAGATGGATGGACTGATCAGAGGAACCGTACCATCATAAACTTTCTTGTCTTTTGCCCACGGGGAACCATGTTTCTAAAATCAGTTGATGCATCTGATAGGGTGAAAGTTGCACATTTGTTGTTTCATCTTTTGGATGAGGTTGTTGAAGAGGTGGGGTGGCAAATGTTGTTCAAATCATCACAGACAATGCCTCTAACTATGTTCTTGCTGGTAAATTGTTAGAGGAAAAACACCGAACTGTCTTTTGGACCCCATGTGCTGCACATTGCAGAGACCTCATGCTTGAGGATATTGGCAAAATAGACTGGATCAAGAACACAATAGAGCATACCAAATGCATCACAAAATATATTTACAATCACTCATGGATTTTGAATCTGATGAGGAAAAACACAGGGGGTAAGGAAATTATTAGGCCCGCCATCACTAGATTTGCAACACATTTTTTGACATTGCAATCTATGCTTGCCCAACATAGAAACTTGCAAAAGTTGTTTTCTAGTGATGAATGGTATGAATGTTAGTGGGCTCGCAAACATGATGGCAAAGATGTGAAAAGGAAAGTCAATGAAGAAATATTTTGGAAAAAGGCAGCAGAGATTGTGAAACTTGCTGAGCCATTGGTTAAGGTGTTGCGCTTGGTGGATGGAGAAAGGCTGGCTATGGGCTTCATTTATGAGGCTATGGATCAAGCAAAGGAGCAAATAAGGGCAACATACAAGGACAGAGTGGGTAAGTATGGGCCCATTTGGGCAATCATTGATTAGAGATGGAACAATCAACTCCATTGCCCTATACATGCAACTGGGTATTTTCTGAACCCAAGGTATCATTATAAAGCTTAGGAAGCAAGAGCTTTGAATGGGGAGGTTAGAGATGGATTGATTGACTGCATTGATCGCATGATCCCCACAGAGAGTGAGCAGTTGAAGATACACAATCAAATCTCTATGTTTAGCCAAGCCACAGGTACCTTTAGCAAGAACCTTGCAAGGATTGCAAGTGAATCAGATGAGCCAGGTAAACAAAGAATTTCAATTTTCAAATTCATATTTTATTATTTTGTATAATTGTTTATAATTTCAATTTCAAAGTTGGATATAAATTGTTGAGCTAACTGAAACTCATTTTTTGCAGCATAATGGTGGGAGGCATTTGGTAGCCATTGCCCTGAATTGCAGAGGTTTGCAATCCACATTTTGAGTCAAACTTGCAGTGCTTCTAGGTGTGAGCGCAATTGGTCTGTCTTTGAGAGGATTCACACAAAGAAGAGAAACCATTTGGAGCAAAAACGGTTAAATGATCTAGTGGATGTCTAGTACAACCTCCGACTAAGACACAACCAATTGCTAAACAAAAGACCTAATTCAGATCCCATTGTGTTGGAGGATATTGATCCAACATCAGATTGGGTAGTGGAGACTTGTCCACCAGAGTTTGACTCTGATGAGGATATTGGTGTGGGGATTGACTTCGATACACCAGTAGAGGCTATGCTCAATGCAAATCCACTAGTAGCAGACCCAGTCCCAAGCCTTCCAGTTGCAGGGACAAGCACTTCCTCTAGTCAGCCACGACGAAGGCGCATAACTCGTCTATCTCAGAGTGGTAAGGGCAAGGGTATAGTTCCAGTTGAGGATGTTGATTCAGAGGAGGAGCGAGCGGTTTCCCCCTTTGGTTCAGACTCAGAGTTTGAGGAAGAGCCAGAGGACATTGGCTTGTCAGATGTCTAACAGGTTGCAGTTTTGGTTCGGGGACGTAGCTGGAGAAGACGTAGTGACAATGGTTTGCTCTTAATGCTCAACATGCTGTGAGATCATGTCAAGCAAGAGCTGTTTGTAACCCTTGTTATGTTTTTGATGACTCATTCATCATTTATATTATTAAAATTCAAGCACTGAGAATATATCAAATCATTGATCTATACAGTCTTTACTATTGTAATGAATAAATTATTAATAAAAATTTTAAAATATGTTTTTTAAAAAAATAATATTTAATGTTTTTAAAACCCAGTCATTGAAACTGAATCAGCCAGTTTGTCATCCAGTTGTCTTTTAGCCTTAGCTCACTTCGACCGAATCTAACCCGATTCGATTTTAAAACTATGGTACAGACACAACCCCAATCAGTAACAAACTTTCAAATACATATAAGTAAACACAAACCTTCGAGTTCTTCAATCATCTTGATGCTACTTATATCAAGTTATTCATATGCAACTAATTGGAAGCTTTTCTTTTAGAGATATGACAAACTCTTTACTATGATTGTAATATTGAGGCTTGCCTTTTCAGTTTGCTAGTGAGCTACAAAAATCGAACTGTTGCAAGAATGCACAATTTCCCCAAAGGGAAACTCCTTCAAATCCCAACAAAATTCCTTCCTCAAACTACCTGCCAAAATCAACTCCAACACTCGACAAAACACTATTGCTCAACCCCTGCGCAGAGAATAACTAGTAAACCCCAGTGTAGCCCCAAAAAGAGAAATTGCAGTCCACAAATAATGCTGATCTCTGCCCTTCAAATCCTCTACAAAATTACTGGCATCAAAAGTGAAAATCACTTGCAAAATAGCCGGTACTCCAACCCACAATAGTCAATCCCCCAATGAGCAACAAGAGCTGCCTCTACACCTAAGGAGTGCAAAACTGAGTGAGTACTTGCAATAAAGATCTGTAAATTACCTCACTAGGGAGACACTCAAAGTTCTCCGAAATGAGGGTGGAATCTACACTTGGAAATTCCTTGTGCTAAACAACACTGGTTGACTTGGCTTAAGCAACTCAAGCAAACTCTCCAATTCTGAAATGAAATGCCAAATAGAATAATCAAAATGAGGCTGTAGCCTTTTATTGTTGCTTTCCCTTCGTCATACCATGGGTTGATTTTTCTCACACTGCTTTAATACCATGGTTTGATTCTACCCATGGTTCGATTTCCATTTTGGTAACCTCCACAACTTATCTTCACTTTAATTTTTCTTTTCTCCTAAGTTTAGCCTTCTTTTCTCTCCAAAATGCATATTGAGCCCTCAAAACCCATTTTCCTAAGTTTATTTGCCAAAAACATTTATCATTGGCCAAAATTGCAAAATTGAGAATTTCTCTTAACAAAATTATTAATTGGGGACATGACATTAGTCCTTGCCAAAAATTGCTTGTCCTCAAGCAATGCCTAAACAAGTGCCCTCTTTGACTGCTGATCATCACTGTAACCAGGAATAATACCAGGGTCCCTGTTAATTTCAGCTTATGTTTTATGCCATTTCAGATTAGGGCAAAATACTGAAGAAGATAGAACATACTAATAGATCGATAGAAGACAAGCCAATACAGAGATAATAAATGGTGGCGTTACGGCGATCAGCAAGATGCTTCTACCAACAAAGTCTCGAATAGGCCATTTAGCCAAGCGTGCCACACATAACCCTAATACAACCCAAACAAAGAATACTCGACAGATACGCAGCACCAAGAACGTAGCTCTATCGCCATCAAGAGAGAAGAAAATACTCTACACATTGTGTGCTTAATGAACTCCAAGTCTCTCCAATATATAGGCATATTTGGGGGTGTGTGACACGTCCTTTAAGACATTTAAGTCTATATTATATTCTAGGCCGACCTAGCACATAAGTGGAGTAAAATCAAAGTACATGTTCTACTCATCCGATCGAGATGATCTTTAGATCAATCTTACACCTCTCTGAAAGAGGAATCCAATAAAAATATTGGGATCGTCATCTGAGCAGCACAACCCAGAGTTTGGACCTAGTTGTCCAAATTTAACACTCCCTCTCAACTAGGAATAACTTCGTCCACTAGTGTAATCCAAACATCGTGCATCATCCCGTCGTAACTTGCTTTGCTGGCCTCTTTATTTCAAAACCGAAGTGGGTCAGTCACCAAGACACTACACCCGACCGACGTATTCGGCCCCCCGCAGGTCCTCGAAACCCCTATATATCCACAAAGAGTCTCCAACCAACCCGAAGTTGGTTCATCCTTCGACCCGAAGTCAACAAAAGAGATCCGAAATCCTCACCATACTAGATCCCGGATCAAGTGGTTGACCGTGCCATCCTAGACAGAGTACGACAATCTCTGATGCGTCCATCAGTCTTTGCTACTGGTCTCTAGCTTTTCCCATCTCATTGGCCAAATGAGAGGTACTTCCCATGAGCCCTGAACTCAATGGGTAGGATGCATACGGGGCATAGATAATGAGAGGTGAACCAACTCAATAATCACAACGGTGGGGTCCAAGCACACCAACAAGGTTCGGTAAGCCTATCCTTGTGGTTGCTCATAGCTCCGAGAAGCTGTCCCCAAAGCCCCCCAGAGCTCCCAGAGCTCATCGTCCAACAAGTCCCTCAGAATAGGGTCGTTCCACGATACCAAGATTCTCACGGAAGGTTAGGAACATGACCTTCCCCAAGGGCATAGTGAGAATATCTGCGACCTGCTTATCAATTCCTATATGATCGAGCCTTACGGCGCCTCATTGTACCATATCCTGGATAGTGGTATCAACATGCTTGGATCGTTCGTGGAACACGGGATTCTTTGACAAACGAATCCTCCTCTAGTTATCACAAAGGATAACGGTGGCATCTAGCACAAGCTCGAACTACTCACTAAAGAGCTTTCGCAGCCAAGTGACTTCACAACAGGCCATGCATGTTACAATGTATTCGGCCTCAGTGGTGCTCAAGGCTACCGACTACATGTGAAGTAGCATCCATATGTGCTCTTGCGATCCACCACACTACCAGCCCAATCGGCATCAGTATATCCATGGAGTGTCATACTCCCAACAGTTTATCTCAGCCCATGGTCTATCGTGCCTCAGAGATATCTCAAGAGTTTTGTGGCACCAACCCAGTGAATGTTATGATCAACCATGTGTTGACTCAAAGTGTTCATTGCACAACATACGTCCGGACGGGTGTTCACTAAGAACATCAGGGACCGTACGAGTTGATGATACTTGGTAGGATTTGCTAACACGAGCCCAGCAACGCTGCCACTCAACTTCTTAAAGTTGAGATCGATCGGTGACGACACGAACTTGCAGTCCACCATACCAAATCTTTCCAGAAGCTTCACAATTTATTTTCCTTGAGAAAGGAAAATCTCGCTAGGTCTCTGCCAGACCTCCAGGCCTAGGAAGTAGTGCATCAGTCCTAGGGCCTTCATCTTGAACTCAGCAGCGAGCTCCCTCTTGCACTGATGAATGAGAGGGTCAGCACCTGTCAGAAAGAGGTCATCCACATACAACACCAGAATGAGAGGCTTCTCTCTATCAACCTTGAATTAAAGGTTTGGATCAGCATTACTACGAGTGAAGCCCAGCTTCATCAGGTAGCTATCTATCCTCTCGTACCAAGCCCTGGGTGCTTGCTTCAGCCCATAGTGGGCTTTCTTCAACCTGCAGACATGGGTGTCCCTATCCTGGGCTTTGAACCCCAGCGGTTGCTCTACGTACATCTCTTCCTTTATCGCACCATGCAGAAATGCGGTCTGTCTTCACATTCATCTGATGAAGACTCCAACCTTGTGTAACAGCAAGGGCTATGATAGATCGAATGGTGGTATATCAGGCCACATGTGCAAATATGTCATCATAGTCTATGCCTTCTTTTTGAGAGAGGCCACGGGCAACGAATCTTGCCTTGAACTTTTCAGCACCTCCATTAGATCCATGCTTGATCTTGTAGAGCCATAACTGTTTTGTCCTCCGATCTTGAAACCACATCCAGACATCATTTTTCATTATGGACTCATACTCTTCGTGCATCACATCCTTCCAGACTTGATGCTTTACAGCTTTCCCAAATAATTCAGGCTCATATTATACTCATGGCAGTTCGATACCTCTGGTATTTATATGGCTTCTTGGTTTTCTTCCGAAATTTCCCCCTTGAAGCCATATATCTTTGAGCCATGAGGGTCTCCTTTTCTTTCAGCAATGATATTAGCTCAGGAGCATATACAGTTGTATTCTCCCTCTTAATGCCAGCTTCTCTTGAGAGAGAAGACATCTATTTTTAAATGAGGGCATCCTAGACATCAACTTGGAGAGGAGTTTTGTACTCAGGGACCTGAATCTTATTCTCCCACTGTTAAAGCCATCTAAGAATCATAGCCATACACTGTCATATAGCTGTCATGTATCTTGACATGTATCATATGCTGTCAAATCATGGATTTCAGTGATGATTTTATCATCATTTGTTAAAAAAAAAACTCCACAGGCTTTGCTGACCATGGTTTCAAATACTTGACGGTACGTGACTATCCAAGGCTGCAAAAACTCTTCTTTTGTCTGTCTTCTTACAGTGGATTTTGTATCAACTCAGCAAGTTTGCCTTATAATAATTGAGCTACTCACTGATCATAGGATTTGAACTGGGGCTTTAATACAGTGATTTATCCTCCTCAACATTACTATGCATTAGGCCTTAAATCACTTTGACTTATTCACCATACAAGGACAGACTTCCCCAATGAATCTGCCTGTCACTTGGATCAGAAAACCACAGAGTAGGTGCACATAGAGAACCACATGAGGGTTTGCGACCCTATCATGGAGATCAAAACATACCTTATTGTCATATTTTCACGGTCTCAGCCCTCTGCTCCAAGGCATAGAAAAAAGAAGAAGAAGCTCATCCTGCAATTTGGGCAAACTTCAGCCTTCATACAGACATTAGAAGGACCATAAAAAAAACAACTTCGATCCTTCGTAACCACATCATTGAATCCTCCAGTCTTGTTATCTTTACAATACTTGCTTGCTGGTCAGTAAGATAACTCCAGCATAATGGAAAAAACTAAGTGTTAATTACAACAGTGCATTTACAGGTGGAGGCCTCCCACTTTTTTTTTTTTAAATTTCCCTGGTTCTAAGCTAGATTCATCAGATTCTATTTCTAGGGCCAGTTTAAGATGCTGAATTCTCCATGTTGCGCGCTTCATGCTCCTCTTCATCCAGGGGGTGCAGTTTAGAATTCGCATTATCGTTATTATTAATAATTGATCCAGATACCAATCATTCCATTAGCTTTCATAGTATCAGCTTTGTAATTTCTGACATGTTGTTCTCTCCTTCTGTTTAAGAATGCGGGAATTTGGCGGGAGATCTCTGCATTCAGCTGGCACACACGGAGACTTCCTCATTCCTCTCCAGCCTCTTCTTTCTCTCTTTTCTCATTCACAGTCAAGAACTTTGTAACATTTTCTTCCTCCATGAATGAACTTTGTTTTGGGTGAGAACATGGTCAAAATCTGCTCTGACCTGTGAAGCCAGAGAATTTAAGCAGTCCATCCAGCGCTCTGCCAATGGCTATTCCGAGCCTGCTAGGATGCACTTAGACAATTCTTCCAAACCCACTTCACTTCTTACTGAAACTTTGTTGTTTGCATGTTTATATGATCACAAATTTCAGACTTAGTTAATACAAGTCTCCAATGCACCCTTTGACGTCAAGAACGGGGTGAGTATTTGAACTAACATAATGGATTGTTAACAGGGTTCTACCCTCATTACCATAAACTCCAGGAATGTGAAATGCACCAAAGAATTTCTAAAGAATAAACCACACTCTACATCGATACTATGCAGCAATGTTGTTTCTCTTTCACATGAGCACTCCAACGCAAAATTCTTCATCTCTGCAATGTCCAGAATCGATGGCAAAAACTACTAACTCGAATTTTCCATTTTACCTGAACAAAAACCCAATCAAATCAACATGCTCATGCTGACAAAAAACTATGTTCCACAGGATTTGTTTGCACCATCGTTAACAGGTTAATTTTGGCGTATGGCCAAGTTTTACATCGGCATGCCACTAAAATATCCGTTTTTTAAAATAACCTCCCAACAAACAAAAAAATCTAATATACAGAAATTTCAGTCCGCAGATAGTACACAAAATGTCTTGGGTACAAGCAAGTGCCATCTGTGTGTAAGTCTGACGGAGATTAGAGGTGAGAATTCGACTTAGATATCAAGCAAAGATATCTTCGATGTCTATGTGCAGAAAGCGAGATGCTTAGTGTTAGCTGCTTCAGCTCCGCCAAGACCCGCAAAAAATCGTTCCGCTAGCCTTCGGTCAAGTTTCATGCTTTCCAAACGTCGGCATCTTTTAAGTCAACGTCAGCATCTTTTAAGTATCGCGACGTTGTTTCCAGTCGTCGAATCACTTCCGCCTACGGAGAACCAACTGCTTTAATAACTTACGCCCCTTGAAAATCGGAATCCACCCACAGCTGCTTTTGTTTCAGTGCTTTCCTTTAGGAGATTTGATATTGGGCCTGCGACGTCCTCCAAAAATGAGGTAGGGACTGCGTCCCTCTTACAGCAGCATACATTGCCCTTCCACACAAGCTGAGATAGACCTCTAAATCCACACTGTCACCTACAACACTTGAGAAGTGCATACATTGCCTTTTAGTTGCAGCCTAGAATTGTCCCTAAAAACTGCGGCTGATTTTTAGAGAATGGATCTCCCTCCACGCTGAAGGTTAGGGCACCAAACAGCCCCACAGACTGCCCATGCTATCACTTGCTGTGGTGGTATGGCCTGCAACCTACCACACAACCTTGCTGTAGCTTACGACACTCTTATTTGCCCTTTGAACAACCCTCATCTTGCTGCCCTAGATTCTTGACATAAGCTGGGCGTTGTCTTCCCCTAGCTCTGATACCATGTTAATTTCAACTTATGTTCTATGCCATTTCAGATTAGGGCACAATACTGAAGAAGATAGAACATACTAATAGATCGATAGAAGACAAGCCAATATAGAGATAATAAATGGTGGCGTTACGGCGATCAGCAGGATGCTTCTACCAGCAAAGTCTTCAATAGGTCATTCAGCCAAGCGTGTCACACATAACCCAGAACAACCCAAGCAAAGAACATTCCATATATATCACAACTCCAATGCTATCCAGAGAGAGAGAGAATTCCATCACACCAATGTGTGTCAAATGAACTCTAAGTCTCTCCAATATATAGGAATCTTTGGGGGTGTGTGACACGTCCTTTAAGACATTTAAGTTTATATTTTATTCTAGGCCGACCTGGCACATAAGTGGAATAAATTCAAAGTACATGTTTTGCTCATCCATCAAGATGATCTTTAGATCAATCTTACACCTCTCCGAAAGAGGAATCCAATAAAAATATTAGGATCGTCATCTGAGCATCACAACCCGGAGTTTGGACCTAGTTGTCCAATTTTAACAGTCCCAAATGTGCCGCTAAGTCATTTCCAATCTCAACACTGTCTTGACATGAAGGAATCCCTCGATACCAGGATCCCAAGCCATCCTGATCAATGTGAAGCACACCTTGCTCCATTCATTGTCCAAATAGATACAGGTACCAGAATCCCTCTGCATACTATCAATAAATAAAGCATCACGATAATGTAGGACTCTGTCCAACTCCCCATGAAGTTGTGCCCTACCGAGTAGTCCACCTCATGCACTCCAAGAGTAAACTCCTGAAGACAGAACAAATCCTTGTCGAGATAAAGTCTCTCCTGCATGAACTTCCCCTAGTATCCTCCTGTTGACCAACTTGCCATGCTGAGGAAGTCTCCCATGCTATTAGCGAGTCGCTAAAGCCCCAAGGAAGATCTGAGTGATCTCCTCCTATAGTAGCTAGCTCATCCCTAAAGGTTGGTGAGTTGTCAAGTACTATGATGCTAGGGTCCCATGCCCATCATAGAAAGAAACTGCCTTGCTGACCTTGCAACACTCTATTCATGACTAACTACCTACTATGCTCGTATCATAACCTCCTCTCCTGTAACTTTCAAACATAATATATGTGATGATTGAGGCTAAGCTCAACTTGCCAAGGTGACTCAGCAATGCTCAAGCTTATCACTCCATGGCTGGTCCCAATCTTGAACAACCACCTTCCTCGCCATATGATGAAGACCTTGGTGATCCCCCATGTGTCAACCTAACAATGAACCAGATCACCTACTATCCTGATTGTACTCACTAAGTAATGGAGTGACCCACCAATCAACTAGATCCTTGGATCCCATAACCTTACTGGAAGTCCACAACTCCAAATCCTCACTGCCTATTACTGTAACATGTGCTAGCTGCTGGGACCCCTCTGTGACTCATCTCTGACCCCTGTATGTATCCAATGGATGGGCACCCAACATCTAGAATTTGTCTCGCATATGACAAACTGCTTTGCTCTTGCCAGACCACAAAGTGAAATCTATTATCCCATCTCCTGATGATGTACCTGGATACGGACTGGAACCTAGGCATCCTCTTGCTAATGAGGACTATCATCCCCTATACCTCATGCTCACATAACACGTGAGGTTGTCTTGTTGAAAGTGCACCTTGCAGCTCACTTACGGTCACCTCCCTAAGTGTGAACTTAGGGGTGGAGCATATGCTACCTCTGTAGCAGACCATGTACTCCCTAAGCCTGAACTTGTTATCTCTTGCCCTGATCAAATGCCACCATTGAGAAGTGTCTCTTTGGATTCATTGTGTTCCAACTAACTGTCTCGAGTGAGCCTCTCGCGTCTTGTTGCTCGTGATGAAGGCATTGAGGGACAACACCCAACTCTGTTGCACTTGTAAACAATGTGGTAGTGAGACAGATGTGCAAGCCCCCTGGATATTATCCAATGATGCTCATCAGTGTCTCCATCGATCCCGAGTGAGCTACACCCAAGGGTATGCCTGTCGTTCCTATTAGGTGGTCTCACTAGACATAATGCTCCAAAATCCTATGGGCTATCGTCACACACCATTGCATACGACCAAGTATCCCTACGCTCCTCTGCATACAAACGTGCACCTTTGCGCCCCTTGGCACACAACTGCACCTAGTTGCACACCTCTGTGCACTGCTGGACGCCACTACTAGCTGCCATATCATCTTGAATTAGCTGGTATCCCTCCTGTGATGAAGTTGCTGTCACTTCATGTGAAACCTCAAGGTGGTGTGAATTTCACCTCCCACTCCATTGTGCAAGTCCGCACAACATGACACTCCTCCATACACCAGTGTGCACCTCTGCAGAACACTAAGCTCTGTGGCACGACCTTGCACCACTAAACACCTATGCCAACTGTTGCACCACCCTGCATCATCAGCCATCCCACACGCATCAATGCATCCACCTCTTTGCTAGTGAATACACCATGATGTGGGCTACACCTCTTTCTCTGCCCTAGTAGACTTGAGTGACTTAACTCCTCACATGCTAATGGGAATGCCACTACTGTGCCTAGCCTCAGTAGCTCCTGCATACAATATGGCCAATAAGAGAGCACTGTCTCCATACAATGCCCTGTCTGATGGCCTGTTGATGCCATCTCCTCTGACTAGCGCATGCCAGCGTATGCTACTCTCCCTATTACTCCATGCACAACCAAAATACCCAAACAACTTGCAGAGTCTACTTGCTTTCTTGTCAATCCGACCCATCAATAATGATAATGGACATCTAAAAGTGTGTGGATCCTCAATCACCAAATCTGCCATGTTGCTAATATCTCTCGCTATTCAACCCCAAGAGGAATCGAATGTACGAACACCTCTACATACACAGAGCAAGCCCTCCATCCTGCGAATGCTGCACCCTGCGTAGCTCATGTTGCCTCGTTTCGCTAGTATGATCAACACATATACTTTGACTAGGTAACTCTGCCTCCCTCCGACCAATGTGAAGATGCAACATATTAGTGCTATAAGCTCCATCTATATATGCCTGAAGAGTGCTGCTTCGATGCTCCAACATGTACTCTAGCTGTACCATTAGGGAATCCAACTGTTCCCCAAAGTGAGCCAACTTGGCCACTGAATCGGCACAAACCGCTCTCATTCCTCCAGCTCCTCGTTCTACTGCAAAATGGTCTCTCAGACCATAGTGGCATTTCTTTTCAATGTTTGAAGGTCGACCTAGAACTGATGAAACTGATGTGGGTGGCTAACATATGTAAACTCGGTCACAACTCTGGGTATCTCAGTGTCTCCTGGCACCTCATGAACGATGTACATACCTCCTAGCTCCTCATCAATGGTGGGCATCTATGTGCTAAGTGACATCTCATTAATGGATGGTCTTATGATGGCATGCTTCAGTCTCTTTGCTGATGCCTCAACCTGTGCCACCAAGGTGCTCTCCTATAGTGGCGACTCTAAAGTCACACTAGGTCAATCTATATCCTCCTCACACCCATTAGTATCAACTGCCTCCTTCGCAATCTCATGCTCAACCTCATTTTCTTCACCTTCATGTTTGCAACTGCTTTTCCTTCTTGCTTCCCTCGTTGATGCCCATTCTTCGAACAACTCCACCAGTCTTGTAAGATTCCTATTATAATTTTCAAATTTCTCGACAAGTTTCTCCTGCTGAGACATTTTGGGCACAAGTTCAATTGGAAAAATAATGTTGGACTAGTGTAAGCCTTTGAAATTTTAGTCCAATAATAACAACTTGGCATTACCATGATCTAGACCCACAACTGGGCCAAAATCATGCTCTGATACCACTATAATGTTCCAACTAGAAAATACAATGAATATCAAAACATGCTATAAATTGCAGCCAAGAATATTCACACATGCAAGCACAAATTTACACAAATAGAAATAGGTCAGAGAGTCATAGAATAGCAGCCATAAAATCAAGCCATTTTATTGATTTTAAAGTTGGGAATTGAATACAATGGAGTGAATAGATAGAACCCGGGCTTGCTACTGCAAGTATGCAATACCCAAGTTAGAAACTAAGTGAAATCTCCAACTGGAATGACTCAATCTATCCAAATGCACTGCACAAAATTTGTTGCTGCTACTGTTGGAGGAAAACTGTGAAATTACCCACAAAACTGCTCCAAAATTGTTGAAAAATTAGAGAGAGGCTCCTCACACCCCAACCAATAAAGCCCAAAAATATTTTGAGCTAATTCCATCTGACCCATAATGTTTAAAATAGTGCAAAAATCCTAGCTAAACTAACAATTTGTCCTGCTATATAAGAATGAGAATTTCAGGCCTGAATATCGCCCAGAAAATTCTAAAATTTTAAAACCATGAACTCCTCTCATAAAACCTAGAAAAACCTAGAAAAATCTCACGCTGAATCCACTAGTCACCGAAACCCCAAAATCAGCATGTGGCCATTCACAATCTGCTAGTAAGCTACAGAAACCGAACTGTTGCAAGAATGCACAATTTCCGAAAGGGAAACTCCTCCAAATCCCAACAAAATTCCTTTCTCAAACTACTTGCCAAAATCAGCTCCAATACCCGGCAAAACACTATTGCTCAACCCTTGTGCAGTGAATAACCAGTAAACTTCAGCATAACCCCAAAAAGAGAAATTGCGCCTTGTTGTAGACAATTCTGTCCCCCCCTAGAGACAGCCTAGAGTTGCTATAGACCAGTGCCTAGGACATCTTAACATAGCAAGGAGCTCATAATATAGCTTGGGTTGTCAATCCAAAAGCTCTCTTACTATCTCTTGCAAAACAAGGAAATTAGTTTAAATGGAACCAAACTCTCTCAGAAGCTAATACAAAGATAAGAATAATGTAGGAACAGCATGCAAAACTCCAATACAAAAGCATCAGACAATTAAGAGACAACTTACTGCAAAGAGGGCCAGTTCAAATAATATGCCACAGAAATCAAATATCAGAAAGTGGATGCAGTGAAGAAACATGAAGAAGATACTAGTTAGCATGAGGCTGATACCCAGATACACAACAAAACCACATATGGGCTTATCCAACTAAAAATCCATACATGACAATGGCGTTTTAAAAGCACCCTCCTCAAGTAACTAATATAGCAGAAAATATGGATGAAATGAACATGGAACGGTATATCATGACTAGGCCTATTTAAAGTGCTTGACTAATCCAAGTATGGGCACCAACTAGGATGAATCCTTACTTAAGACCAGTGAGCCACTCGCATTCTAGAACATGATACATGAAGATAAATAGCATGAAATGAGATATTATATTAACACATAAGAAGAGATTACATACTGTGGGATACCAAAGACCAGAATCCTCATTACAGTTATAACTCCTCCTCACTGAAACCCTACGGGCTCTGAGCCTTCATAGAGAAACTTTACAAGATGTATACAAAAGCCTTTCACTGCACAGTTTTCTGATAGAAATCTGGAACCCTTACAATGTCTTTCTTCCTCATTTTTATAAGAGAAACAGAAAGCTCTAGAGAATGAGGTAGGTGATATACATTTAATGATCCAATTTAAAACAAATTTGAAAGAAAAACCCGCCTATGCTGTTTGACGGTGCTGAACTGGTGCAAGTACTCTGCTGCTGTTTTATGAAATAAATGTTGAGGATGAAAATCTCCTCATAAACAGGACATAAAGAATAAAATATACAAATGTTCTGTACTTGACTGAAAGAGAAAAATTTGTTGCAATAAAACCTTGAGGTTGCTTGTATTTGTGCATGGTACTCTCGCCCCCTTGAGCCCCGAACTGGAATTTGTATTTTTCAATGCCGGACACTGAGCTCTTCGATCTTCTGTTGATATTCTTCGTAACCTCATTTATGTTTTCAGCTACCAGAATCTGCCCCCTTTGAATTGCTCTGTAGGGTTCAATGGATTTATTTCTATTTCCATTAATGAAGTCATATCACAGCAACTACCCCCAGCTTCTCTCTTAAATTTCTTCCTCGGAGACTGTCAATGGCAGTGCTCTTGACCTCTGTGATGGAGGCAGTGAATAAAAGTAGCTTCTTCTTAATCTAAACCTACAAAACCCGCAAATACATTAGAGGAAAAACCAGACGCAAGGGTGGTGGAGGGAGACGTGACTACAGAATTGAGGATGAAGGCTGGGAAAAATGATAAGGGGATGCAGGGTTGCGGAGAAATTACAGTGGAGCAGTGGTGGATGAGCCAGGCGGAGACGAGACATGTGGCGGAACAATGATAAATGAACGCGGAGGTTTATATCATAAAAAACGATAAAATACAATAAATGAATAGGGTATATGAAAGGTGGAGGTGGGGCGCAGTGAACACGTGGAGCGAATGACGAGGATGCACGGGAAACTGGTGGAAAGATGACGTGGAGCTACAGGGTTGGTGACGTGGCGAGGTTTTGATACAGACCGTTCGATCGTTGGGGAAAATCGATGGTGAAAGCGTGACGATGAACCATGAAATGGTGGGCCAGGGAGAGTGCGGACTATTGTTAACACCCATGCAACTTCGGAGAATAGCCATCGTCGGATGCAGCGCGCATGATCGGACGGTGATGATGAATTCCGTTGCCTGACCTTTGACTGAACAATAATGCGCGAAATGGGCGGTTTCGGGAATCGTACATGAGGACACTTGTCATGCGATCTATGGAATCGCTGGCCCCGCGGAGAATACCGCCCTCTCAGCAATGGTGGTGCGGAATAAAACCGCCGGTTTCGCAATGGATACGGGCATGGGGACCACCACGGTAAGCACGGTTCCGCTCCGTCGATTTGTTTTTGATCGGACGGCGGAGATGAACTGCGGGGGGCCAAGGTGTACGAACACGAGATTTTTGGAGCAACCCCCCGTAGTGAATGGCAGCCGTTAGATTAAGTCTTCACCAATCCCGAGGAGTCAACTACGGGAGCACCAAGGTTTGACCCTATGGATAGAGTAAAGCCCCCGCAAGGGAAACGCTTCGGTCACGGCGTCGGGTCACATGGAGAGAAAAAGGCGCGGGGCTAGCGGAGAAGGGGCTGGGCCCAATATAATTTCAAATATGGATTCTGGCAATTAAAAATACAATTTTAAAGCAGCGAGAGGGCAACGATAGACAACCAAAGGGTTTTGCAAGACAAGGCGAGGGAATGTGATGATTTAAATCAGCTGGCTCATGGAGATTTTCATAAAGAGAGGATAGTGAACAACATTAGCTCCATCTGGGGACGACATGTTCATCCTTGGATATGTCGAGAACCTGCAGACCATCTGATCATTTTGTGCGAATTCTGCTCTTCGACACCTCTAGTTTTCATTTTATAATTCATCAACACACACACATTATTAAAAGAATGATGAAACAAAAAAGAAAACTAATGTACAATATAATACACCATGTTGTCTTTGCTTCCTGGGTCCCATACTTTTCTTTGCTGGTATCCATTAGTTGCATTATTCTTCAACTGTACCCTTCTATGTTTCCATATTTTGTTCTGCAACTTGCCTCTAGCTATGCTTTCACTTTCTGTTCTTGTTCTTCCATTGCCAAATTTTCTCTGCTTTCTTGCTGCTATCTGCTGTTTCTGAGACACCACCATCATCAGTCTTCTGATGCTGTCAATTTCCATGTCCAACTTTTCTTTTGTCTGGAACTTACTTTGCCCACTGTTGTCTTCAATATGGCTCTTGAAAGCCTGATCGCCTTCTTCTTGTATTTTGAAAGGCAGTGGGATCTCTTCTTTTTGTTCCACAATAGCGGCTTTGAAATTTTTTCTCTCTGCTGGCAACATGCTGCTAGAAAGGACCCTTGATCCTTCTTCAAATGTTTGCAGGAAATGCACATAAGGATCATGAAATGATACCTGGTTAAGAGTATCTGGCAGGCAGGCTTCAACCAAGATTTTATCTCCTTTCACTGGATCGAGAAGAAGACTCTCTTGAGAGAGAGAATCTCCTTCATTCTCTAAACTGGAGGACTCATCGTATACTGGAGCTGAGTCCTTTTGGAGCTCTGGTATATTCTGCTCTGCTGTGTTGAGCTCTGTGAAAAGATCCATGAATTCTTGAGCAGGGGCTTGCTCCATTATTTCCTCTTTTTCAAGAGAAAGCTCGCTGTTTTCATCTTGCTCAAGAATCTCTTCTTTGCTCTCCTCCTCTTCTTCTTGTATTTAATCATATTTATTCAACATAATCTCCAGCAACCTGATTTCTTCATTCCATGGGTTAAAATCTTCCATCGAATTTCCTTCCTCCTTTCTTTGACTATCAAATGGTGTCAAATTTCTTTCATTAGCATCAATCTCTATGTTGGAGAATTCACCTTCTATTTCTAGGAATCCTGTCATCTGTTCTTCATCCTCAAAGACCTGGCAGTGCTTGATATTATCTGGGGTGAGTGGTGCTTCTGGAGGAAGTATGAAAGAGGTGACCTGAGATTGATATGCTGGTTGTTTCAACAGTTCAGTCAAGGGGACTGGAATTTTGATCTTCTCAAGTTCTTTTTGCAAATTGAAAGCAAAAGGGGACTTTTCTATTGAGACTTCTTTGGACTCTTCATTTCGATCTTGAGTTCTGGTCCGCTTCCTTGAAGATCTCAAATCGTATCTTCTATTGAAATGTGCTTGCATGAAATCATTAAATTGTTTACAATAATGGTCAATTTCTGCTTCTTCTTCTTCTTCTTGCAATGGGCATTCCATTTCATCATGGTTTAAGAAAGCAAGATTTGAATCTTCTAGTTCATAAGCAGCATCTTCAGTGGGATCATCTGCTGGACCTTCCAGGTACAAGGGATGTGGTACATGATCTTGCTGTTCTTTTGGATCCCTCGGCAATATCTGCAGGGGTGGTCTCTTGTACTGGGGATTGTAACCTCTGTTTGGAGCATTGTAGAAATTCTTGGAGGCTGAATTCTTGGCCTCCAATTCAAGCTTGACCATCTTCTTAATCATTTTTCTTATTTCATCCATCTTGTCAGAATCCTTGTCCTGATTTGAGGTAGATACCTCCTCTTTGCCTCTCCTCCTAGTATCGTGTTCAACTTTTCCTTTTAATTTTCCAGAGGAATCAAAGTTCACTTCCAACTCAAGAGCATCTGACTGAGCATCATCAAAGGTAGCAGGTTTTCTTTCCCTTAGAGAGAAACCAAAATATGAATCAAAAGCTGCTATGAAAACTACCTTAGCAGTAGTTTGGTGAGGCTTCATCTCAGGAGGCAGGCTCAAATACAGCTTATTAAATCTTTTGATAAACTCTGCCACTCCCTCATTATGTTTCTTCTTTAGAGTATTGAATTCAGTGAGGCACATTCCATGATCTTTCTTTTCTCCCCATTTCCTGATAAAAACTTCTTCCATTCTTTCCCAAGTGGTGACTGAGCGGTCTGCCAATTTTTTAAACCATTTTCTGGCTTCACCGTCAAGAGATTGAAAAAACAATCTTAATAATACATCCAAATGTTCTACATTTAAGTTTTCTGCAAAAGAGCAGAAAGCCTCAAGATGTTTCTGAGCGTCAATATCATTTTCTCCATTGAATCTGGGCAGAATCTTCAAATAATCCTGTGGCATATCATTTAGCACTTTGGGTAAGGCCAGTGGAGCATATTTGTTCAAGAGAAAAGCTGGTACATTAGCCATTGGAGGAGCTGGGGGTTGTTCAACAATCTGAGGTACAACTGAAGGAAGGGGAGGCAGAGGGAGTGGAGTATTTGCAACAATCGGAATGTGTTTTACAGAGGTCTGAGGTGTGGATGGAAACAATTCACGATTAACAAAGGCTACCTCTGTAACTTCTTTAATTTCCTCAGCCTCAGGAGTAGGACGAAAATCCTCTTCAATCCTGACAATTTCCCTAGGTGGACTTTCTGAGTAATATTCGGGATTTTCGGTTATGATTTCTTGAGAATAAGAGGGCGGATAATCCTTTACAGAATACTCGGGTATCTCAGTACGAACGGATTTCCTCTCTTTCCAAACTCTTTTATGAATGATCTTCTTTGGGTCAGACACGTAAGGTGTCTTTGACTGAAATGTATCTGATCTCAAATGTGGCTTACGAGGAGCCAGGACTACCAATAGATTTATCAAATAAATACCAGTGGAGTCGCCAAGGTGAGAGATATGCAACTCTTCAACTCTCTGTGCTCACCTGATTAGAGAGTGAATATGATTTTTCGAGGCCCAGGGAAATTGATTTTCTTAAATTCGTCCCCGGCAACAGCACTAGAAAGATGTTGTCGACAATTTTGTCCCCCTAGAGACAACCTAGAGTTGCTATAGACCAGTGCCTAGGACATCTTAACATAGCAAGGAGCTCTTAATATAGCTTGGGTTGTCAATCCAAAAGCTCTCTTACTATATCTTGCAAAACAAGGAAATTAGTTTAAATGGAACCAAACTCTCTCAGAAGCTGATACAAAAGATAAGAATAATGTAGGAACAACATGCAAAACTCCAGTGTAAAAGCATCAGACAGTTAAGAGACAATTTACTGTAAAGAGGGCCGATTCAAGTAATATGCCACAGAAATCAGATATCAGAAGGTGTATGCAGTGAAGAAAATATCAAGAAGATACTAGTTAACATGAGGCTAATACCCAGATACACAACATAACCACATATGGGCTTATCAGTCTAAGAATCCATACATGACAATGGTGTTTTAAAAGCACCCTCCTCAAGTAACTAATATAGCGAAAATATGGATGAAATGAACATGGAGCAGTATATCATGACTAGGCCTATTTAAAGTGCTTGACTAATCCGAGTATGGGCACCAACTAGGATGAATCCTTACTTAAGATCAGTGAGCCACTCGCATTCTAGAACATGATACAAGAAGATAAATGCAATGAAATGAGATATTATATTGACACATAAGAAAAGATTACATACTGTGGGATACCAAAGACTAGAATCCTCATTACAGTTATAACTCCTCCTCACTAAGACCCTACGGGCTCTGAGCCTTCATACAGAAACTTTACAAGATGTATACAAAGCCTTTCATTGCACAGTTTGCTGATATAAATCTGGAACCCTTACAATGTCTCTTTCTTCCTCATTTTTATAAGAGAAACAGAAAGCTCTAGAGAATGAGGTAGGTGATATACATTTAATGATCTAATTTAAAACAAATCTGAAAGAAAAACCCGCCTATGCTGTTTGACGGTGCTGAACTGGTGCAAGTACTCTGCTGTTGTTTTATGAAATAAATGTTGAGGATGGAAATCTCCTCATAAACAGGACATAAAGAATAAAATATACACATGTTCTGTACTTGGCTGGAGGAGGGAAATCTGCTACAATAAAACCTTGAGGTTGCTTGTTTTTGTGCATGGTACTCCTATTCTTGGGCCCGAGCGGAATTTGTATTTTTCAATGTTCTACCGTACAAGCTCTTGATCTTACAATTGTATATTCTTCGTAACCTCATTTATGTTTCGATTGAGAATACGCCCCTTTGAATTGCTCTGTAGGGTTCAATGGATTTATTTCTATTTCCATTAATGAAGTCATATCACAGCAACTACCCCCAGCTTCTCTCTTAAATTTCTTCCTCGGAGACTGTCAATGGCGGTGCTCTTGACCTCTGTGATGGAGGCAGTGAATAAAAATAGCTTCTTCTTAATCTAAACCTGCAAAACCCGCAAATACATTAGAGGAAAAACCAGACGCAAGGGTGGTGGAGGGAGACGTGACTACGGAATTGAGGATGAACACTGGGAAAAATGATAAGGGGATGCAGGGTTGCGGAGAAATTACAGTGGAGCAGTGGTGGATGAGCCAGGCAGAGACGAGACATTTGGCGGAACAGTGATAAATGAACGCGGAGGTTTATATCATAAAAAACGATAAAATACAATAAATGAATAGGGTATATGAAAGGTGGAGGTGGGGCGCAGTGAACACGTGGAGCAAATGACGAGGATGCACGGGAAACTGGTGGAAAGATGACGTGGAGCTACAGGGTTGGTGATGCGGCGAGGTTTTGATACAGACCGTTCGATCGTTGGGGAAAATCGACGGTGAAAGCGTGACGATGAACCATGAAATGGTGGGCCAGGGAGAGTGCGGACTATTGTTAACACCCATGCAACTTCGGAGAATAGCCATCGTCGGATGCAGCGCGCAGGATCAGAGGGTGATGATGAATTCCGCTGCCCGACCTTTGACTGAACAATAATGCGCGAAATGGGTGGTTTCGGGAATCGTACATGAGGACACTTGTCATGCGATCTATGGAATCGCTGGCCCCGCGGAGAATACCGCCCTCTCAGCAATGGTGGTGCGGAATGAAACCGCCGGTTTCGCAACGGATACGGGCGCGGGGACCACCACGGTAAGCACGGCTCCGCTCCGTCGATTTGTTTTTGATCGGACGACGGAGATGAACTGCGTGGGGCCAAGGTGTACGGACACGAGATTTTTGGAGCAACCCCCCGTAGTGAATGGTAGCCGTTAGATTAAGTCTTCACCCATCCTGAGGAGTCAACTACGGGGGCACCAAGGTTTGACCCTACGGATAGAGTAAAGCCCCCGCAGGGGAAACGCTTCGGTAACGGCGTCGGGTCACATGGAGAGAAAAAGGCGCGGGGCTAGCGGAGAAGGGGCTGGGCCCAATATAATTTCAAATATGGATTCTGGCAATTAAAAATACAATTTTAAAGCAGCGAGAGGGCAACGATAGACAACCAAAGGGTTTTGCAAGACAAGGCGAGGGAATGTGATGATTTAAATCAGCTGGCTCATGGAGATTTTCATAAAGAGAGGATAGTGAACAACACGGCCCACAAATAATGTTGATCTCTGCCCTACAAATCCTTTACAAAATCACCAGCATCAATAGAGAAAATCCCCTGCAAAATAGCTGGAACTCCAACGATCCCCCAATGAGCAACTCGAACTGCCTCTGCACCCAAGGAGTGACAAACTAAGTGAATACTTGCAATAAAGCTCTATGGAAATCCTGAATTGGACTCCCCAAATTACCTTACTAGGGAGACACTTGAAGTTCTCCGAAATGAGGGTGAAATTTCTGCTTGGAAATTCCTTGTACGAAATAGCATTGGTTGACTTGGCTAAGCAGCTCAAGCAAACTGTCCAATTTTGAAATGAAATGCCAAATAGAATAATCAAAATGAAGCTCTAGCCTTCCTTTTATTACTGCTTTTCCTTCCTCGTACCATGGGTCGATTTCTCTCACACTATGCTTTGATACCATGGTTTGATTCTTCTCATGGTTCGATTTCCATTTTGGTAACCTCCACAACTTATCTTCACTTAATTTTTATTTTCTCCTAAGTTTGGCCTTATTTTCTCTACAAAAATTATATTGAGCGTGCCCAAGTTTATTTGCCAAAAATATTTATTAATTGCCAAAATTGCAAAATTGAGAATTTCCCTTAACAAAATTATGAATTGGTAATTGGGGACATGACACTGCACCAAAATAATGTGGAATAGGCACCTCAGCATATTTAATTAGTGTACCCTGCCATCGCAAGCTAAATATATTTGAGTACATTTGAAATAATAATTTCCTCTTCACCAGAAATTGCGGACAACTTCCTGAGAACAAATGATATATGTATCAATAGATTTGTACAATTTTCTTATTATGTGGGGTATGAGTAGCAAGAGTTTTATTATCTCAGGCATCATAAACGTGGCTGTGACGTAGTGACATTGTATTATTCTCTTTAATATAAATTAGATTACTCATGTCCTGTGCACTTGTTTCTCTTCGTCATTTAGGATCTCAAAGATACATATACATATCACAATGTCTCCATTTTAAGGCTAGGACCTTTAATTGGTACCATGAAAAGTGTAATCTATGCAGTTGAAAGGAAGTCCTAAGAGTGAGCGCACGTGTGAGGCTAGAAAGGTTTTTTAACAGTTTCTGTGCGAAGTTTGAAATAAGGGTGTTGTCAACTGGATATTTGTTGAATGTCCTATGGATTTGTTTAGTGTTGAAGAACTAAGCTATTAAGTGGGTAATAAACTGGCAAGAGGGCTAAAGGAGGGTTACAATTGTTGCCTTCTGCAGTGGACAGGTTACACATTGTTCTCTTCATTATGAGGGGTTACACAATAATTGTGATCATCTGTTTGCCTATGCTTCTCCTTAAATTCCCTTTTGTAGTTTGCTGATGCTCCACTTTCGTTATCTCCAAGGCTGGCCCTGGCAGATTTAATATGCTATCCTAATTCTACATGAAATTGTCTGGAATCCCTTGACGTTTTTATTTATGTGAAGGCAGTGGACCTGTGTTCATTTGAAATGTTTTTAAGATCCATCACATTTAAAATTATCAAATGTTCTTTTTTATAAATATGTCCCTTTGACATTTTTATTTATTTAAATGCGGGAAAACTGTTCTTCCTTTCCTATTGTTAGCGTTTGCAGCTATTAATTTTCGATTGTTTGCAAATTCCAATGGCAGATCCAGAGGCGACGGAGTGTTCTTGATGACGACGACTAGAGATCTGATATCAAGATTCATCGTTAAATCTGTAGTCTAGTATTAGCATATCGTTTATCGATTTTATGAAGAAATGCACATTTATTAGAGATTTAGTGCTCGTTTGTGTTTCTGCAACAATTCCAGAGTTTGTACTATGTATAAGCTTGCTCACGAAAACTGCTTTGTATTAAAAGAGGCAGTTATGGCTCGAGGGTAATTGGTCTTATGAATCTCTACTTGGATTTGAGATGTATGTTTTTTGTTTTTATCTCATGATTAGACTCTGATATTATTTTTTCAATCACGCCAGTAATATATTTACAATTGTGTGGATGACAAAGCACATTTCTTTTAACATTTGTTTCTCTCAGTGCATTCTGCAGCTCAGGGTAAAGAGACGTGTCCCGTCTCTGTGTAACTCTTTTAAGCCAAAAATAAGTAATTTAAGTTCTGTTACATCAAAAATAAAAACAAAAACCACCCCAGATTATCATGATTTATAAAATAATACATAGTCATAGAAAAACAAAAACCACCCCGGATTGTCATGATTTATAAAATACTACATAACAATAAAATGTTTTAGGATAGATCTATCTTGATCTTGGATCTTTTAAGCATCGAGGGATTGAAGATGGGCCTTTATCAAACAATTGTAATCGTCATCCTTTATCAAACAGTTGTAAATGGAATGGAATAAATAGTTTAGTGCTAATAGGTTTAGCAATAATTGACCCTGTCTTAGCTGGTTCTCCCAAATGTCAAATGAACTCCAGGCTTATTATGTGCTGATTTGATTAGTGACACCCTTTCATTTTGTGCCAAGAGGTACAATCTTCTGGAGGGGGGGTTGGGGGATTATTGAAAAAAGCACTACAACAATGTCTCTGGCAGATATCCATCTTAAACCAGGGTCTCTCAAGCATCAAGAGATTAAAGAATTTGAGGTACATGTATAGATCTATTTAAAACCTTCTTGATGCTTTTCGCCAACAAAAGGCTTTTCAATATTAAAACTTATATCACACTGAGAAAGCGTAAACAACTGAAGGCTCTCAATTCATTTTTAATAGCTCTAACATTAAATGGATCTATACTACTGTGAATGTAAATGATTTGTGTTTTGATTGTAGACTAGCAATGACATTAACGTTTGTCATTATGATGTCTCAATTATGATTTTATAAAAGGTCATGACTGTAACAATCTCATGATTATCATGCTATTTAACAAGTTCTCAAAAAGCATCATGTCACACTGTGCGATTTGAACCTGGTTGGAAGAACAACAATCTTTCTTGCATCCACATGAGATAAATAGACCCACTCGTTTAGAAAAACATTTTTTTTTAAATGGAATTGTTGTTCACAAGGTTTGTCTTTTATTTTTTACAACATTGGCCTTTATATTTTTTATTCTTTTCTGGGCTTTTCTTTAATGATTTAATATTGATATTCTGTGTAATTAATATATAGATTTATTAACATGTAAAGAAAACAAACCAATGAAGGTTAAATTCATTTTCATTTCTATATTCTCCTTTTTTTTCTTGCAACATGTGAAAAATGCATATCAATTGGTTGAGGAGGACGTCGTCATTTTCATTACTCTCTACTTATTTTTTTTGCAAAAATGTGAAAAATGCTTGAAGAGGACATCCTCATTTTCATTTCTATGTACTTATTTTTTTGGCAAGAATGTGAAAAATGTATATAAATTTGTTGAAGAGGACATAGTCGTTATCTTTTTAAAATTTTTTACTTTAGATTGCGTTATTTATTGGCCCATTTTTGTAACATAGGATGATAGTAATAAGTAACTTGAATCCATGTCCTTTAATGGTTAGAGGGGTGAAATCAGGGTTAAAGGAAAAACATGAAGAGGGGGAGAAGCGGAGTCAAGGTTGCTAGAGATAATTATAGGATAATTCGAATTAAAACGTCCAAAACCTATGGGAGAGCTAACATAATCAAATTCTGTGCGTGAGCTAACACCCTTAGATTCTATAGGAGAGACACCACTAGAGGACGAAGCACAAGGAGACAAACGAGAGGGAAATGTGTAGTCATGGATGCTAGGGAAAACACCATTGAAGCCCAAACGAATCAATGAAGAACTGGCAGGAGTGTTACCACCGCTAGAATCTGCAAGAGAGAAATCACTAGAGGACTGGTTCTGAGGAGACTACCACACTGAGTCTGCCGAGACTAAATGGTTGCCAATCTAGGAACTGAGGGTCAATATATGCTTTCTTCTGATTTGGATTTTGGAAGAATCCCATGATAGAGTAGTCCTTCCATAATGAGGAGGATCCATAAGGAGCCCCCCCCAGACCCATTGTCAATACAATAGGTGGGCCAACTTATCTTCTAGCTAAATGTTTAGCTCGAAAGATCAAGCCCCTTGTTGGCCTTACAAAATCATTTGTTAAGGATTCTTCATCTTTTGTCAACGAGTTAAAGGGTATTAAACTTCAACGTACTGTTATTATTTTTAGTTTTGGCGTGGTCTCTCTTTACACCAATATGCCTTTCAATGAAGCTACGGAGGTGATCTATAACATCACTGAGCTAGATACAAGAAGGTTGGTTGAGATCTTGCCTTACCTCAAACTTTTCGAACTTTGAAGGTGAATTCTATGAGCATACTTGTGGAGTTGCCATGGGTTCTCCACACTCCCATGTCGTAGCTAACCTGTTCATGGAAGATTTTGAATCCAAGGCATTGGCTTCAACTCAATTTGGCCTAAACTTTAGAAGAGGTTTGTAGATGATAACTTCATCATTTGGCCACCATTAGAAGAATTTTGAGGTCTAAAATGGGCCTCCTAAGGAAATTATAAAATAATAGTGGAAATAATAAAATAATATTAAATTACATCATCAAATTTTAGAGGGGAAAAAAAGAAAAAACTACCTTTTCAACTCATCTCCCTATGGGTTTAATCAAATTTCGAGCGAGAACACTCGTTTGATGCAAACTTTGATTCCTCGTCCAAGGAGTACCCATTTTGCATACTTTTGATGGACCTTGTTACACGAAAAATGAGAAATACATGAAAAACGTGTTTGCAATCACGTGTTTTCATGTATTTCACATTTTTCGTGTAGCAAGGTCCATCGAAAATATACAACATGGGTATCCCTTGGATGAGGAATTAAATTTTGCATCCAACGAGTACTCCCGCTCGAAATTTGAGTAAAACCTTAGGGAGATAAGTTGAAAAAATAGTTTTATTATTTTATTATATTTACCTTTTTACTCCAAAAATGGTGAATCATCCCCCATGGTTGACATCATCATTTTGAATCCTATTGGTTCTTATAAAATGTATATTGGTTGTACATTTTTCTCAAGAGGCCCATTTTAGACCTCAATTTCTCTAATGATGGGTGTGAAAAGTTAGATCTAGCGGTTTCAACATCTCAACTGTGAATCAAGCTCCATTAAGTTTACTATGGAGTCTGAAGTCAATGGTAGCCCGTCTTTCCTTTACATTCTTGTCTCTAAGAAAGATGATGGTTCTCTCTCTCACCAGGTCTTTCATAAAAAGACTTACATAGAGCAATATCTTCATGTTAGTTCCCATCATTATTCTACTCAAAATCTTGGAGTTCTCAACACATTGGCTACTTGTGCTTTAAGGGTTTCGAATGATAGTCACCCAGATAAGGAGAAATCCCATCTCCTTAAGGTGTTAAAAAATAATGGTTATAATAAGCACCAACGTCTCAAGGCTCTCTTAAAGGCAAACTAAGGTATCAGGATAATGAAAGAGCCCAATGATTTGGTTACTAGTGTTCAAATTTCCTTTATCCAAGGGACCACCGACAAGATTGCTCAGATTCTTAAAAAGCACAAGTTATCTTCCACCTTTAGGCCCATGAACACCTTTCGAAGCTCCTTAAGATCCGTCAAAGACCCAGTGGACCCTAAAAATATGAAAGATGTTTATGTAGTCCCATGTTCCTATAGGACCTCCTACTTTGGAGAAACTAGCCGCTCCATGAAACAGAGGATTTAGAAGCATGCCTTTGACATCAAACATTGTAGGACACGCTCCTTAGCTTTGGCTGAACATGCTGAGAAGACAAAACACCATATCTGTATCGAAGAGTCCCAAGTCATTGCCAAGATTAATAATTTCCATCATCAAAAGTTTAGGAGTCCATTGAAATTGAGAAAAGGCCTAATACATTGAATAGAGATGATGGTTAGAAAATTCGCAGTTGTTCGATCCCTCCCCTATCTTCCTAGTTTGTCCTCCCCCTTATTTCTTTCCTTTCATTGGGCTGTTCCCTTCCTTTTGTTTCCGTTCTTTTGTTTAAGTTCATATGTTTATTCGTATTTTGTATTTTTTCTTATTATTCACAATTAATTGTGGTAACATTATTCTTGCTTACTATATAAAAAAGATATAATGGACACTATTTCGTAAGAATATATATTTTATATCGTATTGATACATTTCTTTATATTTATATATGCACAATTATTTATTTTTATAAATATATACCTTATATATATATATATATATATATATATATATATATATATATATATATATATATATATTTAATTGAGTTAATTTGGTTTTTTTTCTCATTATTAATTAATTTATATATTATTAATACTTGAATGTATTTATTAATAAAATTGAGTTAATTTGGTTCTTTTTTCTCATTATTTATTGATTTATTCATTCACACACACACACATATATATTCGTAAATATACACAAATGTATATGTTATTAATGTTTTATTTATTTTGACATTTTTCTTTTACTATTCATTATTATATCACACACACACACACACATATACGTAAATATATATAAATGTATATGTATATGTTATTAATGTTTTATTTATTTTGACATTTTTCTTTTACTATTCATTATTTTATTATTATATTTGGTCTTTTTAATTCCATTTCTTACTTAACTCTTTAATAATTCATTGGTTCTTATATGTTTCATTTAAAAAATAATTTTATGAAATATTATTCAGTGATTAATCTTTTTACCGTTAAAATTTAATCATTGTAATTCTTTTTTCCATCTTTGCATTTCTACATTATTTAATTGCTGGCTTAGATTAGACTCTCCATCTTAGTATTGATGATGAACCACATTGGGTGGTTTTAAATGCGTAAGCCATAAAACTATTTATGTGATTGATCCGAAAAAACTTTTTATAACCCTGTTTAACTATGTTTGCTTATGTTTGATTGTAGTTGACTTTGGTTAGCAATGGTTTATTATGTTTGACTTTACTAAACCATGGCTTAAAAAGGTTAAACATGGTTGACCATGATTTAATTTGACTATGACTAATCATGTTTGACCATGGTTAACTATGGTTGATCATGACCTTGACCATGGTTGACTAATGTTAACTATGGCCAACCATGGTTGACTATGACCATGACCATGAATATGGTTGACCTTGAGTAAGGTTGATTCTGTTGATCATGCTTGACCTTGACCATGGTTTACTACATGGATGACCTCAGTTAACTTTGTTTAACTTTGATTTCCTTGGGTTGACCACTATTATATATGGTTCTCCATTTTTGACTGTGGTTGACCATGTTGATTATGTTTAACCATGTTATGATATGCTATTGTTGCACTAAGATGTTCATCATGGTTAAATTTTGTTAAATTGCTATATTCTTAATTAGTATGTCGAAATGGTTGAGATTGACCATTACAATGGTTGAGCTTAATTATGGTTCATTGTGGTTATTCTTGACCTTGGTCGACCTTGACTATGGTTGACCTAACTATGGCTAATTGTGGTTAAACTTTTATGACCATAGTTGAAGTTGGTTGACCATGGGTGACATGTTGAGCATAAATAACCATGTTGATTGTGGTTAACTATGGATGACATAGTTGACTATGTTTTACTCTAGTTACCTTTGGTTGACCATGGTTGTTTATGGTTGAACATGGTAGACCACAAATGACCATGTTTGACTTTATTTGACTATGGTTTACCATGACTGAACATGACCATAACCATGGTTGACTATGGTTAGTCATGACATAATTTGTCTTGAAAAACCCTAGTTAGGAAAAACGCAGATGTTGAAAATTGTTGTTATTAATGTCAAAGATTTTCCAAATGAAGGAGAAGATTACATAGTCAAAAAGTACATTCATTGCCGGTTGCAGAAGTTGGCCCTGCCATGCAAGTCGACCTTACCATGAATAGTTGGCCTTGCATTTGGGGTCAAAGAACAAAAAATTGATTCTATTTAGGCAGTGAAAAAAGAAGTATGAAGGAATAACCAAAACTTGGAAGGAAGCCGAGTTAAGGAGGCTTTTTGTCACAAATCTTTGGGAAAGGGTTTTAAGGCTAGGCTGAATTTCTATCACTTTCGAAGGTCGAGTTGCAAGATTGAATCCTAGTGTGGAAGGGCGAGTTTTAGGCTAATTCCTAGATTTTTTTTAGGCCAAACTTGAGGCCTCTTCTGAGGCTGAGTTGCAGGATATTTAGAGGACCGAGTTCAACCTTGTTTGAGGCCTAGTATTGAGGCCAAGTTTTAGTCTTTTGGAGGCTGAATTTTGGTGCATCAAGGGTCGAGTTTTAGGTTTGTAGAAGGTTAGGTTAAAGCCTTGTTGGAGGCACTTTTGCAGCATAGTTTTGAGGTTGAGTTCTGATATGTTTTTAGGACAAGATGAGTTTTGTTGAGGGCAAGCCAAATTTTGTTGGAAGGCAAGCTGAAGGGAAAATTGAGTTTTGTTAAAAGGAAAACTGAGTTATTTTGCATCCTAAAGATGTTAAGGATAGTTCACAAGAGGTAATTGTTGTATTTTCTCTTGTATTTATTGTGTTTTTATCCTTGTTCAAGGTCAAGCAAGGTCTATCTAGGCTGCAAGCTAATACGAAAGTATAAAGAGAAGTGCCAACATAATTATAAGGGATATAAAGACCAATTAAGGGATGATACAAGTACAATACCGAGTACAAGATGCAAGGTGGGGATAATTTCTCTTTGAACATATTATAAGCCTAAGCAATGATAATTTAAAAGTAAGAGTTGAAGAAGTGGAAGTGCCATTTGGGAAAATTAATCAAATACATAGAACTAATGCGCAATAGATCAAGTCGAAAGATCCAAGTTAAGAGGCCTAGTTGAAGAGCAGGAAGTTAATGTGTACTAGTTAAGTGGATGTGATTAAGCTTGAAGGCGCAAACTTGGGGGTTGCATGGTTAGATGAAAAATCACTAAATAATTTGTTGAGGACTAGAAGTTAACAATAAAAAATCCAAGGAACAACTTGAAGATGTAGGTTGGTGCCTACAAATTTTTGAGTTGGTGCTTAACATAGGAGATTGGAGTCTCTTGTAGGTTAGTGCCAATGAATTTGTTGAGTTGGCGCTTAGTAAAGGGACTAAAATTGTTGGTGCCTACAAAAGTTATGAGTTGGTGATTACTGAGGATTGGTGTCCTAATCTCCTTGACATGTTGGAGCCTGCAATTGTTGTAAGTTGGTGCTTACAGAGGATTGGTGTCCTTATGAGTGGCCGTAATAAATTAAATATTGTTTACAAGTGTTTCTTCTTCAAGTTTTAACTTGCACTTTGATATTTGTGTTAATACACTGTGAATGCTTGATTATGCGATGTGAATTTATTAAAAGTAATGAAATACTAGTTCAGTCCACCTCTTAATATTTCAAACAATTTGGTATAAGAGTTGGTTCCTTTAAACACAACCTAAAAAATGGAAGGTAGAACTCAAAAAAACAGACAGAAAAGTAACAAAGGCACGACTCCAAACCCTTGAAAGAAGTCACATCCATAGCCATGAATACAAAACCTTGTAAAAACTATGAAGGAAATAAAAAAAGATAGTCAGATCTAGAAGAAGGTTAGAACACCCATGTTGAAGTATAATTTGTAAGGCTAAGAAGATAAATATAAGGCTTAAAGAGCAGTTGCAAATCCTTGAAGAGAAGAATCATAATGACAAAATACATTTTTTCCACTTGAGATGTCAAGCAAAGGAATTAGAAAAGAAAGAAGAAATGTTATCAAGTCAACTGAAGGAAAAGGTTGAAGACTATGAGAAACTAGAAGCAAAATTTGATCAAAGATAGAAAGAGAAAGATAAAAAATACGAAGAAGTCATCTCCTTGAAAACCCGGCTAGAAGAAGCTAAGAGAACAAAAGCAGTGATGAAAATTTAGTTGAAGGAAAAAGAAGAAAATTGTGAGAAGCTTGAAGCTGAAATTGTGTCGTTAAGGGATGAAGTAGACAAGGTCAACAAAAACTTGAAAAGTTCTCAAATGCTGGATGATATTATTGACAGGAAAAGATCACCATACATAAAATTTGGTCTTCGTTATGTGGGAGAGGTTTCATACAAAGAAGATGCAAACCTTAAGTCATCGGAAGATAAAATTGAAGACAAGTCTGAATGTCATGCTAATATTCTTGAAAGCCCCAACCACAATGGACGCAAGGGAATAAATCAACATGAGGATGGAAGAGCTACTACACCAAGTAGCTATGCTGATGCCCTTAAGGGATCCATACAAAAACACTAGCAACAATGTAATAAGAGACGAGGATCAAAAAATAAGTGAACCTTCTCTAAAGAAGAACAACTTTAAAAGAACTACTTCATCATGGGAATCCTACTCAACCAAGTATCAATCTATATTTCTTGGTCATTGTTTTTCATGTACAAACTTTGGACATAAAGCAAGGGATTATAGAGCTTATGCCATGAGTGGTTGCGTAAGTAATTGAGGACCTTATAAAACTTCTAGAAACAAGTTTGTAGGCAATCAAATCAGAGGTCCTAATGGATACGGTAATAGGAGTCATCATTAATTTGCTTCATTATTTAAGTACAACACAAAATGCTACAAATGCCACAACTTTGGACATATAGAATGTGATTGCAGAAGAAACATGATATGGTCTCATGATCCAAGTGGATATTGCTAACCACCTGCCTATTCCACTTGGACCCCCAACATTGTTTCCTTAATTCTAGCACAACTTTATATTTTTGACAGTTTTTCAGGTCTTGAAATTTCGGAGCCCTTTTGATGCCCTAAATGACGTTTTTTTTGAAAAGCGTGCCAATCCCATAAATCATGAGCAAGGGATTTCCGAGAATTTTTTTTGTCCTCAGATAGATCTTTATAACGAGTTATCATGCACGAAAAACAAAGATCATATGGATGAATTACGACCTCGGAAAGTTGGCTTTCCAACTAATGCCAACGAGGCTCACAAAATTTTGGCGCTTCATCTCATAGGGTTAGGTTTTTAGATGTTTAGGTTTTTCCATTGTTTATCAATAATAAAAAGGCCTTTGAGCCTCATTGTAACAGAGTTCAGAAGACATGTAGCTGTCACATCTCTTCTCAGAGATAAGCTACCATCGTTCGAGCTAGTTGATTTCCATTCAACATGTAAACAATTTTAGTATTTTTTATATTAATGAATTGAAGTTTAGTTTTCACTATAGCTCTATGTTTATGTTTAAGTATGTATTTCATTTCGTTACTACATAAATCTGAGTCATCTCCTAAGCAAATCAAGGAAGAAAATCTCCTACCGGGCATGAAGAAAATCTCCTACCGGGCATAAAGAAAATCTCAAAAAGGTATGGAGAAGAAAACAAGAAGAGCCAAAGATGGAATTGTATGCTCAAGACACAAGTCTAAATTGCTGATGAAATCTTCTTCAAGTATATATGTGTAATATCCCTTTTAGAAAAATTTACATAACTTTCCGTAAATTAACTCACAAGAATTTCTTCCGCAAAATTCTCATTCAATCTATAGAAGATTACCATGTAAAAATATTTCATAAATTTAAGCTATCAACATCATAAACAATTTGCTTAATATAAACCCCAATATTCAAAACAAGCAGAAAATAGAATATGCAACTGAATAATAGAGAATAACATGCAGAAGATCTCAGCATTATTATATTAATATAGAAAATGCTGGAAATGGCCGAGGTAATGGCCCCAAATAGATATACAATAATGCCACAACTGGCCTCCAAACAACTGAAAATAAAATAACTGCAACCTGTGAATCCTGAATGGATCCACCAAGGAAAGAGATGGGTGCTCGCCCACTCTCACTAATCACCAGAGGGTTTTTGTCCTGGGGCTACTGTTGAAG
The DNA here is from genome assembly GCA_034641835.2 of Pinus albicaulis. Taxonomy (NCBI): domain Eukaryota; kingdom Viridiplantae; phylum Streptophyta; class Pinopsida; order Pinales; family Pinaceae; genus Pinus; species Pinus albicaulis. The sequence goes on from CM076572.1 coordinate 239,797,306, forward strand.
TAGAGAATCAAGCTCTCAAAATTCTCACACAAACAATGATCCAATCCAAGGTGTCTCCAAATTACCAATGCTTCTCCTTTTATAGATCTAATGGATAGATCTCCAATCCTCTAGAAGAATCTTATTTTATTATTTCATTATTATTCTAGAAGATCCTCCATTGACTCTATCAAAGTGACTTTAATTTAATTCTATTTCACTTAAGTCACTTTTGGCCCCTTTCCTCTAATTATTATTTTTCATTTAATTAAATGACTAATTAAAGTCATTTTTAATTAAGGAAAATAGTATATCACCCATGGTACTATCTCTGATCACTATAAGTCACTTCTCAACATCCCATCTTGAAGATCTCCTCATTATGGTTCCAACGAGCTATTACATTGAGGTGTTCCATCAAATAATCTTCTCAGAATACCACCTCGAGCATAATTAATTAATTAAGGCTCCATAATGATGTTGATTTTGGAAGTGGTTGGAATGCGACAGAATGAAAATCAAACTTTGTTGATGATGAAATATGCCAAGCGAATGCCATCAGATCCCGTAAAAACTCCTCAAAGCTCCCCTGGAACTCCTGACAACACGAACCTACTCTAATGGCATGGCCATCCCCTGTCTTGGAAATCCACCCTGTCTGTACTATGGAGGAAAATAAAAATTGGAACATTACAATAAGGTTGAGTGCTCTAAGGAAGAGAAGAATGTGGCACACGAGGGATAACCTCCTCCTAAAAAATGAAAAAGAACTAGATAATCATGAAATTGGAGGAGATGGAAAAGGAAAGAGAAGTTGCAAAAGGTTCCCGACATAGAAGAAGCTAATAAAGTGCAAAATATTCCCAACATAGAGGATGCTAAGAAGATACAAGAGATAAATGCAATAATTCCATTTATTAAAGACACGTTTCTCCCATTTTCCAAGAGCTTGAAGACTGATGACAACTAATCAAGCATCAATATTAACCAAATATGGCTTCAAATAGAAGTTTCCAAGGTGTTGTTTGTGTTCCCAATCAAGTAAAAACAGGTCTATGGATGTAAGCAAGCATTATGTTACAAATACAATGGAAAGGAGCTTCCCTGACAGAAAAATTCTAGTAAAATTGACATTCCCAAATCATCAATATTTAATAGCCATAGTGGATGGAGAGCCACCAATAATGAAGAAGATAAAATTTCAAAGAAGCCATTGATTTCTAGACTAAAAGATCCAAAATTTGGAAAAGACAAGCATTCAAAAAAGTAAGAAAACCTAAAAATGATAAAAGCTCATTTACCAATCTAACAAAATATATCTTAGCTTAGGATTTTGGCTTTTCTGGAATTTTCCATACGGACGTCAGGTAGTAGAAGGGTTAGGATAGGTGGAAATTCTCCCGACACTCAAAAATCAGGGAAAACCCCACATTTATCTGTTTGAAATAAAACAATGATAAGCAGGCCTTCCCCTTCTACCACAATGGAAACTACTACAATAGAGCTAGAACAAGGATTAAAGTGAAAGCAATTGTCAACATCATATTGCTCCAATTTTAATGTAGAAAAGGGAACATTGCCTCAGGACGTGTCAAAGGATAAGGTTGTAGGAAAAGAAAAAAAATAATACAATGGAGCTACATAGATCAATTCGTAGAATCTTTCCCAGATCAATGGTGGACTATGGATGATCCAAGTTAAGGACATTGAAGATGAAACAAGTATGTGAATGACTCAAAAGAAGCAAAAAGGAAATTCAATTGAAGGTATTTAATGAGATAGAAGAATATTGGAGTAGAAAGTGAAATAAGATGAGACAAGAAGAGGAGGAAGAAGATTGGAGTAGAAGGTTACACATCAACAATCAAGGAATGGAATGGTGTAGTAAAATCAAACAATGAAAATGAAAGCCACATCGACATATTTGAAGGAAGATTTAATTAAAAGCATGGTGAAAGTGAAGTTCTTGGAAGGAATACAAACCTCACCCACTTTTCTGAAGAGTTCTTCAACTATTTTTTCACTTGAAAAGGGAGGAAAAGTTCAGTCAAAGACATGATTTTCAACAATCAATATCTCCAAAAATCCTGCCACGTTCAAATAATTTATGCAACAAGCAACTAATTGTGAATGCATAGAATATCATGGGGTAGAAAATATGGTCTAGTGGTATGTGTGCTGAAATTGAAGTTGGATCTATATACCAATATACCAATGTTCCTAAGGTCTTCTCTCTGGATTGCAGAGGAATTATCTAAAACTTAATCCTTTCAATGGTTTTGGAAAAAGTCTGGTGAAATAACCATGTGGCAGATCTAATAAAATGCTATAGGTACGAGTGTGACAAGTTTGATCTATTGAGGCTAAAGACAAAGAATAATGCTAGTAAGACCTTGACTAGCAATTGTTAGAAGGATGTTTCAGAGAAATTAATTCACTTCTTCATAAAACAAAGGAATCACGGATTTCATTGCAACAATGAAGTTGGTTACATTTTAATTTCTCATGTAACGTTTTGAGCCATGGAAATAAACTTCCACATTCAACATTTTTTTGGAGCACAAACTCAAGGGGAGCACAAACAATCCTCTATGACAAATATAAAGGAGAAGTTTCAGACAAGGGATCACTTTTCAGTAAGATGCAGAAGGGGGGAGTACCCTTTGCTATTGATTTCAAAGGGGGAGAGAATGCATACAGGGGTAAGAAATGACAAGAATTATTAGAGAATGCAGACAAGGACAATATCTATCAGAAGAAGTTGATATATGAGTGTTTCCATCAATAAAAAATAGGGAGATTGTTGAAAATAGTTTTTTATTGATGTCAAAGTATATCAAAATGAAGGAGAATATTCATAATCAAAATTTACATATTAAGACCTTTCCAACGCTATATGACACACCTCCAAACTCCTCACGGCTGAGGAGATTATGAATTTTTGAAATTATTAATTGCTAGTTGCATAAGTTAGCTTTTCCATACAAGTTGGCCTAGCCATGACTAGTCGACCCCATTTTTGGGGTCAAATAACTCTATATATAATCGTAAGGAGAAGGAAATTATGTCATTTTCTCAAGAAAAAAATTAAAGTTTTAATGCTATGCCAAATTTCTGTCCCTTTGGAAGGCCAAGTTGCAGGAATGAATCCTAGTGTGGAAGGGTGAGTTTCAGGCCCAGTAATAGTATTTTTGTAGGCAAAACCTTCGGCATTTCCTGAGGTTGAGTTGTGGGATGATTAGAAGAACAAGTTCAATCTTGCTTGATGCCTAGTCTTGAGGTATTTGGAGGTCAAATTATGGTGCAATAAGGGTCGAGTTTTAGGCTTGTAGAAACCTGGTTTAAATACCCGTTGGAGGAACTTTTGTAGCACAGTTATGAGGCCAATTTTTGATCTGTTTTTAGGGAAAGATGAACTATATTGGAAGGCAAGCCGAAGGGAAAACCAGATTTTGTTAAAAGGAAAGCTGAGTTCCATTGGATTTTGAAGTTGTAAAGGAAGGTCTGCATGAGGTAATTGTTGTATTTTCTCTTGTATTTTTTTATGTTTTTATCTTTGTTCAAGGCCAAGCATAGTATATCTAGTCTGCATACCTATAATATAGTCTAAAGAGAAGTGACAACATAATTATAAGGATTCTAAAGGCAAACTAAGGGTTGGTACATCAATTAAAATGCTAAGTACAAGTTATAATCCTAAGAAATGACAGTTGGACAAAAAGAGTTAAAGAAATGGAAGTTCCAGGTTGACAGATTGATCAAATACATAGAAATAATGTGCAACATATCATGCCTAAAGATCCAAGTTAATAATACTAGTTGAAGAGAATTAAGTTAAGGTGTACTGGTCAAGTGGTTATGATCAAGCTTTAAGGCACAAACCTAAGGGTTTCATGGTTAGATGACAACTCACTGAAGAATTTTTTGAGAACTAGGAGTTACTAATGACAAATCCAAGGAACAACTTGAAGACATAGGTTGGTGACTATAAATTTCTGAGTTGGTGCTTAGCTGGGGAGATTGGGATCTTTTGTAGGGTGGTGCCTACAAAAATTCTGAGTTAGTGATTATTGAGGATTCATGTCCTCATCTCCTTGACAGGTTGGAGCCTACAATTTTTGTAAGTTAGTGCTTATAGAGTGAAGAAATTCCTAAAAAATAGACTTGAATCTAGTCCAGTCATCTACGGAAAGAAATTCGCAATTGAGATGAAATATAAAAAAAACATGCGACATGAATCAATTAACACACATAACACGAGGACATATATAGGGGAAAGCCACTATCTAACCCCTTCCTATATGTAATGCATTAATCATAAAATAGAGAAGATATACAATGTTTGTTCAAGCCTAAACAATATATGCACAAGTATAATATATCTCTCTACCTCAAAAGCCGACTCTAGCCAATAATTAGCCAATTTTTTTGCCTGCCAAGACCCTATTTCCTTACACTGTTTCCTTGGGAATTAGCCTCCTATTATTTAGGAAATTCCCCATCCAGAACTGCACAATCCCTATAGGTCATTCTCTGATTGCATGCACCACCTGTACAACTTGGATAATTATACAACTGATAATACACTGCCCTTGAAATTGAATCTCAACTGGGTAACTCATAGATCCTACATGCATGAGTTAATTATGGTTTATTTTCAGTTAAATGGTTTACCATTGAGTACACACCACACTACTTGACCTCCCACTAGTTCCTCCAACATTTGGAACTAGTTTAACTGACTTTAACTCAGTTTAACTGAATTAAATTATTACAACTCAAATTAAACTCAACCTAGGATCCTAAAATTTAGGAGACACTATACATGCTCCAATTTAGGCCCTCAACTCAAATTAACTCATCTAAATAAATCAAATTAACTTAGTTAACACATTCTTGTTGTCTTCTGATGTGGAATTACAATTTTCTCCTAATTTAATTCAAGGGAAAATTAAATCAAGATTTTCTTGTTTCCATTTTTCAACACTACCTCACAACAAGAAAGGGATTATCGGATAACCCAATCACACCTCTATGGAATTCAATTTATCCTCTTGACAATTCCTTTGTCAAAATATTCACATCCTATTTTTTTGTAGGAATGCATTCCAACAACATAATCCGCCTCTGCACACAATCTCATAGGTGGTGATATCAAATGTCATCATGCTTGGATCGATAATGAAAAAATGGATTTTTAGAGAGTTTGATTCAACTCTGATTGTCACAGTAAATCGCAGTGGGATCCATCATCTAAAAAAATAACCTAACAAGAATATTCCTCATCCAGTTAGCTTCACAAGCTGCTTAACTAGCACCCATGAACTCTGCTTCTGCTGAACTGAGTGAAACTGATATCTGCTTCCCACTGTACCAAGAAACTACTATTGACCCAATACTAAAGACTCGTCCTGAAGTGCTCTTCTGATCTAATGGAATATCCACCCAATCTACATCTGTGAAGCCTTGAAGCTTCACTCCCTCTGTCCATCTATACCAAATACCATACTGAGTAGTGCCTATGACGTATCTCAACACATGTTTTTTCACTTTTCAATACAGTGTGGTTGGCTTAACCATTGCTTGACTAAGCTATTTAACCACATAAGACATGTATGGTCGCATGTTCACCATGAGTGAACCCACAAGCTACCTGTGAATAGTGGCCTCCACCTCCTCACTTGAAGCCTACATCCTCTTTCCTACAACTGCCTGCTGGAGGAATGTCTATGGGTTTGCTACTCTCCATGCTGAACTTCTTCAATGTCTCGTTGGCATACTTTCCCTGAGAGACAGATTATCATTAACATATAATACTATAATAAAAAATTTACCTTCAACAATAATATGGTAAAGGTTTTCATCTGATTCACTTTTGGTGAAGCCCAACCTGGTGAAATAGATGTCAATCTTGGTGTACCAAGCACAGGGTGCTTGTTTCAGTCCATACAACACTTGCTTGAGTTTGCACACATGCGATTCTCTGTCGAAGGTCTCAAATCCTTCTGGTTGTTCAATGTACACCTCCTCCTCAATCACTCCATTCGGGAATGCTGTACTTACATCCATATGATGGATCTTCCATCCCATCTACGTTGAAAGTGATAAAATTGATCTGATAAAAGAGTACCTTGCTAGTGGATCAAAGGTCTCCCTGTAATCAATTCCCTCTACCTAAGAGAACCCCTTGGACACAAATATGGCCTTGTGTTTCTCAATGCTTCCATCTGCTGCTTGCTTCACCTTGTAGATCCACCTTGAAACTACCAATGACTTCCTATCTGGTCTTGAGACCACTTCCTAAACACTGTTTATGACTATGGAATCATATTCCTGTACCATGGCATCAACCCATACTGGCTTCTGCACTGCTTCCTTGAATGAGGATGGTTCCGTCTCAACTAGCTCACTCATCAAAACCATTAGAGAAATTTTGAGGTCTGAAATGGGACTCCTAAGGAAATTATAAAATAATAGTGGAAATAATAAAATAAGATTAGATTACATCATCAAATTTTAGAGGAAAAAAAGAAAAAAACTATTTTTTCAATGCGTATTTTCAACTTATCTCCCTATGGGTTTACTCAAATTTCAAGTGGAAACACTTGTTATATGTAGAATTTGATTCATCATCCAAGAAGTACCCATGTTTCATACTTTATATGGACCCTGCTACATGAAAAATGATAAATACATGAAAAAATGTGATTGCAATCACATTTTTTCATGTATTTATCATTTTTTGTGTAGCACGGTTCATCTAAAATATGCAACATGGGTACTCCTTGGATGAGGAATTAAATTTTGCATCCAACGAGTAATCTCGCTCGAAATTTGATTAAAACCTTAGAGAGATAAGTTGAAAATACGAGTTGAAAAAGTATTTTTATTATTTTAGTATTTTTTAATCTTTTTACTTTTTTACTCCAAAAATGGTGAATCATCCCCCATGGTTGACATCATCATCTTGAATCCTATTGGTTCCTAAAATTTTTATTTTGGTTCTACATTTTACTTAGGAGGCCCATTTTAGACCTAAAAATTTCTCTAATGCATGTACCCAGTGTATTGATCCGGTGACCTCCATTGCTTGCAATGTGACGTGGGTGCTCCCACATTCTCTATAGCATCATGCAATAATATGTCAGCTTCTGTAGTGCGCTTCCTTCCATCTCTAGATGTATCTACATGAGTGGGTGCTTCCACTCTTTGCTCCTATTATTGTGGTTGCTCCACAACATCTTGAGGTTCTTCCTTTGGAGCCAATATCTCCACATATGCATGCAACTGAAGCTTCCTCTCAAGGGAATATCTCATGGCCTTATCTTCATCGAATTTCACATTTCTACGAATAACTGTCATCCCGTGAGATGAAAAGTACACTCAATAGTTGTGAAGTGTATCAGTGTACCCCACAAATAGGCCCAACTCTGTTATTGGTTATAGCTTTTTCCTTGCATCCTTGGAAACATGATAGTCAACTAATGAACCAAAGATTCTGAAGTGTGACACATCTGGTTTCTTCCCTGAAAAATATTCTTCTGGTGGACTCATCCCAAGAATCTAATGAGGAATCTTGTTCTGCACATATACCGCTATGTTTCATTCTTCAACCCACAAGTGAAACAGTAGGCCCTGATCATGCAACATCGCCTGTACAACTCCCACAGTACTTTAGTTATTCCTTTAAGAAACCCCATTCTGCTATGGGTTATGGGTTTCTATTAACTCCTGTTGAATTCATTCTTTTGCATATAAGTTCTTGAACTCATTGGACACATATTCACCACCGTTTTCGCTCCTGAGATACTTCACTTTCCTTCTAGTGTCTTTCTCAAGTGCTTTAAATTCACAAAATTTTGAGAATGTATGGTCTTTCTTATGAATGAAGAATATCTAGAATTTACGTGATAAACAATATACAAATATATCATAATACATGTGCTTTACTGTGGAGGCTGTGGAGAAAGGCCCACACACATCTGAGTGAACTTTTTCAAGGACTGCTTGCGCTCTACTGTTCTTATCATGAAAGGTGGCTTTGGTGTACTTCCCCAATGTACACCCTTTGCATTTATCTCTAGGATTTAGTTCACCCTTGGGAATTCCTATAGAAATCTGCCGCATGATCTTCAAATCTCCATGATGCAAATGGTCAAGTTTCCTATGCCATAATTCACTGATGTCTCAACTTCGCACCTTCACTACTTTCATGCTCAAAGCAACACAATCTTCTACATACAATTTGTATAGGTTCTTCACCCAAACCCTGATCCTCTTCACTTGTCCCATGACAATGTGACGAAGGAAACCATTTCCTTTGCTAAATATCACAATGTAGCCATGATATTCCAACGTGGAAAATGAAACTAAATTATTCTTCAGACCCGAAACACACATGAAATATTTCAATGTAAGAGGAGAACCAGAATCCCTCTGAAAAGTAATTGTACCAATGGTAGTCGCACTATACCTTCCATCATCTCCCATCTTGATTTGCATCTAGAAATCCTTTTCCTCCAAGTCACTGAAAAATTATTTATTGCCCATCATATGGAATGAGGCTACACTATCCAGATACCACTCACTACCCATCAATGATGTCTCCATGCATGAAATGAGGGTGAAATCCAATGCAAATTGTGAAGCAAGAGCTTCACCTTCCACTCCTCCTTAGGGTTTCTTGCCAACCTTCTTGTGCAGACACTTCGTGGCATAGTGTCCTAGCTCATGACAGTGAAAACATTTAATCTTCAACAAGTCCTTCTTTCCTTTCTGACCAAAATTTCCTTTGGATTGGGGGTTTCTTCCCTTTCCCTTTATCTGCCTTTCCAACCAAGGCACAATTATCCTCATCCTAAACCTTGGATTAGGTCCCATCTTTGGTGTTCCGCCTGAACTCTTCCTATACCAAATCTGACCATAATATTTCTCAGTTTGGTAGCTTCTCCCTCCCATTAAGAAAATCTTGTTAGCTGTGCCAGCTTTTGGGAAAGCCTATAAGTGCTAGTCTTGCCAGATCATCTTATACAACCGTAACACCAACACTCCCAAGTTGATCATGACATTGTGTGAACTTACCCAGGTACCGTGGTATTGTGTCACCCTTCTGCAATTTGATATTCCCAAGCTTGTCTTTGAGTGCCAACTTCCTATGGTCACTATTTTTCTAGAAAAATTATTTCAATGTATTCCACATTGCATATGGAGTTTCCTTCTTGTGGATATTGGAGACAATATGGTCTCGCACTCCCTCCAATATGATCCTCCTCACCTTGGTGAAACTCTTCTTCCAATATGCTAGATCCTAGGCATCAACTGGTGTGGATTTAGGACATCATTATCAATGAATTCCTTCAGCCCATTTTCTTCCATGACTACTTCTATCCGATCCTTCCAAGCAATGTAATTAGAGCTACCCTCAAGGGCATACTCGAGCCTTAGATCATAGAACACCATCATGATCCTGCTGCTAGCTCTGAAGAATAGATCTGAAAAACGTGTTCCTATTTCAAAGATAACTTCGAATTCTCTTCTCTACTATGATTCTAGCTTTGATACCATGTAGATGTGAACTGCTAATGTAATTTCTTAAAACAATAGAATTGAATCTACTCTACTCATATGCGGAAATACATTCACAATTTAGATGTAATATGAAAAACATGCGACATGAATCAATTAACACACATAACACAAGGATATATCTAGGGGAAAGCCACTGCTCAAAACCCATTCCTATTTGTAATGCATTAATCATAAAATATAGAAGATATACAATTCTTGTTCAAGGCTGCACAATCTCTGCACAAGTATAATATATCTCACTGCCTCACAAGGTTACTATGGCCAATACTTAGCCAATTTTCCTGCTTGCCAAGCCCCTATTTACTTGCGATGTTTCCTTGGGAATTACCCCCCTATTAATTAGGAAATTCCCCATCTAGAATTGTGCAATCCCTATAGGTCCTTATCTGACTGCATTAACCACCTGTACAACTTGGATAATTATACAACTGATATTACACTGCCCTTGAACTCCAATCTCAACTGGGTAACTCATAGATACTACATGCATGAGTTAATTATGTCTAATTTATCAGTCAACTGGTTTATCACTGAGTATAGACCCCACTACTTGCCTCCCACAGTTTCCTCCAACAGTTGGAGCTAGTTTAACTGACTTTAACTCAGTTTAACCGAATTAAATTATTACAACTAAAATTAAACTCAACCTAGGATCATAGAATTTAGGATACAATCTACATGCCCCAAGTTAGGCCTTCAACTCGAATTAACTGAGACAACCAAGTCAAATTAACTTATTTAACACATTCTTGTTGTCTTGTGATGTGGAATTACAATTTTCTCCTAATTTTATTCAAGGGAAAATTAAATCAGGATTTTCTTGTTGCCATTTTTCAACATAGAGGATTGGTACCCTCATGACTGGTTGTAATAAATTTAATATTGTTTGCAAGTTTTTCTTCTTCAATTTTTGAATTTCACTTTTATCTATGCATTCATACATTTTGATGTGAATTCTATTTCAAGATTAACTAAGCGAAGAATTTTTAAAAGTAACGAAATATTGATTCACCCCCCCTCTGAGTATTTCCAACATCAAATCGTAATATATATTATACACGATCACAAGGAACCTTATAATGGAAGTTTCTTGGCATTTTATAGGCTCCATTACATGCAATACAATGGGCCAATACCATAGGTCACTAATACTATGTGCTTGAAAACTATATGTAGACTAAACTCATTTGACTCTATGACCATACCAAGTTTCCCTAACAATCCCCCCTTTAAACATGACTTGGATAAATTAATATTTGTATCTAATATTAAAACCCGCATGGAATCCTCATTAGTTCTCTATATTATAATCTTCCACCATGTGTTCCACATCCCCATGCTACATATTTTGTTTGTAAATCCTTGAAAGAATAAGCTACCACCTTTTGACTTGTCCATGTTCTCACATCCATGTAGCTACATAACATCCTTAATCATAACTTGCCCCCAACATTCTCACATTTTGATATTTCTTCACATGTTCAAAGATTCAACATCTATGACAACATTAAGCTAGAATACAAGTAAACCTACCACACTTGTACCTATACAAGTGGTTCACTCCACAACTTGATCCTACATCCTCTCTATGCTTGACATGGTTAAGTTCGTGTGATACTGTACAACATGTATACCTTAATAAATGGCCTAAAACAAGCTTAGATAATTCAGCCTACAAATAAATATTCTCTTATATATTTAGATCAAGTTACTCACAAACCCTAAGTCATTAATAATAGGAGATCTACTTACTTTGATACTAGTTTTTAGGAATAAAATGTGTGTGAGAGAAATAAATCAACAATAATAAAACATGTAGAAAAAAAACTTAAATTAGGACAAATAATTCATCTTGTAAAACCCCAATCATGACACATAATTCATCTTGTAAAACCCTAATAAGGGAAAAACTAGATTGTAATAGATATGTTACATGTCCAAAAGGAATATTATAATGATGCCTTCTTAGCCTTTAAAAGCTCCATTACATGTAATACCATGGGTAAACAATACCATTTTCCAAAAAAACGCGTGGTGTAGACTAAGCTTATTTGACTCTATGATTGAGTCAAAGTTACCTAACAACCTTGACTATAGTTAACCATAGTTAACAATGACTAACTATGGTTGAGAATTTTTTACCATGATCATGACCACAATAGGTTATAATTTACATTAACTATGGTTAAATATGATTGACCAAGGTTGATTATGGTTGACCATGACCACGAATATGGTTAAGCTCGAGCATAGTTGATTATGGTTGATCATGGCTACACATGGTTAGCAATAGTTGACTATGAGTAACCATGCCGATTATGTACAAATGTGGTTTATTATGGTATTGTTGCATTATGATGTTTAACATGGTTGATAAATATGTTGAATCATTATTTTCTCAATGGTTGCATTAAATTGTGATTTCCATCAAGGATTATGTCACATTGTGATGTTCCTCAAGGTTTTTGTTAGCTTGCGATATTCCCCATTGATTATGTCGCTGTTGGCATTATGATTGCATGTTTCGTCCTTGATGGAAACCCACTCATAAAAGATGTGGTTTCTCAGTAAGCACAGAGGTTTAGAAACAGATGGATAAAGTAAATAATTAAAGAACTATACAGGATTTTATCAAGGCAAAGTTGCGTATACACATGGGTAAGAAGAAGCAAAGTCATGTATGTGATTCCGCACTAAGTTTATGATACCAAGGGTCCTTACCATGGTATTAGCCCACATTATTGAGCACAATAATGGTTATTTGAACCTGTCCAAGAATACCATCATCACTTGTGTGGTTTTGGCTCATGGTATTGGTTAAGGCTCAAACTATATAAGGAGGTGAAGATCACAGTGTTAAAATATGCATGTGTATGAGTATTGAATGAATACTTCACTATGAAGTATATCTGCATAGAATGGGTTACAATTTATTGATAGATCTGGAATAATGATGAACCTATGAATACAATGATGGATCAGGATCTCTAGACCTGAAATGACTATGTATTTGCATGATCTGTTTGTGAGATGTTTAGATCTGTGGTATGGTGCATGTTTGTTGAAGTGAAGGGTATGATATGAGTAAGTTTTTTGATTTTAAGTGTTGCACAATTATAAATATTTACAGAACTATACGAAGGTTCGATTCAAGGATGGCACGTATACTCATAGATTTAGTTCTGCAGAGGCGTGTATATATTTAGTAAATCTATACACAGTGTGGTTTCAGGAGAAGCATGTACAATCGCGGATTTGTCTTTTGGAAGGAGCGTATGCAAGCCAGGGTTTTGTTGAATAATGCTAAAGGAAATGTATGATCAATTTTATTGTGTTTCTGTTGTCTGTCAATGATGTCTTCATATAGATTTGGGTTGTTTGAGTATTGATTATGTTGCTAGTTGATTGTGATTAAATATCAGCGATTGTTTGGTTGATTGATGATTCGGTGAATTATTTGGTACAATTATATGTTTCAGTTTGATGTATGGTTTTGGTATTAAATGAGTGGAGTGGGTCTAGTCTGAAAATATGATGAAAAGAGGCCTACAATTTGTGTTGTGTGGAAGCAGTTGGATTCAGTGTGAAAATTTATGAAGCGTGGTCCGTGGTGGGGCTGAGGGTTGGAGCCTTCAGTGAGGGGGGTCATAGCTCCCTTCCAGTGGTTACTGGTAAATGAGATCAGGGGGTAGTAGCTCCCTTCCAGGAGTGGTTGGTAAACTAGAGCAGGGGGTAGTAGCTCCCTTCCAGTGGTTGTTGGTAAAGGAGATAAGGGGGCTGGAGCTCCCTTCCAGTAGTAGCTGGAGACCGAGAGAAGTTTGTAGCATTATGCATGTGGGTGCTTGCGTGCTGGTATGATTCTGCGCCAATACAATATTGTAAGCAGTTTTATTTGTAATAAATATTGAAGACAAAGACGACAACAACGATGGTTTTCTCCCGACTTGGGTTTACAACTTAAATCTTGGTGTTCATGTGTACTGCTTATGTTTGGTGATTTATTCTCTTCTTACTGCACATGCTTACTACTTACTAAATGTCTGATGAATAATGCACTGAGCCAAGTAAAGTTTCTGAATATTTATCCAAATAATAAGTTCATTGGGCATAAGACATTTTCCTTAAATAAAGCCACGTGCATACGCTAGTTGGATTAATTAAAGTCGCATATGGACATCAATAAGTAAAGAAAAGTTTTGTGAGTATTAAATACTGATTTAGCCCCCCTCTCATTATTTTTATAGCAATTGGTATCAGAGCAAGGTCCTTATGAAGAAGCTTGATCACTGGAAGGATATCCGTCGCAATGGCAAGTCACGACGGAGTATTTCCTATCAGGCCACCACTGTTAAATGGAGGTAATCTATTGTTCTGGAAGATACAAACAAGAGCTTATCTGCAAAGTCTTGGAGAATATGTATGGGGAATCGTGGAAGGAGGTTACCAGTATCCAACAACCGTTCCTATAGATGCAATAGAAAAGAAGAGATATGAAACCAATGAAAAAGCTGTCAATGCCTTATTGGGAAGCCTGTCAGAAAAAGAATTTGTCAAAGTCATGCAGCTAAATTCAACAAATGAAACATGGGACAAGATCATTGAGAGCTACGAAGGTGATGCAAAGGTAAAAAGTGCCAAACTTTAAAATCTTAGAATTCAATATGAAAATCTCAGAATGCATGATGTTGAAAGTATTTTAAGCTTGTTTCTAAGAATACATGAGATTGTGAATTCTATGATAAATATGGGTGAAGATATAAAAGATTCAACTTTAGTAGAGAAAATCTTGAGATCTCTAACTCCAAAGTTCGAGTCAAAAATGTCTCCCATTGAAGAAAAGTAGGATATGCATACTCTTACTATTTTTCAACTTAAAGGTATCCTGACTGCTTTTGAAATGAGAAAAGGAGGTCCATCACAAGTCAGAGAAGCTGCATTTAAGGCATGTGCAAAAGGAAAAGAAAAGGAAGTTCTCAAGGAATCAAGTTATATATCAGAAGAAGAAGGTGCAAATTTTGTGAGGAAACTTTAACCAGGTACTGGAAGGTTCAAAGGTAAGCTTCCCTTCAAGTGTTTTTCTTGTGGAAGAGTTGGTCATTATGCTGCTAAGTGTCCTTATAAAGAAAATCATGACAAAGGGAAAAAAATTGAAAATAGAAGAATTCTTTTATAAAAATGAGGATAGTGATGGATTGTCAAATGGTTTGATCAAGAACTGCAAGTGCTCATGGCATGTACCATGAATGATGATAATTCACTAAAAAAGATGAATCCGTTTATTGAAGAATGGCATAGATCAAGGAAGAAAGAATGCTTTCATGGATGTTGTTTCTATTGTAACTCATTTTGGCATAAGGCCACTATTGCAGGTTAAGTATGTTCAACAGAACTGAGAGATTGGATAAGTTCCAACACACAATAAGAAATTTCAAGGAAAGCTGGAAAAAGAAGAAACACCAGTAAAAAAACGTAGGGAATGTTGACCCTACTGCAGTCATCTGTTTCTAAATTTTACTTCTCATAGTGTCTGCATGAGTGATGCAAGATAAATTATCGGAATCAGTAATGTATCATCACAGGGGGAGCCATATATGGTGATTCCCATGGTTCTTTTGGTAATTTTGATTTTTTATATTTCTGAGAGTGCATCTGATGTGACAACAAAAGACATGTACAGGTTATGCAAGTTCAAAGGGATATGGAGCTGTGAAATTTCAGTATTTCACTTTCGGTATGTAGGTTTCATGAACTAAAGCCGCGTATATATGCAAGTTTCATTGGAGATAGTTGCGTATGTTTTAGTTTGATAAGAAAAATAGTGAGACACACTCAAGAAAATTTTATGATATGCTGTTGACAATTATAATTTTCTTGGTCTAATGTTGATGGTTATAGTCTGATGATATGATATTAAGTTATGATTATCTGATTGATGAAAATTCTTTGATGAATGAGTTGCCATGGTGATCAGGTAGGATAGGTTCAGGAGGAGCATTAGCCTTGCTGAGTATAATGCATTGTTGGCATTGTGTGTATCATGGTTGCTGAATTATGTTCGATGATATCTCTCTATTGGGGTCCTTTGGTCTTGGTTATAAAAGTCATATGTGTAATTTTATGTAAGGGTCATGTTGAGACATATGATGTAAAGATTGTCATATTCAGTCATGTATGGAATTTTTCAAAAATGTAAACCCACTTGGTTGGGTAGTTGAGTCAAATATTTAACTGCACTTGGTTGGGTGATTGATGTAAGTATGAGTCCTTGGTGATAGGAAAGGTCATAGAGTCATGTACATCATTGAAAATATATCTGAAGATTCAGCATGTGCTTAGGGGGAGCATGGTCAGTTTAGTGTAGATCATATCTACAGAGCTCTGATATCTACAAGGAAAGATAATCTTTGTTTCAACATTGGTCTGCCCTTTGCCCTTGATGTCAAAAGGGGAGAGTAACTTGGTGTTTGAATAATGCTTATATTGATGTATCTATCAAGTATCTACAGGTTGTGGTGATCAAACACAAACATGGTTTCTCATCAAGTTCATAGGGGGATATTGTTGGTATTATGATTGCATGTGTTGTCCTTGATGGCAACCCACTTGTAAAAGATGTGGTTTCTGGATAAGCACAAAGGTTTAGCAACATATGGATAAAGTACACAATTAAAGAACTATACATGAGTTTATCAAGGCAAAGTCGTGTATACACGCGGGTAAGAAGAAGCAAAGTCACATATGTTCTTGCCCACTAAGTTTATGATACCAGGGGTCCTTACCATGGTATTAGCCCACAATATTGAGCGCAGTAACAGTTATTTGATCCCATCCAAGATTAAAATCAACACTTGTGTGGTTTTGGATCATGGTATTAGTTAGGGCTCAAATTATATAAGGAGGTGAATATCATAGTGTTAAAGTGTGCATGTGTATGGGTATTGAATGAATACTTCACTCTAAAGTATATATGCATAGAATGGGTTACAGTTTATTGATAGATTTAGAAAAATGATGCACCTATGAATACAATGATGGATCAGGATCTCTAGACCTGAAATTAATATGTATTTGCAAGATATGTTTGTGAGATGCTTAGATATGTGGTCTGGCACATGCTTTCTGAAGTGAAGGGTATGATATGAGTAATTTTGTTGATCTGAAGTGTGGCTTAGTTATGAATATTTATAAATCTATACGTAGGTTTGATTCAAGGATGGCGCGTATACAGGAAGGTTCAATTCTGCAGAGGCGCGTATATATTCAGTAAATCTATACACAGTGTGGTTTTAGGAGAAGTGCATACAGTCATGGATTTTTCTTTTTGAAGGAGCGTATGCAAGCTAGGGTTTCGCTGAATAATGGTGAAGGAAATGTATGATAAGTTTTATTGTGTTTTTGTTATCTATTAATGATGTCTTAATATAGATATGGGTTGTTTGAGTATTGATTATGCTGCTAGTTGATTGTGATTAAAGATCAATGGTTGGTTGGTTGATTGATGATTTGGTACAGTTATATGTTTCAGTTTGATGTATGGTTTTCAGCTTAAATGAGTGGAGTGGGTCCAGTCTGAAAATTTGATGAAAAGAGGCCTACAAGTTGTGTTGTGTTGAAGCTGTTGGATTTAGTGTGAAAATTTATGAAACGTGGTCCGTGGTGGTGCTAAAGGTTGGAGCCTTTAGTGAGGGGGGTCGTAGCTCCCTTCCAGTGGTTGATGTTAAACGAGATCAGGGGGTAGTAGCTCCCTTCTAGGAGTGGCTGGTAAATGAGAGCAAGGGGGCGTAGCTCCCTTCTAGTGGTAGCTAGTAAACTAGATCAGGGGGTTGGAGCTCCCTTCCAGTAGTAGTTGGAGAACGAGAGAAGGTTGCAGCCTTCTGCAAATGGGTGCCTGCATGCTGGTATGAGTCTACTCTAATACGAGATTATAAGCAGTTTTCTTTATAATAAATATTGAAGACAAAGATGATAACAACGATGGTTTTCTCCCAACTTGGGTTTCCACCTTAAATCCTGGTGTTCATGTGTATTTCTTATGTGTGGTGATTTATTCTGTTCTTACTACTTACTAAATGTCTGATGAATAATGCACTGGGATAAGTAAATTTTACGAAGATTTATCTGAATAATAATTCACTGGGCATACACAAGTTTCCTTAAAGAAATCCGCCTACATACGTTAGTTGGAATAATTAAAGTTGTGTATAGAAATCAATAAAGTAAAGAAAATTTTTGTGAGTTTTAAATACTGATTCACCCCCCCCTCTCAGTATTTTTCCCAACACTCACATGATCATGCTCATCTTCATTATGTTATGTTGAGTTACTTCATTCCTCAATGGGTCATCACGTTGCAACATCCATTAAGACATATGTCACCGTGACACATTCCTTAGTGGTTATGTTTTCATGTGATGTTCTTGAATGATCATGATGCATCATGATATTCATATTGATCAATGCATATGTAATTCCTATGTTCCTCATTGATTATGTTTGAAAATTACATCCATTAAGGGTTATGTTAGATTGTGTCATTTGTCAAGAGTTATGTTAGATTATGATGTTCATCAAGGGATTATGTTCGTCACTGTGTGATGTTGGGTATGTTTTTCAAGGGATTACATTTGTCATTTTGTGACATTGGGTTATTTTCATCACATTGAATTGTTTGTGAAGGGATATCTTGTATTGCATCACATTGCAACACTCAGATAATTATGTTGGATTATTACATTCATATTTGTTGTGTGCTTTTTTTTTCTTTTTCTAAATAAGACTAATTATATTAAGAAAAAAACATATATTACAATCTGAGCTTGCCAAGAAGCGAAGCAAAAAAGCAAGGGAGCTGGAAATGATACACTATCAACCTCGGTCCCATATAGAAACCATGGAGTAAGCAAAAGATAACAAGGATAACAAAAAATGGAGAGCATGGCAAAGGAATCTATCTAGAGTGGGCAGAAGCTTCCAAACGACATTTTTTCCCTTTCTTCTTACTGACTTTGACGCAGCCATTGTGACTAGGCTGGGTCGGAACCAATTGTAGACTATTATGCGTTGAAGAAGTAGTCTCATTATTTGAATATGAGGAATAAGACTCATGTGTGCGTTTCTGCGATATCAGAGGTGCCGAGGGATCCTCAAGGATAGCTGTGGATGGGTCCTTCGGGGGCTCAACATTCTCCCCTTCCGCATCAATTTCTTCCTCATCCAAGCTGAAGGAGTCTATGTCATCCATGGGGGTGGATCACATGGCTTCCAACTCTTGGATTTGGAATTACAGTTGTTATTCTTATTTTTGTTGAGGAACGTGGAACATGTGTTTTGGAGGTGCCTCGTCTGATGGTAATGGCGACACCGAAAGGCCGTGTTCTCATAGTCTAAAGTTTGTGTCCAGTGGAAGTCCCCAACTTTGAGGTTGATTTGATTATGCAGTCTTTTTCTTATGTCTATTTCTGCGCAAATTTTGCCGAAAGTATATATACCTTTCTCTCCTCCAGACGTATCTGTAGCCAGGAAGCGGCCCAATGTGTTCCCAATCCCTTGGAAGACTGAGAAGTGCCATAAATATGCCAGAAGGTTCAGGAGACAGACCCAAATGGGAAGCTTGGTGATGACTGCAGAAGTGGGGTCAAAATATGGGAACCAGGGGGTGAGAAATAGCCCCGTTGTTCCCTAGAACCATGGGCCTCCTGTTAAGCCTTTCTGATAATCTTCGTTGAAGGCGAACACTATAATGAAGAAACCCTTTGAGCACATGAAGACTTTGCTGTTGTTTGTCCAGTTGGAGTGGATCCATTGGTATAGATTTGTTGCTTGGGGCCATAGGCCATTAAAATTGTAGATGGTGGCGGTTTCTGCAAAAGTTTGGAATTGATTGTACAACGATGGATTAGATATTTCGATGGAGGGGACTTCCTCCATCTTATCCACCAGGAAAGGCTTTGGAGCCTCAGTTGGTTGGGCGGTTCTCTTGGGCGGCTGAGCATGGACTGCACTTTGTAGGATAAAGCAGGAGCCGAGGATGGCTGCCCAGATGCCCCTCCTCTCAGGCGTAGGGTAAGCACAACCGAAGCATCTTTATCAATGTTGTAAAAGGAAAGGGAAAAGGGGGCTTCAAGTTTTTTACCTTTATAGAGCAGTCTTTGAAGCGTCGAGGGAATACCCAACCTGCGTTCGAGATTGCTTGAGAGATATTACACCAGATCCGTAGCTTGCACCTAATGCAACAAGGTTTTTCCTGATGGAGGCAAGATCTGGATCTAGTAAGAAGAAGGGTAATAGTCTGAAAGCCCCATCCTGCCAGTGTAGATTTGTGTTTGTGCCGAGCTCGAAGATTTTATTCCCAGATCCGTTAAACCTATCTGGGTTTTTTCAAGGGGCCTTGAAGCTTTAGCACCCCGAACTTGGAGATCCACAAAGAATTTCGGCTGCATGCCCTTGATGGTGGAGTGTTCGGCTTTTCTACCTTAGTGGACAACCTCATTCCTCTGCGCTAGTATGCCGAGTGGGAGGGAATCGCCTTCTATCCAGATCCGGATCCCAACAGTATTGCCTCTGGGGGTAGCGGCTTGTGCCACAGCCAAGGCTGCATTTGATTTTGCAGTGAGGCTCGTGTTTTCTGTTGCGCCCATACCCTCCATGTTATTGGCAGCCGCGGAGAAGCGTGGAGCAGAGATACAGAACGGGGCTTCGCAGGGTGCCGCAACAATGGTCTTCTCATGAGTAGTGAGAGCCATTGTATCGTCGCCGACCACAGTATCCACACGATCGAAGGTAAAAATGGCAGGGGCAGATAGAGCAGGAGCTGGATCTGCTCCTTCGCTGCTGGCAGATGCAACAGAGCTATTGGGTCATATTTGTTGTGTTATGTCAAATTGCTACATGTATTTTTGGTTGCAAATTGCATTGCAATGTTCATTATAATCCTATATTTCATATACTTATGCTAATATTACACTATCAACAATCATATTCCCATGGAAACACATAATCTAATCCTACTTTTTATCCTGCATCAATCCATGACTATAACTTATCCTTGCAGAGCTAGAAGTTTTACAATTTCCATTACATATCTTACTCATTAAACTATTTGAATGATAGAATGATAGTATCAACACCATTTTCCACCTTTCAAAACTATTGTTCACCAAAGGTTATGTTGGATTGCATTGTCATTTTATGGCCATGTTGTATTACAATGTTCATTAAGGGATATGTGACGTTGTCACATTCCTCTAGGGTGATGTTGGATTGCCATGTTATTCAATGGACCCTATTTCAATATGCTACATTTATCTTGATTGATATATATGTAATTTCTATATTCATAAATAGTTATATTGTGTTCCTATGTTGGAATGTGACATTTCCCAAGGGTCATGTTCGATCGCGATGTTGCTCAATGTTAAAGTTGCATAGTGACATTCTAGTTGAATTAAATGTCACATTACATCATTCTTAAAGTTTTAAGTTGCATTATGATGTTTGTCAATGGTTATGTTGCATTGCAACGTTCCTCAAGGGTTACATTGGATTCCAATGTTCATTAATTGTTATGTTATATTACGACATTCTTCAGTGGTTGCAATGGATTGTGATATATCTCAATAGTTATGTTTGATTTTGATATTCATCTCAATAGGATTACCTCAAATTCATAGGTTATTTTTGAATGATTATGCTGCATTATAACATTCATAAACTTTATCAAATAAAAAATAAACTATATCATAAATTTAATAAAATTCTAATATGATGAAAACTCTTTTATATTTGTATAAAAAATAATAACAAAAACAATATAAAATAATTTATATTTTCTCAACTTAAAATAAAAATTATAGTTGTTAATTTTACTCAATTATTTATATAATAACATGTTTCTTAAAATCATAATTTTGAAAAAAAATAGTAGGTGGGGGAAGGGGTACTCTATAGCCTTGAGGAGGACAAAATGTTCAGGTACTTATGGGGTCGTGGTCATATGACAAAAAATGAAATTGAGATATATGGTCTCTATCATGGAATTTTGTTAGCCAAACAACATTAGGCAGACACATTTATAGTTATGGGAGACTCTCTTAATCTTGTATCATTTGGTCAAAAGATCCCTCCCCAAAAAAATATTTGAAAACATCATGAAAACAATTTGGAAAATCATGGAAGATATCCTATCCAAAGCATATTTCCATGTTCTAAAAGAGTGTAAATTAAAGATAGGTAACAAAAAAAATTATTTCCTACACTTACATTGAGAAAAGTATTCGGACATATATATATAATATATATATGAAATGTTGTATGACATTATACAATCATTTTAAAAATATAGCAAAAGCACAAGTTTAAGAGAACACCAAAAAAAAATAAAAATTATGAAAATGGAATAGTAATAAAAATAAAAGTTTGATTTTTATTATTATTTTATTGGTAAAAGAATTAAAATATTTTTTAGAAATTGAGAAAAAATATATTAAAACAAAACAAAAACAAAATAAAGATTAACATTTCTAATTAAATGAATTTTAAAATAAAAATAAAAAATAAAATCTATAATATATAATAGTTTTTTAATCAATTATTTAAAAAAATATAATAATTTTTTTTTTATTACTTAGAAATATATAATATTTTTATTTTATTATTTAAAAATATATAATATATTTTTAAATTTATTATATATATATATATATATATATATTTTAATCTTATTATTTAAACATACATAATAATTTTTTAAATTTATTATTTAAAAATATATAATAATTTTATATATATATATATATATATATATATATATATATATATATATATATATATATATATATATATATATATATATATATATATATATATATATATATCTGGTTCATGCTCGTCACGGATTAAGATAATAATTTGGAAGCTCAAAAATCTAGAAAAAGTTCTTCAAAATTATAATTGACACATTCATTCGTTTTATTTTTTCTCTGTCTATTTCATTCTTCCACCAATTCGTTTCATTCCAATATTTCAAGTAAACCTGGCATCAAGAATTGTTTTAACAACGGGCCATTTACAAGGTAACACCCCCAGGAACTGTTGCAGAAGAAAGCGGCAATACAGTAAAGTTGCGATGCGATGAGTCTGTGCTGCTGCGATGCAGGACCACTGTGAGTCTGTATCTAATTTCCTTATTTTTTTCTCTTTATTTTGCAAAAAAGAGTGTTAGTGTTATTTTTTGAAAATGACATTACTAATAATATTGTTATGGCGTGAATATTTTTACAAGTCAGTGGTATAATGTTGTCGAGATTTTTTGGAAGTTTGTGTATTATGTTTGAAACCTCCAAGTTTTTAGTAAGTATTTCATTCATTTTTGGTGAACACTTCACCCATCTCGAGGGGCTAGAAGCTTAACAAAAATGGGTGAAGTGTTCACCTGAAAGATCAGGGGTTTTGATCATAGTACACACACTTCTAGAAGACCTCAACAACATAATGATATTATCACTAAGTTTAACATTATTTCTTAAAATTGGTTTTTTTGTTAGGTAATGTGACTCTTGAGACGACTCGATAATTTCCTAACATGTGGCTTTAGTAGCTATGACGAAAGGGCATTTAAGTCGTCAAAATCACCTGGCCTTTGGCCACACCCACCCTTAGCATATCTTAACTAGTGATCTTTTCACCAAAGAGTGTCTTAACAAAATACCCTTCTATCTTGTAACCACTGGCTTAATTGTTCAATGTTGGTTAAAGTTATTTGTTAAGACTTTAAGACATTTCTTGTTATTATTTTGAAAAGAATACATTATGAGCAGAAATTAAATTTGATTAATTAAATTGGTTATGGGATTGGTTCCATAGAGTGAAAGATTGATGGTAAAAATATTTATTCCAACTGAAAAGTAGTTGAAAAAAAACAGTTTAGTTGGTTACTCTTCCTCTGTGGATAAAAGAAACATCCCTGTGAGGAAGAGGGGTTCTGACTTGTGTGCTATGAAGTGAATAAGGAGAGAGAGTTGCATTTCCTAAGCTGGTAGAACCAGTGGAAAAAATCTTAGCTATCCTGCACTTTCTAGAAGGTGGATTGGACCGGAGTCCCGAGATATCTTTCGTGCACAGTTTTTCTTTCTACTTGGCTCAGGAGTGGAGCAAGAGGGGAAGGGAGAGGGGGAGGTAGGAGGGGGCTGAGGATGTAATTGCCTCATCCATAGTAGGGAGGACAACCACATTCAATCACAGATAAGTAGATTCTACTGAAAGTTGAATATGTAAATGAAGTAGAATGATACTGATATTTCAGGAAGAATGGATTTTGGTTAAATGTTTTTGTATATAGAAGAATTATAGAAAATCTACAGTTATGAAAAGAAAAGAATTACTATGTAAATTATTAGATTTAGGTATTATTATACAGTAAATATTTTTAGTATAGTAGAAAGAAACATAATTCTGCATGCTATAGTATGTGTTATTTAAAGGGAACACAGCCGGTCATTATATTAAATTAAATAACCAGTGAGTAATTTTCCTATTACAGTAAGGATGAGAGGTGCGGTATTATAGGCAAAGAACAACCAAATGTTCCTGACATTTAAGTAAATGTTGCACAATGAAATAAACTGGAAATAGAGAAAAGCCTGTATGTGAATCAATAGAGAAACTTGTCCGATTCTAGAACCTAAGAGGCTCCGGAATATTGGATACTTGTTCTGACCCCATAACTATACATGGAATAGAATGAATCGGTCGGTTTGGTCGACTCCTAAAACTACATTCATAGTTATAGCAGTGAAACTGTAGATAAATCATTAGGCTAATTAAAGTTGAAAGACATAGATTTGCTAACAAGGACAAGAGCTGAGTAATTAAACATCATAGAAGCTGTGAAATATATCTGTTCCTGTTATTGGGGTAGACCTTAAACATATATTAAACATTTCTAAAGAAATAAATACATCCAGTGAAACTACATTCTGAAAAGGTAACAAGAATAGAAAATGTCGATACTCTGCTAAGTATAAAGAATAAAACTTCTTTTAAGCCTTTTACATTAAACCCAGAAAGAATAGCTTTATTATAATGGAAAACAAGACAAATATCATTGCAATAATATAAAGAAAATATCGAAGGAATGATAACACTGTTGCCAAAAATTTTGTATATAAAATAACACTGAAAGGTAACTATTCATACAGTTTAGCTTCAAACAAGAACATAAATTTAAAGACGCAGAGTTGAGGAATTCTTCAGAACTCCAATAGTACCATATTGCCCTTCAAATACTGAACTGTATAAACAGTTATAATCAAAACAAATTTAGTGGTCAAGCCACACTGTAAAACATGTTGAACCCATATAAACCCTATTGAACTATAAAATAATATTGCTAGCTTCAATAGGCAAAGCCGTGTGCAAGTGCAAGTCTATAGGAACCCGAGAAATTTAGATTTTGTGAAGGTCTAAGCTTCCAATTTGGGAATGCAGATTTTCCGAGCCAAAATAAAAAGAAGGGTACCTACTAAATACAAGAGGAAGACAATTTAGCGATGGCAGAATGAACTTGACCCAGGTACCCATTCTTCCAACAGTTTTCTTCAAAAGATTTTACCTACCAATAAAGAAATAAACAAGTTAAATAATGTTGCCATAACTGTAATTAATGAGAATAAAACCTTAGAGCAAAGTAAACACAGCTGTAACCTACCTCTTATTATTCCTATCGAGAAGGTTGGGTTGCGCTAACCTACAATGACACCATATGGATTTATGGGTAAGTATGAGTGAGAAAAAGAAAATGAAGGAAACTTCAAAATTGACATTAGGAAATGAAAATTGTGTTACTTCCTCCAACCTTCGTTTCCATAGCTGAAGCAGGTCGAATATGCGAAAAAATGATCCCAAAAAGGGTTGATATTGGCTCACTATAACATTAGTGCTCACTGTAACATTAGTCATTCAACGTAGACGCGAGAATGGTTGGGTGTTAGATTGATGAGAAATTAGGAAAGAAAAACAATGCATCAACCCTACGGAAGAGAAAACTATGGTGAACCATACTTGTTACAGTAAACAAAAACTCAAAAAGTTTGCAGAGCCGAAAGCTGCTTACCATTTGATGACTACGGAATCGATCCATGAGAAAGAAGTCCCGAACAGGATGTGATACATAAGCGACAGACCTCTCTGTT
This sequence comes from Pinus albicaulis, assembly GCA_034641835.2. NCBI lineage: Eukaryota > Viridiplantae > Streptophyta > Pinopsida > Pinales > Pinaceae > Pinus > Pinus albicaulis. The sequence goes on from CM076572.1 coordinate 239,823,060, forward strand.
GAGCGACGAGATGAAAAATGGCTAAGGGCTTCCTCCCGCAAAGGGTCGAGTTGGAAGCTGGAAGTTCTTGCTCTAGAGAGCTATGACAACATGCCCGAAAGGAAATATAAAACAATTATCGAGGTGAGGTCAACACCTCAAAACCCTAATATCATTGCCACCATTAGATCTAGGTCATACAAATCCATGGTGTAAAATTTACACAGTTGTAAACTTTAATTGCAGTTTCATCACATGGGTGGATATTTCAAGACCTCATAAATACCATGAAAATGATTTGTGCCATACCGTGGTGATGAACTAAATCAATAACTCAGATTTTAAGTGAGCTTTGAATGCGAAGTACAACAAGATTGTTACACAACAATTTGTCACCGTCCATGCAATCCCCATCTCGCCCATTGGAGGGTCGTTTCTGTGACAAATAATTAGTGTCATTCCTTGCAAATACCATCATTGCAACCCTTTCCATGAGGACAACATTCCTTTTGTTGATCATTTCCTGAGCAGACCCCTAAAAACACCTGTTTTTGCCTTGGTGCTGGTAGCCCGTTATGTACTCGCGCCAATAGGGGAAAATTAACACTGAGCCCGCGCCAATTGGCACTCTGTCCGAGTTAAGCACCCGTGCCAATATGCTTATGGAAAGTTTTTTAAAAAAGGAGGCGAAGTTTCGATTACAACAACTTCGTGGATGAGTCATCAGGAGTGGTTTCGACTGAATAACCACGACCTTCCTCCTTTGGCCTCTTGTTTCCACCTTATGGGGAACCTCCCAAGGGATAAGGCCTCCCTTCCACTATTGTAAGGATCCCAACCTCCTCCTCTCCTCTATAAATATAGCCTTCATCCATTGATGAAGGGGTTGAAGAGCTGAATAGTTGAAGGGATGAATAGCTGAAGGGCTGAATGGTTGAGTCTCCAAGAGCCTTCAAAGCCTAAAGAATGCTGCAATAGTCCTCACAGTGCCAAATCAATAGCAAGGATATTAACGATCAAAGAGAGAGGCTTGTCCCCATTCCCGACAAGCTTTACCGAGACGTATTCCGCTGACGACCCGCTGAAGGAAGATTCAGCGTTAGAGCCAGGTTGTATTTTCCTTTGTATGAATTAATGATAAGAGACTATTGGTTATGGTTCCACTCGTATTGTTCATTATGATCATGAGTTGTGTCTTCTCTAACTGATACATAATTGCATATATATCGGCTTTTACGCTTGTGTTTGTCATGTTTCTTGTGTGTGCAAGTGTTCGATCGCGGCGAGAGAGAAGATTGTGATCTGCTGAAGCAAGGAAACGAGAGCGCCATCTTCTTTATGAACAACAGCGTTGGAATTAAGGTAGGCCTTCATCACAAGTTGGTCTATTGCAATTAGGAACTTGCACCTTAGCATGATACGATTGTTGCTAGACCCGATCTGGGCTAGGAGGGATCGCCTCTGTCCGCAGAGGGGATTTACCTCCACAACAAATTGGCGACTCCATTGGGGATCGTTGATTTGGAGTATTGTCTTGTCTTTCGGTCAATTCTTGACTTTTCTTGCTTGATCAACTCTTTTGGCTGGATCTTTTCATGATTTTGGCTTTTGGTTTGAGCTCCAACATCACTGGTCTGCTTCTTGGATTGCTTATTTTTATTTTTTACATAGAAAACTTGACTGGCGCGCTTATTAGTCTGATAGTCGCGCCAATTGGCGCTAGTTTCCAGTTTACTACCCGCGCCAATCCTGTTATGGCACTAGTTTTCGCCTGACAGTGGCACCAATTCTGTAAGGTGCCAGGGTTTGCTCTGTTTTGAGCTTTCTGAGCTTGATCTGTGTGTTTGGTTTCATTTTTATGACTTTCTGAGTGCTCTGGAGCATTGTTTGACTGACTGTGACCTTCATCCTTTGGTTGTTTTCCTGTTTCTATCGATTTTACATTCTAGCCCTAGAGGGCATCTAGGTGCTATTGTGTGTTGAGCCTCCCATGGGAGTTTTTGGTTTCTATCTGTTTAGTCAACTTTGTGATTTATTCTCTGCATTCATTTGGTGGTTGTTTATCATTTTATTGCGTTATTTGAGTGATTGGATTCTTCTTCATTCGAATTCTGCTTTGTCTCGCTTTGAGCCTAGATTACATGGTTCATTTGAGTCTTGGAGATTCTGCTTGAAGTGGTGAGTCTGGTCTTGGTTGGGAGAAATTATTTGTCTTTTCATTTTTCAGCATTGGCATTTTGGTTGTCGCTAGTAACCTTGCGCTAATCGACCATTGGCGCTAGTTGTCAGTGAGAAAGTTGTGCCACTTTCAGGGTGTGTGAAAAATGAGATTTTTTCCCTAAATCCTTCACCAATGTGTCTTTCCCTTCCGGGCTTTTCTCTGTATGAGCATAAATTACATTGCTCATTATTCAGCTGAAATGTCTTCTTTCCATGATTTCTTGATGAAGAAGGGAATGAATGCCTTGTTTTGAGCTCATGCTTTGGAAGTCCCTTTTGTGCTTTACCTCATATGTCTTGTAGCCTTTTGAGGAATGTCATTACAAAGTGTTTAAAACAACGATTTCCTTCTTAATGTTTGTTTGCATCCCTTTTGTCTTCATCCTTCATTAAGAAGATTTGCATTCATTTAGTTTTCGTCTCAAAGTTTTCTTTTGTTAAAATGCATTAGATCACATTGCATTGAAAAGTCTTTTTGAGATCTATCATTGAACTTAGATCACATTGTTTAATGATTGAAAGCTAAAATTCACTTTGAGTGCATTCTCTTTCATTAAAAGCATGCATTAAGTAGATTCTCATTTCATCGAAAAATGCATTGAGTCCATTCTTATAATTTGAAAAGGAAAAGGAAATTGGGCATAGATTAAAATTGCATAGTTTTTGGAAAAGAGGATTTTGCATAGATTACATTGCATTATTCGCATCATTGAATGTTTGAAATTACTTTTGGATAGTGAAATTCATCTAGTTTGGAAAAATTTTGTTTTCAGTATTGCTGTTTATTGCATCATTGTTTGAAGATCTTCCCTTAACTAGATAGCATTCATCGAATTGAAAATATTTATTTTATCAGTAGCCGCATATAGAGATTGTCATCTTATTCCAGAGTATTCGAAAATAATTTCAAACCGAAGATAAACATTAAAATTCATTCAATTTACACTAAGGCAACATTGAAACATTAATGAAATATTTAGAGGTCTAGGCTAGAGACGTGTTCCGGCGTCTTTAAACCTAGTAGTTGTCGTTCGCCTCTTGGCTTTAGACAGCGCTAGTACGGACTTGTGCTCCCCGTACCGTCGCGTATATAAAGGGAGACCCCACTTCAGTTGCTATCCTTTATCCATAGGAAGACAAGTATGCTGCCCTATACCGTGATACACCGACAAGATCAGTGAGATTTCCCCACACACGTTAAATCAGTTGATTTTCTTTCACTGAACCAAGGTGCATATTGCAAATTACGCTATGGGGTACACCCTATTTCCACAATTCCCGAGTGTTTTTTTTTATTTTCTCCGACTCTTTAAATTTGAGCACATTTACACTTTGTCATTTCATGCTTGTTTCCCAATCAAAAAGTGACAGAGTCACCTTTTGCCTCGTTTCTTGACTCTAAAATATGGTAACCAGAGAGTTTTGCTTCAATGCTTTGCACTGAATCGCCCAGCCTCTAAATATTCATGGTTAAAGTTAGTTCCCTTAGGGTGTTGTTCTCAAGATCGTTTCTGATGGCAACTTTTCCAGAGTTCACCAACCAAGGAATCCCCTTCGAAGGGAATCCTGGTCCTTTTCCTCCTTTTGGAAATGTTGGCGCTCCTTATATGGCAACGTTGTCCCTTCCTGGGTTAACTGTTGGGTTGCCTGTTTGGTTGTTTTCAACCTCTATGGTCCCGAATGTCTCGGCTACTGTTCAATCAGTTCCTCCGCCTGAGCAACATCATGTTGATTCAAAGGTGGACCTCTCCCCTTCTTCGCCTGTTTCTGCGTCGTCCTCTTCTACTTCGCCTAGTGAAAGTCTGGATTCGAGTAACCGGGTGGCTAAGAAGGAGAAGAAGAAGAAAACGAAGAAGAAGTCCAATAAGAGAGAGGTTAAAGCTGCAGCTACTGCTTCCGAAGCACCTCCTCTTGATAAAACTTCCAACCCTCCATGGAAATTCAAGTTCCCTTGCATGTTGTGCACGAGAGACCATCTTCTTCGAGACTGCCCTGGCATTCCCAAGGTGCTCGAAGCATGGTCCAATGGTCGCCCGCCGTTGCCTTTGGCTACCGGGAGTCAGGTTGGGGGCACATCTTCAGCTAGTGCTGGTAAAGCTCTTAGGAAGCGGGGTAAGCTTGCCAATCCCTGTAAGTTGTGTGAAGGGAACCATGCCATTCACCTTTGTCTGTATATGGATAAAGCCAAGAGAGTTTTGGACAACTTAAACATCTCTACACCATGCCTCCCTGATGGTTATAAACGGATTTATTTAAGTCCTCCACCAGATAATCCTACGATTGGTCGAGATTCATCCTTGGTCGATCCCACTCCCCCGGAAATTCAAATTCAGGAATCCGTTCCCGACCAACCATTGGTCGTGGGATTGGTTGAGCTGGTCCCTTCTACGGTGCACCAAGTCTTTTTCGTCGAGAGTGGATCTCATCCCCCTCAGGTTCTTCTTTTTTCTTCAAACTTGGAGAAAGATTCTCCTATCCCTATACCTCAAGAAGTCGCTCCTCCGCCTTCCGTGATGGAGGTCCCGGAGGATATCCCTCCCACCTTCGAGATGGAGGTTGTGGAGGATGCTCCTTCTTCTTCCGTAACACCAGGGGAAGACCATCTTGGTTCGATGGTAGCCCCTCCGAGTAGTTTGGTCGCTTCCTTTGATTGGAATCGATTTTTAGGATACCGCCTTCCATCTTATGTGCCTTTTGAGATAACAGTACAAACCTATGGTCTGGTCGTACCTAGCACTATTATAGATGAAGGTGCGTCTGTTAGTGTTCTATCCTCAACTACTTGGCAAGATTTCGGTTCACCGCCGCTTGTGCCTATTACGCAGAATCTGTTGGTGTTTAACAGAAGAACTAGTCAATCGTTAGGGATCCTTCCAAGGTTACCTATTACTTTGGGAGGTAAAACCGTCCATATGGACATGATGGTTGTTCCAGGCCCCTTCGATTTCAATCTGCTCTTGGGGCGTGATTACACTTATGCCATGGGAGCGCTTGTCTCCTCCATTTTTCGTGTGGTCTGGTTTCCGCATGAAGGACGGATCGTGACCATTGATCAACTTTCGTTCTTTGGTCCTGATGTGGCAGTTGGCCCACCATCATCCCTTCCTATTTTTTATCCACCCGTTGTATCTGCCCCACCGCAAGTCAACTATGTGGCTACCTACCCCGTGCCTGTACTCAGCGATAATGCCGTCGTGCATAGTGTGCTGGGGGCATTGGATCCAGACTTCCAAGATGTTTTCCTTCCATCGGGTGTGGAACTCTTGGAAGCGATGACTTATTGTTCATTATGATGAGGTCGGACGGAGCAGAGTTCGTTTCCTTGTGTCAAGCTCCTTAAAAAATGAAACAAGGTCTGTTGGAGCAGAGTCCTTGTCTTGTGTCAAGCTCCTTAAAAAATGAAACAAGGTTGTCAGAGCAGAGTTCCTTGTCTTGTGCCAAGCTCCTTAAACCATGAAACAAGGTGTCCTGAGGATAGTTCTTTTAATGTGTCAACCTAGTTAAAATAATGAAACACGTTCTTGTTCAATTCAAGTCTTTGATCAGATCTCGTAAAATCTCAGTCGAGTCTTTCTTAGATATCGTAACTTGAACCTTCACTCCCTCCATCTGTTTACTCAGGTGCATGGACTGAAGCTTGGGGGGCATGTACCTCGAATTGAGTCACCATGCTGGGGGCATGCTTACTTTTTCAAGCATAGTTTGCTTCCGTTTCAAGCTTATGTAAAAATGAAATTGGTTTCAAGCATAGTTTATCTTTGTTTCAAGATTGTGTAAAAATGAAACCAACTTCAAGCAGAGTTTCCTGATTTCAAGCTTGTGTAAAAATGAAACTTTTCCCATTTTACCTCCTGTGATTGCCATATTATCAGCCTGTCTTTGCTAGATGAGCCTTGGTTTTCTCACTCCATCGTCACTATCTGCTTGGCCAATCATATGCCTTCACTTGGTTGTTTTACTCGTTCCTGAGGAACTGTTGCGATGAGTGGTATTTGTTAGCCAACCTCTCAACCTTTATTTGTTTTGAGCATTTCCACCATTACCGGAACCAGTTGCTACCCTTTATACCACTCGTTCCTCTAGGAGGAGTCAACTTTTAGCTCTTTTCTGACTCTCTAAACATGAAAAGATTGCCGAGTCCCTTGTCGTTTCGATCTCGTTAAAGTGGCCATGAAACAACATCTACCCAGTATACGTTTACCCCTTTTTCGGGTTGGGATAGATTGTTTATGAAAAATGAATACCCTAGCCTATCGTGACTAGGAGGCTTTCTCAGACATAGTTTTCTACCTTTTCGGATCTGAGGAGCTATTTACGAAAAGGGACTGTTGGAGTTTACTTTTCTGCTATCTTTTCAAACTCTCTAAACATGAAAAGACGTCGAGTTCTTCTTTTTTCAGACTCGTTAAACCCTAATGACATCGGATCCAGTCGTAATGATGATATTCGAGTTTCTCCTTCCTAGGTCTCGTTAAATGTAATAGGATGGATTCGTCCGAAGGAAGAACTTATATGACAAGCATATGGTATCCTCTTCAAGCTTGTGTAAAAATAAAGAGGTACTCGCCAGAAATGGTGGGGGAAAAAATGGAACCAAATCGTCGTCGTGTCGGCAGTATGTTGCTCTTGAACATGGAACTTGTCTGCATTCGTGTTGGGTTGGGGACATCTCACCTCATTATCTGTTTGCATCCATGGGTTTGGGTGATCCCTTTTGACCTCTCATCTGCTCTTTGCCTCTTCATCATGACCCCTGATCTGTTGATGTAAAATACTGCCAAATCCACTGTCGTGCTGCCGATATGTTTAGGAGAAGTCGACCTATGCAAAATTTCGACCTTCCTCTGATTCTCATCTGATCTTGATTCACAAAGACTATATGTTCCTCTGTCTCGCGTCGATGATGTGGGAAACATTATGGCCCACCTTCAATCAAGGTCACTTCCTGTCGACTTCAGCTCATTATTCGGGAAGCTGATCTAGAGACTCCTTTCCGGTACCTTGGAGCCTGCATGCCTTAATGGGAGGTTCTTCGCGTTCGATGTGAGGTTTTCATCATTGGCCTCTGATCGAGTGATTCTACGGGTGTTCGACGCCAGCTCATTGATTCACATGCTGTAGATTGTACCTATAGTACCTTGAGAACCATTGTCATTATTGGTGGTACCTCTCACGTCTGTTAACAACTTTCATCATTGGCTGGTAATCAGGCGATGTTCTTGCATGTTCGACTTCAGCTCACTTATTCACATGCTTGAACTTGCATTGTCGGTCGAGATGGAGCGCAAGACCCCGGGATTTCGGCTCGTTAGAATCCAAAGCATTTTGTGGATTATTATGATTGGTTACATGACTCACCGATTGGATGGCTATGCCCATACCCCGAGTCTTTATCGATCCTTATCGATGGCAATTTTCATGCTCTGATCCGGATTCTTGTATACTCTTTATGGATGGTCGCGCCCCATACCACATATCATGTATTTGAGATACTGGCCAGTTTCTCACGGCAAGTTTTCCGACGACATTGTTTTCCGCTTGGACACGTTATCGGTAGTAAGCATTTCAGCCCTCTTTTCGTGCCCCAGCTTTAGGGGGCATCTTCGTTAATGCCAATTTTTCACCATCTCTCGTAATCCCCATATCGCCCATTGGAGGGTCGTTTATGTGAAAAATAAGTAGTGTCATGCCTTGCAAATACCATCATTGCATCCCTTTCCATGAGGACAACATTCCTTCTGTTGATCATTTCCTGAGCAGACCCCTAAAAACACCTGTTTTTGCATTGGCGCTGGTAGCCCATTATGTACTCGCGCCAATGGGGGAAAATTAACACTGAGCCCGCGCCAATTGGCGCTCTGTCCCAGTGTTGCACCCGCGCCACTCTGTTTATGGAAAGTTTTTTAAAAAAGGAGGTGAAGTTTCGATTACAACAACTTCGTGGATGAGTCATCAGGAGTGGTTTCGACTGAATAACCACGGCCTTCCTCCTTTGGCCTCTTGTTTCCACCTTATGGGGAACCTCCCAAGGGATAAGGCCTCCCTTCCACTATTGTATGGATCCCAACCTCCTCCTCTCCTCTATAAATATAGCCATCTTCCACGATGAAGGGGTCAAGAGCCGAATTGTTTCGATACTAATGGTCGAGTCTCCAAGAGCCTCTTCAAAGCCTAAAGAATGTCGTGTGTTAGAATAGTCCTCATAGTGCCAAATCAGTAGCAAGGAGATTGATGATCGAAGAGAGAGGCTTGTCCCCATTCCCGACAAGCTTTACCGAGACATATTCCGTTGACAACCCGTCGAAGGAAGATTCAGCGTCAGAGCCAGGTTGTATTTTCCTTTGTATGAATTAATGATAAGTGACTATTGGTTATGGTTCCACTCGTATTGTTCATTATGATCATGAGTTGTGTCTTATCTAACTGATACATAATTGCATATATATCGGGTTTTATGATTGTGTTTTTCGTGTTTCTTGTGTCTGCAGGTGTTCGATCGCGGCGAGCGAGAGGATTGTGATCTGCTGAAGCAAGGATACGGGAGCACCATCTTCTCTATGAACAACAACGTTGGACTTAAGGTAGGCCTTCATCGCAAGTTGGTCTATTGCAATTATGAACTTGCACCTTAGCGTGATACGATTGTTGCTAGACTCGATCTGGGCTAGTAGGGATCGCCTCTGTCCGCAGAGGGGATTTACCTCCACAACAAAGATCATAAGTGGTGAACAGATGGGTCACACAACAAAAGAATCAAAGTATGACTATAGGATTAGTTGTGGTTATATGTAATAAGAGCTTATAGGTATGTGTTTCAGTTCTTTTTTTTTCATTGTAATTAAGTTAATAGTTATATATATAATGGTCACAACTTCAGAATTAAGTTGTGTCGAATATGCCATAAGCTTTGTAAGTGAATAAATAATAAATCATTAAGCCATAGGCTTTGTAAGTGAATATATAATGAATCATTAAGTGTGTTTAGGTGAAAGTTATATATATATATATATATATATATATATATATTATGAATTTAACAATGGTTGTTACATATCTATTCTAAACTCAACAGAACACCCTTCTATCTCTTCTAAACTCCTTCTAGCTATAAAAGAGACATTGCTAAATAAATTCAATATTATAAATATTTAACCATTACACAAAATAAGACAAGAAAAGATGAAGATAAGTTTAATCATTATTATCAATAATTATATAAGTTAATAATGTTTTTATATTTTATTTTATATATAGTTAGTCATTATTATTAATAATTATATAAGTTAATTATATTTTTATTAATAAGATTTTATAATAATAAGGTTTCATTTATAAGATTATATTATATAAGATTTTATGTTTAACAAAGTTTAAGGTTTATTAATAAGATTTTACATTTGTTATTATTTATTAATAAAGTTTAATAATATATAATGTTTAAGATTTATAAGATTTATTTATTTATTAATAATATTTAATATTGGTACGAGGTTTTTCTTAATAAACTTTAATAATAATAATAATAATAATGTTTATTAATAATAAGGTTTATTAATAAGATTTAATAATAATAATAATAAGGTTTAATATGGTTTATTAATAAGATTTAATAATAATAAGATTTGATGTATAAGGATGTATCTTTTCATGAAACAAAATATTAAAAATGTAGAAAAATCAATAATTATGGACATTAATAATATATTAATATCCATATTACATTACACATTAATATATTTTTTTTGTTTATCAAGTTGCCAATGATTTTCCAGACTTGACCTGTGGCTTGAGGAGACACGACCTAGGCATGCCTAACCTATCAAAGTCACCCAAGGATCACACCCAACCTGGGCCACACTATCCCTAAGTTGACTGAATTTTTTAGCATGTCTCCTCCCCTAGCACATGGCACAACCACCCCATGTGAGGTTTGATCCAGGGTTGCCTGCTAACGAGGCCCATCCTCGACCATTTGTGCTAGTGAGACTTGAATACTACACATTAATACATTAATCTACAATTTAATATATTCCTCTACATATTAATAGCACATTAACACTTTGATAAAACATTAATAATATATTAATTTATATATTGACACATTGTATTAATGTAACATTAACACATGGAAATTATAGTTGACTATGGTTAACATGGTTAACCATAGTCAACATGGGTGCCATGGTGAATCATAGTCATCATGGTTTATGTAGAGGTAAACACTTACAAATGAAAGTCAACCATAGTTATCCATAGTCAACTTGGATGAGTTTGGTTGACTATGGTTGATTGTGGCTAGCAAAGCAGATCACAATCAACATGAGCATCATGTTCAAACATAATCAACCATAGGCATGGTGTTCAACATACCCATAGTCAACCAAAGAGATCATGCCCAACATGCCTATAAAAAAAGGTTACAAACTTAATAAGAAGTGTAACTTCAAAAAGGGAACTCTAACCCAAAAACCCCCTATTTTTGTGAAAAAACATAAAAAAGGGTTTGAAATCGAAAAATGGTGATGCCCCATCACCCATTTTTTAGGGTTAAAATTCCAATATTTTTTTAGCAATGGTATTATCATGGAAAATATTAAAATTTCAACAATTTTCAACCATGGCCTTAAGCATCAAATAACACAGACAATGAAATTTAAATTATGGAATTAAAACCAAATATCATGACTACAAAACAACTTAAAATTTCAACATTTTTCAACACAACATTATAAACCATATATCATAATTAGAAAACCTTAAAAATGAACACCTAAATAAAAGAGTAATTCTACAAAAATAATTTAAATTAATTTTTTAAGGCTGTTAGCTCCCCATAATTTGCTAGATTGATTGAGATACAAATGGACATGGGTAACATCAAACCAAGCTTTGGAATCCAAGGACCTAGCCTTCCTGGATTCAGAGAGGGATCTCTCTAATAGGTGCAAATATGTGAACTTGTTTGCTGATTAGGGTTGACTTTAGGGCAGTTATGAAATATTGTGTTTGTTGATTGTTTTTTGGTTGGGTATGATGCTTAGATAGACTAGATAGAAATAAGGAAAAATTCAAGTCATTGGGAAATGGAGTCTAACAAGGTCATGATAGGTTCATTAATGGATTAGGGAGTATTGTAGGGAAAATCTAGCTTGGTTGGTGGATCTTTGAGGTTTGAAGGATCATGGGATGGACATCAAATTTTGAGAAACATAGTTAACAAAGGGAAAACAAGAATCCTTTATCATATGCTTTAACAAGGAGATCTTAAACATAGATAAGCCAAAGCTATAGCTCATGAGGTAGGGAAAACCATTAAGCTCAATAAACAATACTTAAACTGATCAATATCTAAGATAAACATTCCAGTGAGACATAGAAAGCATAAGAGCTCATCTAACTTAAGTAAATTCACCTTCAGAATGAGAAAAAATTTAAGGTAACAAAAAACTATAATCAGAGAGGAGGGAACTCCTATACATCTAATATTATAGCCATAAAGATCTCTAAAAAAATTAACCAAGCAAGTGCAAAGAGTATGACTTGAAACCAAACTTCTTTGACAGACCTAAATAATGATGTTTTAAAGAGAGATTTCAAGAACAGTGCTTTAGTGGAAACAAATAAGCAGGGCTAACCATAAATCAGGCTTGATACCATCTGTTTCAAACCATTCAAGAAACAAACAAGCTTAGGAGATCCTTAAAGATCAAAGAAGGATTCTCTAACATGTCCTAGCAGAAGAAAACATTAAGGCAGTGAAGAAAAAACAGACCTAAGGTGCCATTAGCAAAAATTTCTTAGTCTAAATTCTTTGTCCTACTGCAACATAGAAAGATGGAAACACAATGATAAACTAGAAAAAATGAACAAAAAGAAACACTTCACCATCAACCAGGCTCATGGATCCTGCAACCAGTCCTCCTCCATCAACAAACAAACCAGGGCATTCATAAATTCCAAGACATCAAGTTCTTTTCAAATTCCAAGGGACTATGTATTACTTCAGAATCAGTCATCAAAATCCAACCCAATACATAATAGGCTCATGCTCTATTTATGGAGCAAGTGAAGAGGTGGAAACAATAAGAGGCTTCTAGAAACCCTAATTCTGTCATAAATGTCATTTATGTGCTTAATGACCATGCAAGGCGCAAGACACATAACATATAAGCTAATAAATGAAAAATATCATAACATAAATTCTCAATCAAATATGGAGTGTTTTTCCCAAGAAAATATTAAAAAACTATTTTTCCATAAATTTGTGTCTTTTGTTGACTTTTTGGCAAAAAGACAGTCTGTTTGCGGAGTGCTACTTTTGCAGAAAATAGGCTGTTTTGCAACCAAGTTTTGGATCACTTCCCGATGTCAGATTTAGCTCCGTGATGGCTCGTTGGAAAGCCCGAAGAGTCTACTTTCCAAAAATTCTTGTGGTTTTTTGATCCAGATCCTATAACCCTATAAAAAATTCCAAAATACTCAGACTGTAATTTGCGTAGCACCAGGCTTAAAACAGGGGCAAAAAGGTGATTTTTGAGGTGTTTTTTGACCTTTTGAGGGGTAAAACCTGCTCCAAAACTTCTGAAATTTGGTGAGAATTATGTGCAGGTTATGAAAAATCCAAAAATTTAAATTTTTTCCTTTGGGGATGCTCCATGTGTTTGCGTAGCACTAGAAGTGCTGCGCAAATGAGACCAAAAAATTAAAAAAAAAACAAAATTTTCTCCAAATTCCTTCAAAATTGGTGGAGACCCTCCTTAAATGTGTTTAGATAATCGCTGAGAAGCCTCAGCCAAAATTCCAAGGCTGTTATGCTCATTTTCCCTTTTTAGGTTTTTTACCTCAAGGAGAGCCTCCTTGAGTTTGGCACAAGCAAACCTGCTCTTCTTTGCGTAATTCTTGGTCATGTTCTTTTGGAGAGCAAGGCCTCTCTTGATCTTCTTGAAGTACTTTTGATCATTCTTGTAGTACTGAATGATGCACTGTGATCTTTCAAAATCCTTCTCCCACTCCTTGATTTGTGCATCTTTGTCTAGGAGTAGCATTTTAGTGGTCATCTCCTCATCCTCATTATCACTATCTAAGTCAATGAACTCAGGCCCTTGAGTAGTTTTCTTTATCCTTTTACTTCTCCTCACCTTTACCCGCTGCTCAATATTTCCCACCTTTTCCTTGCTCTTGTCCACTGTTTTGATAGCTTGAGGAGAGATGGCCCTTTTCCTTTTTGAGGCAGCAAACACATCCCTTTTTCCTCTGTAGTATGTGCATATGTGAGGGGTGATGATGGTAGTTTTGACCATTTTTTCATCATTGCTTTGACCCTCATCACTGCCATCAGCCTCATCTTGGCTTTTTTATTTACTGAGGTTCTCTCCTTGGTCATTTCCTACACTATCATTTTGAGTTTCTTGGTTATCTAGAAACTGATTAGTGTCATGACAGCTGTCATGACTGTCATGAATATTTCCTTGGCTGTCTTGTGCACTTTTTTGACTGCCTTCTTCATCTTGCTGCTCTCCCTTACTGTCTCCATCATCTCCACTATGATATGTTTGTTCACTATTCTCACTTCTTTGTGTTTCATCATTATTTCCTCCAACACTTCCCATATCCTATGCCTCTTCTTCATACCTTTCTGTGTTTGCCTCATTTACTTCTTCACCCTCACCTTGATCTCTATGTGATCCTTGAGTTCCACTCCCTGCTTCACCTGATGCATCAAGAGAAGGAGAGGAAGGGATGTGTGCCTATGGTGAGGGCACTTGTGTAGATGAGAAAGGTAGATTTGTTTGATGAGGATGCTGTGGGTTTGAGAAGAACTAATTGTTTATGAAATCATCCCAAGGTACACCTTGCTGCTCTAGTTGATGTACAACCACCATCTTGATCAAGGAATGGTGGAACAAGCTGTACATTTGTTGGGGGTAACCCCTCCTTTGGACAACAAAACACATTTTCATAATACTCCTGTAGAGATAGTAGGGTAGGTCAAGTGCCTTAACCCCTGTGAAATTCATAAGGAGTCTAAGATGATAGGTATAGACCCTGGAGTATCTCCCCTCACAGGTGAAGTATTTCATGATAGCCAATATCAAGGGTGCACACCTGTGTTTGAGATGTGAGAAAGGGAAAACTGTGATACTACCTTCTCTATACCTCCTTTTGATGAATGGCTCAAATAAATCCCTTTCTAGCTTACCATTCTTGAACCATTTCTCACCCACTGAAGGGATACCAGTGGCTTCAGATATGGAACTTACTGAAATCTCAAATTTCACCCCTGCAAGGTCAACATTTTTTATTTTTGTAAATTGAGGATGAGGAGCCTTGTAAGCTCAGGATTGCACTTCACCTGCTTGACCTTTTCACAAAACTGAAAACACCTTGTGTTTTGAAATCATGACAAGATCCTAGGAGAAGATGTGATAACCACTATATTTTGGGGTTCCAACCTATTAACTTTCCCTCCCTTGTGCTTTGGTTTCAAAGGCCTTTGACCACCTTCACTACCATTGTTTTTTTAGTCCCTGACATGATGATGGGAGACACTGGTTTGAAAAATGGAGTTTGATGGAGGCAAAATGAAAAAATGAGGATGAGGTCAACTTTGGTGAATGAGGGGTATGGAGGCTAGCGTTTCAAGTTTTTAGTGGCTTTGGGGCTTTAAGGAAGCCTTTGTCAACTGTGTTTGTATACACCTCAACTCACCCACCCTAGTATGATATAAAACTGTTTGCAAGAGGATTTTGAATAGGAGCTCTTTTGTGTGCATGACCTAGAGCTTATCTTCCTAGGGTTTCAGCTTAAAAAACCACTTAAAAACCAAAATTAATTTGAAAATATTACTTGGAGACATGGAGAGGGCACCACATACCAATTTCGGCCTTTTACAAACCCTGGAGGCAGCTTGGAGAGATAAAATTTTGATTTAGGGCAAGGGTCTTTGACCTTGGCACTTCCCAAGCGTTTGCATAGCGCCTCTGCCTGTGCTGTCGAGTGAGGCTGTTTGCGTAGCACCGGCAGGGTGTGCACAACGGTTAGCGCAACTTCAAAAAAGTGGGCACAGGTGTTAGTGCAGTGCCAGAAAAAGGGTAGCCTTTGCACGTCTTTTGGGCAAGACACGCAGTGTGCTTGTCTTGTGAATTATGGGCGAGTTTTGGCTCGAGTTTGCACATCGCTCCGGGTTAGCACGGCACTGGGATATTTTTGCATAGCGCCATGTAATTTTGAATGGGAAACAGGCCCGTTTGTGCAGAGAAAACTCCTAGATGCGTAGCGCTCCTGATTTTCGTAGCACCTGACAGAAATTTACCCAGAAACCGTCCGAAACCCTTATTTTTTCTCTTCTGCAACTTCTTTCTTTCTTGCAAATGCCAAATGAGATAAACATGAAATTTTCACACCTTTATATCCTTTTGAGGGAGATAAATCGAATTTTTAAAAACCCACTTTTCTTATGTTTAAATCCTTTTTCATTTGACTGATATTTTTATGTTTTTCTGCAGGGGTTTTGAAGGCTTTCTCAAGGTGTCTTGCATTCTTCTCCTGTTTTGATGGCTCGCTGATGCCGATGTTCCTTTCACCCCTTTTTCCTT
Organism: Pinus albicaulis; assembly: GCA_034641835.2. Lineage (NCBI taxonomy): Eukaryota > Viridiplantae > Streptophyta > Pinopsida > Pinales > Pinaceae > Pinus > Pinus albicaulis. The sequence continues at coordinate 239,838,854 of CM076572.1, forward strand.
GAAAGTTGGGACATTGCCCAAGCTATTTTTGGCATGCATTTTGAAAAACTAAAAATGTTGTCTTTTCCCTCCTTTGTCATAGAGTTTAAAACAAATCATACCATGTCATGGTTTTTCTTAGCCATTTCTAATTTTCTGTAGATGCCTATATTTCATTTTCCCATGATCCCTTAGTGACCTTTTGAAGTTGAAATCTCATTTTCTGAACAGTGACATAATGATTCACCTTGTTTTCTCTCTTTTATTTTTTAACTCCATGCTTGCCTTTCCCTTTGATCATTTCTATAGGTCCTTTGACTGTACTTGAAAACATTAGCCTCTTAAACTGATACTCTTTGCATGCCCTCTGCTTTTAAGAAGGAGGCCTTGTCATCTTAAACTGACCTGTCTTGCCAATTTGTCCAAACTCTTAGGTTTTAGGGCTGTTAGAGAAAAAGAAGGAGTGTTGTCTTCTAAGTTATCTATAGCCTCTCAAAACTTATTTATAATTTGTAAAAAATATTCAATGTGTACTTGATAGATTTGAGGTGGCTTCTATCCTTGTAGCCTTTGTGATGGTCTCTTGCTTGTCAACACTGTTTTGTTAACCAACCATAAAAACCCTGATTCTCTTTTAAACACAGGCCTGCTGCCTTTTTCTTGTTTGTGGATGTCTCTTGGTGATGATTACATCATATTACCTTACCTCTTCTTATTGTTGATGGCAACCTTGATCATTTCTTACAAAAATGTGAACAAGGGAAGCTGCCCCTTGCAGTATTTGTGCTCTAAGCCAAGGAGGCTTTTATTGAATGATTGTTGATCAATCTTGGATCAAATTGCTTGACTTTATTCCTCTTTGAACACAATATCTTCATACAGGAAGACATAGTTTGTAGGGCACCAAATCCATCCTATGACTCAGTGAGACCTTAGGTGACCTAATGGAGGCTTTCTTAGACCTAGATTTTGGACTGAGACTTAGACTTAGGGATCACCAAGTGTAAGATAGGATCTATGATAAGCTTAGTGTATTGAAGATCCAAATTCCAACATACTTGACTATCCAAAGGGTCTATACAGACAATTTGAGACCATCAGTGTTTGAGAGTATCATGGTAGGCATAACAAAGCTGTTTGATTGGTAGGCTTAGGTGGTAGTGGGGAATTTTTAGGCAAAAAAAAACAGAGGATTTGGGCCAAAGGTGAATACATTTGCACAGAATGGGCGATACAAGCATCTAATTGGTTTTCTGGGACTGGTAAGAAAAGCTAGACATTATGAAGTGATGAGATGTGAAAAATTATCTTGAGGATAATGAAGGCAATGATATTTCTAGAACTCACAATGTTTATGAACCTTGTTTCTAGAAATCTTGGGATAGTCTTGTAGTCATCATCAAGGCAAAAAATTACTGATGACTAACAAAGGCTAAAAGTATAATTCTTTCTATATTTTAGACAATTTGATCCATTTTCAATAAAATGTTGAGATTCAACAAGAAACTTTCAACACCCATGCCTAGTGCATTAAACACCTACACTAGGGTGGGGCCCACAGGGCTATTTTTGGTGCACGTCTATTTTAGTTATCCCTTAATTAAGATGGACAATAACATGTAATCTAGTCTAAAAAATAACTTGGAATAGATAAATAAGAGTGATAAACTCAGTTAGCTCATGGATTTCGAGTTAGAGGTAGTTGGTGAGGCATGCAAAGTAATTCTAGTTGTAATAGAGTTCGAAGTGCAATGGTGCATTAGTTAATGCAAGTTGTAATAAATTTAACTCAGTTGTGCTAGTTGTAACTATTAGATACACTAGTGAGAGATCAAGTGAATTTAATATTAATTAATTCACAATCAGCGATCTCACATGCAATTGAGGATTTGCTATTATTAGCTGCATGCATGTCAGGTCCAATGAAGACCGAGTTGAGATCTGGGTGAAAGGGAAGTTGAATACCAGTTGTAGGATTATAGGGTTGTACCCATGCAACCAAACACCCATTGGAGTGCTCGTGATACTTGTGCAATCAAGGAAGGAAAAAATTCCTATTCTTTAGGGATTGCATTCATCAAGGATTGCGCAAGAAAGGCAGGCTGTTTGGAGATAGTAAATTGGCTAAGTATTGGTCAGTTTTATGTATGGCAGTGTGAGACAATTAGCTGAGTACTGGAGGGCTCTTGTGAGAATATTTTTGTATTTAATTATTTCATGATCCATGCTGAATATATAATAGAAGATAATTGGGTTTTGAGCAGCAAGCTTTCCCTGAGAAATTATCTGTGTTGTGTTTGATTTGATTCCTCTTTATTTCATGTGATTGGCGATTATGTGATGTAGCCAAGCCGCGTTTAACCAAAATCTATGCATATAAAAATTCCATTATCATTATGCCCAGGAATTTTACAAAGTCAAATTCAGTGACACCCTCTTAATCCAAACTCTACCTCCCATTCCGTTGTATCTTTTATCAAATATATTTACCCTTAAAAAAAATTTACCTCTTTCATAAACCTTGAACAGACTCTTATTACAAACTATGGTCTAAACCATAAATAAACTCCACTTTATGAATATCAAACTTACGAAACAAACTTTGGTTTAAAACCCAAATAGAGGTATGTGTAAGCTCTTACTTCATTTGTATATAGTCACAAACCTATGTAACATATCACCCATCTATTACTGCTTACCTCTTTCAGTCCATGCAAAAACCATTTGTTGGTTTTTTTAAAACCCGTCCACCATTCTCTTTTTCCATTGACTTATGATTCCAAACACGACAAGGTTCCACAACTTAGTTTACGCTTCTGCGGTATATTCTACTCCGTTCTTTCATTATTCGCATATTTTCCTCTGCGCCATCATTTTATATCTGCCTTTGACTGAATTGTGGTTTCGAATTAAACCAGATTCTCACTGGAATATAAGTGCCAACAAAATTTCTGTTGCTGTCTATATGATTGTTTGCGAACAGATAATTCTACCACGTTTCTACTGCCGACACATTTATGAATCAATTCATTCTTCCATCAATTCGTGCTTTCTGTATTCTTTTTACTGAATTTCGAGTTGCAGCCTTTACTCTTGTAGAAACCAATGCTGGTTCACTAATCCGCTTCTCGGCTTATCTACAACATGATTTCTCAACTTATAATTTTGAATTAAATAAATCAAATCAGTCACGATCTATCATAACTATCGATCTTAGATTATTCCACTTCAATGCATAATTCTAGAAATAAATAAATCAACCCAGTCACGATAATTATAAAGACTGTTAGTGTTGCAAATCAGATTCATAATTCCCAATTTAGTTCGTTATAGTTCAATACTCCAGCCTTCTTGCCTCTACGCTGTACGAGTTAGACATCAATGTGAAGCACCATATACTGGCATCGATCCATTCTATGATCGATTCACACAATTTCACAATCCCAATTGAACGCACAGTCTCATACGTTTAATCAATTCTATAGCTCAATATAAAATTGACGAACTTCCTTTGATTCTATCAATTTCACCTGCACACCATATAACTCAAAAATGAAATACGAACTCAGAAAATTTAGTTCTTTATATTAACACACAATAATTACATAGGAATTTCCTTCCTATGGCTTGATCTTCTGTATCAGTGACCTTTTCTTCCTATTGCCCGTAGGCTTCCAATTCTGAAAATCACTCTCTCTACTTATCTTTCCATGCCTTTCAGGCTTATAATTTATACAAATGGTTCTGAAACCAATTTGGGTTTCAGATACTTTATCTTCTCAACAAATTTCTGAGAATCCTCTTTAATCCTAAAATTTCTACTTAATCCCTAAGGATCCTCACAAAACCCCATATTTATGAAACTAATTCTAAAATAATAAATTTTCAAATCTCTCATATTCTATCTTGAGAATATGTACAAAAATCCTCTCAATTTTTATTAATCCTATTTTAAAATATTAAAATCACTCAACTCCAAGAAAATCATTCCAATTTCTTAGAAATAAAGGACCCCCTATATTTAATTAAATTAAATGAAATTGCTAAGCCGGATGCTCTTGGATCATTATGTTTTTAATTCCGCAAAATATTTGTAGAAGCAATTCAATATTTAACTTTAGTACATTGTTAGATCGGATTGAATCCAAGATATGCATGCATGTTGTATAATTTCTACATGGTTTCGGAGCACAAGAAATCAAAATTGTGAAGGAGGAGCTGAGTTTGTGACTGGATAGAATTCTAATTTGCATAAAGACTTTCTTGGTGCTACAATTGATTAAGGATTGAAATGGATTTCAATGTATTGAGGTTGGAGTATGCACTCGAGGGAAGCTCAAAATATATTTCTTGGAAGGACAGGATGGAGGTAGTACTCGAATACAATGGCTTGAAGGAATTCATTGACAATGATGTTCCTAAACCCACTGTAACGGATGCTGCAAATATTGATGCATGGAAAAAGAAAGTGGAAAAGGCGAGGAGGATCCTGTTGGAGGGAGTATGAGAATACATTGTCTCAAGCCTCCATGGGAAAGCCACATCATATGCAACGTGGAAGGCTTTGACAGATCTATTCCAGAGTAGTAGCGAAAATAGGAAATTGGTGCTCAAAGATAAACTCAGGAAGATCAAGATGGAGAAGGGCGACTCCAATACCAAAATATCTAACAAATTTTTTCCAATGTCGGGATGAACTGGGGAGCGTTGGTATAATAGTCGCTGATGATGATTTGGTGAGTTTGGCTCTCCTAGGACTTCCCAAGTGTTCGCACAGTTATCAAGACTGTCAATGGATGGGAAAAATTCCCAGATTGGGAATGACTGTGGTCAGATTTGGTATAGGAGGAGTTCAGATGGAACACCATAAATGGATCTTCATCTAAGAATGAAGATGAAGAATATTGTGATTTGGCTGCCAAGGCAAAGAAGGGTAAGGGGAATAAGTTCCATTCCAAATCCGAGTCCAAGAATGACAAGAAGCAAGGCATGTCCAAGGTGAAGTGTTTTCACTCATTAGGGGAATTTTGAGATCTAAAATGGGCCTCCTAAGGAAATAATAAAATAATAGCTAAAACAATAAAATAATATTTATGAATTTCCAATTCACGTTTTGCACCAAAATTAATGTAACCATGGTTAAATTCAATTCAAAAGTTGTACCAAAATAAAAATAATAAAAATTTTGTATTGATGTGACTATAAATAAGAATGAGATTTTCAAGAAAAAATCATTATCATTGCACAACTAATGCATTTGTACTTTGTACTTAACTAACTTAAAATAAAATATAAATATAAATATAAATTCTTAATTATAGAATATACTATTAATTAAAATTTATATTATTTAAATTATATAATAACATGTAATTAATATACTATATAAAAATAATATAATATAATATATTGTTTTATGTATGAATTGTTTATTACATATTGATTTGATTTGATTTATAAATAAACATTTGAAAATATACAAATATAATATTTATTGAAAAGCGTGTAAATACATGAAGATTGTGTAGGGATATGCATTGTTTCTTTCAACAAATATGACATGAAAATAATAATATTTTATTCAAAAAGTGTGAAATGACATTTATTATGAGTACTTTACTTTATGATTTTAAAAGTACTTAGAGCACTAGCATTGTTAACCATGAGTTTTTATCCACCATTGAGAAAGTGACAAGTAAGTACCTTTAATTCAAGCCATGCCACCTCAACCATTAGGGATGATGTCATCCCCTAAAATGTGATTGGTTCTCATAAAGTGAATTTTTATTGTACATTTTCCTCAGGAGGCCCATTTTAGACCTCAAAATTCCCCTAATGGTCACGAGCATGAGAATTTTACTACTAACCGTTCACAAAAGAAGAAGAACAAGAAGGCTGTAAGATCTGAAGTTGGTGAGGCTTTGACCTCGCAATTTGAGCTTGAATTATCATTGATCGCATGAATGGTATCAAGTGCATTGGGATCTGTGTGGTATTTGGATAGTGGCGCTTCCTTTCACATGATGGGAGACAAGGAAATTTTCAGTGACTTGAAAGAGAAAGATCTCCAGATGCATATTGAAATGGGTGATGACGGGCGGTACAGTGCTATCGGGATTGGTACCATTACCTTCTAGAGGTAGTCAGGTAAACCCTTTCAATTAAAATATGTAATGCATGTACTAGGTTTGAGAAAAATTTAGTCGTAGTCACAATGTTGGAGGATAGAGGCTATGATGTTGTTTTTAGTTAAGGAAAAGCTTTCCCGCGACATAAAACAACATGACAAGCAAAAAGGATAGGGATTCGAGTTAAGAATCTCTATAAGCTAGAGGTATATGGCTGTGCAACAATGATGGGAAAGGCGGATCAAGTGGTGAGCCGAGATGAGGGTGGATTATGGCACAGGAGATTGGGCCATCTTCACCATAGATCCTTGAAATTCACGCAACAAATTTCTACTGGTCTTCCCGGGGGTACACTTGCACAGTCAGACACATGCAAGGGATTCACTATGGGAAAATATGTAAAGGGAAACTTTCATGAGAAGGAGAACTGAGCTTCGGGGATCGTTGAGAGAGTTCACATAGATGTGTGTGGACCATTCTCTGTTGCTTCGACAACAAAACATTAGTACTATGTAATATTTGTTGATGAATTTTCTCGTAAGTGCTGGATCTTCTTCACGTAGAAGAAAGATCAAACATTCTCTAAGTTTCTTAAGTTTAAGGAACTGGTGGAGAAAGAGTCGAGGAAGCAAGTGAAGGCTCTTAGGAGCGATAATGGTGGAGAATACATCTCTAACGAATTCAAGAACATATGTAGCAAAGAAGGAATTCGAAGAGGACTGATAGCGCCTCATAACCCACAACAAAATGGGGTTGTGGAAAGGAAGAATAGAATGATCATGGGTGAAACAAGAGCGATGTTGCATGATCAAGGCCTACCGATGCATCTGTGGGCGAAAGCATGCAACACTACGGTATTTGTGCAGAACCGTTGTCCTTATAGGATACTTGGCATGAGTACACCTGAAGAGGCTTTCACTGGTAAGAAACCTGATGTTTCACACTTTAAGATTTTTGGCTCATATGTTTATGTGCATGTGACTAGGGACGCCAGGAAGAAGCTCGAACTGACAGCTGAGATCGAGATTTTTGTGGGGTACACTGAAACACCCCATAATTATCGTATGTATTTTCCAAACAACAGAATGAATGTTGTGTGACAGGATATAAAATTTGATGAGGAGAAAACCATGCAGTTGTCTCTTGAGAGGGAGTTGGAATTGCATGCAGAGGAGGAACTGTTGGTCCCAAAGATGAGCCTCAAGATGTGGATTAGCCACATGCAGAGGATCATGGAGTGGAGGAAAACACTCATGCAGAGCCATTCATTAGAAATGGCAGAAGGCGCACCATGAAAGCTGATAGATTGAGACTTGATGTTGCAGAGAATGTAGGAGCCCCTACTTCACAGCGCAGACAGAGATAGTCTTAGGACTGATTTAATGAATACATGGATCTTATGAGAAAATGTATTGTGACTGAACCATATTCCTTTCAGGAAGCAGTGCAACAACCAACTTGGGTTGATTCAATGGTGGAGGAGTATGACTCCATTATTAAGAATAGTGCATGGGAGATTGTCCCAAGACTGGTCGAAAAATCAGTGATTGGATCGAGATGGAGCTACAAGGTAAAGAAAGTTGCTGATGGGAGTGTGGAGAAATACAAGGCCAGATTTGTGGCCCTAGGATTCTCACTGATCGAGGGGATATATTATGATGAGAATTTCCCACCTGTTGTGAGGTACTCTTCCATAAGATCCATCCTTGCACTCTCAGTGTAGGTGGGCTAGCGCATTCATCAGATGGATGTGAAAAATGCGTTTCTCAATGGGATCATTGAGGAAGAGGTGTACATGGAGTAGCTTGAAGGTTTCAAGATATTCAATATTGAGTCGCATGTATGCCAACTCCAAAGAGCATTGTATGGGCTAAAGAAAACTCCCCGAGGCTTGGTATACTCGTATAGACAACTATTTCACCGGACTGGGCTTCACCAAAAGTGAAGCAGATGCAAACGTGTACCAGATTGTGGTTGAGGGTAAGCTATTGATTATTGTTATTTATGTTGATGATCTAATTTTGATTGGTGATAAGCAGCTGATACACTCATGCAAGGAGGATATTTCAAGGTAGTTCAAAATGAAGGACATGGGACTCCTTCATTATTTCCTTGGATTGGAAATATGGCAGCGATATGGTGAAATTTTGTGTCTCAGGGCAAGTATGCAAAGGAGATATTGGGTAAGTTTTACATGTAGAGATGCAAACCCATGGATACTCCTCTTCCAGGAAATTGGAGGAAAGAGGATGCTACTTCTGGAGAGGTAGTGGATGCTACTGTCTACAAGTAGTTAGTTGGTTCACTGATGTATCTAGTGAACACCATGCCAGACATTTTCTAAGCAGTTAACCAACTGAGTCAAGCCATGGTTAAGCCTACTAAGCTCTTTTGGAAGGCGGAGAAACATTTCTTGAGATACCTAAGGGGCACATCAGAGTATGGTCTATGGTATAGAAATATAGAGGGAGAGAAGATTCAAGGCTTCATGGATGCAGATTGGGCGGGCAATCCATCAGACAAAAAGAGCACATCAGGAGGGATCTTCAACATAGGATCGACAACAGTTTCTTGGTACAGCAGGAAACAAAGATCTGTGACACTCAGCTTAACAAAAGCATAATTCATGACAGCAAGTCAAGTTGCATGTGAGGCTATCTGGATGAGAAATATCTTGGTTGGTTTGTTTGATTCTCAGATGGATCCGATAGTGATGCATTTTGATAATCAAATTTGCATTAAACTCTCGATCAATCCTGTGTTTCATGATAGGTCCAAGCACATAGATATCCGGTACCATCATCTCAGAGATTGTGTGCAGAGAAGAATATTTTTTCTTCAGTACATTCCCATGGAAGATCAAGATGCAAATATTTTGACGAAGGCGCTCACTAGGAGAAAATTCGAATACCATAGAGACATGCTCGGGGTGAAGGATAATCCCTTTCTTGTTGAGAGGGAGTGTTGAGATTCAACAAGAAATTTTCAGCACCCACACTTAGTGCATTAAGCAACTACACTAGGGTGGGACCCACAGGGCTATTTTTGGTGTTGTCTATTTTAGTTATCCCTTAATAAATATGGACAATAAAATGTAATCTAGTCTCAAAAATAACTTGTAGTAGTTAACTGAGAGTGATAAACTCAATTAGCTCATGGATTTCAAGTTAGAGGTAGTTGGTGAGGCATGCAGAGTAATTCTAGTTGTAACAGAGTTCGAAGTGCAGTGTTGCATTAGTTAATGCAGATTGTAATCAGTTCAACTCAGTCGAGTTAAACTCAGTTGTGTTAGTTGTAACTATTAGATACACTAGTGAGATATCAAGTGAAGTGGAGACCTAGTTGAGATCTAGGTGAAAGGGAAGTTGACTATCAGTTGTAGGATTACTGGGTTGTACCCATGCAACCAAACACCCATTGGAGTGCCCATGATACTTGCGCAGTCAAGGAAGACCAAAATTCCTATTCTTTAGGGATTGCATTCATCAGTGATTGCATAAGCAAGGCAGGCTATCTGGAGACAGTAAATTGGCTAAATATTGGCCATTTTTATGTATGACAGTGTGAGACAATTAACTGAGTACTGGAGGCTCTTGTGAGAAGAGTTTTGTATGTAATTGTTTCATGATCCATGCTGAATATACAATAGAACATAGTGAAATTTTGAGCAGCAAGCTTTCCCCGGGAAATTATCTGTGTTGTGTTCGATTTGATTCTTCTTTACTTCATGGGATTGGCGATTGTGTTTTTAATTCCGCAAAAAATTTGTAGAAATGATTCGATATTTAACTTTAGTACATTGTTAAATCAGATTGAATTCAAGGTATACATGCATGTTGTATAATTTCTACACAAAATACTAGAATTACAATATTTTTTAACTAAAATTTATAACATCATCATTAATATACACAAAATGATAAAAACACACTTGAAAAAAAAAAAATTTGACTCAACATAAAATTTTAAAATTTTTAATTAAAAATATAAATTTTTTATTTTTATAACAACAAATTAAATAAATAAAAAACATGGTACTTTCTAAATTATTAAAAAAAATCATTAAAACCATAAATTTAAATTAATTTAAAATACAAATTAAAAACAACAAAAATAGAATAATAATAATAATAATTATTATTAAAATAATAAAAAATTAGAAAATTAAATAAATTAAAAAAATACATGAATATAACGTTTTGCATAATACTCTGGAACTTAGGAGATGGCTAGAGTGTTTTTTTGGTAGTTGTTGTTGCAGACAGTCTTTGGTTGTTTCCGCCTAAGGCCGCAAAGGTGACGACAATCCAAATATGCGCGAGCTGTGTCCGCATGGAGCTGAGCGGATTAGACCAGCATGACGGATCTCTTGAAGAATCTCCTCGATGATAGGGGTGTCTTTTGGTGCCGTAGTTGAGCTCTAGAAAGATTGTGATGGTCTCCACGGACGTTGTTGGTGGGATCTCTACGAATTTTGTTGGCATGGGGTTTTAGTTGAGCTCTAGAAAGAATGTGATGGTCTCCACGGACGTTGTTGGTGGGATCTCTACGAAGTTCATTGGCATCAACGTAGTGTGGAGATCCGGTTGACAATTGGATAAACTTGCTGAACCCTTTCTCAATGTCGATTCGACATATTTCTATATTTCTATCGGGATCTGGCAGGAAGTTTTGAGAATATCAGTCCAGTAGCTATCTTTTCGCGCTTATATTGTTTTTTTTCTCTATAGATTTGGGCAATGAGGGAGCATGCGAGTGTGCAAATATATGGAGCCTAGAGCTCACTACACTTGCAGATCTGGAAGCTCCAGAATTTGTACAACTAGATCTGGGTTCAGATCGGCCACAACCAGCTCCAAAGATGAGATAGAAAATGGAGGAATTCAAAACACATATCTACTCAATTTTGAGTATAAAGATGTTAGATTTGGCGGATTTAGTGATAAGATAATAAAAGAAGGAATTTTTTTAGATATTTATAAAATATCTACCTGGAAAATCCTTAGTTGTTTTGGGTTTAGAAGGGATTTTGTGGAAAAGCTGAACCATATTATCCAGATTTATATGGATATGTCTTTAGCACTTCAAGTTCTCCTATATGAGGCAAGGTATTACCAACATAGATTCATCTTAAGTAAGGATCTAACATGAGGAGAGGGATCAAAATTTTTCATGTGTAATTATTTTTAGAGTGCAAAATACAATGTCTTATTTTTATTGGTTAAATTATATTTTTGAATGTTAATTATATTATAATATAGGACCAAATAAAAAATTTAACCATAAAAACTTAATTTTTTATTATTTATTGTATATAGATATATATATGAAGTTGATATCTCCAAAAAATAGTTAATATAGATATTCAAATAGTTTATTTAAATCTCTCGTTGAAATAATTTTTGAAAAGTATAAGATTTAAACATGTGATTCACACAATTTTTTTACTTCTAATTACTTTATAGCATATTTGTTTTTTTTAAAATTATAGCTAACATTATTTTTCTATTTTTATTTTAAACGAACCGACAAATAAACTTACATATCCCTTCATACTGGGAAGTAGGATGAGCCTCCCAGCTCAACAAGATCAATGCCACTTGGAAGCTTATGGAGTGGGTCATGATTTAATAGTTTTTCTAAGTTTGAGAATGAGGGGAGGGTTTTCTTCCCATAGAGAGCTTATGGAGTGGGTCATGATTTAACAAATTTTCGAAGTTTGAAAATGAGGGGAGGGTTTTCTTTCCATAGAAACACTAATGCAGATCCCATAAATGCCACGCTTAAAGGGAAAAATGCTACTCCAACTGAACAACCTCCTTTTTTCCCAAGTCCTTACATAATGGAGCAAATGGACAAGGTATCGGTCATGGAGCTTAAATTCTCAGATTTGAAAACTAATTTTGCAAATCTTCAAAACCTGACACTAATATGCCGATTTAATGGTTTTTTTCCAAAACCAGAAGATTTATTTGCTGGGGTGCAGACTTCTTGGACAAAGAAGTGCCACATCTATTCAATGTGCTCAAAATGTTTTTTCATAGTACATTTTGAGACACAACTAGAAAGGGACAAAACTCTTAATGAAGGTTCATGGTTATGGGGTAGATCTGGGCTCTTTGTAACCCCATGGTTTCCGAGCTTTGATGCAACAAATATGGTCGTAACGATGCCAGTATGGGTAAAGTTACCAAACCTTCCACTCCCCTTCTGGGATCATCTGGTATTGGAGGCCATTATAAATACCCTTGGTAAGTTCGAAACAATAGACTTAGAAAGAACATCAAAGGGAATCTTTACTTTTTCCAGGATATGCGTTGAGATCGATGTCAACAAAGGGTCTTACAGTGGTTATTTTCCCTTGTTTGATTTTGTACATGCAGTTAAAGCGGTGCAAAATATTACATGCTTGAATCTCGCTACAATGCCAGAGAGACAATATGATCCCAACAAAGTTGCTCAAGACTTTACTGCTTTGGTTAAAATTAGACAGTTCATGCATGAGAAAGATGAATTTGATGACCTATTTGAAAAGGCCAATAATTTCTCACAAGTTTTTCATTTTACGTCAATCAAATTGACTCCGGCTGACCTCAATCATTTTCATATTTACAGTAACAAAATATTGACAAGGGTTCCGTTAGACCTATTTTAGATTTAGGAAACAAGAGAACCTACTCCCAATATCAGTTTAGAAGAAAATTTTGATCACATTTATGATCAAGAATCACTAGAGAAATCCAGTAAAGGTTCAGAACTTTCTGAGCACCAGCCTCAAAATAAAGAAGAAGACCCTAAGGAAAGTTTTGAAGAGACTACAGAGAAAAAATTTCATTCTTCAATAACCATTAGGCCCACTCAAGCTATATAACCAAGAAAAAAAAATTAAAATTTAACATTAAAAAAACATATTTAATTAAAAAATATTAAAAGAAATTGAAAGAAATAATAATAAAATATTAAAAAATTGAAAAAAAAAGATAAAATTACAATTTAAAAAAAAAATGAAATTTAATTAGAAAATAAAAAAATAATATATGGTGATAAGCCGTGGGATGATAAGGTGTTAGAGGGAAAAAATAAAGTTAAGATATTATAAGGAGGTGATCAACCCCACTCTTGCTAACCCAATTTTTTTTTCTATCTTGATCAATGCTAAGAAGAAAATGAACATTGCAAAGATAAAAATTAATTCTCATGAACTTCAGAGTGAAAATGGAAGTTGGACTATTTCCAAAACACCTTGGGACGAAAGAATCTGCCCCCTTTGTGATACTAAGAGAGTTGAAGATGAAAAAAACTTTCTCTTGGATTTCCCGATCCTTACTCACATCCATTATCCTTTTCAAAATATTTGACACGCTACAAACTTCTTGAATTGTTAAGTTAGAAAAACTACAATGATCTCAAAAAGCTTCTCTTCCTTCGTTTTTATCATAGAAATAAACTATTAGAAATCCACAGTTAAACACTTACTTTCTTAAGGTCTAATAGACCATACTGGTCTTTGTGGATGTTAACCATCATCATTATCATATTGTTTATTACAAACACACAATGTTCAGAGGGAGGGGGCAATGTCTGGCATCACCCCTCTGCCCATGGGGCTGGCCAGGCAGTCGGCCGCACCGCATGCATATTGCCATCTCCCCCCACATTGTATAAAACAAACAATCATTTTTATTTTTTTACTTTTTTAAATTATGTTTTTATTTTAAAATTTTTTTCCTCTAAATTTATAAAAAATAAAATGAATTAAAATTTATTTATCTATTTAATTTAATTTTAAATTTTGAAATATTTATTATATACATTTTAATTTTTTTAATGATTTTATTATTATTAAATTTTAATTGTTGATTTTATGTTTTGTTTTTTTGCTTTTAAATGTTTCAATAGTTTAGTTTTTACTTTAAAATTTATTGTTATTATTTTTTAATTTTGAATGCATTTTTTTTTTTTTTGTATTTTCCAAATTTTAAATGCTTCTTAATTTTGTATTCTCTCTCTCTAAATTGTTTTTTCTTTCGATTAAAAAAAATAGGCGGTGATTGGTTGTACTGTTAAGGCACTCCATGATGTAAAGGTCACCGGTTCGAAACTCCATGGGAAAAAATCCAACCATGTTAAGGGTTGGTGTGGCCTAGCTAGGGTGTGATCCCCAGGTGATTTTGATGGTATGGTTTAGATGCCTCTGGGCCATCGTTGCTCAAGCCAAAGGTTAAGTGTGCAATCATCTTAGAACTCACATAACTTAACAAACAAAAAAACAATAAAAAGTGAGGGGTGGTAGGAGGGGGAGGGATTATACACAACCTTGATGGAAAATTAGTTATTAGTTATTCTAGGGACTAGGCCATAGGACCAATAACAAAAATAAGATGTATGGCTTTTTGTTAGGTCTAAACTTATTAAATATTTGCATATTCAAAATTTGACAATTTTGAGGGACTATCTCCTAACAATCCAACTTCTGTATAAGGAAACTCGACCCAAAGAAAATCACCTCAAAATCTTGCTCCAAAGAATCTTTATAAATCTTGAATTCTTTCTTTCCAAATCCTTCACCACATCCTCAAGCACCAAAATATCAAAGCTAACAAACAAGCCAATTTCGCTTTCCTTCTTAAAACTAGACAAGCTAAAATTAATGGTAGTCTTGGATGGAAAAATATACCATGACCCTCTTCCCTACACTTGTTTTATGTCTAAATCTATAAGGAAAAATCACATTATCCTTAGCTTCACTCCAAGCATCAAGAATTTAGGTAAAAACATGGGGAGAATTTTCATTCACACACATATTTTAATAGCAAATATTCTCACTGGCACATATATATATATATATATATATATATATATATATATATATATATATATATATATATATATATATATAATGATTATTGTTATATTATTTTTTAAATTCATAATTCTCCCTTTTAAAAAAAATATTAACAAATTTATTTTTATTTTTTAATTGTAAATTATTAAAAAAATAAATAATTAATAATTAAACAAAAAAACTGTAATGCCACTTTTAATAGACTTTATATTATTATATTTTTGATGGTACCAATGTTCAAGGCTATAATGCTAGTTAATTGGTATTTTTCACCTCAAAAATGATATAAAAGTTAGAAAAAATTGAAAAACACTTAAAAATCAAGCATTAAAAAAGAAAAAGAAGAAAATATAGAAAGGTATACTTAAGTGCCGAGTGTTTAGTGTTTTTCATAGTCATCGCATTTGATTTTTAATGCCATGGTTGAAATTTTTATGAATTTTAACCAAAAAAAGGGGGTGATGCCACATCACCATTTTTTCATTTCAACATGTTTTTTCATGTCTTTCATAGTCACGATATGTGGTATTTAATGCCATGATAAAAAAAAATGTTTGAATTATAACCTTGAATTTTTTATAGTGATGCTACATCACCACTTTTACATTTCAACATGGCTTATGTCTTTCGTAATCATGCTATTTTGTTTTTAATGCCATGGTTAAAAAGTGTTGGAATTTTAACCTTGAAATAAAAAGAGGGTGATGATGCATGACCACTTTTCAAAATCATCATGAAAATCATGATTTGATGCAACCTCCAAGAAAAATAACTTGGTAAAGTTCTCATTTAGTTGGTAACATTGTAAGCATCATGTTCAACACGAGCATAAACATCCTTAACCTGATCATGTCAACTATTTTCTTTTCCTTTGGAAAATCCATAATTTTATTTCATTAATAAAAATGACGCAAAATTATCTTCCATATATATAGGATGCAACGTGTATTTTGATATATCATTGAATATCCATGAGGAATTTCAAAAATATGTATCATCTTTTTCCTACTGGGCATAAACTGGTGTACACAAATGATCTTACAATGTTTTTCAAAAGATTGACATCTCACTTCATGAGCTGTAGATATACATGTTCATATATAGTATGCTTGTGTATATTCGAAGATTGTTAACTGTTCCACTATCATATATACAAAAATAACTATATAGAAGCTATCTCTAATGTACAACGTGGTCTATATTATCAACAAAGGGTCTATGATATTGCTCATAAGTTTTTTTATCACGTGTCTCTAAAATCAATTAGAGCCCTTGATTCATGACAACATCTACTTTAGATAGCGAGTTCGCCATGGAGTTGTGCTCCCTGAAAATGTGAAATCATGAAAAACTATCAAAAGACAATTTTAAATGAAAAACATCTTCCACGATTGGAACGTGAAGGATATTGCGACACTATTGAGCTTCTTTCAACCAATTTATGACTAGGAGAGAGTTGTGACCATAAACCTATACATGATCACATACTTTTTCCCTTGCAGAAAATTATAAATATTTGCATGCTAGAAGTTAAATGAAGTTATTTTTACCCTTATTGAGTCCCATCTTATTGTGGAAAAAATGTGATAAATTGAGATGAAATACTTTATCGTCTTATCATCCTCCCATTGTGAAGCTACATCGAAATATTCCCAAGGTTTGGACAAGTATCACTCTTCAATTGAAATACTTCGAGGAATAGTTAAATATTTTAACTGAGGGTGATGAGATAAAATTGTATGTCCTTCGGCTGCTATTTTGTCTGGGGAAGAGAGCTTTTCCTGAATAATTGATTTTTTACGGGCTAGCCAAATTCCCCAAAATACAATCATAGGAAGACATTTATAGATACCTGTGGCAGGAGATATTATCCAGGCCCTCCAAATTTCCTCCAAAATCTCTCATTTCCAACTACATGATAAACCCAATATAGAGTGACAAGCCACCCAAAATCGATTGGAAAAGGTGCATCCAATAGAAAGGTGACCAACCAATTCCTCATTCATCTTGCAAAAAGAGCACCATTCTGGGCCTATTTTATATCCTAGTATGGTGCCTTTTTTTCAAGAATGCACCACATAAATACCCTTGCTTTAGATGGAAATTTTGAATTCCAAACCACCTTCCACCACCATTTAGGTTCTTATAACCACATTTAAGTGGATATACCCCAACTTTGGAGAATATGACTCAGAGGGTCAGAAAGTCCATAATAACTCATCCTCCCTATTAACTGGATGCACATGAGCTTTAGTGAGTCCTTTAAGAAATAGGTTCCAATAATCATGAAATTTAGTATCTAGACCCACTTCTATTGCCAATTTATAGCCCTGCCTCTAGAGAGTGGAGAGTGTTGGAGTGTATAAATGTTAGAGTCTTGAAATGCCTCTATCTCAAACAAAGTAAATAAGGTTTTGTGGTAGAAAATGATGAACCCAACTCCCAAGCCAAGGGTCCACCCCTAGCCTAACCTCTTGCCTAATTCCAACCCTCCAGACTAGCCCAGAAATTACCCGGTAAAACGAACTTAGAACTATCCTCTAAATGACTGATACATTAGCCCTTGGTTTATCTTGTATCTTGATCTATTCTTCAACTATATTTGGTGCAATGTATTTTTGATAAACAAATGAGGTCCAAAGAATTTGAGTGGACAATTATATCCAACCACATTGTGCAACTAAATATTTTGATAAAATAAATATACTTTTTAGCTCTCAACCTTCAAGAAGCTTTGACACAAATTTTTTCTCTCACTTTACCCAAGGGATAACAAACAGGTCCTATGTTCCAGCCAGTTGAAACTTGAAACAAATACTGTGAGTTTTTTCAAGAACTCCTTTAAGGATACATGTAACAGACATCTAATATACTATAATGGCTTCCAAAAATGGTTTTACAAGCAACAATCGACCTACAATGGATAACCATTTGAGGCTCCACCCCTTTATTCTTCTCTTTAATTTGGCTATAAGACAGAGGCGATCATTTTTTTTAATAGCTATTTAGTTATATGGAAGACAAATTATTTTAATCCATCCTCCAAACTCTTCATCTCAAATGAAAACAAACCTTTAAGTTGATGAATCTCATCTTCTTCCAGATTTTGAGTTGATACAATGGACTTCTTGTCATTTATGATGATGCCTGTAGCTTTGCTAAAATGTGATAAAATTTTATACAATTTTTCCACATATCTTTGGGACCCATTACAAAAGATAAGAATCTAATCAACAAGAGTAAATGAGTAATAACTAAAGGTTGAGCTATAAAAACTCGAAAACCACCTCTTTTTTTTTTTTTTCCCCTCCGCTTCCAAAATTTGACTAAGAACTTTCACCACCAATAGGAATATTAGAGGGGGTAGTGGGAATCCCTGTCTCAATGTCATATGAACAAATAAAATGGCGAGGCTAAACCATTTATTATAATCCAAAATGAGACAGAGAGAAGACAACACGTAATCCACGATATGAATGCAAGAGATAACTCCACAAGAGTTAACAATAATACTATGTATAACTATATGAATTGATCATAATATTTGGATAGAATGATTTTAATCACCCCTTTCAACTTATTTGTTTTGATGTTGTGCAAACCCTCTGAAGCTACACCAATTTCTTTAAGACTTTGTTTACCTTCTAGAAACCAAACTGTTCCTTTGAAATAACCTTTGATAGGATGGGCTTGATCCTTCTCGAAATTAAGTTGGCTATCAATTTGTAGATACAATTAAAAAAAGAGATCATATATAAATCCTCAAAATATTGGGATTTTCTACCTTTGGGATAAGGTAACGAAGTTAAATTTAAAAGAAACTAAGATTCTTCCATTCATCCTAGAATCCTGTATGACCTTCAACAAGTATTTCTCAATCATATCAAAGAGACCTAAAGAAAAATTCCACCCGACCCAGGGATTTTTTCCTTTTGAAAGCAATGTAGAACCACTTTAAGATAATTTTTGGAAACCTACTCCATGATGAAGTGGTAGTATTCTTCTTCAACAAAGCTAGTAAAAAATTGTGCCACTTTAATGACTTCTAGAATAGAAGTTCCTTCTACTTCCTTAAAAAGAGCATGAATTTTTTTTTTCCCTAATTCAACCAAACCCTCAAAATTGGATACCTACCCTCCTTATGAATCATTGAGATTATAGATGGTATTGCACATCTTACATCCTTTGGATTAAGCCTAAAACAATTTTGTATTTTTATCCCCACATTCCAACCAGACAACCTTTGTTTTTAATCTCTAAGTCACTTCCTTATATTCTAGTAAAGATTTCCTCTTGACTTCTAGCCAAATCATAGCCTCTCTAGACCCCCTATTTAAGAATCCTCCCCTCACCCTTTAGTATTTGATAGTTTTTCTAGCCCTTTCTCCACTATAGAAATATTCTAATCTTCCTTTTGACATTTATTGAAATCACAATCCATAGCATGCGTCTTGATGAGTTTTGTATTATCTTCGAATAGGCCTGTAACTGAGTCTCCAAATGATGGGTTGAATGGTTTCTAGTTCTATTAAATATCCTTCTTTCAACCATGAAGAGTTCAACTTGAATGGGATTGCAGGCTTTGGGTTGAAACCTTTAATTTCCAACAATATAAGATAATGTTCAAACTCACCTCCGTTACCAACCCATTTTTGAAAATATTGAATCTTTTCATAAGACTTTCTGATGCCAAAAAGTGATCCAACCATTTAGCAATACTATCCTCCCTTGAGCATCTATTTCTCCATGTCGGTTTTATCTTGTTTTTATCAACATATATCAACTTTCAATCTATAAGTTTGTGAGAAAATTAATCAGAAAGGGACTCTGCCCTTGCCGTAGGACCCGAAACTTTCGAAGCACATAAAGAAGAAATTATATCACCTCCTATAATCAAGGAATCTAAGTCCATCAATGAATTAGCAAAAAATATGTCTCAAATTTTTATTTTAATCCAGATAGGGACCATTCACATTGATGAATGTCAGATTGTATCCCAATTCCTCAGAGAAAAATTCAAGGCCTTGACCATAATAAATACTCTCATAAATTTATAAGCTTGATGTGATGAGAATTCCACCCAATTTCCAAACCCCTTGAGCGACCTCGAACATTTAAACCAACAAAATTTTATTCCAATAGTTTTGAAATAGTTTCCCCTTCCCCAAGGGTTTCTTGTAAGAGAATATTTATAGATTGTTTACTTTCAAAACTCCACGCAAGGAATTTTTTTTGTTTGGGATTACTAGGCCCCTGCAATTCAAATAGATAAATTTCATGAGGAAACCCCTGCAATGGATTTTTCTACTCTAAGTGCCCCATCACTAGATTGTTGTTTTCCCACTGCTATATCTACACAAGCCTTATCCTTAGATTTTGAAATATGATATTTCCTTCCTCTACCTTTCCCATTAGGGGAAGAGATAGCAATTCTCCCTAAACTCTCTATTAATCCATCCGAAATATGTAGGAAAAACCAAAAGTGAAGGTTGTATAAAATATCACCCTCCCTCAATTCATCGGATAATCCACCTCCAATTGAGACCACATGTGAGGAATACCCATTATCATCTCTGGGACATGGATAAATAACTAGAGAGGGTACAAGTGATATGTCATTGGAGCAAGAGATCTCCAAAATTACAGAAGATGATGTCGACCCCAAATATTTTCCTAGCCCAAAAAAAGAATTAAAAATAAAATACAAAGACATAGGATAGATAGAATTAACTGGAGGAACCTTTGAATCATCCCCTTCATGTAGTTCATGATATGTTTCAGATTTTTCATCCTATTGAATGAGTTCCTTCTATGTATCCATTGGAAAAATCCCTAGGGGTTGTCCTAACCTATTATATATTTCCAACAAACACCACTCTAAAGAATCTCGAAACTTACGTGGCTCATGGGGAAAAGTAGAGTCCCCTAAAACCACATTTTTAGTAAGAGTCTTGGTTTTAATTGATGGTTCTTATGGAAAAAAAGACTGCATTGATTTACCAATAGGTTTTAATTGTGGCATCACCTGCAACAAATGGGGAATCTTCAAAGTATAAAATTTGGAGTGACTCTATACCTTGACCAATGTCCATCATTTCCGACAACCCCTCTCTAACATCCAAGTCTACTGGTATGCATGTCATTTAATTATCCTTTATACTTAAGACATGTATGCCTCCAGGAAAGAGCCCAAAATATTACCCACTTCTTTGAAAATCTCTAAAGCTCAATATTATGTGGGTAACCCACGGAGCCATACCCAGATTAGCACAACATCCAACCATTTTTTTCTTGCATCAAACAACAATGTCCAATTATTGAATAAAATAGGAGTCTAGTTGATTCTCCATAAATTTTGAGTTACACATTTTACTTCATCTGGCATCTAAAAAGAGAGTTGAATCTACCCTCTAGATAATAGAGAAAAATTTGGTTTTATTTGAACATTAGGTCCCATAGCACTCTCCACTCATCCCTTTAGCATATTAATATTGAATTTTATCACTTGAGCTCACCTAACTAGCATCTCGTTGGCCATATCCATAACCTAGTACATTATCATATCATACCATAGGAGTAAATTTGGGATGAGAGCCCTTGTTTTTTAAGCATATTATTTTATTTTTATTCGAGATAGAGGCCTTACTTCTTGAAGAATTTTAACCCATGTCCCCTTCTTTTGATCAAGTGTGACTTGGGCTCCTCACTCCACCTCTAGAAAAATGAAGCACATCATAACCTTCTGGTTCCAAAAGGGCATTAATGAAACTTCTGTTTCCAGGTTGAAAACCTTTGGCTGATGCAGGAGGCACACCTCTATCAGGGAAAGGGTTTAAAGATTGAAGGAATACCTCTTCAAAAAAACTTTTTGAAGTATACTTTTCGTCATATGCGCCTTTCAAAACCCCATAAAAAATAGGGGCATCCAAAGCCAACAAACCCACCTTATAAGATCCAAATAAAAACAATAGGAAAGAAGGTGGTTATGCTAAAAGGAAAACCTTAGATCCCTCCTCAACCTCTGTGTCTCGAGCCTCAAGGGAGAGGCTTGGGACTCGCAAAACCCCCAAATATGGAGTTGAGGAATGGGGAAAAACAAATTGTGGCACGAAATCTGAGAACTAAACCTATGGCATGGAAATAATACCATAGGAGAAATTTTTTTGGAATCCCCACAATATATTCCTAGAATCTCAACCACTATCCATACTAAACTTGTGAGATTCAGCCGAATTGAACCAAATCAGGCTTTCATTAACCTCATCTTAATCATACTGAACCAAATGATCCTCCTCCATCTAATTTACCAAAGAATAGGGTGTCATATCAATGTGGATTCCCACTTCCAAAAACCCCTAAAACAAAAAAATGAAAAATAGAACCCCATGGCATGAATCCCCAGAGATTTAATAACCCTCCCCCCTGTTGTGAAAAACCTCCTTTAGCAACTAAAATGAATTAAAAGACAATAAAAATTACTTCCATGATTCTGCATGGGATAAAGTAGAGTTGAGGTCGAAGGTACCAAAACCTACTCTTTGGTACATATGCCCCATGCTAAACCCTTGATCATGTCAAATATTATTTAATGTTTAATATAGTTTTAATATTTATTTTTTTAATACAATTAATACTTAATATTAAATATTAAATATTAAGTATAATGGCTTCGTTCTCTCATTATTACCTTATGTATTTTTCCTTAATAACGATTTCAAGTGTGTTGATATCTAATAAGTGAGATAAGGAATTTCATATTGAATTATTGAATGAATTTTTTTTCTACTTAAGTAATTAATTTTAAAATAATGGTTAACATTTTTTTAATCTCTACCATGGTAAAACATGTCCACCATGGTCAACATGATCACAACATGATCAACCATATTAAACATGGTTAACCATATACATCTAAAATTACACATTAACAACCATGGTCAAACCAGACAAATAATGGTCAAATTATCTCAACAATGGTTAGGCATGGTAAAACTAGATAAACAATGGTCAAATGAGCTCAAAAATGTTCAACCATGGTCAACCAATACAAAAATAGTTAAATATGGTCAACCATATTCATTTATATTTAAACATTAACAACAAAGATCAACCATATTCACCCATAGTCACCCATAGTTTACCATAGTTAACCATGTCCAAACAAGATCAACCATGGTCAAACATGGTAAAAAATGTAACCATAATCAACCATGGTCAAGCAAGCTCAATTATGGTCAACCATGGTCACCATGATCATCTATGGTTAACATGGTCAACCATATTAATCTATAGTTAAATATTGACAACCATTGTCAGCAAGGTTCACTATAGTCAACCATAGTTAACCATAGACAACCACGTCCAAACAAGCTCAACCATCCTAAAAAACCAACATTGCAATGTAATAAATATAATATTATGCCTCAATGTGATGAACATATATTGACGTCACATTTTAATGAAAAAAAGTCGATGTTTAATTTGATGAACAAAAATCAATATCATAATGTGATGAACAAAAGTTGACTTATAATATGACAAACAATTTTTGACGATGCAATATGAAAAACAAAAGTCAACTACAATGTGACAAGAAAATATTAATGTCATAATGTGATGAAAACAATTTGACATTGCAATGTATTGAGCAAAAATTGACATTGCATGTGATGAGATAAAATCAATGGCACAACATGAAAAATAAAAATCTACTTCCCACTATGACGAATGAAAATCAATGTCACATGTGAAAAATAAAAAATTTACATTGTAATGTGACAAATACATATCAACATTGCAATGTAATAACTAAAAATCAATGTCGAATGTGATGGAAAAAATTGATGTTGTAACGTGATGAAAAAAAGTGGCATTGCATGTGATCAACAAACAATTAGCACCATAATGTTACAAACAAAAATCAACATTGCAATGTCAGAAACAAAAATCAATTACATTATATGACAAACCAAAATCAATGTTGCAATGTGACAAACAAAAAATTATGTCATAATGTGACAATGTGATGCACAAAATTTGACATTGCCATGCAATGAAAAAAAATCCATGTTGCGATGTGATGGCCAAAAATCAACATCACAAGATGATGAATAAAAAAATGATGCCACAATGTGATGATGTCATAATGGTCATCCATAGTCAACCATGGTCAAATATGGTCTAATATTCTTCATTGTCAAACTTGCTCAAACATGGTCAACTATAGTCAACATGGTCACAAAATCTCAATGTCACAAGGTAAAATATGGTCATAATGGTAAACCATTATGACACGGTTGACCATAATCAACATAGCCAACCATAGTCATCACATTAAACATAATGAACCATAGTCAACATAGAAAATATAGAAAACATGGTCAACTATAATAAACCATAGTTAACTTGGTTGAACTTGGTCAACCATATTCAACCATGGTTGAAACAAATAAAAAATGGTCAACCATGGTTGCCATAGAAAATCATGGCCACCATGATCATCCATGGTCAACCATTTTGTCAAGCATAGTCAACATGCTCAACCATATTCATATATAATTAAATGTTTCCATCCATGGGGAAACCATGTTCACCCATAGTCAATCATACTTGACCATAGTCAATAATTCTCTTACAAGCTCATCCATGGTGAACATACTGACCATGATCAAACATGGATAAGAAGTTAAACCGTAGCCAACCAAATAAGACTAGTTCAACAATGGTCAAACATGGTTAACATGGTCATTAATGGTCAACCTTTTTTAACCATAATCGATCATTGTCAACCCTTGTCACTAATGGCCTACGATTGTTACCAATGGTTAATCCTTATCAACCCTTGGTCAACCTTGTCAAACATAGTTACCAATCATCAACCATTTTCAACCATTGTTGACCCTCTTAAACCATCATCATATTTAACAACAATCAATATTAGTCAACTATATGTTGAAAATAGTTAATCATAGTTAACCATAGTCAACCTTAATTATCAATATTCAACCTTAGCCATAGTCAACCATGGTACATCGTATAAATTATTGGGTAAAGATTCTCAAATAAGCTAAAAAATTGTCAAACCATGTTCAATAATGGTCTACGTGGTTGACATGGTTAACTATGGCCAGCCATGGTACATCGTAGACATTATTGGGTAAAGATGCTCAAATAAGGTAAAAAATTGTCAATCCATGTTCAATAATGGTCTACGTGGTCAACATGGTTAACTATGGTCAACCATGGACAACATGGTCGAACATGGTCAAACATGATCGACATGGTCATCATGGTTAGCCATGTTTGATCATAGTCATCTATAGGTAGACATTGACAACCTTTATCAACCATGTAGAACCATAGTCAACCATGCTCAGCCAAGCTCAACTATGGTCAAACAAACTCAACCATGATCATACATGGTCAAACATTGACACTCCTTGTTAGATATGTTCAACCATAGACAACCTTAGTTAGCCATAGTTAACCATAGTTAACCTTGGCCACCCATGATCAACGTTGGTCATCTATAGTTAACCATGGTCAACCTTGGTCATCCCTGATCAATAATGGTCATCTCATGGTCAACCATGGTCATCTCTAGTCAACCATGGTAATCTCTACTCAACCATAGTTAACCCACGCTCAATGGCCAACTATCGTTAGAATGGTCAAACATGCTCAACCAAGATCCCATGGTTATACATGGTCCCATAACCATTAATTGTTAATACGTGCAAGCATAATCTATCATAGAAAATTATGATCAACCATGGTCAAAAATTGTCAAACCATGCTCATCCATAGTAAAACCACGGTCACCATGCCTAACCATAGTCAATAATGGTCAACCGTCATAAACCATGCTCAAACATGGACTGCCATGATTAACCATGCTCAATCATAACTTATCATAACATTTGATAGTTTGATGTAGACAAGCATGGTCATCCATAGTCAACTATATGTTGACTATAAACCCTCCTCAACCATAACTTGAAAATATTTAGCCATACTCAATCATAGTCAATCATGATCTACTAATCCTCCCCATGTACCTCCACCTTCAACTAGCAAAACCATATTAGTAAATGTGGTTGATATATGGTAATATATGCCATTTTCATATGTATATTGGTATATATAAAATAGAAAATAATGTTAATCATTATATATAAACTACATTTACTAATGTAATTGTTCTAATTTGAGTAATTAATAAATTAGAACTATATGTGCAGAATATTTATAAATAATTTAAATTGAAATTTAATTAAATCTTTCTTCCAGCAAACACACATGTTTTGGCTGAAAACTAACTGCTAGGATTTTGCACATGGTGACAGTTTAGAAACAACAAAGTCAAAATTGAATATAGGGGCTGCTAAGATACTACTGAGATTGCTTGGGTTTTGTGACGTTGGTAAATAACGAGGAATATTTATAGTGGAAATGGATGAAGTAGAGGGGAATGGATAATGGTGGAACGATAATCTACTGTGTGTGTGCACATATTTATACTATCGACACTATGTAACATAGCTAGAAGAGTGGGTCTACCACCTCATCGATTTTGGTGGGAACATGCAATGGGTTTAAATAGAAAAACAATCACTAAATGGTCATTTCCTTTTCATGAGAAATAATGTCCACAACCATTTATTTTATTGCGCCGAGAGGCTTTCTCCAATCCAATATGGAAGAGATGTTGTAATGTATTGTCTTGTTCTATTTAGTAAATATTTTGATTCAATCAAATTATATATATATAATTAAAATCAAATATAGCCAATTTAGTATTGGTGGTTTTTGGGCTAACAACCCATGTTTTTTCCAATGGCCCACTATAGAAGAGTTGTTGTAATGTCCCATCCTGTCTTATTACATAAACATTTTGACTCTGTCACATTACATAAAAAAACAAATAAAAACAAATAAAATAAAATAATAAATTAATAATTAAAATAAATTTGAGGTAAAATAGTCACTGTTGGCAATTTTTTGGCTCTAGGATTTGACAACCCATGTTTTTCCAATGGTATATATAAGCTTATATCTATCTTAACTCCAAATCTACCAAGCGCCGAGAGGGACCAAATCTCTCAAGGTGCAAATCTCTTTTAGAGTGAAAAGAGATTTGATCCATTTACGTTTGGTAGATACAAAATTAAGATGGGTCTAGGATGGTATTTCATATTTCATGATAAATAGTGCTAACAACCATTTATATTTCATGTGTACACTTCAAATAAAAAAATCCCCACTTTACAATAACATTACTTTTAATTAACATATTTAATTATAAATTATTATATTTTTATTATAAATACTATATTTATATGTAAATGGTGTGTAGTTTAAGTTCTTGAAAGAAATGTTTGAATTCATAATGAGCATACTTTATTATTATTTGAGAGTTCTTGAGAATGACAAAAATACCTCGATTTGTGATTTGTGCATGTCATCTTTACACAGGGCTATGTTAATATTTTATGTATTGTTTCAGTTTTATTGATATTTTTGATAAAATACAAAGTTAATTTTTAAAAGAGAAATAAATATATTTATATATAGTTGTTTGAGGAAAAATAATTATATATAATCCATCTTTATGATGTTTAAAGCTGTGGTTTTATAGGGATTAAATTCCACAAAAATAGGTGAAAATAATATAACTTGTTTAAGCAAGTGATAATTTTGTTTGGATGACGATTTTCTTGTCGGAAGCTAACGATATTTTTTCTTTTTAAAAAAAATATGAAAGTAGAAGTGTTTGTATCATTTTTTTAACGGTGGAAATGGATTCAACACCCTCAATAACCCTTGGAGCACCCAACATTATGAAACTTGACAACTGTAACATATATTTCCAAAAAAAATCTGTAGATTTTGTCAAAATCATGCCGAAAAAACCATTCTTTTCTAGGCGAAATTGTCATATGTTTAAACTACACTAAAACAACATGAATATCTAAAATGTTGGAATTTATTATATATAGGTATATCTATATTGGAATATGGTTTCCAAAATTATAATTTAATTATTAATAATTAATAAGTGGATGTAAGGATTTAACCTTTACAAAAAATACACAATATTTTTAGTAGTAGTTAGAATAAATGTTGAAATTTATCTTAGAAGTAGTTATGCTTTTAATACTTTTCAAACAAAAAAAGAAATTAAAATAAAATATATAAAAAATATTTTGACTATAAAATGAGTTATGATTTCTTTTGCACCTGGTATGGATAAACATGATATTGGCCCATGGCATTGTAACAAAGTCTATTTACAAATTAAGAATATAAGTGCTTAAGAATCTTGTTTCTTGTTATTTTAAATGTATATACTCATATATTATTTCTTTTTATAATAATAATAATAATAATAATAATGTTATAATTTGTTAATTTTTTATGTTTTTTTTTTTTTTTAAATCTTGAGTGTGAGATGTGTTCCGAAGTAAACGTATTCATCTCTATCATGGATTAATGTCTGTTTATGTTTACCAACTAGTTAATTTATATGGCTACCCTAGTTATATCCAAAGTTGAAGTAAAAATAGAGATATGTCAAACACTTGCACATATTTCAATTATTAATATTTATTAGGTGTGCCCAAAATAAATATAAATCTATAGCCTGTGCAATAGATTTGATCTACAATTATATAAATCATACAAATATACCAGAAGAATAAGGTACACAAAATATCATAAAAGCTTTAGATATTTATTAATATCAAGAACCTTGAGGTAGGGTAACACCATACATCTACTCCTTAAGGAAGGAGAATACTCCACAAGTCATATGCTTGTCAATACAACAATAATTTACATGTCTCAATGGAGAGTCTCTAGCTTATATATAGGTTTCATACATACAATACCATGGGTAGTTACTATGGGTCTCTCAAAACCATACATTTAATACAATGGACTTATCACATTATTCCCTAACTACTTGTGGTCCCTTGCATAATTTGGATTAACCACTTTATTTATTAACTATGGCCCATTTTCTTATCATCCTTACATTATTACATCATATTATTCCCTTGGGTACCTCCCTCTGTGACCCATATTATCTCCCTAGGTATTCTACATTCCACCCCCCTTAAGCATGTTTCGTCCCTAAAACATGAGGAGAACAAAAATAATAAGATCTACTCAATAGAGTAGTACACTGGTACCATGCACGTGCTTCTAGCCATCCAAGAGGAAGGTGAACAATCAATATAGCCATTGTCTCACTTGCTTGAGATGGAAAATAATTCTTGTAGTGCCCATGTGGAGACGTGTTGTAGGTAGCTTGCCCTGTCTCTCTGTGTGTCTTCCAGTTGCCCCTATCTTGGTTGTTAATCTTGTGCCATATTCTGGGTTGTTGTATTGTTGGGTGGTGCATGTGGTGATATGCTGAAGCCTTGACTACTGGTGTTGTTTTTTTCAATTCCAGACCTAATCGATCCTTAGTGGTACCAGGTTCCTTTTGTGATACATGTTTTTTTCTTCTTCCATTATTACTTCCACCACAAACTCCTCATATGATCTGTCTGTACCTGTAGATTTTTTTGCTAGGAAATCCTTGGACTCTACCTATTTACTAATGGAAATATCCTACAATGTAATCTTCTTTTTATTTTACACTAGAGCTTCAAGAATTTCTTTTGTACATTAATATTGATAATAACAATGGATTCCATCGAAGGGTATCCTAAAAAAGCATCCACATCAGCCATATATAAAGCATAAAAATAAGTATGCAACACCTAGTTATCCATAGAAATATTAAAATATTTATAAATTTGAACCTCCCCATTATCAACCTGTGTGTTTTCAATATGGTTTGCTTGAACCTTGAATTTTTTAGCTAATTTAACATTGATAAAATTATGTTGGCAACTAGGATTGATAGACATAATGATATTATCTTTCTAAATACATCCATGAACCTGTAAAATAGAAATATTGGTAGAAAATAATACTTTATGGCTCTTAGTGTCCTTCTTTGCATCCTTAGACCACTTGTCCACGGATATATTTTTAAAGTCTTTATCTGAAAGTCTTGCCAAATGCTTAAAGTTGAGTGTGTCAGCCCATATAGCTGCCTCATTTGCGAAATTTAGCTCTGGTGCCAATCTCCAATTTCTTGGGATGGAAGACTTCATGTATTTGAAGAATTATTTGATAGTAGTACCATCATATTTTCCTGTAAAAAGTAGCTTAGTATAACCCATGAAGTAGAAAGAGGGTTTTGAAAAAAAATACCTACTTTGTGCAGAAAATTTAAAATGGCCACAAGTTAGTCAATATGGCTCAAAATCCTTATTATAGCCTATTTTCAAAAATATAATGGTCATTCTTCATTTTCCCATGTGTTTTAAATCAATATCTGGGCACTCCGGGGACTTAAATTCGCACTGCAACTGTCCAACCGTCATAAAATTTTCTGAAAAAAGAGTAGATTTTAAGTCAACGATATCTCCCTCATTAGGACTTTGATTCAATTGATTTTGTTTTTGAATTTGGGTTATTTTTTGAGAGGAGATCATATATGTAATTATTTTCTCTATATTATGCACAAAAATATGCAAAAAATGACTGGAGAGCCGCCATCCACGAATTTACATTAGAAAAAATTATGCAAAACAACTGATTTTAAATCAACGATATCTCCTCTGTCCAGGCTCCAATTCAGATGATTTTTTTTTTGAAATGGGGTTTTTTTGCATGAAATTTATATTTTAATTTTTTTTGAAAAATTTTCACCAAAATTTTCATATATGATCTGCAAACTAGCTGCCCACTATTTTCCCCAAAAAATTCCCGCAATTAAGGAAATTTTTTCCCCCCTGCTTTGCCCAAGAAAAAGCTTTGATACCACTTACAGTAGATATGACCTAAAATTATATAAAACATAAAAATATTCTAGAATAATAACACAATATATGATAAAAACTTCAGATCTTTATTAATATCAAAACACTTGAGGTAGGCTAACACCATACAACTACTCCTTAAGGAAGGAGAATACTCCACAAGACATTTTCTTGTTAATACAACAATACTTGACATGTCTCAATGGAGAGTATCTAACCTCTATATAAGATTCATACATACAATACCATGGGTCTCTCAATACCATACATCCAATTCAATGAGATTATCATATTATTCCCTAACTACTTGTGGTTCCTTGCATAATATGGGTTAACCAATTTATTTATTAACTATGTACCATTTATTTATCATCCTTATATTATTACACCATATTATTCCCTTGGGTACCTCCCTCTGTGCCCCATATTAACCCCCCTAGGTATACTACAACTTAAGTGGATCTAATAGTTAAGCATATGTTTTTCTTATAGAACACAATTTTAGTATAGTTTTTTTTTCATAAAGTCGACAACATACATACTCCACCCTCTCTAAATTTGAACCTATAACCTCTACTCCCCTTTTTATTTGAACATGTAACCTTTATTTCTTTATTGATTTGAACTTGTAATCTCTTAGGAAGAAACACATACTCTTAATCATAATTAAACAAAATTTATCATAATTTAATTTTAATGAATAAAGAAAATTAGCCAAAATTGGATTCCAACCCTTTCCTCTAGATTTGTTTCATCCTGAATTTTCCTTTTTTTTTCATTTTCCCCTTTTAGTTTTTTTTGATCAATATGTTGATCCCTTTTATATTGGTATATTTATGGTTGATTTATTTTCCCCACTACTGATTTTATCAAAATATGGGTTGTCTTTTTATTTGATTTAGTTTCCTTTTTAATATTAGAAACCATATTATTTATTATTTCCATTATTAACAATCCCCAACCCCTCCCTAGATTTGGGTGCCATTGATGCCAACATCAATGTATGAAAGTATCAAAAGTTTTCGTCCCCTAGTTAATAATAATTCCTCCCCCCTACCCTTCTTATCATTAATATGTTTAATAATCATTAAGGCCTCCCTCCTTTACTAATAATTTTAAATTAATAATTCTTTACGGTCACAAATAAGCATCAACCACACTTTTTTCATGTCATGGTTATACATATTGTTGTATCAAACATCAAGATCACTTCATCATACTTCAATATCATTGTCATTTGCATCATATTACTGTTATAAGGTTCATCATACAAGGCACTGATATGTATATATAAATAGGGTTATATCAATGTTCACTACCATGGCATATCAAAACCAATTGTTATGTATTTTCACAACCATATCATACAATTATGCCTCCAAATATATATAAGTCACAAGTAAACAATATCTATCTCTTACTGTATCAAGTTTTTCCAATCCTACAACATCACTTTTTGTTCCTCAAATAGAGCTGTGAATTAATGTGAATCCTTGAATGATAAAGAATGGAACTTGTTCAAATTTCGTATTCCACACATGTTCTATTCTACTGTTATTACACTACTATTGTTCCTCATATCTCACAAACTTGAGGTAAACAAAAGTGTCTCTACTAACAATAATGAAAGACATCATTTGGATGGAAAACATTATGGCACATTTAGTGTTGTACGTTCAAACAATCTCAGTTTTAGGAATTACACTAACAAATTCACTGTAACATGCATGTTACTAGAAATGAATCCATTATTGAATCAATTAATTTCTAGCTTAAGTTATAACCATCAATTTAAGAGATGGTCGCAGAGAAAGATGTATGTTGCACTTCCAGATCAAGGTCAAATGTTTCAGTTTCAAAATTTTGGCACTGAGAAGTGTATCATACAAGGTCCAAAATAGCCCAAAAATGTCCAATGAGAATTCGCCATCAAACATATAACAATTAGAACATAATCAAGGTTCCACCAAATTTCTCTTCTATTCAATAGGGCACAGTGATAATATATTTCTTTCACTTGGATCATGCGTTGGATAGGAACAAAGTCTGAGTTCTGTCTTAATTTATGATGTTCAAGACCGGCAAGACACAAAATCAACCAAGACCTAAACAAGACTTGAACATCAGAAATTAAGACACAAGTGAAAGGTTGTCCATCATCCATGGAAGCTAAACCCTAAGTCTAGGGCTTCATCACAACATCCTCTGAATCCTCTAATATATGAAAACCAAAATATGAAGGACATCAATGACTACATCTTACATCAGCTGCATTCACTTGGACATACTGCACCTTCTCAACATCCTACACAGACTCCCACTTTGACATCAATGATGGCATAATAAAAAATATCCCCATTTTTCATTGATGTAAACACATGAATCATGACCAAGGTGTTGCATAAGCTCCTCTTGACTTCATGCTTCTTCTCTTTTCTCCTTCCGATATTCTCTCCCCCTTTGACTTCAATGAAAAATGGTGATTGGTGTATCTTTGACAATATATCCATGTGATGTGGCTCCCCTTGAAAACATGATTCCCTGCTGCATCATATCTACAGTATCCCCTTGATAATTAGCTTACGAATGCATTGTCAACTGTAATATCCTCATGACAATGAACTTTCCTGCTGCATCATCTCTTCCAATACATAGGATCCCCTTGACAATATGCTTTCCTGTGGCATCATCTGATCTTCTGATGTAGCTTCCCCTATCTTCACATCTCCACATTTATAATATTCCAATTGTGAAAGAATTCATTGTGAAGCTTGTTGTCTCTTCCAAACCCTGATGGTCTTGTATTCCTACTTGGTGAATGACCTTCCTTCCTAGTTCTGCAGGGTCCATGTTAAGCTTCTTCTATTGTCTTGTGCAAAGTGTCCAAATTTGTGACATATGTGCACTCAACATCTGGTCTAAATAATGGAGCCAAGGTGTTGTAGCTTATGTTATCATCGACATGTGGGATTTTGTCTTGTTTTCCAATAGACCCGGGTCAAAATATTTGATAAACCCACTATCAAAACTCGTGATATATCCCATGCAATATATATGTCTATGTGCATAGTTAGAACATGCGTAACAATAACCATGAAATGTGCCTAAATACCTCGGAGTATAAGGTGAAGATCTGCTAAAGGTGCCTTGCCCTAGAGAATATCCAAGGTTTTCTTGCTATTCACTTTTGAATTCTCTTTGATGATTTGGAATTCTTGCTATTCACTTCTGAATTATTGAGGTATTGGCCTTCTAGATTTTGGTGTTGGTTGATTTGTACAAGACTTTGAACTTGGATTTTTCCCCATTTTTGGCATGAAGATTCCTTTCATGAAGCTTCTTTTATTCTTTACATGTGTCTTCTCTACATGAGGATTATCTTCATCATTGGGATGAGGCTTTTCTTCATGTGTTTTTTATTTTTTATTAATGGAGCACGAGGACTCACTAATATATCCAAGACCTGTCTTGATAAGTGGCGATCTCTGGAAAATGATAATTTCATCTAAGACCTGGGAACTTCTCAACCTCTGATTCAACTTTTCTAATTATTCTCTCAATATGACAATTTACTGCTCATGGTTCATGCAATGTTCTTCCTTCTACTTCATTTTAATTCTTAAGACATCCTCAATAATTTGGGCTTCTTCAAGGATGTGATTTTTTTGTCAAGTTTTTTATCCTGCTTGTTTCATCTATTTGGCTTCTCCCTTTCTTTGAGTTGGATTGTTAGGGATATTTCTCTCTTCTTTTCATCTTCCAACATGTTTTTTAGATGATGCACTTCTTTCTTTTCTTCATCAAGTTTCCGATCCTTTTTTTATGATTATATTTCTTTAAGTTGAAGTTCAAGCCAATTGATATCAAGAGTGGAAAATATCCAATGATTGTAATACTTCATCTTCTCGGCCTTCAGGTCTTCATGTTCCCTATAAAGAATATTATACATACTTGTGGTCATACCCCTGTCTCGTGTAACTTCTGGAAGCTTGTATTTGAGGGAATTACCATCTTCTTCAAGGTCGATATCCATATTAACTTCAACTGCAAGCTTCACCAATCAAATCTAAATGCCACAAATTTGCCTTCAAGCTCTTAGGATTTCAATGAAGGAATGAATCTGATACCAATTGTTGGAAATATTGAGAGGGGAGGGTGAATCATCATTTCTCTTTCTTTTTACACAATTGAGTAGTTATTAATTTAAACACTCGGATCATCTGATCATAATATAAAACATCATCAGATCAAAGAAGAGTGCATAAAAATATGTCTCCAACGAGTGCTTTACATTATGTATAATTTACATACACACTGTTACCAGCTAGAAGGAAGTACGAAACTCCCTAAATTTGAACATGTTTGTAGACTAAGTATGCAGGTGTCCTCGACCTCCCTTACAATCAACCAACCAACTGCAACTACTTCACTACCACAAACACCTATTGCTACTACTATTTTTATTACACTATACACTATTTTTGTTCTCCATATCTCACCAACTCGAGGTAAACAAAAAACCCTCTACTGACAACAACGAAATGCATCATTTGGAGGGAAAAAATTATGGCGCATTTAATGTTGTACGATGTAGTAATCTCAGTATTACACATTACACTAAAAAATTAACTGTAGCATGAAGGTTACCAGAAATGAATCCATTACTAAAGCATCAACTGCTAGCTAAAGTTAAAACAATAAGATTAAGAGATGTCCACATGCATAGATTAATGCTGCACTTATAGATCAAGTTCAAACATTTCAATTTCATAATTTTGGCACTGAGAATTGTATCATATAAGGTCCAAACTAGCCTATAAATTTCCAAAGAAAATTTAGTAGTAAACATATAAAAAATAGACCATCATCAAGATTCCACTGAATTGCTCCTCTATTCAGTAGGCCTCTGGGATCATATATTTCTTTCACCTAGATCACACGTTGGATAGGAACAAAGTCTAGGCTTTATCTCAATTTCTGATATTCAAGACCAACAAGAGACAAAATCAACCAAGACCTAAACAAATAGGAATTTCCTTTGCTTGCATCTTCAAAGCTTCTACTTTCGATGAGGGACTTGAACTTGCATAGATATCTACCAACTTAACTATAAAAATGCTACTACAAGACTTGAAATGTCACACATGTAATAAAATACCCAATGAAAGAACTCAAGCATAGCCCAAACACAATTTTCAATTTGACTCCTCATAAAAAGTCGTCAAGCTGCAGGAAAATGGAAAATGATCATTGAGGTTCAACTCAGAATTGAATGTTAAGTGTGAAGATGCCATCAAATAATTAAGCGAGTATAGACATGGGAAGATATATCTTGAGACTACAGAGCATAATGTGATGATCACTTACAAAAGCAAAGAAAACTCTAGTGAAACCATCATGCCATGTAAAATAAATAATCATAACCCATAGGTCGTAAACCCCTCCAGATCTTCAAAACTCCAAAGGATGATGAAAGGATTTCAGAGCTTTGCCATCCTCAAATGAATTGAATTGATGCCTTTTAGGGAGATTGAAGATGTTTTTATAATATTTTGGAGTAGGAAAAGTCGACATGAAATTCAGAAGCCAAAACCATTTTACTTAGAATTTAAATTTTGAGCCTAAAGCTAACTTATGGTTTGGAGAAAATTCAATTTTTGATTTTTAAATTTTATGGTGCAAAAATTCCTTTATGCCTTGGATAATCATGATCCAATATAATTTAATAATGACCCATTTCAATTTTCGTTTGGGTTCTCCTTTAAAATAAAAAATTGTAACCCTTTAATTTAACCATTTTTGATAGATGTGAAAACCCTCCCAAAAAAATTGACACACTTCTCCATGATTTTGAGCTTTATTTGAACCAAAGAGAGAATGCCACATCATCACAGCTATCTTGATTTTCCACATCATCAAAACTTTGGTATCAAGGAAAAAAAAAACTAACACTACGGTGCCACCTCATCACCCTTTGGGGTTTTTGAACACAAGATGGGACTTCAAATAACTATCATATCTATAAAACTATGAAGGCCCACAAGATGCTCCACATATCACTGAAATCAGTGTGATGAGGAGAATATAATCGTGTGGGTATCCAAGGAAAATTCAATGATATGCATCATCAAAATCCTCAACAAGTGCGAGGTATGTTAATCGTCCAAGGTGTTATCACACATAAATTTTTAATTTTTGATTGATAGATCACTCATCTAGGTTTCATTCTGTCTCATAAGGTTGGTCCATGAAATTGATGAAAATTCATGAAATAAGTCTTTATCCTAAGTCCAAAACACTTCATTAGTCATGTCATCTTAGTCATATCTATCAAATCCACCTTAGGTTCACATGCATTGGGTTAAAATTCATTTTTAGCCACATGTATGATTTTTCACGATTTCGCAGCGAATTCTATGCAAAACAGGTGATTTTTGCTACGAAATCACCAGACAATTTCGTAGCAAATCTGCCAAATTTCTAATTGAATTCGCTAAGAAATCATGTTTTTTGCAAAAGGTTCAGTGATTGATAGTTTTCATCTTATGAGAGGGTAAGTTCAAGTTGCCATCACATTTTTACCTATTTTAAATCATTGTTAAATGTGTGTCATGCATGGTCATCACTTTAACTTTTTCCTTTTTCATAATTTAAACTCCATGCATTCGAGCTTAATCACTTACCTTGAAAATCCCTATTAGCTGCTTCTGCCACCTTTTACCTTTTATACCTCTAGCTGCTGTCATTAGTTAGATTCCACCATGTGTCAATAAGTAGCTTTCTGTTCAAATTGGTTTCTTTGCAAGTGTCACTTTTTCAAGAAAGGCAGTGTGGTTATGAAGGAAGATGGCCATGAAGAAGAAAACAAACAAAGGAGGCCCCTGTGTGAGATATGAACCCATGGACCTCAAGCTACTCATGGGATACCCTAGTGTTGTAGAGGATTTCATTAAAGCTGGTTGCATGAGTTTTTACAAGAAGGTACAAAGGGATTTCTCTGTTTTTTGACTGTTTTACTAGTCAACTTAAAGAGAAGTTTGTGGGAAAAAAGAGGAATATTAATAAAAAATGAGAGATGTTATTATCAGGAACAGATCCAAGAACATTAACCTCTTTCACTTTTCTCATAGGTGCTACCAATTGGGATGTTCGAAGATGTATTTGGGCTCTATTTTTAGAATGTGTTTTTTCTTGTTTTAGATATGTTTTTCAAATACAGATTCCAGACACCTGGAGATGTTTTTCAAAAAACCAAGAGAGGTTTTTATTCAACAAAAAATTATTTACAAAAACCTCTCCCATTTTGTAAAATATATCAAGGATTCAGAGATATGAGTTAATTTTGTAGAAATTATACAACAAGCATGTATATCTTGGGTTCACCTGATCTAACAATGTACTAAAGTTAAATACTGAATCGCTTCTACAAATATTTTGCAGAATTAAAAATACAATCGCTAATCACATGAAAATGAAGAAGGATCAATCACACACAACACTGATAATTTCCTGGGGAAAGCTTACAGCTAAAAATCCCACTATAATATATTGTATATTCCACAAGGAATCATGAAACAATTGCATACAATTCTTCTCACAAGAATCCTTCTGTATTCAACTAATTGTCTCACACTGCTTGAGACAAAATCAGGCCAATACACAGCCAATTCTCATCCTGTCTTCAGCTTGCCTTTCTCACACAGTTCATGAGGAATGCAATCCCTATTCACAAGGAATTCCAGCCTTCCTACACTGCGCTGAGTATCATGGGCATCCTTTGGTGTTTTAACTACACTTGGGTAGCCTGCTAATATCACAACTGATAGTTACACTTCCATTTCACCTAGATCTCAACAGGGCTCCACTAGAATTGACATGCATGAAAATAATAATAGAAAATCCTCAATTGCATGTGAGATCACTGATTGTGATAATTAATATTTAATTCACTAGATCTCTCACTAGTGTATCTTCAGATACAAATAGCACAATTGAGTTTAACTCACATAATTGAGTTGAACTGATTTACAAATTGCACCAACTCAAGCACCACTGCACTTCAAACTCTGTTACAACTAGAATTACTCTCCATGCCTCACCAACAACCTCTAACTCGAAATCCACTAGCTAACTGAATTTATCACTTTCATTTAACTGATTCAAGTCCACATTGAGAATATATTACAATTTAATGTCCCTCTTAATTAAGGGATAATAAAAATAGACATGCATGCAAAATAACACTTTGGGCCCCACCCTAGTTTGAGCGCTTAATGCAACCAGGTGCTGAATGTAACCAGGTGCTTAATGCACTAGGCATGGGTGTTGAATCTTCTTGTTGAATCTCAACACTCCCTCTCAACAAGAAATGGATTATCCTTCACCCCAATCCTGTCCCTATGGTATTCAAATTTGCTTCTGATGAGCACCTTCATCAGAATATTTGCATCCTAATCTTCCGTGGGAATGTATTGAAGCAACAAGATCCTCCTCTACACACATTATCTGAGATGATGGTACCAGATATATATATGCTTGGACCTATCATGAAACACATGATTAATTGAGAGTTTAATGCAACTCTGATTATCACAATGAATCACTGTCGGATCCATCTGAAAACCAAACAATCCAACCAAGATCTTTCTCATAGAGATAGCCTCACATGGAGCTTGAATTGCTACCATGTATTCCGATTCCGCTGAACTGAGTGCCACAGATCATTTTTTCCTGCTGTACCAGGAAACTATTATTGATCCAATGCTAAAGATCCCCCCTGATGTGCTCTTTCTACCTGATGCACTTCCAACCCAATCTGCATCCGTGAAGCCATGAAACTTCACTCCATTTGTCCATCTGTACCTTGTACCATACTATGATGTGTCCCTCAGGTATCTCAAGACATGCTTCCCCGCCTTCCAAAAGAGCTTGGTAGGCTTAACCATAGCTTGACTTATCTGGTTAACTCTGTAGAAAATTTCTGGCCTCGTGTTCACTAGATACATTAGCGAACCCACTAAATTTCGATAGATAGTAGCATCCACTACCTCTCCATAAGTAACATCCTCTTTCTTCCAATTTCATGGAAGAGAAATATCCATGGGTTTGCAGCTCTCCATGTTAAACTTACCCAATATCTCCATTGCATACTTGCCTTGAGACACAAAAATTTCACCATCCCACTGCCATATTTCCAATCCAAGGAAATAATGAAGGAGTCCCATGTCCTTCATTTCAAACTCCCTTGCAAGATCCTCCTTGCACGAGTGTATCAATTGCTCATCACTAGTCAAAATTAGATAATCAACATAAAGAACAATGATCAATAGCTTACCCTCAACTAGAATCTGGTACACGTTTTCATATGATTCACTTTTGGTGAAGCATAATCCTGTGAAATAGCTGCCTATCCGAGTGTAGCAAGCACGAGGTGCTCGCTTCAGCCCATACAACGCTCTTTTGAGCTTGCAGACATGTGACTCACTGTTGAATATTTCGAAACCTTCAGCCTCCTCTATATACACCTCTTCCTCAATTATCCCATTGAGAAACACAATTTTCACATCCATCTGATCAATGCACTGACCCATCTGCGCTGAGAGTGAAAGGATGGATCATATGGAAGAGTACATTGCGACAGGCACAAAAGTCTCATCATAATCTATCCCCTCAATCTGTGAGAATATTTGGGCCACAAATATAGCCTTGTATTTCTCCACACTCCCATCAACAACTTGCTTTAACTTATAGATTTATCTCGATACAACCATTGATTTGTCGACCGGTCTTGGGATTATTTCCCATGCACTGTTCTTGACAATGGAGTCATAATCCTCCACTATTGCATCAACCCAAGTAGGTTGCTACACTGCTTCCTGAAAGGAATATGGTTCAGTCACAATACATTTTCTCATAAGAGCCATGTATCCAGTAAATAGGTCAAGAGACTGTCTTAGTCTGTGCTATGAAGTAGGGGCTCCTACATTTTGTGAAACATCAAGTCTCAACCTATCATCTTCCGTGGTGTGCCTTCTGCCATTTCTGATGGATGGCTCTACATAAGTGATTTACTCCACTCCATGAACCCCGTCATGTGGCTGATCAACATCTTGAGACTCATCCTTGGGAACCAGCAGTTCCTCCTCTCCATGCAAGTGCAGCTCCCTCTCAAGGGACAATCACATATATTTCTCCTCATCAAATTTGATATCCCATTGCACAACAATCATTTTGATGTTTGGAAAATACACACGATAGTTATGGGGTGTTTTAGTGTACCCCAAAAAAATCCCAACCTCTGCAGTCGGTTCCAGCTTCTTCCTAGCGTCCTTTGTCACATGCACATAAACAGATGAGCCAAAAATCTTAAAGTATGAAACATCAGGTTTATTACCAGTGAAAGACTCTTCAGGTGTACTCATGCTAAGTACTCTATGAGGACAATGGTTTTGCACATGTACCGTTGTATTGCATGCTTCTGCCAACAGATGCATTGGTAGGTCTTGATCATGCCACATCGCTCATGCTGCACCCACAATAGTTCTGTTCTTCCTCTTCGCGACCCCATTCTGCTGTGGGTTATGAGGCGCTATGATTTATCTTCAAATTCCTTCTTTGCTGCAGAGGTTCTTGAATTCCTTAGAGATGTATTCTCCACCATTATCGCTCCTAAGAGCCTTCACTTGCTTCCCCGAATCTTTATCCACCAGTGCCTTAAACTCACAGAACTTAGAGAATGTTCGATCTTTCTTCTGCATGAAGGAGATCCAGAACTTATGAGAAAATTCATCAACAAATATTACATAGTGCTTATGTTTTGCTGTTGAAGAAACCGAGAAAGGACCACACACGTCTGTGTGAACTCTCTCAAGGATCCCCAAAGCTCGGTTTTCCTTCTCATGAAAGGTGGCCTTTACATGTTTTCCCATAGTAGATCCCTTGCATGTGTCTGACTGCACAAGTGTACCGTTGGGAAGACCAGTAGAAATCTGCTGCATGAATTTCAAGGTTCCATGGTGAAGATGGCCCAATCGCCTGTGCCATAATTATCCCTCATCTCGGTTCACCACTTGATTTTCCTTGACCATCATTGCTGCGCAGCCATCTACCTCCATCTTGTAGATATTCTTAACTTGAATCCCTATCCTCTTGGCTTGACCCATTGTTTTATGTCGCAGGAAATATTTTCCATCACTAATAACAACGTCATAGCCTCTATCCTCCAACATTGCGACTGAGACCAAATTTCTTCATTGCTGGTCTATGCATCACATATTTTAACTATCATTAATATGCATCACATATTCAGACCCCTACCCTTATTATCATTAATATTTTTAATAATCATTAAGGCCTCCCTCCTTTATTGATAATTCTAAATTAATAATCCTTTATAGTCACAATTAAGCATCAACCACACTTTTTTCATGTCATTTTTATACATATTGTTGTATCAAACATTAAGATCACTTCATCATACTTCAATATCACTGTCATTTGCATCATATTACTGTTATAAGGTTCATCATACAAGGCACTGATATGTATATATAAATAACGTTATATCAATGTTCACTACCATGGCATATCAAAACCAATTGTCATGTTTTTTCACAACCATATCACACAATTATGCCTCCAAATATATATAAGTCACATGTAAACAAGATCTATGTCTTACTGTATCAATTTTTTCCAATCCTACAACATCACTTTTTGTTCCTCAAATAGAGCTGTGAATTAATGCGAATCCTTGAATGTACAAAATGGAACTTGTTTAAGTTTCGTATTCCACACATGTTCTATTCTACTGTTATTACACTACTATTGTTCCTCATATCCCACCAACTTGAGGTAAACAAAAGTGCCTCTACTAACAATAATGAAAGACATCATTTGGAGGGAAAAAATTATGGCACATTTAGTGTTGTAAGTTCAAACAATCTCAGTTTTAGGAATTACACTAACAAATTCACTATAACATGCATGTTACCAGAAATGAATCCATTATTGAATCAATTAATTTCTAGCTTAAGTTATAACCATAAATTTTAGAGATGGTCACAGACAAAGATGTATGTTGCGCTTCCAGATCAAGGTCAAATGTTTCAGTTTCAAAATTTTGGCATTGAGAAGTGTATCCTACAAGGTCCAAACTAGCCCAAAAATGTACA
Source organism: Pinus albicaulis (assembly GCA_034641835.2). NCBI lineage: Eukaryota > Viridiplantae > Streptophyta > Pinopsida > Pinales > Pinaceae > Pinus > Pinus albicaulis. Next base: position 239,881,857 of record CM076572.1, read on the forward strand.
AAGAGAATTCACAATCAAACATATAACAATTAGAAAATCATCAAGATTCCACCAGATTTCTCTTCTATTTAATAGGCCGCAGTGATAATATATTTCTTGCACTTGGATGATGCGTTGGATAGGAACATAGTCTGAGTTTTTTCTTAATTTATGATGTTTAAGACTGGCAAGACACAAAATAAACCAAGAACTAAACAAGACTTGAACATCAAAAATTAAGGCACAAGTGCAAGGTTATCCATCATACATGGAAGCTAAACCCTAAGTCTATGGTTTCATTACTACATACTATGAATTCTCTCATATATGACAACCAAAATATCAAGGACATCAATGACGACATATTACATCAGCTGCATTCACTTGGACATCCTGCACCTTCTCAACATCCTACAAAGACTCCCACTTTGACATCAATGATGGCATCGTAAAAAATATCCCCATTTTTCATTGATGTCAACACACGAATCATGACCAACGTGTTGTATAATCTCTTCTTGACTTCATGCTTCTTCTCTTCTCTCCTTCCAATATTCTCTCCCCCTTTGACATTAATGGAAAAGGGTAATTGGTGTATATTTGACAATATATCCATGTGATGTGGCTCCCCTTGAAAACATGATTCCTTGCTACATCATATCTGTTATATCCCCTTGATAAATTGCTTACGAATGCATCATCAATTATAATATTCCCATGACAAAATTTTTTCCTATTGCATAATCTCTTCCAATACATAGGATCCCCTTGACAATATGATTTCCTGTGGCATCATCTGATCTTCTGATGTAGCTCCCCTATCTCCACATCTCCACATTTCTAATATTCCAATTTTTAAAGAATTCATTGTGAAACTTGTTGTCTCTTCCAGACCTTGATGGTCTTGTCTTCCTACTTGGTGAATGACCTTCCTTGCTAGTTCTGCGGGGTCCACGTTAAGCTTCTTCTATAGTCTCGTGCAAAGTGTCCAAAGTTGTGACATATGTAGCACTCAACATCTGTTCTAAATAATGGAGCCAAGGTGTTGTAGCTTATGTTATCATCGACATGTGGGATTCTGTCTTGTTTTCCAATAGACCCGGGTCAAAGGATTTGATAAAAGCCACTATCGAAACTCCTGATATATCCCCTACAATCTATATCTCTATGTGCATAGTTAGAACATGCGTAAAAATAACCATGAAATGTGCCTAAATACCTCGGAGTATAAGGAGAATATCTGCTAAAGGTGCCTCACCCTTCAAAATATCCAAGGTTTTCTTGCTATTCACTTCTGAATTCTCTTTGATGATTTGGAATTCTTGCTATTCACTTCTGAATTCTTGAGGTATTGGTCTTCTAGATTTTGGTGTTGGTTGATTTGTACAAAACTTTGAATTTGGATTTTTCCCCATTTTTGGCACGACGATTCCTTTCATGAAGCTTCTTTTATTCTTTGACATGTGTCTTCTATACATGAGGATTATATTCATCATTGGGATGAGGCTTTTCTTCTTGTGTGTTTTTTTTTTTTTTCATTTTTGGAGCACGAGGACTCACCAATATGTCCAAGACCTGTCTTGATAAGTGGTGATATTTGGAAAATGATAATTTAATCTAAGACCTGGGAACTTCTCAACCTCTGATTCAACTTGTCTAATTATGCTCTCAAGATGACAATTTACTGCTCATGGTTCATGCAATCTTCTTCCTTCTACTTCATTTTACTTCTTAAGACATCCTCAATAATTTGGGCTTCTTCAAGGATGTGAATTTTTTGCCAAGTTCTTTATCCTACTTGTTTCATTTATTTGGCTTCCCCCTTTCTTTGAGTTGGATTGTTAGGGAGATTTCTCTCTTATTTTCATCTTCCACCATGTTTTTCAAATGATGCACTTATTTCTTTGCTTCATTAAGTTCCAGATCCTTTTTTTATGATTGTATTTATTTAAGTTGAAGTTCAAGCCAATTGATATCAAGAATGGAAAATATCCAATGATAATATTACTTCATCTTCTCGGCCTTCAGGTCTTCATGTTCCCTATAAATAATATTATGCATACTTGTGGTCATATCCCTATCCCGTGTAACTTCTGGAAGCTTGTATTTGAGGGAATTACCATCTTCTTCAAGGTAGATAGCCATATTAACTTCAACTGTAGGCTTCACCAATCAAATCTAAATGCTAGAAATCTGCCTTCAAGCTCTTAAGATTTAAACGAAGGACCGAATTTGATACTAATTGTTGGAAATATTGAGAGGGGAGGGTGAATCATCATTTCCCTTTCTTTTCACACAATGGAGTAGTTATTAATTTAAACACTTAGAGCATCTGATCATAACATAAAACATCATCACATAAAAGAAGAATGCATAAAAATATGTCTCCAACGAGTGCTTTACATTATGTATAATTTACATACACATTTACCAGCTAGAAGGAAGTATGAAACTCCCTAAATTTGAACATGTTTTTAGACTAAGTATGTAGGTGTCCTCGACCTCCCTTACATTCAACCAACCAACTGCAACTACTTCACTACCACAAACACCTATTTCTACTACTATTGTTATTACACTATACACTATTTTTGTTCTCCATATCTCACCCACTCAAGGTAAACAAAAATCCCTCTACTGACAACAATGAAAGGCATCGTTTGGAGGGAACAAATTATGGCACATTTAATGTTTTAAGATGTAGCAATCTCAGTATTACACATTACACTGAAAAATTCACTGTAAGATGTAGGTTACCAGAAATGCATCCATTACTAAAGCATCAACTGCTAGTTGAAGTTGCAACAATAATATTAAGAGATGTCCACATGCATAGATTAATGCTGCACTTCTAGATCAAGTTCAAATGTTTCAGTTTCATAATTTTGGCACTGAGAAGTGTATCATACAAGGTCCAAAATAGCCTATAAATGTCCAAAGAAAATTCAGCAGTAAACATATAAAAAATATACCACCATCAAGATTCCACTGAATTGCTCCTCTATTCAATAGGCTGCAGGGATCAAATATTTATTTCACTTGGATCACACGTTGGATAGGAACAAAGTCCAAGTTCCATCTCAATTTCCGATATTCAAGACCAACGAGAGACAAAATCAACCTAAGACCTAAAAAAATAGGAATATCCTTTCCTGGCATCTTTAGAGCTTCTGCTTTCATTCAGGGACTTGAACTTGCATAGATATCTATCGAATTAACTATAAAAATGCTACTACAAGACTCAACACGTCACACCTGTAATAAAATACCTAATGAAAGAACTCAAGCATAGCCTAAACACAATTTTCAATCTGAATCCTCATAAAATGTCCTCAAGCTGCAGGAAAATGGCAAATGATCAGAACTGCATGTTAAGTGTGAAGATGCCATCAAAGAATTAAGCGAGTAGAGACATGGGCAGATCTATCTTGAGACTACAGAGCATAATGTGATGATCACTTACAAAAGAAAATAAAACTCAAGTGAAACCGTCATGCCATGTAAAATAATGAATCATAACCCATAGGTCGTAAACCCTTCAAGATCTTCAAAACTCCAAAGGACGATGAAAGGATTTCAGAGCTTTGCCATCCTCAAATGAATTGAATTGATGCCTTATAGGGAGATTGAAGATGTGTTTATAATATTTTGGAGCAGACGAAGCCAGCACGAAATTTAGAAGCCAAAACCATTTTATTTAGAATTTAAATTTTGAGCCTAAAGCTGACTTACGGTTTGGAGAAAATTCAATTTTGAATTTTTAAATTTTATGTTGCAAAAAGTCCTTTATGCCTTGGACCATCATGATCCAATATAATTTAATAATGACCCATTTCAATTTTCATTTGGGTTCTCCTTTAAAATAAAAAATTGTAACCCTTTAATTTAACCCTTTTTGATAGATGTGAAAACCTTCCCAAAAAAAATTGACACACTTCTCCATGATTTTGAGCTTTATTTGAGCCAAAGAGAGAACACCACATCATCACAGCTATATTTGTTTTCCACATCATAAAAAATTTGGTATCAAGGAAAATAAACAACTAACACTATGGTGCAACCTCATCACCCTTTGGGGTTTTTGAACACAAGTTGGGACTTAAACTTACTATCATATCTATCAAATTATGAAGGTCCACAAGATGCTCCACATATCACTGAAATGAGTATGATGAGGAGAATATAATCGTGAGGGTCTCCAAGGAAAATTCAATGATATGCATCATCAAAATCCTCAACAAGTGCGAGGTATGTTCATCATCCAAGGTGTTATCACACATAAATTTTTAATTTTCGATTGATAGGTCACTCATCTAGGTTTCATTCTGTCTCATAAGGTTGGTCCAAGAAATTGATTGAAAATTCATGAAATAAGTCTTTATCCTAAGTCCAAAACACTTCATTAGTCATGTCATATTAGTCATATCTATCAAATCCACCTTAGGTTCACATGCATTGGGTTAAAATTTGTTTGGGTTAAAATTAGTTTTTAGCCACTTGTCTGATTTTTCACGATTCCGCAGTGAATTTGTGATTTTTGCTATGAAATCACCTAGCAATTTCGTAGCAAATCTGCCAAATTTCTAACTGAATTCGCTACGAAATTATGTTTTTTTTCAAAAGGTTCAGAAATTGATATTTTTCATCTTATGAGAGGGTAAGTTCAAGTTTCCATCACATTTTTACCTATTTTAAATCATTATTAAATGTGTGTTATGCATGGTCATCACTTTAACTTTTTCCTTTTTCACAATTTAAACTCCATGCATTCGAGCTTAATCACTTACCTTGCCAATCCCTATTAGATGTTTCTACCACATTTTACCTTTTATACCTCTAGCTGCTATCATAAGTCATATTCCACCATGTGTTAGTAAGTAGCTTGCTATTCAAATTGGTTTCTTTGCAAGTGTCACTTTTTCAAGAAAGGCAGTGTGGTTATGAAGGAAGATGACCATGAAGAAGAAAACAAAAAAAGGAGGATCTTGTGTGAGATATGAACCCATGGACCTCAAGCTTATCATGGGAGACCCTAGTGTTGCAGAGGATTTCATTAAAGCTGGTTGCATGAGTTTTTACAAGAAGATACAAAGGGATTTCTCTGTTTTTTGACTATTTGACTAGTCAACTTCAAGAGAAGTTTGTCAAAAAAAAGAGGAGAATTAATAAAAAATGAGAGAGGTTATTGTAAGGAACAGATCAAAGAACATTAACCTCTTTCACTTTTCTCACAGGTGCTACCGATTGTGAGATTCAAAGATGTATTTGGGCTCTATTTTCAGAATGTGTTTTTTTCTTGTTTTAGACATGTTTTTCAAATACAGATTCTGGACACCTGGAGCTGTTTTTCAAAAAACCAAGAGAGATATTTCTTCAGCAAAAATGTATTTACAAAAACCTCCACCTGTTTTGCAAAATCTATCAAGGATTCAAAGATATGAATTAATTTTGTAGAAATTATACAACAATCATTTATATCTTGGATTCCCCTGATCTAACAATGTACTAAAGTTAAATACTGAATCGCTTCTACAAATATTTTGCGAAATTAAAAACACAATTTCTAATCACATGAACATGAAGAATGATCAATCACACACAACACAGATAATTTCCCGGGGAAAGCTTACAGCTAAAAACCCCACTATAATATATTGTATATTCCACAAGGAATCAAGAAACAATTACATACAACTCTTCTCACAAGAGTCCTTCTGTATTCAAATAATTGTCTAACACTGATTGAGACAAAATCAGGCCAATACTCAACCAATTCTCAGCCTGTCTTCAGCCTGCCTTTCTCACGCAGTTCATGAGGAATGCAATCCTTATTCACAAGGAATTCCAACCTTCCTACACTGCGTTGAGTATCATGGGAATAATGTGGTGTTTTAACTACACCTGGGTAGCCTACTAATATCACAACTGATAGTTACACTTCCCTTTCACCTAGATCTCAACAAGGTCTCCACTGGAACTGACATGCATGCAACTAATAATAGTAAATCCTCAATTGCATGTGAGATCACTGATTGTGATAATTAATATTTAATTCACTAGATCTCTCACTAGTGTATCTTCAGTTACAACTAGCATACCTGAGTTTAACTCACTTAACTGGGTTAAACTAATTTACAACTTGCACCAACTCATGCACCACTGCACTTCTAACTCTGTTACAACTAGAATCACTCTCCATGCCTCACCAACAACCTCTAACTCAAAATCCACTAGCTAACTGAATTTATCACTTTAAATTAACTCATTAAAGTCCACATTGAGAATAAATTACAATTTAATGTCCCTCTTAATTAAGGGATAATAAAAATAGACATGCACCCAAAAATAGCACTGTGGGCCCCACCCTAGTCTGGGTGCTTAATGCAACCAGGTGCTGAATGTAACCAGGTGTTTAATGCACTAGGCATAGGTGCTGAATATTCTTGTTGAATCTCAACACTCCCTCTCAACAAGAAAGGGATTATCTTTTACCCTGATCCTGACCCTATGGTATTCGAATTTGCTTCTGGTGAGCGCCTTTGTCAAAATATATGCATCCTGACCTTCCATGGGAATGTACTGAAACAACATGATCCTCCTCTGCACACAATATCTAAGATGATGGTACCAGATATATATATGCTTGGAACTATCATGAAACACATGATTAATCGAGAGTTTAATGCAACTCTGATTATCACAATGAATCACTGTCGAAACCATCTGAGAACCAAAAAAAACAACCAATATCTTTCTCATCGAGATAGCCTCACATGGAGCTTGAATTTCTGCCATGTATTCCGATTCCGCTGAACTAAGTGCCACAGATAATTTTTTCCTGCTGTACTAGGAAACTGTTGTCGATCCAATGCTAAAGATCCCCTCTGATGTGCTCTTTCTGCCCGATGTACTTCCAACCCAATCTGCATCCATGAAGCCATGCAACTTCACTCCATCCGTCCATCTGTACCATATACCATACTTTGATGTGCCCCTCAAATATCTCAAGAAATGCTTCTCTGCCTTCCAAAATAGCTTGGTAGGCTTAACCATAGCTTGACTTATCTGGTTAACTGCGTAGAAAATTTCCGGCCTCGTGTTCACTAGATACATTAGTGAACCCACTAAATTTTTATAGATAGTTGCATCCACTACCTCTCCAGAAGTAACATCCTCTTTCCTCCAATTTCCTGGAAGAGGAGTATCCATGGGTTTGCAGCTCTCCATGTTAAACTTACCCAATATCTCCTTTGCATACTTTCCTTGAGACACAAAAATTTCACCATCCCGCTGCCATATTTCCAATCCAAGGAAATAATGAAGGACTCCCATGTCCTTCATTTCGAACTCCCTTGCAAGATCCTCCATGCACGAGTGTATCAACTGCTCATCACCAGTCAAAATTAGATCATCAACATAAAGAACAATGATCAATAGCTTACCCTAAACTACAATCTGGTATAGGTTTTCATCTGCTTCACTTTTGGTGAAGTCCAATCCTGTGAAATAGCTGCCTATCCGAGTGTACCAAGCATGTGGTGCTTGCTTCAGCCCATACAATTCTCTTTTGAGCCTGCATACATGTGACTCATTGTTGAAGATTTCAAAACCTTCAACCTACTATATGTACACCTATTCCTCGATCATCCAATTGAGAAACACAATTTTGACATCCATCTGATGAATGTGCCAACCCATCTGCGCTGAGAGTGAAAGGATGGATCTTATGGAAGAGTACCTTGCGACAGACGCAAAAGTCTCATCATAATATATCCCATTGATATGAGAGAATCCCCAGACCACAAATCTAGCCTTGTATTTCTCCACACTCCCATCAGCAACTTTCTTTAACTTGTAGATCCATCTCGATCCAACCACTGATTTGTCGATCGGTCTTGGGACTATCTCCCATGCACTATTCTTGACAATGGAGTCATACTCCTCCACCATTGTATCAACCAAAGTAGATTGCTACACTGCTTCCTAAAAGGAAGATGGTTCAGTCACAATACATTTTCTCATAAGAGCCATGTATCCAATAAATAGGTCAAGAGACTGTCTTTGTCTGTGCTATGAAGTAGGGGCTCCTACATTTTATGCAACATCAAGTCTCAACTTATCAGCTTCCGTGGTGCACCTTCTGCCATTTTTGATGGGTTTCTCTACATGAGTGATTTACTCCACTCCATGAACCCCCTCATGTGGCTGATCAACATCTTGAGACTCATCCTTGGGAACCAGCAGTTCCTCCTCTGCATGCAAGTGCAACTCCCTCTCAAGGGACAACCACATGGCTTTCTCCTCATCAAATTTGATATCCCGTCACACAACAGTCATTCTGCTGTTTGGAAAATACACATGATAATAGTATGGGGTGTTTCAGTGTACAAAAATCCCAATCTCTACAGTCGGTTCCAGCTTCTTCCTAGCTTCCTTGGTCACATGCACATAAACATATGAGCCAAAAATCTTATAGTGTGAAACATCAGGTTTCTTACCAGTGAAAGCCTCTTTAGGTGTACTCATGCCAAGTACTCTATGAGGACAATGGTTTTGCACATGTACTATTTTTTTGGATTCTTTCACCCACAGATGCGTCAGTAGGCCTTGATCATGCAATATCACTCATGCTACACCCACAATAGTTTTGTTCTTCCTCTCCGCGACCCCATTCTGCTGTGGGTTATGAGGCATTATGAGTTCTCTTCGAATTCCTTCTTTGCTGCAAAAGTTCTTAAATTCCTTAGAGATGTATTATCCACCATTATTGCTCCTAAGAGCCTTCAATTGCTTCCTCGAATATTTCTCCACCAGTGCCTTAAACTCACAGAACTTAGAGAATTTTTGATATTTCTTCTACATGAAGGAGATCCAGAACTTAAGAGAAAATTCATCAACAAAGATTACATAGTACTTATGTTTTGTTGTTAAAGCAATCAATAAAGGACCACACACGTCTGTGTGAACTCTCTCAAGGATCCCCGAAGCTTGGTTTTCCTTCTCATGAAAGGTTTCCTTTACATATTTTACCATAATAGATCCCTTGCATGTGTCTGACTGCACAAGTGTACTATTGGGAAGACCAGTAGAAATCTGCTGCATGACTTTCAAGACTCGATGGTGAAGATGGCCCAATCACCTGTGTCATAATTATCCCTCATCCTGACTCACCACTTGATTTTCCTTGACCATCATTGTTGCACAACCATCTAACTCCACATTGTAGATATTCTTAACTCAAATCCCTATCATCTTGGCTTGACCCATTTTTTTATGTTGCAAGAAATATTTTCCATCACTAAAAACAACGTCATAGCCTCTATCCTCCAACATTGCGACTAAGACCAATTTTTTCTTCAGACTTGGTATATGCATCACATATTTTAACTGAAATGGTTTACCTGTCCTTCTGAAAGGTAATGGTACCAATCCCAGTAGCACTGTACTGTCCTTCGTCGCCCATCTTAATATGCATATGGAGATCTTTCTCCTCCAAGTCATTGAAAAGTTCCTTATCTCCCGTCATGTGAAAGGAAGCGCCACTATCTGAATACAACACAGATCCCAATGCATTGGAAACCATGCATGTGATAAATGATAAGTCAAGCTCAAATTGTGAGCAAAGAGCCTCACTAGCTACAGATCCAGCAACCTTCTTGTTCTTCTTCTTTTGTGGACAGTTAGTAGAAAAATGCCCATGATCGTGACAGTGAAAACACTTCACCTTGGACATGTCCTGCTTCTTGCCATTCTTGGACTCGAATTTAGAATGGAATTTAGTCCCCTTCCCCTTCCTCACCTTGGTAGCCAAAGCAAAATCCTCTTCATCCTCATTATTATATGAAGATCCATCTCTAGTGTTCCGTCTGAACTCCTCCTGCACCAAATGCGACCACAGTCGTTCCCAATCTGGAAATTTTTTCCCTTCCATTGATAGACCCTTGATATATGTGCCAAATATTGGGAAGTCCTAGGAGAGCCAAGCTCACCAAATAATCATCAACAACTGTTATTCCAATGCTCTCCAGTTCATCTTGACATTGGACAAAATTTGTTAGATATCTTGGAATGGTGTCGCCCTCTTCCATCTTAATATTCCTGAGTTTATCTTTGAGTTCCAATTTCCTATGGTCGCTGCTGCTTTGGAATAGATCCATCAAAGCCTTGCATATGGTGTGGATTTCCCATGGAGGTTTGAGACAATGTGGTCTCTTACTCCCTCCAACATAATTCTCCTTGCCTTTGCCACTTTCTTTTTCCATGCATCAAGATTTGTAACATATACAAAATCGAGTTTAGCCTAAACATATTTGTCAATGAATTCCTTCAACCCATTGTCTTCGAGTACTTCCTCCATCATGTAATTCCAAGAAATGTAGTTCGAGCTGCCCTCGAGTGCATACTCTAACCTCAAGCCATTGAAATCCATTTTGATCTTGAATCAGCTGTAGCACCAAGAAAGTCTTTCTGCAAATTCAAATTCTATCTAGTCACAAACTCAGCTCCTGCTTCACTTCTGCAATTTCCTGTACTCCTATACCATGTAGAAATTATACAACAAGCATGTATATCTTGGATTCACTTGATCTAACAATGTACTAAATTTAAATATTTAATTTCTTCTACGAATATTTTGTGGAATTAAAAACACAATCGCTAATCACATGAACATGAAGAAAGATCAATCACACACAACACAGATAATTTCCTAGGGAAAGCCTAATAAAAACCCCACTATAATATATTGTATATTCCACAAGGAATCATGAATCAATTACATACAACTCTTCTCACAAGAGTCCTCCTGTATTTAGATAATTGTCTCACACTGATCCAGACAAAATCGGGCCAATACTCAGCCAATTCTCAGCATGTCTTCAACTTGCTTTTCTCATGCAGTTCATAAAGAATGCAATCCTTATTCACAAGGAATTCCAACATACCTACATTGCGCTGAGGGGAATCCTGTGGTGTTTTAACTAAACTTTTGGTAGCCTGCTAATATCACAACATATATTTACACTTCCATTTCACCTAGATTTCAACTGGGTATCCTCTGGAACTGGCATGCATGTAGCTAATAATAGTAAATCCTCAGTTGCATGTGAGATCACTAATTGTGAATTAATTAATATTTAATTCACTATATCTCTCACTAGTGTATCTTCAGTTACAACTAGCACAACTGGCTTTAACTCACTTAACTAAGTTAAACTAATTTTCAACTTGCACCAACTCATGCACCACTGCACTTCGAACTCTCTTACAACTAGAATTATTCTACATGCCTCACCAACAACCTATAACTTGAAATCCACTAGCTAACTAAATTTATCACTTTCATTTAACTCATTCAAGTCCACATTGAGAATAGATTACATTTTAATGTCCATCTTAATTAAGGGATATAAAAACATATACGCACCCAAAAATAGCACTGTGGGCCCTAGCCTAGTCTAGGTGCTTAATGCAACCAGGTGCTTAATGCACTAGGTGTGGGTGACGAATCTTCTTGTTGAATCTCAACACATTTCAGAGCCCTATTTTTCAGAAAAAACAACAAAATTATTAGTTTTTTTTCTAATTAGGCAATTTCGTAGCAAACTCCAAGCTTGAAGGCCAGATTTTTCTACGAAATCCTTGTAGGTTACTTTTTGCAAAAAATCACATTTTTGGTGGAAATCAAAAGGGGATAAAATTTTTATTTAGCTTATTTTGTCCCCAAAACACATTCAAATCAGAAAGGAAGGCTAAAGGTTGACCTAGATGGGTGAAACAAATTTTCTACCACACCATGTTGCGAAACTGCCTGTTTCACTCTGTTTTTGCATCAAGGAGCTTTTTATTGTATTTTGGTTTTAAAGGTTTATTGAAGGTCAGCAATCCATGTGGATTAGTCAAAGAGTATCAGTGAATATTTTTTTGTCAAAACACTCAGGAAAGAAGGTGACTAGGCTGCCAACTCATCAATTCTGGACACATCATCAACTATGACATCACATCCCAAAAATCCAAGGAGTAGACCCTCAATGTTAGTTTGGTTGTTTTATTGTTTGGTTATAGACATTTGGACCTCACTCAAAGTGGTTATGTTCGATAAGTTTCATCATGAATAGATTATCTAAAAGCTGTTAGTGAAATAAATATGTTGTAGAGTCCTAGTAGGTCTCTAAGTCCTAAAGTTAGTATTTGTCAGTTTTGTTCCTTGTAATATGCTTTTGGTTAGATTAGGTGTCAAAAAAAGCATTCAAAGGCTCAACCTTGTTGAGAGGATCAATATAAAGATGCCTAAGCCTATTAATAGGAAAATTATTGAAGGAGAAGGGAGTTGGAGAATGTCATTTGAGACTACTATTATTGTAAATTTTGGAATATCAGTAATATACAATGATGGTGTTTTTTGGTTTACCTGAGATTCTTTGACTGTTGCAATGAGCTTATGTTTTATGTTTCCTTAATATATTTTTCCAATACATTGATGTTTAATTACTCAAAATTCATGCCCTCATGCTCTAACTTCCTTTTAATATTGAGTTATTGAATATTTTTTGTGTGTTAGTATTGTCTTTTCATTGAAACAGCAAAAGCCTCAGCTTCCACAAGGAGATTCATTTGTCACTAAATTCCTTCATACTGACTCCATGAGCCCAATGGTAGTGAAACCTATCCCATTTTTCACCTGCAATCAAATACACTAAGACACTTATCACAGAGTTAGCCGTATGATTTAAAACCTAATTGAGAAAATCATTAGTCAAATTGAGAGAGCCCTCTCAGGCTGAAGAGGCTAATCTTCAGTCAAAATCTGGTTTGAAAGAGTTACTCTAATTTGTCTAGTGGAGCAGCCCATCAGTACCAATTTAGAGATAACAGAAGGAAGAAAAACCCTAGGTCTAGGGTTTCATTAGTACATCCTCTTATCCATGACAAAAACATATGGAGGACATCAAATATGACATCTTGCACCTGCTACATCTACTTTGACATCCTCCACTTTCTCGACATCTTGCACCTACTCAACATACTGCAATTTCTCCTGCTTTGAAACCAATGGAAACTTACTAAATAAAAGGAAGCCATTTTGGTAGCTTGGTTACACAGGATATATCATATAATTTATGGTACCGATATGTACTTCTAGCGCCAATCAAAGAGATGCACAAATTCAATAATGTACAAGATTAAATAACCAAATCTAAGCCTTCTGGATTTTTTTATTCCATGAAACTACTTGGAATTTTCAAGTCTAAATAATTTGGAAATAACTTTTCTTCTAAAAAATAAGAAATGTACGAAAAACGACATTGTTTGATTTATTAGCCCCGAGGGTTAGCTCAATTGGTTGAGTCCCCGTCGTTAAAACACCTTTGCTATTGAGAGGTCACAGGTTCGATTCTCTAAACACCTTCGTGGTCAAGCTATGTGGTTGAGCTGGTAGGAAGTGATCCCTTCAGGTGGATTTTCCTGGTACAAATATCCTGTGGACGTAGCAGTCATCGATCTCTTGGGTCTATGAACCACTTAAAAAAAATCTTTTGATTTGTTTTTATTAAATATATTGAGAGAATAGGAAGTAAGGTTCAAAATCATGCCCCTGCCATTTTTATTTTTTTTGGAGTTATCACCCTAAAATAAAAAGGCACAAACCACATTATCACCTTCCTTTAAAAGCCAAACATGTTAAGGAAAATGTTCAATTAAACGAATAATGAAATGTGGAGCTCCATATAGAATTTTAAAGCCTCAATCACATGTGATCATATAAGCCCTATAGGTCCAAAGCATTAAAAATTGAACATAAAAACATATTAAAATACCACTAAAGAATAAAACCAATTATAAATAAAACTTAGACATGGTCATATCTATATGTATGATTGAAAATATAAATGCATCAATATTATAATAAAGAGACACAAAGTTTCAAAAGAAAATTTTGAAATTTGTCATATAAATGATATATCTAATTTTTTAGACATTTTAGACTAGGGATTCCTAGATTTGACAATGTTGCAAGTTTTGTAGAAGGACGAGAAACAAATGATATATCATCTCTAGAAGTTAAGGATAAATCCCCTTATTTCGACACTAATAATTGGAGCTTGTGGTTTTATTTGTTTACATAGACTACTTGATGCTGAGTAAGCTAGGAAGAATAAGAAGAAAAGATTCAAATTTTATCTCAAATTCCATTTTGATGGTCCTTTAAGTAGGGATGAAACATCTCCTATACAACTCCATGATTCCATGAAGTGTGGTATAAATTCTATTAGAAAAAATGTCATTCCAATAGGTTTGGGAAAATAGAAAACTTAAATAGAGTGAGCAAAATTATATGGGGATATACTTCCAAATAATTTCCATTTACATAAAATTAGGGAGAAATATATCTCAATAATTGGCAATACTAGAAAAATAAGGTGAATGGGAGGATTTGGTTCAAATTTTGAAAGGTGAAATGAATTTTTTATCCTCTCCTTTCTCAGATTCCCATGAGATAATGGTTTTACATATAATTTTCTAAAAATAAATATGGAACAATGTATAGTTAAACTAGTCTTTGCAAATAAATAGCCCAACCAAAATTACAAACCCCTAATTTTTTCTATAGGCTAAATTTCACCCTTAAAATTTTATATTGTTGTGTGTGTAATTATTTGCATTTATGATTCTAGAATTTAGTAATACTTTCATAAATAGTTTTATTATGTTGCACATATGAATTTTAAAAAAGGCAGCACTAGAGGTCATTTTTTGTAGTCACATCACCTAGATGGGGATCTGGGTACATTACAAAGCGGTATTTATGATAGATGGAAAATTGAGTTCTATTTGGGATTATTTGAATTATTAAGTGACATCTACTAAGGGTGGAGGAGGAGTTTTGGAAATTTGGAAAGGTTCTAGGATCATTCAACTCAATATTTATTTTCTCGATTCTAAATGTTGATAAACCTCAAACATTTTATGACTTTAGACCAATGATATCTCATTTGTAACTACATTTATAATATAATATCAAAGTGTTGATTTTTATAATGAAGAATTCCTCTCTAATACAATTTCCCCATGATATTTGTTATTTTTTCCATGTAGACAAATCCATGAAGCCATTAGATCCACACAATAAGGTATTCAATATATTAGCTCAAAAAATATGCTTGTCATAGTGTTAAAAATAAATCTTTCCAAGGCATATGATAGGTCTTATTGGGTATACTTAAATCTTATACCATTTCAAATTGGTTTCAAATTGGATGTTTTCAATTGGATAATGGGTTTCATTTCCATTGTTTCATTTGGTATACTTATTAATGGTTATGGATCTTCATTTTTTCACTTTGAAGAGAAGACTAAAGAAATGATGCCCCTTTTTTCCGTATTTATTCTTACTAGTGGCATAGTTGTTTAGCGAGGCCATTCAAGAACCCAAAAGAAACAAATTTATTAAAGAGATTTGGATTAGAGGGGAAGAACACCTTACCTATAGTTTATTTTTATATGATGTATTACTTTTTACTAATGGTTTTTTAATTAAAGGGGAAAACATTTTAGGATATTCTTGATTTATATTGCAAGGCTATGTGATAGGAAATAAACATGCAAAAATATACAATTAGTTTTAATAAAATAATGAATATATATAAGGTTTTCCAAGAAATTCTTCCTATACATAATTTGGATTTAGATATTAGCCTTAAATACTTGGGCTTTGTTGAAAACAAATGGCTATAACAAATAGGATTTCCATTGGCTTATTAGAAAATTTGAACATTATAATTTTGGCGTAACAAGTGGTTGTCTGGTCATAAGACATTCAATCTAGTTGAGACTATATTAGAAGAATTTCCTATGTATTGGAACTCCTTAGCACATATTTCCAAAGGGTATCTTGATAAGATAAGGGACAATTGTTTTATTTTCCTTTAAAAAAGGAACTCAAATTAGGGAGGTTATTATATTGTTAAATGAAAAAACGTAGCTCATCAAAAGAGTGAAGGGAGTTGGGGCCTTAAACATATTCATCTATTTGGAAATTATTTGTGTATGAAAAGTATTTGGGATATTATCACTAGAGAAAATATGTAGACAATATGAAGTGTGTAGAAATACCTCATTCCAGGATCACTCTTGGATTGAATTAGAAGTGATGGAAAGATTAATAAAAATGTCTCTAATATTTAGATATCCATGGTTTTATCCTTGCCCCTTATTGGAAATTTTCTAGCTTGGAAGCTTGGTAATGGAAAACTTATTTTTATTAGATATGATGCCATATTAGGCTAAGGGATTGATCCTTTACACGTTCATATAGGGAGATAAATCATGGCACAAACGAACTGTCCGAGAATGGGATAAATCTTCAACATGGATATATTTGCATTGAAGAATTTGTTGAAGAGGAATGAGTTGTTGAGGATATATTACCTGTAATCTGAGCTAGAGGACAAAATGCACTTAGATTTTATGCTGTTAGTTTTTGTAGACTATTGATTGGTTTTTTACTTTTAGAAAGTTTAGAACTAGAAACTTAACATAGCAAGGGACATTTTGAAGATTGTAGATCAATTTTTTGTTTCCAGAAACGAAGAAAAATGCTATGATGTAGTGCATGTAAACTATTATATATTAATATATGATGTTTGTTTTTCCCATTTGAAAAAAAAAAGGGCTAAGGGAGTGATCCCTTTCTTCAAGAAGATACGGTTCAAATTTTACATGATCAAATTTTTATTACCTTAAATTAAATAATTGATTAGGATTGTATATATATGTGGCATCAATTATGGCTATTAGCTAGAAAAACGAGCCTTCAAGGAAAATTTTCAAATTTATGGAATTCATATTTAAAGGAGTTTAAATTGGCCATATTCGTATCAAGGATGAACTTATTTGTTTTTGTTGGTTAATGAATAAGGTTGGGGGAAACTCTACAACTATATTGGGCTATATTTCTTTACATTTTGAGAAAATGAAAGACCAAGGTGGTGCTGGTCTAAAATCTAGAAGACAAGAGCTCCCAAAAAACCTATCATACACATGTGGATATCTTTGAGTAATATAGTATCCTAACTTGGGAGTTGCTTAAAAAATACAAGTACGTGAACCTACTTATTATATTTTATGTAAAAATTGTGAAGAAACCATCTTTCACTTGGCCCATATGCTATCCTTTTACTTTTCAGGTATGGCTATATATTAAATAGAATTATGGCATTGGAAATGTTTGGTCTAGGGCAGTATTGAACATTGATTACATATATGGTGTCATAGGTGGAAACTCAAGGAATTTAGAGCCATTCTGTTATGAAACCAACTCCAAAAATAGAAGAAAATAGAGATCAACGCCTTAGAAATAAGCCACTTTGAGTGGGAAACCTCCTTTACATTACATAAATGAAAAATTCTTGGATGATACAAATGAAAAAAACCTCCTTCTATATATAGGAGTCCATGGGGTCACAATATAATTCTAGCCGACCTAAGAATAATAATGTAAGGGCAATAACAACAATATGGGGGTTACAGGGGTACAACAATAACAATAATGGGGCTATAATAACAACAATAAGGGACTACAATAGTAATATAGGGACCTAATATGCCCCTCTCCTTCAAAAAAGTGTTGCCCTCAATGCTTGAGTAGCTTTGGATTCTTCTGTATAAAATTATCATCCTCCCATGTAGAATCTTCAGTGGGTCCATTTGATGAGGTACTCTAAAATTGATCGATTTCGTAGCTGTCGAGTTCTTTTTTCCGTGATTGCTTCAGGTTCCAATACGATTTTTCCTTCCCCATAAAGTTCTAGCAATATTGTTTGAACTGGAAGTTTGTCACCTATAACCTTCTTTAAGCATGAACATGGAAAATTGGATGCACTCACGAAGAAGCATGAAGCTCCAATTTGTATGCCATAGTACCAATATTTTGCAACACCTTGTAAGGACCATAGTACTTTGGTGATAATTTATTATCCTTATTATCTTGCTTGAGGGACATTTTTTTGTATGGTTGTAGCCGTAAAAATACCCAGTATCCTACATAAAAAATTCTCTCGCTGCGATGTTGATATGCCTGTTTTTTCATTCGATTTTGTGCCAAATTTGGGTTATCCTTTAAGAGTTGGAGAAATTGTTGTTGATGCTCGATGTGATCTTCCACTACTTAATCCTTAGAATTTTCTCTTAAAGATGATATGATGGACGGTGGATGATATCCATAAAGTGCCATAAATGGGGTCTTTTTTGCTGTAGTATGGAAGGAAGTGTTATACCACCATTCAACCAGAGGTAACCACTTGACCCATTGTGTTTGTTTATTAGATACAAAAAAACGAATATATCCTTCCAAACATTTTTTCACTATATCAGTTTGACCATCGGATTGAAGATGATAAGATGAGCTATGAGCTAGTTGAGCACCCAAACAAGAAAATAATTCCATCAAAAAATTTCCAGTAAAAATGGGATCTCTGTCGCTTACAATAATATTTGGGTTTCGATGTAGCTTTTGAATTGTTTCCATAAATGCAGTAGCAACTGTACGTGCTTTCAATAGATGAGATAATGCACAAAAGTGTGAATACTTGGTAAAAATATCAACTACCACTATGATGCCACTCTTTCCTTCGGACTTAGGTAAACCTATGATAAAATCCATTGAAATCTCCTCCCAACGTTGAATTGGAATGGATAAAGGCTATAGAAGACCCGAAATATTAATTGTATCAACTTTATTTTGTTGGAAAACCAAACATTTAGCAACAAACTTTTGAATATCATATTTAAGGCCGTCCCTAAAAAATTCTTTCTTCACCCTGTGGTATTTAAAAAAAAATCCTGAGTGTCATCCTAAAGGAGAAGTGTGCAATTACAAAAGAATATTTAGTGCTAGTTGGGAATTCTTACAAATATATAAGCGATCTTTGTACCATAAGGAATCATTTTTCCAACTAAATGTATGAGATGTACTAGATCTTGCTATAACATTTGAATGAGTGTCCACACTTCTTCGCCCTTCTTCCATTCATCCCTTGCTTCGGTTATCCAATCTGGTTGGATAATAGAAATGGCACAAACCAAAGCTTCCACCTCTTCATTCTTTCTTGAGAGTGCATCTGCAACAATATTTAGCTTCCATTTTTTGTAGATGATTTCAAAGTCATAACCCAACATCTTTGTGACCCATTTTTGCTGCTCTCCTGAAGATAGTCTTTGTTCCAAAAAGTGTTGAAGACTATCATGATTAGTTTTTACCTTGAAGTGTCATCCCATTAGGTAAGGTCGCCATTTCTTTAGTGCACGTAGTATTTCCAACATTATCTTCTCATAAATATCTTTATGTAAATACTTTCCTTTGATTGGATGAATTTCAAAATCAATGGGTCTTCCTTCTTGCATTAAAACAACACCAATTCCATTTCCTGAGGCATCACATTCCAAAATAAAGGTTTTTGTGAGTCTGGCGTGGCTAAGAACAGTGCATAGCACATTGCCTCTTTAAGATGTTCAAAGGACTTAGTTGTTTCAGGAGTCCATGAAAATGCATCTTTTTTCAATAATGTTGTTAGAGGAGCTTCTATTCTCCCATAATTATTAACAAGATTGCATTAATACCCTGTTAACTCGAGAAATCCTCGCAACTGCTTTATGGATGATATCCTGAAAGATCCAACTTGGTAAAATAATTTTCTCCATGTAATTCATCCAATAATTCATCAATCATAGGAATGAGAAATTTATCTTTAATGGTTTAGCTTATTGAGCTCCCTATAATCCAGACACATGTGCCATGATCCATCCTTCTTGTGCACCAATACTACTGGAGTAGAGAAAGAACTTTGACTAGGTTGAATTATACCATCCTCTAACATTTTTTCAATCATACGTTCAATTCACTTTTTTGGACATAAGGATATCTGTAAGGCCTGATGTTTGGAGGAAAAAATATTGGAATCAAATGAATAACATGATCATGATCACGAATAGGTGGGATTCCTTTGGGAGTTTCAAACACCTTGGAATTATTATCCAAGACTTTTTGGAGATCTGGAGAAATATATGATTTTGATGTTGGAACTTCTACTGAGCATAATTGTGAAATTACACCTCATTGTTATTTCTTTAGAAGCTTTTTCGTTGTTATTTATTTCCTAGCTTCCCTGCGATACCCCGTAATTCGACTTCCTTTCCTTCTGAAAAAAATTTCAAGAAAAGTTCTTGAAAATTAAAAGCTATCGTCCCCAAAGATTGTAACCATTGTACTCCTAGTGCAACATCAACATCTCCCATTGGAATGGAAAGCATTAGAATATTCAATTCATATTCCCCCATGGTTAGGCTGATATTATGGAATTTTACAGAGAAATTTATATTTCCTCCATTTGCAACCATCACTTGACATTCTGGTGCTGGGTATAGGAAGAAATTCAATTCCTTGGCTACCTTACAATGAATAAAATTATGGGTACTACCCGAATCAATCAACACTATTACGTTTTTCTTCTTGATATGTCCTTCTATATTGATAGTTTGAGGAGTGGTAATTCCTGCCAATGCATTACATGATATGGTCAGACTCATTTCTTCTTTCTCTCCAGTGGGTTCTTGGTGTATGTGCTCTTCTTTTGAAGTTTCTTGTTCATTTTATTCCTCTTATTCACAATCTATGTAAAATAATTTCTTCTCAGCACACTTATGACCTTTATTGTATTTTCTATCACAAATGTAGCAAAGCCCTTTTGCTCTTTTTTCTTCCAATTGTTGTGGTGTCAACCTTGTAGGTTGTGGAAGTCTAGGAGTAGCAACACTTCCATCTTTAGAGATGTGAGTGGTAGGCTTCATTGTCACCAAAATTTTACATTAAATTTTTCTTTCCAACCTGAATGCCTTCTCCAATGAATCAGGTTCCCAAAGGCGAACCTCATGTTGGATGTTATCCTTTAAAGTCCCTATGAAGACATCAATAATGTGTTCCTCTAGAATATCAGTTACCCTTATATTAAATTTTTGGAAGTCCTCAATGTTCTCCACCAATGAATCCTTTTGTTTGAGATTTATCAATTGGCTAAAGAAGGTGTTGCTCTTTGTATCCTCATAATGTGCTATCATTTCCTTCGTAAAAATTGACCAAGTGACAATTTTTTTACAGGAAAAAAGCCACTGATACCATACAAATGTATTTTGTTCTAAATATAAAGTTGTAATGCGTACCTTTTGTGTGTCTTTCACATTATTGAGATCAAAATATTGCTCCATTTGTAGTATCCATGTTACCGGATCCTTGACATCAAACTTCCTCATATCGATCTTTGGAATATGGTGGGTCTTCCATCCAAAATTCAAGTTTATGAAACCACAATTAACATTTATTTTGTTCTCATCATGAGTTTCCTCTACTATATTTTCACCATTAGGAATCATTTCTTGTATCAACTTTGTAAAACCTTCCTTTAAACCTTCCATGCATTCCTTCAAACCTTACATTTTTTCTTCAATGTCTTCCATGCCATTCTTCAAACCATCCATCTTAGCTTCCATGCCTTTATTCAAACTATCCATTTGAGGGCTTAATGGATGTTGAATTATTTTTAGGGGGAATTTTATAACCCAATACTGATATCTATGCTTCAATATGCCCTTGTAATCAATTCAAATTGATTTTTCAAACAAGACTTATGCAATTTGAAAAAAACAATACACACCTTTTTCTTGCTTTTGAGGAGCTCGATATTGAAACTGAATTATCTCTGTGATTTCGAATCTTAAATATCTGAAATTAGGTCCTGTAGTATCCCTATGAATCTTCTTTCGAATTCCACATGGATGACCTGATTTGGATGCTTCAAGGAAAAGTTATGTCTAATCTCTCACAATGACCTAATTATGGATTGGTTCAGTAGAGCAAACTTGTACGACCTGCCACTATTTACTCCTTCAGCTTTGAAATTTATACACAAGAAACTACAGTCCATGCAATTTTGG
This sequence comes from Pinus albicaulis, assembly GCA_034641835.2. Taxonomy (NCBI): domain Eukaryota; kingdom Viridiplantae; phylum Streptophyta; class Pinopsida; order Pinales; family Pinaceae; genus Pinus; species Pinus albicaulis. The sequence goes on from CM076572.1 coordinate 239,903,820, forward strand.
CCATTTTTTACAAAATTCCAATCTGATGCTCAGAGTGAGAGTTATGACGATTTTCCCAAGGTCACCTCTTTTAGATGAAATTTGGGAGCCTGAACAAACCCTAACTTCCATAGATCATATCTCCAAAAATATTACGAACCAAGATTTGAAAATTTTACATGAAGTTCCTCAGGATTTCAACTTCACGTGGTAATTTTTTTAGCTTCTGAACCTTCGTATAAAAAAAGGTTATATTGAAAATTTCACGATGACCTATTTGGAGCAACGAAACCCTAGAATCCAAAGCTCTGATACCAAATGTTATGAAACTAGCTCCAAAAATAGAAGAAAAGAGAGATAAACGCCTTAGAAATAAGCCACTTCGATGGGGAAACCTCGTTTACATTACATAAATGAAAAATTCTTGGATGATACAAATGAAAAAACATCCTTCTTTATATAGGAGTCCATGAGGTCACAATATAATCCTAGCTGACCTAACAATAATAATGTAAGGGCACAATAACAACAATATGGGGGTTACAGGGGTGCAAAAATAACAATAAGGGGGCTACACTAACAACAATAAGGGAATACACTAGTAATATAGGGACCTAACACATTCCAATAGTTGAACTTTGAGGCACATGACTAGCTCTTAGTACACTTTTTTCCAAATAAAAAATCAACCCTTCCTTTTGGGCTTCCTCTTAGGTTGCTACTATATTTAAAGTTATAAAAAATAATTCTAAAACTTATATTAATCGATAAATGGGAGCCTTTAGGTCAATAAGGAATTACCATAGGGATTATTTGAGGCTAGCTATCGAGAAAATTATCATAAAATCAATCCCGTGACCTTTATTTATGGAGGAGAGGAACTACTATTAGTTTAGGGAATGTTTTGGCATTCGAAATAATAATTGTGTTGATATCACACTCTTAGAAATTGACAATGGGATCAATAGGTTGCAAATTTATCATGATTCTATGCTCATGATTAACTAGATGAAGAACGATCAACATATTAAATATATTTTTGTTCATCCTTTGGCCATATAATTGAGAGAGAAAAAGTAAAATTGATCACTTTTACTCATATATACAAAGAACAAAATATTTTAGCTAACATATTATCCAAACAAGGTCTAATATAGGATCCTCCATTTCTACTATTGGAAGAATATCTTCATGTATTTGCAGCTGAAATTAGACTTGGTATTTGATTAGACAAGTACTTAGATAATAATGGATTTTAAGTAATCTTTGAATTAGGTGTTGCAACTTCTTTATTTTTGGTGACTTTGGTATTTTTATAATTTCTTGAGAAGTGTGTAACTATGATTGAATATTTGGATGTGATTAGTAGTTTCTTTAGTGTAGGATTAAAATTAGCCAACATATAGGCGGTGACAAATGTTTTTAGTACTTTAAAATTTACTAGTTTCCATACACATGAAAAATGTGTTCTATATTATTTCTTGAAAAATAATACAATATGTATTATAATAAATTGACTAACATTTATTATATTAATTTTATTTAAATTTAATATATATATATATATATATATATATATATATATATATATATATATATATATATATTTTTGAATCAAAATATTTCATTTATGCAAAAAAGTTACATCTTTGTACACAATTTTCCAAAATCCTATCGCCCTCAATCTTACCAGATGTGTTACCCAAGAGGAAATTACCAAAAATGCTTACACATTGCCAAAGGTGCTTAGCTACCCAGCAAACTACAACCATACAAACAACTGTCCCTTAAGAAAGCTAAGAAGGATAGTAAATTATCACCAAAGTACTATGGTCCTTACAAAGTGCTGCAAAATATTGGTACTATGACATATAATTGGAGTTTCTTGCATATTCCTGATTATGCCCAATTTTCCATGTTTCATGCTTAAAGGAGGTTATCAGTGTCAAGCTCCCAGTTCAAAGTATTTTTCTAGAAATTGATGAAGAAGGAAAAGTCATATATGAGCATAAAGAAGTCACAAAAACAAGAACCCGACAACTACAAAATCAATTAATTTCAGAGTATCTCATTAAGTGGAAGAACTTACCCGCTGAATATTACACATGGGAGGATGATAATTTTATACAAAATCATCTCAAACTACTCAAGCGTTGAGGAAAACTATTTTTTTAAGGAGAGGGGCATGTTAGGTCCCTATAATACTAGTGTATCCCCCTTATTTTTATTGTAGTGTAGCTCCCTATTGTTATTATTGTGCCTTAAATTATTATCGTTAAGTAGGATATGATTATATTGTGACCCCTTATACTCCTATATATACCAAGGAGGTCTTATCATTTGTATTGTCTAAGAATTGTATATTTATGTAATTTAAAGGAGGTTTCCCCCTCGAAGAAGATAATTTTTAAGTCGTTGATCTATATTTTCTTATGCTTTGTGAGATGGTTTCATAAAAAAGGCCCTCCTACCCACAAATAAAACAATAGTGAAACCATCAAGGTGCCACCCTAATAAGGATTACCCTGAAAAGTAGAGGACTGAAGCTTCCTCTGTGGGCCTGACCCTAGACAGAGTTAAAAGAAACCTATACCTTAGTACAAAAAATATGTGTTAAAACACCAAAATATCAACAAAATCATTCACCAACATAGCCAATATAACCATAACAGAGTCTAAAGTACCATATAAAGCAACTGAACAACACAAAAGGTAGTTGAAACAGTAATAAGTAAGAATGAAGTGTTATCTTGAGTAGTGTCTATAAGTGAGGAGAAATATCAGTTAAGGAAATGTTGCACAGATAAGGGCCACCCACTCTTACATTAACATGCGTTGTTGAAGGCGAGGATATAAGGAATATTGAGTGATAAGGTCCCAAGAGATAACCCCTTTCCATTCACCCAACTACAACTGTTTAATGTGGCATATGAGCTAGTATTAGGAAACCTATGACTCTATAGAGAAATTTATACTAGGGATGCACCACTCAATGACCAATCTCTTCCCAAGGCAAGGGACACCACTTCCAAGAGTCCCCTGACATCTCAAAAAACTTGTGTATCCATTTCCCTTTTTTACCTAGGATACACAACAATAATAACCATCGAAGGCCCTTCTCTAGACTTCGGCACTGAGGGCACTCTTCAACCTCAAGATCCCCTTGGGGCTCTACTACCGTTGGCCATAATTGAGCCAAGAAACACCCATGGAAAGTGATATAAACATAATACCACAATCCCATCTGCTAAATAACACACAGAGTCACTCCCCTTCACATTACGACCTTAAGACAACTGGATTCCATTAAATCACACTCTCATATTAATGTGTCGTTAACACACACCATACCTTCATGGTGGTGGTGTGCCACACCACCACCACCTTAATTGTCATGGGAGTCATTGGGGTGACAAACATACCCACAAAAAACCCCTTGAGCTTGTTCATCCGCCCCCAACGAGTATTTTTTAAATATATTATTAAAAAAAAAACTAAATATTTATAATTATTTCATATTGAGAAAAATCTGTCTTCAAATTGAATACATTCTAACAATATTCTTTATAATAGAATAACTTTGCAAAAACATAAAAATTTTGGTTAATAAAGATTATCCAGGGTGGCTGGGAGGAATGATTGGGAACCTCCCTACCCAAGTTCAATTCCCATAAGTGACATGATGAATTTTGATGTAATGGACAAGAATATGCATATTCCTCATATTTAATATATATAATGAATGCAATATTGAAATCATGAATTCTCTAACATTAGTCATAAAATATAAAGAAAGAAAATGAAAATGCAACAACCACAATCACTAATTATGATGTTTGACAATTTTTTACTTTCTCCATGCATTCATGTTTAGATATTATATGGTTGCCTACACTAGTCTATACCAACTAGCACAACCACCAGTGTTGCGAACATCTCGATAACATCCCGATTTTATCTCGAAGTCACGATTTTTTGGCCTAGCCGATGTTTGCCGATTTTTAAATATATTTTTATGGTACCTTAACTTTGCCAATTTTTGCCGATTTTTTACCGATATTTTCCCGATTTTTATGATTTGTTGGTTTTCCAAGCCCTTGCCGATTTTATCTTGATCGTGATGTTCACAACAAAATATGTGTCATAAAAACCAAAATATCAACAAAATCATTTACCAAAAAGCCAATATAACCATAGCAAAGTCGAAAGTACCATATAAAAAAAACTGAACACTACAACAGGTAGTTGAAATAGTAATACGTAAGAATGAATTGTTACCTTGAGTAGTGTCTATGTGTGAGGATAAAATCTTAGTTGAAAGACTGTTGCCCAGATAAGGGCCACCCAATCTTACCTTATCATGCCCTGTTGAAGTTGAGGACATAAGGAATCTAAAGTAACAAGGTCCCAAGAGACAACCCATTTCCATTCACCCCACTACAACTGTTTAATATGGCAGATGAGTTAGTCTCAGGAAAAATGTGACTCTGCTGAGCAATTTCTACTAGGGATGCACTATTCAACGGCCAATCTCCTCCCAAGGAAAGGGAAAATGCTTCCAAGAGTCCCCCAACATCTCAAAAAATTTGCGTATCCACTTCCATTTTTTACCTATACTACACAACAATAATAACCATTGAAGGCCCTTCTCTAGAATTCGGCACATAGGGCACTCTTAAACCTCAAGATCCCCTTAGGGATCTACTACCATTGACCAAAATTGGGCCAAGAAACACCCATGGCGAGTGATATAAACACAATATCACAATCCCATCCACCAAATAACACGCAATCACTCCCCTTCGCGTTACCACCTTAAGACAACTAGATGCCATTAAATCATAGTCTCATATTAATGTGTCATTAACACACACCATAGCTGCATGGTGGTGGTGTGACACACCACCCCCACCTTAATTGTCATGGGAGTCAGTGGGGTAACAAAAAAACCCACAAAATCCCCTTGAGCTTGTTCATCCACCCCTAACGAGTATTTTTTAATTACATTATTAAAAAAGAAAAATAATCTAAATATTTATAATTATTTCATACTGAGAAAAATTTATCTTCAAATTGACTACATTCTAATACTCTTTATAATAGATTCACTTTGCACCAACATAAAAAGGTTGGTCATTTGGGTTTATCTAGGGTGAATGGGAGGAATGATTGGGAACCTCCCTACCCAAGTTCAATTCCCACAAGTGATTGAATTAAATTTGATATAATGGACAAGAACATGCATATTCCTCATATTTAATATATATAATGAACGTAACATTGAAATCACAAATGCTCTAACATTAATCATAAAATATAAAGAAAGCAAATGAAAATGCAACAACCACAATCACTAATTATGATGTGTGACAAATTATTACTTTCCCCATGCATTCATGTTTAGAGATTATATGGTCGCGTATGCTAGTCTATACCAACTAGCACAACTACGTTTAAGTAAAAGTGGTTAGTATACACCGATCAACACCATTTTCCATCTCAGAAATCTAATGGCATAAACTAGCATATATCAACCACTTTTACTTAAATGTGGTTATGCTAGTTGACGACTGACATGCATGGTGAAAATTGGTAAATTTGTGAAATAAAACATCAATGTAGTGAATAATGGAATATTTATGATATCATTGACATGGATGACCTTATAGACCATTGTTAACTAGATTGACCACATTTACACCATGATAGGCTATAGTTTTCCATGGTTGGGTATGGTCGGCTATGTTTGAATTTTTTTAGCTTCGGTTAGCCATGACTAATTTTATTTGATTATCTTGAATTTAGTAAACCATGGTCTAAAACGATTAAATATGGTTGACCATGATTGACTATGTTAAGCTGTTATTGGAAATGGTTGAAGCACGATTGAAGTTGGTTGACCATGGGTGAACATTTTGGCTATAGATAACAATGTTGATTGTGGTTGACTATGGATGACATGGTAGACCATGGTTTAATATGATTACCTTTGGTTAACCATGGTTATCTATGGTTGAAAATGGCACAACAAAATTGATCATGATTAACTTTGGTTGGCCTTAGTTTACTTTTTTGATTATGTTTGACCATGGTTGAACATGACCATGACCATGTATGGTTGGTTTTTGTTGAATATGGTTGACCTTGATGATCATTATGTATGGTTGACCATGATGATGGTCAACTAAACTATGATTTACATTAACCATGACCATGAACATGGTTGTATTTGATTATGGATAATCATGTTTGACCATGGTTAACTAATGTTATCATGACCATGACCATGGTTGAACATTGTTAACTATGGCCAACCATGGTTGACTAGGATTATGACCATTAATATGGTTGACTACGATTGATCATGTTTGACCTTGACCATAAACATTGTACTATGTGGAGACCTTATTTAAATTTGTTTAACTTTGGTTGCCTTGGGTTGACCATCATTATATATGGTTAGTCATTTTTGACTATTGTTGACCATGTTGATTATGTTTAACCATGGTTTGATATGTTATTGTTGCAAGAAGATGTTTGTCATAGCCAACTTATGTTAAATTGCCACATTCTTAGTTGTTGTGTTGAAATTGTTTACCTTTACCATTACCATGATTGAGCTTAATTATTCTTGACTATGGTTATTCATGGTTGACCATGACCTTGGTTGAATTTAAATATGGTTGACATATAGTTAACTATTGTCAAACTATTATCGGTCATGGTTGAATTTGGTTGACCATGGATGAATATGTTGAGCATAAATAACCATGTTGATTGTGGTTATCTATAGATTTCAGGGTTGACTATATTTTACTCTAGTTACCTTTGGTTGACCGTGATTGTTTATGGTTGAACACGGTAGATCACAATTAACCATGGTTGAATTTATTTTACTATGGTTAACCATGGTTTAACATTACCATGGTTGACTATAACCTACCTTTATTAGGAATAAAACGTGAGAGAAATAAATTAGCAATAATAAAATGTATAACAACACATAAACCACGAGACACAATTTATCTTGAAAAAGCCCAATTAGGGAAAATCAAACTGTAATATATTTATTACACAACCAAAAGGAATCTTACAATGAGGGTTTCATATCCTTTTAAAGGCTTTATTGCATGCAATACCATGGCCTAATACCATTATTCATCAATAATATGTTCCCGAAACCACGTGGTTTAGACTAAACTCATTTGACCCTATGACCGAGTTAAGGTTACCTAATAGAAACCCCATTTAAATTTGACTTGAGGAAATATTTTGGATCCAATCTAAAAGTCTAAATGGACCCCTATCACTCTAAACTTTATCAAGGGTACACATGCCTCAGTATTAGCTCTAAAAATATAGGAAATACCATTTCTTCTTTTACCAAACTTATGGATGCTAAAATTATTTCACGTTGCCATTCTCATCTTCCACCATGTGATGCACAACCTCATGCTGCATCTTTCTCTTGCAAATCCTTCAAATATTGAATTATCTCCTTCTAAATTGTCCATATTTTCACATCCATGCAGTTACATGACCTCCTTAATCATAACTTGGTCTCAACCATCTTACATTTTGATATTTATTCACACATGTAAAGATAAAACATCTATGCCAACACAAAGTAGCATATATAAGTGGTTCATTCCACAACATTATCCGACATCCTCTCTAGGACCAAGAGGGACAGTTCTGTGTGCTATTGCACTACAACATATATTCCTAAATAAATGGTTTAAAAAAAACCTAGGGAATTTAACTTGTTAATAGATCACCACTCAAATATTTAGATCTAGTTACTCATAAATCCTAAATCCTTAATAACAAGAGATCTACCTACAATGGCACTAATTGTTAGGTATAAAATGCGTGTGAGAGAAATAAAATAAAAAAATAGTAAAATGTATTGAAACAACACATAAATCATGACACACAATTTATCTTGAATAAAAAATAGTAAAATGTATTGAAACAACACATAAATCATGACACACAATTTATCTTGGAAAATCCCAATGAGGGGAAAACTAGATTGTAATAGATTTGTTACACATCCGAAAGGCACCTTAGAATGGAGGCTTCCTAGCATTTTAAAGGCTCCATTACATGCAATACCATAGGCTAATACCATGAGTCATTAATACCATGTCCCTGAAAATTGTGTTGTAGACTAAACTCATTTGACTCTATGTTCCTTAAGAATTATGTTGGATTCCAATGTTATTTAATGATTATGCCACATTTTGACATTCCTTTATGATTGCATTGAATTGTTATATATCTCAATAACTATGTCTAATTATAATGACGCCTTAATAATATTATATCAAATTCATATATTCTTTAATAATTATGGGAAATTATGACAACGTAAACTCTATCAAATAAAAAATAAATTGTATCATAAATCTAATAAATATTTTACCATCACACAAAAATAAATAAAATAAAAAATAAAATACTTTATATTTTCTAAATTTAAAATAAAAATAGTAATGATTAATTTTTACTCAATTATATAATAATGCCTTTCTTAGTATTATAATTTTGAAGAAAACCATAACATCTCATAAGGAATGGCAATACCTTAATTGTAAATTTAAAATAAAAATAAAAATAAATATAGTTTTTTTAGTTATAGTAATTATTTAATATTATAATACAATAATTTAAATATAAAATGTTATGTTTGTTATTTTTTAAATAAAAAATAATAAAAAAGTATTTTTTATTTAATAATAACTTAAATAAAAAAATAAAAAATAAAAAATAAACATTATATTTATATTTGTTATTTTATAAATTTAAAATAAAACCAGAAAAAAATTATTTATTTATATTAATTATTTAACAAAGTTATATTTCACAAATAAACAATACACTATTTAAGCTGGACTTTTTATCCATTATTGAGAAAAATATTCTAAATAATAATTGGACACTATTTTTATCCATTTACATAAAGAAAAAGTTGTATGGCATTATATAGCCGTTAAAATTAAAATAATTATATTTGGAAATAGAAGTTATATAACAAAATGTTAAAATAATTATATTTGGAATTTAAATATAATAATTTATTTTTAAAATTAAAATTATTATATTTGGAAATAGAAAAGTTATTACAAAATGTTAAAGTCATCATATTTAGAATTTAAATATAATAATATCTAAATATAATAATATATTTTTAAAATTAAAGTAATTATATTTGAAAATAAAAGGTATATAACATACTCTTAAAAGGTTAAAGTAATTATATTTGAAATTTAAATATAATAATGATATATTTAATTTTTGTATTGTTTTGTTGTTAGAGATAATTAAATTATTATTATTGAATTAGTTAATTTAAAATTAATTTACAAAAATATAAAATATAAAAATTCAAAAACTAATACAATAATATTTCCAATTATTTAATTGATTAAAAAAGAAATAAATAAATTTTAAAATAATAAAAATAAAAATTAATTATTAATGTAAAAATTTAAAATATTATACAAAACATTTAATTAATATACAATCTAATACAAAGTTAAAGAGAAAACCTAATGATTATATATTTAACCTTATGATTGTATATTTTAAATATAATATAATAGTTTTTATTTTTTATTTAATTTATAAATTCATATATAATTATATATGCAAATTATTTATAAATAACTCAAAAATATATATTTGAACTGAAAACTAATGCAGCAAAATGAGAGATGGACAACAAACTGACATGTTTGATGGACAGTGAAGTGTGGAGTAAGAATAACTTTACACTGCAAATGGCTTTTTGGGATGTGACATTTGGATGTTTACAATTGTGAAAGCTTTTTCTTTTCTATCTTTGCAATTTCTATTACAGGCTTCCCATCTTTCATATGTCTATAGCAACTTTAATAATTGAACCCTCTTCAACCTATTAAATCTTTAAGATATTTTTGGAATTTGCAATTGACATATATATATGTCGACACTAAATATCTGCTTGTTTTCTCTCAACCAGAAAACAACCAATCATAAATATTAAGAGCTTTTATCAAATTTTAAGATATTCCTGAAATTTGCAATAGACATATATATGCCCACACCAAATATCAAATATCAGCTTGATTTCAGTCTATGACTCTATTACCGACTTACCATCTTCCAGTCTGGATATAGCAACTTTAACAATTGAATCCTTAACAATGTGTCCACACCAAATATCAAATATCCGCTTGGCTTGTTTTCCCTCAAGCAGTTATAGATATTTAAGGGCCATTATCCCCATCAAATCACACAATAAATTTTATAAATCAGTAACTACTCCATGAATCAAAAAAATAGGATTATATGATATAAATCCCTGAAAATAAAGCTACCAGTTAGTCACCTTCAGGAAAGTTTCCTAATGGAATTCCTCTCTGTTAGGAGCCTTGTGGAAATACAAATAACCCTCAAATATCTCATCTGATCCTTCTCCAAAAGGCAGGATCTACGATGGCCAATCTCTGGTGAGCAAGAAAGGAATACCCGCTCTGTTAAAGTCCACAGCAATTGGGGCATTAGGTGTGTCAGAGCGGGCATTCCTTTCTTGCTCACCAGAGTTATACAGCCAGCTCCAATCGGGACCTATATGTGGTAGCCTGCCCTGAAAGCAAGACAATATATTAAAACTTAAAGTTAATCTCTGTTAAAACAAATATTCGATCCGATGGTTCCAAGCAAAAAGCATAATCCTTTCTACTGCAACAAAAAAATGCTACATGTTTGGAATATAAGTTGCACTTGCCACACATGATCTGGCCAAAAAAAATAGCTATATGTTTGGAATAAAAGTTGCCACACATGATCTGGGCAAAAAAAATTGCTATACGTTTGGAATAAAAGTTGCCACACATGATACATACCTAGAGTTGCGTCCAAGCAATTGAACACAGCTATGCCTGAGAGCTGCTCCCAGAGCGATTTCTTCAACCAAACCAAAAAAAAAAAACAACTGAATCACAACTAGGATTCCGCAATACAGGGGGCGTTAAGATAGTAGTGAGATTGCAGAGGTTTTGTGATGTTGGCAGAGAAGTGAGAATATTTATAGCGGAAATGGATGAAGCAGAGGGGAATGGATAATGGTGAAACAGTCATCCACCGTGCGCGTGCATGTTCGTTCTATTCACGCGGCTTAACAAAGCCGGAAGAGTGGGGGCTGCCAGCTCATCGATTCCAGCGAGCACATGCACTGCCTTTAAATGGTTTATAAAAGACATTTCTTCTTTAAGAATATTAAGTACTTCAAGAATATTTAGTGATTACCAATTCACATGTAAAATCGGATGGTGGAAAAGGTTTAAGGAAATTTGGGAATATGTTAATATTTGATTTTTGGTTTTGTTTCATTAACATAGGTGTGAAATAGGATGGTGGAAAAAGTCTAAAGAAATTTGGAAATATGTTAGTAGTTTCTTGGTATTGTCTTTTCAGCTATGAAATTGTTGGAAAGTTGGCCAGCACTAAGGGAAACAAGGTAACTAGCACTAAGCAACCTCACTCCTCATCATCAATTTAAATAAGAAAATGACTAAAATACAAAAGACCAAAAATAAGAAACCCATAATCTCATAAACTATTTTTAATCTCAAGTTCATTATATATATTTAAAAATAACAAAAACCCACATCACAAAAACATTTAACTTTTAATTAACATATTTGATTATATCCAATTATACTTTATATTATAAATAAATAATATATCTATATGTGAATGGGATGTGGTTTAAATTGATGAGAAATGTTCGAATTCAAAATGAGTATATTTTATTAATATTAGATAGAATTCAAAAGAATCAAAACATTTAGATTTGTGAATGTTATTTTTGTATATGGATTATTTTATATATATATATTTGGTATTGTTTCAATTTTATTAGTAGTTTATTATATTTTTTAAAAGAAAGATAAATATATTTATATAGAGTTATTTGAGGAAAAATAACTATGTATAATTTTTGTTTTGTTTTTTTTTTTTTTTAATGAAGTTTGAAAATGTAATTAGGTAGGAATTAAATTCTATGAAAATCAACTAATCAATTAATGTGTATCTGATAAGTGAAAGCATTGTGATTATACACAATATTAAGTTATTTATTTTCAAAATTGAAATAAAAAATAAAAATATGTCAAATACTTATTATACAAAATTATTTGTCAAAATTAATTATTAAATTAATATTTACAACTTGAATAGTTTCATAATACCAATGATGCAATATATTATTATTTTTATTATTTAACAACATATATCATATATATAAGTTTGGAAAGACTATATCTTCATCATGTCTAATATATTAATTCGATCAGAGCTAAAAATTAAACAAAGTACCCGATCATCATTTATCCAAAACCCATAACAAATAATATATATATTTCATTATTCAAGTAAAATTAATTTTAATATAAGTTTTTTTATAAATTTATATTTCATAAAATTTATGATAATTTAATTAACTAACAAAAACGCATTTTTATTTATAAATGAAGATTAATTTATTTAAAAAACTATACTATTATAAAATAATTTATTACTAATTTACATAGAAATACACTTATATTCCGATTTAAAATCCAAACATTATTTATTTATTGTTATTATTATTATTTTTTTAAATAAAAAACTTTTAAATTTAAAGAATAAAATATATTACTTTTAAAACCTTATAAATGCTATTCCTATAATGTGATAGGTGGAATCGTCCTCGTCGAATATGCCATTCAATTATTTATAAATGCCATTTATATCGTACAAATTTCATTTAATTATATAATGTGGTGGCCAGTATTATCGTCCTCTCTTTAAATGTTTGATGCCATTCAATTATTTATGGGGTTTCCTTTAATTGTAGGAATTATAGCACTCTCGTACATTCCCTTACATTGTCACATGTGGATATACTAATTTTTATAATTTTTACCTTGTGGTCATGAACATGGAAAGTTTAATAAGGTATATTTTAAACACTTAATTGTAGTCCTTCTGCAAGATAATAACTACATATATAATTTGGTGGAAAAAACTTGTCATTTTTATCTTTTACGAAGAGAAATTAGTTTAATCTTTTTATGGGTGATTATGATGTTTTGTTTGCATTATTGCGATACATTGCTATCGCATTATTATCAACATTGCTTAATAATGTAATTTAATTTATTTTGTGTTACTAAAACATAAATAATATATATATGTATATGTATATGGGAAAAGAATTAAAATTTATATTAATATTATATAATTTAATATGAGGAATATGAGAAGATGTGTAATTATGTCATTTTTCTAATAGAATAATAAAAAAAATTAAAAAAAAAATAATATCCACTCAAAACAAAAATGAAAATAATCATATAGATAAAAAAAATACAATATAATTCAACATAAAGAATCCAAAATCGTATTCCAAATTTTTTAAATATTTTTTTCAATTAAAAATTTGTAAAATGAATCTTTAAAAAGAAAAGCCATATTTAATATATTAAAATCTTCAATGACATAAATATTTCCACAACAAAGTGGAAATATTTTAAAATATTAATTTGATATAGTTTTATTATAAACTTTGTTATCATGCCATGTGAAAAATATCATTAAATCTAATATTAATATTAAAATATTAATAATATTATTAAATCTAATATTAATATTAATATATTATAATATTAATATTATTAGATTTAATAACTTTGGATCAATAATTGAGAAAAGGTTTGCATCTCAAGGGATCTGATCCCTTTTGGCACATGATAGATCCAGAGTTAGATGGATCTAGGCTGGTCTATATTGAACTGTGCTATAAACTCTTTGTTGTGTTAATCTAATTGCCAGATACATACATTTGTGCTAAATTCGTGGCACATGCTTCACTTTGTGCTTAGTTAGAATTAATTTCTACACGATTCATATAATTGCTTACGCTCATATAATTTTTAGATGGCTCACTTGGAAAGACAAGATCTTTACTTGGGAAAATTTGTGCAAGAGAGGATATATTGGTCCTAGTCGGTGCTATCTTTGCAGGGATGCTCTGGAAAATGTTCTCCATCATTTCTTACAATGCCCTTTCGCCATTGCTATATGGTGTCGTGTTCTACAGAGATGAATTTAAAACAAGGATGACATTTTAGCTCATTGGAGGTATGCTTCAAGTGGTGGATGTGTTGGTGAAATGCACATTCGTCTCTTCCTTACCTTATTATCTGGGATATTTGGAGGGGAAGGAATGCTTTGATATTTGAGGAACACCATTTCAATATAAGGTACATTAGTGAAAAAAATTGTGCTCATTATGGAGAATATTCCCAAATGTTATACAAGTTAAAACCACCCATATTTTTGGACTCTTCTCAATACGTTGTGTTTTCGGTTGGTTATTTTGATGGAGCTACTCAACAAGGTTGTTGCGGATGTGGTGTTGTTATTAAGGTGACTCAATATATCCAGATTAATTTATTTTAGAATAGTGGTTGTGGAACAGACACTAGGGATGAAATACTTGTCCTGTGGGGACTGCTATACTCTGCTAGGAGGCTAAAAATGGAAGAGATTTCAATATTTGGCGATTATCAGATCATTATTGAATGGATCAAAGGACAAGTTTCTCTTTCCTCTCTCGCTATGATAAGATGGTTGTGTCAGATCGATGATTGAAGGTCTTCATTTCATAGCATAACTTTTGCGCATGTGTACATGGAACTCAACATAGTGGCTGATGCACTATCTAAAAAGGGTCTTACATCGGTCCCTGGGTGCTTTTACTACAACATCTATTGCTATGGTGTGTTGTAGGTTGGTTGATATTTCCCAACAGTGTGAATTTTTCCTATCTTTTGGATGGATGTGTGTTGGTACAATATTATTGGATTGATTATGAACAATCTACAACTTAATAAAAAAATCTTTAAATTGCAGGCGTGTGTACGTTACTTCCGATTATACTTTTAATTTAGAATATTAAGAATATAGGGGATGAACCTTGTGAAATTGGTGATGTATACGGTAGATAGATATTAGATATCTGTGGGATGTTTTTTTATGCTAATCTAGACTTGATGAAGTTTCTTTGTGACCTTTTGAGCTATGTATTGGTTACCATATTTTTAATATGAGACCTGCATTTTTTCTTCCCTGAAAAAGGTATTGCAACATGTGTTATATTATATATTTTTCACTCAACATATGGATTCAAAACTATGACATTGTTACATCTTGTTATATACATTCATATTAGTTGAAATATTCATTCCAACATATGGATTCAACAACATGTTGTTGTTACATCTTATTACACATTCATATTTTTTAAAATATTCATTACACATTAAATTAACAATTATTTATTTAAAAATTATAAGTTTGAAACGAGAAGGATAGAATTTGTATATGTTGATAGATTAGTATTTGTCTATTGTTATAAGAGTAAGGGGTAGGCATCCTCTTGGAGTGAGACTTAGTATCTCCAAATACCTAAGACCTTTCCAAGTCACAAGTTATTGCTAGTATTAAATTGCGGGTTAATAGTACTAGTACCACACATTTTAAATTCTTAAAAACATTTAGCTATTTAATTATGATTTTTATAATAAATAGTTATTATTATTTATAATAATTATAATTATTAATTATTGTTATTATTAATAATAACAGTAATAATAATTAATAATTGAATAAGTATTAATTATTATTATTATTATTTATGGTAGTATTAATTTTATAATATTTAAATATTAACGAGATTCATAATTAGTATGTATATCTAGGAATTAATATTCATCACAAGCTTAATTGCATTATAGCATTGAGAAAACGATAAATGGTGGATGAAAGCTTTTTAATGACTTGAAAGCTATTGTAAGTCACTTTATCTTTGGATATGGGAATAAAAAGGAAATTCCCCTTTAAGACTCTCATCAATTTTGTTATTTCATATTGATGTGAGGTTAGGGGTTGCAGTGTCTTCAGATAGTCATGAAGGAAGATAGAAAAATTACAAAAACATTTTATAATCTACAATCTCAAGATTAAAGGAAATATTCCTTATTCTATTCTCCTTATTGAAGTAAGCTTTTCCCCCATTGAAAACATGTGACTACCTATCTTATGTATAAGAAGTTAAAAAACATAGAAGCTAAAAGGTTTCGTAAAATTTCTTCTAACTCTAGAAAAAAACCCACACATTTGGATCAAGTGGGGATGGCATAAGTGTTGGGTGTGTGTTATTTTCTTTCCACGACTAGTCACACATGTGGGGGGGAGGGCGGTAACCCCCCTTGTCTTTTGTGTCAGATGCAGCAGGGGGGGGTATCCCCCCTACATGGGGCCAGTGGTAGCACGATAATTTTTTTTTTTTTACCCTATATTAGGTGGGTAGGCCTACCTATGGTTTAGTGCATGGGTTTTGCACATGGTTTTGGGCATGATGGTTTTTTGCCCATGGTATTTTGTAGATCCGGTCAAGGAACTACAATTATGTACTAATCCAGGGTTAATGGGTTGGTGTAATGCCCCACTTGATCCTATAAAGAAAATTTTGATTAGTGTTTAATTAATCTATAAATAATGACTTATAATCTTTGAGTAATATCTACACTTGTGAATTTGTAATTTTATTTTATTTTTAGTGATATGAATTTTAATATTTGTTATTTCATTTCTAATAGATCTTCTAGATAAGACATGGTCTTCTCTCATTTATTTTAAAATCAAATATCTAGATTTTGTACACCCAATATGTCTTCTCAAATCAACTTTTAGATAATGTATGGTCTTCTCTCATTTATTTCTAAATCAAATATCTAGATTTTTTATACCCAATATGTCTTCTCAAATCAAATTTTAGATAAGGTATGGTCTTCTCTCATTTATTTCTAAATCAAATATCTAGATTTTGTATACCCAATATGTCTTCTCAGTTATACATTTAGATAAGGTATGGTTTTCTACCAATTATTTTTGAATAAAATATCTATATTCGTATATACTTTTGGATAAGATATGGTAAGAAAGTCAAGGTTAATAAATTAAAAGGATGAGGTGATAATTATGGAATTAATGGTAAGTAGTTTAGGTGGATGAGAGGAAGAGACATAAAAGGGAAGGAGGATGAGAAGAGAGAGGGAGGATCCTTGGTCTTTGTTTGGCATTGGAGGAGAAATGTGGAGAAAGAGAAGGGAGAGAATGGAGAGAGAATGAGAGGAATCAAATTTAGATCTATTGAAGAGTGTTGATTCTAACTTGGAGACACTACAACTGGTTGGACTTGGGCTCGGAAGGCTAGGGAGCCTGTGAGGCTCCCTGGGCTAGGAAATCATTCATAGTTGGCTCGGAGGTAAATCCATTTAGGTAGCCCAATAAGAGCGTATCAACAGAATCAGGAGCATCTTAACCTAGCTATTGATCCATGTATTCTTCGATTTTTTATTACTTATTCAAATTGTTGCAATGAAATTTCTTACTTGTTTAATATGTTGCAAATGAATTTTACTTGTATGTTATCATCAAATAAATGTTGAGCTAGAAATAAACCATTTTCCTTCTTATGGTGTTTAATTGAAATGATAATTATAGGTTTAGTTAAACGATCTAGGATTTAGATCCTCACATAGGGTATCAGAGCCAAGTTTCAAACACTTATAGGCCTTATAAGTGACCAACATGCAACTGTAATTTAAAAAAAAAATTGATTAAAGATATAAAAATAAATAAATTAAACCACTATGGAATTTGTACACATATCGAGTCTATATATTTACAACGACTTCTTACGTATTGCCCTATGTATATATACATATATTTTCACCAATGCCGTGGAGACTGAGGTTCGAAACAACATTCTTTTATTCTTCCACTCCAAGATTGAAGTGGGTCTTTCTTGTCAGTTTCGAATTGGGATGAGAATTCCATTATACCAAATGAGAGAGTGAAGTGTCCCAAGTTCGTGAGTTAAGCTAGTGAGTGAAGTCATTAGCTAGGGAGATAAAGAGTGAATCATTAAAGCAACTAGGATATGTTTCGTTACGAGGATTGTCATGCATTACATATGATACTTCACTTATATTTTCCATTTATTTCAGATGTATAGTATTTGTAATTACGATTTCTTATAGGCATACTTATTTTAGTCATAAATTATATATTGAAACGTGTTCTTTCATACATAACACTCTCTATGCAAACGTAACAACGGTTCTCTGGTCTTTGCCAGGAAAAATATGTATGTACAGCGGTTAAGGGCATGAAATTTACTGCATATTTTATACTTTGCCATCCATTTCTATGGTAATCACCAAGGCTTGGGCGAAGGCATTTGTCTGCATTCAAATTTGCAAGTATATCAGTCAATGATATATTAGCGATGGGCCAAAAAAAAAAATCAAAGAGTGTTCATTGTCTTCTTTGAAATGACTTTTGCAATCGGTAGTAAAATATATGGGAATTCCACAGGATTTGGCACTCCCCATGCCTGACGCAAGCACGGGAAAAAACATTTTTCCATTGCAATTATTCTCAGTGACACATTATAACATTTCTTCCAAGGGCGGGTTTTGCAACATCCAATACAGTTGAGCAGCAACACAGGGACAGGGCTGCAATGAGAAGGCTACTGTGTCGCCGCAGCTGCTCCAATAGGCCCATCAAGATATTTAAAATACAACACAAACATTGTGAGGTATATTGAAACCCAGTATAGATTAATTTGTGGTTCCTACATAATATTGTAAAGATGCTCAAATAAGGTAAAAAATTGTCAATCCATGTTCAATAATGGTCTACGTGGTCAACATGGTTAACTATGGTCAACAATGGACAACATGGTCGAACATGGTCAAACATGATTGACATGGTCATCATGGTTAGCCATGTTTGATCATAGTCATCTATAGGTAGACATTGACAACCTTTATCAACCATGTACAACCATAGTCAACCATGCTCAGCCAAGCTCAACTATGATCAAACAAACTCAACCATGATCATACATGGTCAAACATTGACACTTCTTGTTAGATATGTTCAACCATAGACAACCTTAGTTAGCCATAGTTAACCATAGTTAACCTTGGCCACCCATGATCAACCTTGGTCATCTATAGTCAACCATGGTCAACCTTGGTCATCTATAGTCAACCATGGTCAACCTTGGTCATCTATAGTCAACCATGGTCAACGTTGGTCATCCCTGATCAATAATGGTCATCTCATGGTCAAACATGGTCATCTCTAGTCAACCATGGTAATCTCTACTCAACCATAGTTAACCCACGCTCAATGGCCAACTATGGTTAGAATGGTCAAACATGCTCAACCAAGATCCCATGCTTATACATGGTCCCATAACCATTAATTGTTAATACGTGCAAGCATAATTTATCATAGAAAATTATGATCGACCATGGTCAAAAATTGTCAAACCATGCTCATCCATAGTAAAACCATGGTCACCATGCCTAACCATAGTCAATAATGGTCAACCGTCATAAACCATGCTCAAACATGGACTGCCATGATTAACCATGCTCAATCATAACTTATCATAACATTTGATAGTTTGATGTAGACAAGCATGGTCATCCATAGTAAACTATATGTTGACTATAAACCCTCCTCAACCATAACTTGAAAATATTTAGCCATACTCAATTATAGTCAATCATGATCTACTAATCCTCCCCATGTACCTCCACCTTCAACTAGCAAAACCATATTAGTAAATGTGGTTGAAATATGGTAATATATGCCATTTTCATATGTATATTGGTATATATAAAATAGAAAATAATGTTAATCATTATATATAAACTACATTTACTAATGTAATTGTTCTAATTTGAGTAATTAATAAATTAGAACTATATGTGCAGAATATTTATAAATAATTTAAATTGAAATTTAATTAAATCTTTCTTCCAGCAAACATACATGTTTTGGCTGAAAAATAACTGCTAGGTTTTGCACATGGTGACAGTTTAGAAACAACAAAGTCAAAATTGAATATAGGGGCTGCTAAGATACTACTGAGATTGCTTGGCTTTTGTGACGTTGGTAAATAACGAGGAATATTTATAGTGGAAATGGATGAAGTAGAGGGGAATGGATAATGGTGGAACGATAATCTACTCTGTGTGTGCACATATTTATACTATCGACACTATGTAACATAGCTATAAGAGTGGGTCTACCACCTCATCGATTCTGGTGGGAACATGCACTGGGTTTAAATAGAAAAACAATCACTAAATGGTCATTTCCTTTTCATGAGAAATAATGTCCACAACCATTTATTTTATTGCGCCGAGAGGCGTTCTCCAATCCAATATGGAAGAGATGTTGTAATGTATTGTCTTGTTCTAATTAGTAAATATTTTGATTCAATCAAATTATATATATATATATATATAAAATCAAATATAGCCAATTTAGTATTGGTGGTTTTTGGGCTAACAACCCATGTTTTTTCCAATGGCCCACTATAGAAGATTTGTTGTAATGTCCCATCTTGTCTTATTACATAAAAATTTTGACTCTGTCACATTACATAAAAAAACAAATAAAAACAAATAAAATAAAATAATAAAATTAATAATTAAAATAAATTTGAGGTAAAATAGTCACCATTGGCAATTTTTGGGCTCTAGGATTTGACAACCCATGTTTTTCCAATGGTATATATAAGCTTATATCTATCTTAACTCCAGATCTACCAAGCGCCGAGAGGGACCAAATCTCTCAAGGTGCAAATCTCTTTTAGAGTGAAAAGAGATTTGATCCATTTACGCTTGGTAGATACAAAATTAAGATGAGTCTAGGATCGTATTTCATATTTCATGATAAATAGTGCTAACCACCATTTATATTTCATGTGTACACTTCAAATAAAAAAATCCCCAATTTACAATAACATTACTTTTAATTAACATATTTAATTATAATTATTATATTTTTATTATAAATACTATATTTATATGTAAATGGTGTGTAGTTTAAGTTGTTGAAAGAAATGTTTGAATTCATAATGAGTATACTTTATTATTATTTGAGAGTTCTTGAGAATGATAAAAATACCTCGATTTGTGATTTGTGCATGTCATCTTTACACAGGGCTATGTTAATCTTTTATGTATTGTTCCAGTTTTATTGATATTTTTGATAAAATACAAAGTTAATTTTTAAAAGAGAAATAAATATATTTATATATAGTTGTTTGAGGAAAAATAATTATATATAATCCATATTTATGATGTTTAAAGCTGTGGTTTTATAGGGATTAAATTCCACAAAAATAGGTGAAAATAATATAACTTGTTTAAGCAGGTGATAATTTTGTTTGGATGACGATCTTCTTGTCGGAAGCCAACGATATTTTTTCTTTTTAAAAAAAATATGAAAGTATAAGTGTTTGTATCATTTTTTTAATGGTGGAAATGGATTCAACACCCTCAATAACCCTTGGAGCACCCAACATTATGAAACTTGACAACTGTAACATATATTTCCAAAAAAATATGTAGATTTTGTCAAAATCATGCCGGAAAAACCATTCTTTTCTAGGCGAAATTGTCATCTGTTTAAACTACACTAAAACAACATGAATATGTAAAATGTTGGACTTTATTATATATAGGTATATCTATATTGGAATATGGTTTCCAAAATTATAATTTAATTATTAATAATTAATAGGTGGATGTAAGGATTTAACCTTTACAAAATATACACAATATTTTTAGTAGTAGTTAGAATAAATGTTGAAAGTTATCTTAGAAGTAGTTATGCTTTTAATACTTTTCAAACAAAAAAATAAATTAAAATAAAATATATAAAAAATATTTTGACTATAAAATGAGTTATGATTTCTTTTGCACCTGGTATGGATAAACATGATATTGGCCCATGGCATTATAACAAAGTCTATTTACAAATTAAGAATATAAGTGCTTAAGAATCTTATTTCTTGTTATTTTAAACGTATATACTCATATATTATTTCTTTTTATAATAATAATAATAATAATAATGTTATAATTTGGTAATTTTTTATGTTTTTTTTTTATTTTTTAATCTTGAGTGTGAGATGTGTTCTGAAGTAAACGTATTCATCTCTATCATGGATTAATGTCTATTTATGTTTACCAACTAGTTAATTTATATGGCTACCCTAGTTATATCCAAAGTTGAAGTAAAAATAGAGATATGTCAAACACTTGCACATATTTCAATTATTAATATTTATTAGGTGTGCCCAAAATAAATATAAATCTATAGCCTGTGCAATAGATTTGATCTACAATTATATAAATCATACAAATATACCAAAAGAATTTGGTAGAAAATAATACTTTATGGCTCTTAGTGTCCTTCTTTGCAGCCTTAGACCACTTGTCCATAGATATATTTTTAAAGTCTTTATCTGAATGTCTTGCCAAATGCTTAAAGTTGAGTGTGTCAGCCCATATAGCTGCCTCATTTGCGAAATTTAGCTCTGGTTCCAATCTCCAATTTCTTGGGATGGAAGACTTCATGTATCTGAATAATTATTTGATAGTAGTACCATCATATTTTCATGTAAAAAGTAGCTCAATATAACCCATGAAGTAGAAAGAGGGTTTTGAAAAAAAATACCTACTTTGTGCGGAAAATTTAAAGTGGCCACAAGTTAGTCAATATGGCTCAAAATCCTTATTATAGACTATTTTCAAAAATATAATGGTCATTCTTCATTTTCCCATGTGTTTTAAATCAATATCTGGGCACTCCGGGGACTTAAATTCGCGCTGCAACTATCCAACCGTCATAAAATTTTCTGAAAAAAGAGTAGATTTTAAGTCAACGATATCTCCCTCATTAGGACTTTGATTCAATTGATTTTATTTTTGAATTTGGGTTATTTTTTGAGAGGAGATCATATATGTAATTATTTTCTCTATATTCTGCACAAAAATATGCAAAAAATGACTGGAGAGCCGCCATCCACGAATTTACATTAGAAAAAATTATGCAAAACAACTGATTTTAAATCAACGATATCTCCTCTGTCCGGGCTCCAATTCAGATGATTTTTTTTTTGAAATGGGGTTTTTTTTGCATGAAATTTATATTTTAATTTTTTTTTGAAAAAATTTCACCAAAATTTTCATATATGATCTGCAAACTTGCTGCCCACTATTTTCCCCAAAAAATTCTCGCAATTAAGGAAATTTTTTTCCCCCTGCTTTGCCCAAGAAAGAGCTTTGATACCACTTACAGTAGATATGACCTAAAATTATATAAAACATAAAAATATTCTAGAATAATAACACAATATATGATAAAAACTTCAGATCTTTATTAATATCAAAACACTTGAGGTAGGGTAACACCATACAACTACTCCTTAAGGAAGGAGAATACTCCACAAGACATTTTCTTGTTAATACAACAATACTTGACATGTCTCAATGGAGAGTATCTAACCTCTATATAGGATTCATACATACAATACCATGGGTCTCTCAATACCATACATCCAATACAATGAGATTATCATATTATTCCCTAACTGCTTGTGGTTCCTTGCATAATATGGGTTAACCAATTTATTTATTAACTATGTACCATTTATTTATCATCCTTATATTATTACACCATATTATTCCCTTGGGTACCTCCCTCTGTGCCCCATATTAACCCCCCTAGGTATACTACAACTTAAGTGGAGCTAATAGTGAAGCATATGTTTTTCTTATAGAACACAATTTTAGTATAGTTTTTTTTTCATAAAGTCGACAACATACATACACCACCCTCTCTAAATTTGAACCTATAACCTCTACTACCCTTTTTATTTGAACATGTAACCTTTATTTATTTATTTATTTGAACTTGTAATCTCTTAGGAAGAAACACATACTCTTAATCATAATTAAACAAAATTTATCATAATTTAATTTTAATGAATAAAGAAAATTAGCCAAAATTGGATTCCAACCCTTTCCTCTAGATTTGTTTCATCCTGAATTTTCCTTTTTTTTTCATTTTCCCCCTTTAGTTTTTTTTGATCAATATGTTGATCCCTTTTATATTGGTATATTTATGGTTGATTTTTTTTTCCCACTATTGATTTTATCAAAATATGGGTTGTCTTTTTATTTGATTTAGTTTCCTTTTTAATATTAGAAACCATATTATTTATTATTTCCATTACTAACAATCCCCAACCCCTCCCTAGATTTGGGTGCCATTGATGCCAACATCAATGTATGAACGTATCAAATTTTTTCGTCCCCTAGTTAATAATAATTCCTCCCCCCTACCCTTCTTATCATTAATATGTTTAATAATCATTAAGGCCTCCCTCCTTTACTAATAATTTTAAATTAATAATTCTTTATGGTCCCAATTAAGCTTCAACCACACTTTTTTCATGTCATGGTTATACATATTGTTGTATCAAACATCAAGATCACTTCATCATACTTCAATATCATTGTCATTTGCATCATATTACTGTTATAAGGTTCATCATACAAGGCACTGATATGTATATATAAATAGGGTTATATCAATGTTCACTACCATGGCATATCAAAACCAATTGTTATGTATTTTCACAACCATATCATACAATTATGCCTCCAAATATATATAAGTCACAAGTAAACAATATCTATCTCTTACTGTATCAAGTTTTTTCAATCCTACAACATCACTTTTTGTTCCTCAAATAGAGCTATGAATTAATGTGAATCCTTGAATGATAAAGAATGGAACTTGTTCAAATTTCGTATTCCACACATGTTCTATTCTACTGTTATTACACTACTATTGTTCCTCATATCTCACAAAATTGAGGTAAACAAAAGTGCCTCTACTAACAATGATGAAAGACATCATTTGGATGGAAAACATTATGGCACATTTAGTGTTGTACGTTCAAACAATCTCAGTTTTAGGAATTACACTAACAAATTCACTGTAACATGCATGTTACCAGAAATGAATCCATTATTGAATCAATTAATTTCTAGCTTAAGTTATAACCATCAATTTAAGAGATGGTCGCAGAGAAAGATGTATGTTGCACTTCCAGATCAAGGTCAAATGTTTCAGTTTCAAAATTTTTGCACTGAGAAGTGTATCATACAAGGTCCAAAATAGCCCAAAAATGTCCAATGAGAATTCGCCATCAAAAATATAACAATTAGAACATAATCAAGGTTCCACCAAATTTCTCTTCTATTCAATAGGCCGCAGTGATAATATATTTCTTTCACTTGGATCATGCGTTGGATAGGAACAAAGTCTGAGTTCTGTCTTAATTTATGATGTTCAAGACTGGCAAGACACAAAATCAACCAAGACCTAAACAAGACTTGAACATCAGAAATTAAGACACAAGTGAAAGGTTGTCCATCATCCATGGAAGCTAAACCCTAAGTCTAGGGCTTCATTACAACATCCTCTGAATCCTCTCATATATGAAAACCAAAATATCAAGGACATCAATGACGACATCTTACATCAGCTGCATTCGCTTGGACATACTGCACCTTCTCAACATCCTACACAAACTCCCACTTTGACATCAATGATGGCATAATAAAAAATATCCCCATTTTTCATTGATGTAAACACATGAATCATGACCAACGTGTTGCATAAGCTCCTCTTGACTTCATGCTTCTTCTCTTCGCTCCTTCCAATATTCTCTCCCCCTTTGACTTCAATGAAAAAGGGTGATTGGTGTATCTTTGAAAATATATCCATGTGATGTGGCTCCCCTTGAAAACATGATTCCCTGCTGCATCATATCTACAGTATCCCCTTGATAATTAGCTTATGAATGCATTGTCAACTATAATATTTTCATGACAATGAACTTTCCTGCTGCATCATCTCTTCCAATACATAGGATCCCCTTGACAATATGCTTTATTGTGGCATCATCTGATCTTGTGATGTAGCTTCCCCTATCTTCACATCTCCACATTTATAATATTCAAATTGTGAAAGAATTCATTGTGAAGCTTGTTGTCTCTTCCAAACCCTGATGGCCTTGTATTCCTACCTGGTGAATGACCTTCCTTCCTAGTTCTGCGGGGTCCATGTTAAGCTTCTTCTATTGTCTTGTGCAAAGTGTCCAAATTTGTGACATATGTAGCACTCAACATCTGGTCTAAATAATGGAGCCAAGGTGTTGTAGCTTATGTTATCATCGACATGTGGGATTTTGTCTTGTTTTCCAATAGCCCTGGGTCAAAATATTTGATAAACCCACTATCGAAACTCCTGATATATCCCCTGAAATCTATATGTCTATGTGCATGTTAGAACATGCGTAACAACAACCATGAAATGTGCCTATATACCTCGGAGTATAAGGTGAAGATCTGCTAAAGGTGCCTTGCCCTAGAGAATATCCAAGGTTTTCTTGCTATTCACTTTTGAATTCTCTTTGATGATTTGGAATTCTTGCTATTCACTTATGAATTATTGAGGTATTGGCCTTCTAGATTTTGGTGTTGGTTGATTTGTACAAGACTTTGAATTTGGATTTTTCCCCATTTTTGGCATGAAGATTCCTTTCATGATGCTTCTTTTATTCTTTACATGTGTCTTCTCTACACGAGGATTATCTTCATCATTGGGATGAGGCTTTTCTTCATGTGTTTTTTATTTTTTATTAATGGAGCACGAGGACTCACTAATATATCCAAGACCTGTCTTGATAAGTGGTGATCTCTAGAAAATGATAATTTCATCTAAGACCTGGGAACTTCTCAACCTCTGATTCAAATTTTCTAATTATTCTCTCAAGATGACAATTTACTGCTCATGGTTCATGCAATGTTATTCCTTCTACTTCATTTTAATTCTTAAGACATCCTCAATAATTTGGGCTTCTTCAAGGATGTGATTTTTTTGTCAAGTTTTTTATCCTGCTTGTTTCATTTATTTGGCTTCTCCCTTTCTTTGAGTTGGATTGTTAGGGATATTTCTCTCTTCTTTTCATCTTCCAACATGTTTTTTAGATGATGCACTTCTTTCTTTTCTTCATCAAGTTCCCGATCCTTTTTTTTATGATTATATTTCTTTAAGTTGAAGTTCAAGCTAATTGATATCAAGAATGGAAAATATCCAATGATTGTAATACTTCATCTTCTCGGCCTTCAGGTCTTCATGTTCCCTATAAATAATTTTATACATACTTGTGGTCATATCCCTGTCTCATGTAACTTCTGGAAGCTTGTATTTGAGGGAATTACCATCTTCTTCAAGGTCGATATCCATATTAACTTCAACTGCAAGCTTCACCAATCAAATCTAAATGCTACAAATCTGCCTTCAAGCTCTTAGGATTTCAACGAAGGAATGAATCTGATACCAATTGTTGGAAATATTGAGAGGGAAGGGTGAATCATCATTTCTCTTTCTTTTTACACAATTGAGTAGTTATTAATTTAAACACTCGGATCATCTGATCATAATATAAAACATCATCAGATCAAAGAAGAGTGCATAAAAATATGTCTCCAACGAGTGCTTTACATTATGTATAATTTACATACACACTGTTACCAGCTAGAAGGAAGTACGAAACTCCCTAAATTTGAACATGTTTGTAGACTAAGTATGCAGGTGTCCTCGACCTCCCTTACAACCAACCAACCAACTGCAACTACTTCACTACCACAAACACCTATTGCTACTACTATTTTTATTACATAAGGTAATAAAAATATTTCCACAACAAAGTTGAAATATTTTAAAATATTAATTTGATATAGTTTTATTATAAACTTTGTTATCATGCCATGTGAAAAATATCATTAAATCTAATATTAATATTAAAATATTAAAAATATTATTAAATCTAATATTAATATTAATATATTATAATATTAATATTATTAGATTTAATAACTTTGGATCAATAATTGAGGAAAGGTTTGCATCTCAAGGGATCTGATCCCTTTCGGCACATGATAGATCTAGAGTTAGATGGATCTAGGCTGGTCTATATTGAACTGTGCTATAAACTCTTTGTTGTGTTAATCTAATTGTCAGATACATACATTTGTGCTAAATTCGTGGCACATTCTTCACTTTGTGCTTAGTTAGAGTTAATTTCTACACGATTCATATAATTGCTTACGCTCATATAATTTTTAGATGGCTCACTTGGAAAGACAAGATCTTTACTTGGGAAAATTTGTGCAAGAGAGGATATATTGGTCCTAGTCGGTGCTATCTTTGTAGGGATGCTCTGGAAAATGTTCTCCATCATTTCTTACAATGCCCTTTCGCCATTGCTATATGGTGCCGTGTTCTATAGAGATGAATTTAAAACAAGGATGACATTTTAGCTCATTGGAGGTATGCTTCAAGTGGTGGATGTGTTGGTGAAATGCACATCCGTCTCTTCCTTACCTTATTATTTGGGATATTTGGAGGGGAAGGAATGCTTTGATATTTGAGGAACACCATTTCAATATAAGGTACATTAGTGAAAAAAATTGTGCTCATTATGGAGAATATTCCCAAATGTTATACAGGTTAAAACCACCCATATTTTTGGACTCTTCTCAATACGTTGTGTTTTCGGTTGGTTATTTTGATGGAGCTACTCAACAAGGTTGTTTCAGATGTGGTGTTGTTATTAAGGTGACTCAATATATCCAGATTAATTTATTTTAGAATAGTGGTTGTGGAACACACACTAGGGATGAAATACTTGTCCTGTGGGGACTGCTATACTCTGCTAGGAGGCTAAAAATGGAAGAGATTTCAATATTTGGCGATTCTCAGATCATTATTGAATGGATCAAAGGACAAGTTTCTCTTTCCTCTCTCGCTATGATAAGATGGTTGTGTCAGATCGATGATTGAAGGTCTTCATTTCATAGCATAACTTTTGCGCATGTGTACATGGAACTCAACTTAGTGGCTGATGCACTATCTAAAAAGGGTCTTACATCGGTCACTGGGTGCTTTTACTACAACATCTATTGCTATGGTGTGTTGTAGGTTGGTTGATATTTCCCAGCAGTGTGAATTTTTCCTATCTTTTGGATGGATGTGTGTTGGTACAATATTATTGGATTGATTATGAACAATCTACAACTTAATAAAAAATCTTTAAATTGCAGGCTTGTGTACATTACTTCCGATTATAGTTTTAATTTAGAATATTAAGAATATAGGGGATGAACCCTGCGAAATTGGTGATGTATACGGTAGATAGATATTAGATATCCGTGGGATGTTTTTTCATGCTAATCTGGACTTGATGAAGTTTCTTTGTGACCTTTTGAGCTATGTATTGGTTACCATATTTTTAATATGAGACCTGCATTTTTTCTTCCCTGAAAAAGGTATTGCAACATGTGTTATATTATATATTTTTCACTCAACATATGGATTCAAAACTATGACATTGTTACATCTTGTTATATACATTCATATTAGTTGAAATATTCATTCCAACATATGGATTCGACAACATGTTGTTGTTACATCTTATTACGCATTCATATTTTTTAAAATATTCATTACACATTAAATTAAAAATTATTTATTTAAAAATTATAAGTTTGAAACGCGAAGGATAGAATTTTTATATGTTGATAGATTAGTATTTGTCTATTGTTATAAGAGTAAGGGGTAGGCATCCTCTTGGAGTGAGACTTAGTATCTCCAAATACCTGAGACCTTTCCAAGTCACAAGTTATTGCTAGTATTAAATTGCGGGTTATTAGTACTAGTACCACACATTTTAAATTCTTAAAAACATTTAGCTATTTAATTATGATTTTGATAATAAATAGTTATTATTATTTATAATAATTATAATTATTAATTATTGTTATTATTAATAATAACAGTAATAATAATTAATAACTGAATAAGTATTAATTATTATTATTATTATTTATGGTAGTATTAATTTTATAATATTTAAATATTAATGAGATTCATAATTAGTATGTATATCTAGGAATTAATATCCATCACAAGCTTAATTGCATTATAGCATTGAGAAAACGATAAATGGTGGATGAAAGCTTTTTAATGACTTGAAAGCTATTGTAAGTCACGTTATCTTTGGATATGGGAATAAAAAGGAAATTCCCCTTTAAGACTCTCATCAATTTTGTTATTTCATATTGATGTGAGGTTAGGGGTTGCAGTGTCTTCAGATAGTGATGAAGGAAGATAGAAAAATTACAAAAACATTTTATAATCTACAATCTCAAGATTAAAGGAAATATTCCCTATTCTATTCTCCTTATTGAAGTAAGCTTTTCCCCCATTGAAAGCATGTGACTATCTATCTTATGTATAAGAAGTTAAAAAACATAGAAGCTAAAAGCTTTCGTAAAATTGCTTCTAACTCTAGAAAAAAACCCACACATTTGGATCAAGTGGGGATGGCATAAGTGTTGGGTGTGTGTTATTTTCTTTCCACGACTAGTCACACATGTGGGGGGGAGGGCAGTAACCCCCCTTGTCTTTTGTGTCAGATGCAGCAGGGGGGCGGTATCCCCCCTACATGGGGCCAGTGGTAGCACGAGAAATTTTTTTTTTGACCCTATATTAGTTGGGTAGGCCTACCTATGGTTTAGTGCATGGGTTTTGCACATGGTTTTGGGCATGATGGTTTTCTGCCCATGGTATTTTGTAGATCCGGTCAAGGAACTACAATTATGTACTAATCCAGGGTTAATGGGTTGGTGTACTGCCCCACTTGATCCTATAAAGAAAATTTTGATTAGTGTTTAATTAATCTATAAATAATGACTTATAATGTTTGAGTAATATCTACACTTGTGAATTTGTAATTTTATTTTATTTTTAGTGATATGAATTTTAATATTTGTTATTTCATTTCTAATAGATCTTCTAGATAAGGCATGGTCTTCTCTCATTTATTTTTAAATCAAATATCTAGATTTTGTACACCCAATATGTCTTCTCAAATCAACTTTTAGATAATGTATGGTCTTCTCTCATTTATTTCTAAATCAAATATCTAGATTTTTTATACCCAATATGTCTTCTCAAATCAAATTTTAGATAAGGTATGGTCTTCTCTCATTTATTTCTAAATCAAATATCTAGATTTTGTATACCCAATATGTCTTCTCAAATATACATTTAGATAAGGTATGGTTTTCTCCCAATTATTTTTGAATAAAATATCTATATTCGTATATACTTTTGGATAAGATATGGTAAGAAAGTCAAGGTTAATAAATTAAAAGGATGAGGTGATAATTATGGAATTAATGGTAAGTAGTTTAGGTGGATGAGAGGAGGAGACATAAAAGGGAAGGAGGATGAGAAGAGAGAGGGAGGATCCTTGGTCTTTGTTTGGCATTGGAGGAGAAATGTGGAGAAAGAGAAGGGAGAGAATGGAGAGAGAATGAGAGGAATCAAATTTAGATCTATTGAAGAGTGTTGATTCTAACTTGGAGACACTACAACTAGTTGGACTTGGGATCGGAAGGCTAGGGAGCTTATGGAGGTTCCCTGGGCTAGGAAATCATTCATAGTTGGCTCGGAGGTAAATCCATTTAGGTAGCCCAATAAGAGTGTATCAACAGAATCAGGAACATCTTAACCCAGCTATTGATACATGTATTCTTCGATTTTTTATTACTTATTCAAATTGTTGCAATGAAATTTCTTACTTGTTTAATATGTTGCAAATGAATTTTACTTGTATGTTATCATCAAATAAATGTTGAGCTAGAAATAAACCATTTTCCTTCTTATGGTGTTTAATTAAAATGATAATTATAGGTTTAATTAAACGATCTAGGATTTAGATCCTCACATATAATATCAGAGCCATGTTTCAAACACTAATAAGCCTTATAAGTGACCAACATGCAACTGTAATTAATTTTTTTTTGCTTCGATAAATTAAACAACTGTGTAATTTGTACACATATCGAGTCTACATATTTAGAGCAACTTCTTACATATTACCCTATGTATATATACATATATTTTCACCATAAGCACAACCTGCACTTGCCGTGGAGATCGAGGTTCGAAACAACATTCTTTTATTTCTTCCACTCCAAGATTGAAGTGGGTCTTTCTTGTCAGTTTCGAATTGGCATGGGAATTCCATTATACCAAATGAGATGAGAGAGTGAAGTGTCCCAAGTTCGTGAGTTAAGCTAGTGAGTGAAATCGTTAGCTAGGGAGATAAAGAGTGAATCATTAAAGCAACTAGGATATGTTTCGTTAGAAGGATTGTCATGCATTACATATGATATTTCACTTATATTTTCCATTTCTTTCAGTCATGTATAGTATTTGTATTTGTAAGGACATGAAATTTACTGCATATTGCATACTTTGCCATCCATTTCTATGGTAATCACCAAGGCTTGGGCGAAGGCATTTGTCTGCATTCAAATTTGCAAGTGTATCAGTTCACTAATCATTGATGATATATTAATGATGGGCCAAAAAAAATAAAAATAATCAAAGAGTGATCATCGTCTTCTTTGAAACAACTTTTGCAATCGGTAGTAAAATATATGGGAATTCCACAGGATTTGGAAACCCCCATGCACGGGAAAAAACATTTTTCCATTGCAATTGTAACATACACCATTAACTTCACAGGGAAATGTAAGGAGTTAAAATTTTTTTATACAAGTTACTCATCATTACATTGAATGTTTAATAGTTCAGAGTGTAATTTTATAAATAACAATAGTAAACTCCTTAACGCTTACAATCTCCATTACAGTATATTAACTTAATACTATATGATGTAAACATCCATTCATCCCATTTCTCCTATAGTCATCACATAATTTCCATTATGAACATCATAGAAAGAAAGGAATCAACCTCATCTTCTAGACACGATAATCAATCACACCATTGAACACCAATATACCCTAGAAACCCTGTAGGGTGAAAACCAGCAAACGTTTAATTTTATTATTAAACGCTCGTGAGGGTGTTCAGCCCATCACTCAATGGCTGATAAGGGAGACCATCCCTTAACCATCGTTTATATAATCTTACCAGAAAATATACAATATCTAGCTTTAAGCCACTCAATCAATATGATACCATTTACCCTCTGGACTTCATATCTTCAGATCTTCACATCTTGGTGGCATGGATGTAGCTACAATGGACCATCGCACATTGGACCTTCGTGCAACTCGCACTCATCTGCATGAACATTGGTCATTTACCTACCACCAGGACAAGCATAATTTTTCCTTTGTACATGACAAGCATAATATTCCTTTTTACATGTCGCCATCATTCCCTGCTATGATGCCTTCAACATAAAATGATGTTAAGATTCATAAAGTATAAATCAATCACTATAGTAGTTTCTCCATCTACTCATGTGTAGTTCATGACAAGTAAAGTACCTTGTCATTCTCTCTTTAATAACACATACCTCATATGTACTGATTATAAGTCATCACAATGACTAATGCTTCGTCGCACAAGCACACATTCCTGCAAGACATTGGCTACATTTCCCAAACTTTCTTTAAAATAAACTGATACATCAGCTAAGATATTTATGCATGTGATTTACATACTTTTAATAAAAATAGCCAACCCTTAAGCTATTACCTTCACTGCATGGAATGCAAGTTAACATAACAATTGTTTCTTCCATGCATCTGAATGCATCACACTCATGATAATATAAAATAATCCCCTAGTTCATTCATCTAAGGAATAAACCGGACTATTCCTTTAACCATATGAATTTATTAATAACTTAACTTTACCATCATCATGATAATTTATTCATGGATTTATTAAATAACTAATATTTGCAAACACCATGGTAATATACCCATGGTTTTAAGGGGAACAATTAATCTCATCAACACCATGGAAAACTACCCATGGATTTATAAATAAACTATCCATGGATTCATTAATTCATTAACCTCTACCACTATCATGGTAACTATTCATGGATATATATTAATTCACATCGTTTACAACATGGTTAATGAATATAAATTTGAGAAACTCTCTTTTCTTCTTCATTCCACAAATTGTACAAGAAGATATTTCAAGAGTCTCTCTCTTTAATCTATTCAAGAAAAATACTTTGGACTTGTTACCACTTCATAACTTAAATGAGTACAAAGTCTTTCCCTTTTCAAATGAAGAGCATGCATTAATATTATATAAATATTTATATATTCCATTTATTTCTTTCCATATAAACTTGGAAAATATTTGAAATAAACCCTCTTTAATATTTTCAAGAAAATCCCTTTTCAAATAGAAAGCATATATTCCATTTATTTCTTTCCATAAAAACTTGGAAAATATTTGAAATAAACCCTCTTTAATATTTTCAAGAAAATCCCTTTTCAAATAGAAAGCATGCATTAATATTATATAAATGTTTAAATATTTCATTTATTTCTTTCCATATAAACTTGGAAAATATTTGAAATAACCCTCTTTAATACTTTCAAGAAAAGACTATATCACTATAATTTAGTCATGACTTATTCATCTCTAAGATAATCTTTTGTCAACCCCATGGAAAAACTACCCATGGTTTTACGAAACTATCCATCGATTTATTTATTAATCTTTACCATTACCATGGTAAACTATCCATGGATTATTAAATAATTACTATTTACCACAAATTGTAATATTTTTAATATAAATTTTATAGATAAGCACGGATCTGCCAACATATACTAGGCTTGCAATGATAAACAAACCTTCACAAACTACTGAAAATTAATGGTTGGTCTATGAATAATGTAAGTAGGCTTTAACGCATAAACTTGACACTGATCAAAGGTTTTTCTCCTTTCAATGTAACTAATTGAACAGGCCGTGTATAAATCCCTCTATGAGCTACCTTTGGCCTCCTTTATTCATAAAAATATCAACCGAACCCGTGGAAGTTATGTTCGCCTTGGTGATGATCTTATACTAGAGGGTTATCTTTGAAGCAGTTTATGTAGCGAGGGGCAACCTTGTGTTGTTAACATGGCTGTATGTTAGCCCAAGGAAATTGTGTTGTTAACATGGCTGTATGTTAGCCCAAGGAAACAACCTGGTGTGCATTTAAGGTCAGGATGCATCTATTATTATAAACATTATTCATGCGACATATCTCCTCCATAGCCAGCTATAAAAGAAGATTTCTATTCTTTCTATTTTCTAATACTATTATTTTTTTTTGCAGAAAAACTATATGATATATATAATCTCTATTTATATCTTTCTTCTCACAAGAAAAGATAAAATAACAAGGAGGTTTAGCCAAAATTACTTATCTCCACAACCATGATTGTCGTACACTTCCAAAACATCAAAACAATGATTCCACATGCATATGCAATCGTCCGGCAGATGAAAATGAAACCTCCAACTCGAAACCGCCGCCTCCTGCAAGACACAAAATTTCAAGAGAGTCCGAGCGACAGTTAGAGTTGGCAACAGACTTGAACATTAAGAAACTTTAGAAGCACGTTGAACTCGTATAATAGGTTAATAGTGGCCTCATTGGTCAAACCCTCGGAAGTGAAACGATGCCATTAATTGGAGAGAGGAAGCTATGTAATAAGAAAAACACACCACCGTTAAACATACCGATGAATAAGAATAATGGCTAGCGTTTCCTGATGACTCCATCTCTAATGTTTTTATACCCTTCAACAGATTCAAGAATTCGTTCCTTTTCTTTTAACCGATTCTTTATAAAAACAGTTAAAAGACAGTAACGTAATATTTTATTATTATTTACGTGGTTATTTTTGGGATGTTACATACTCCCCCCCTTAAGAGAACACCGTCCTCGGTGTGCTTCTCTCACTGAAATTAAAATTATACTCATGATATAATAATATAAACAACCCAAAGGGGTTCCTTCCCCTTGGCAATGAAACACTTTCGTTTCCTTAAATGTCATTATTTAAAACAATAATGTTATTATCTATATTCATAAGCATGTATAGTGCAAAGAAAATTTCATTTCCATTTCTAACTGCTTATCCCTTATTCAATTCACAAAAGTATAGAAAAATATCTACAAGAACTTACCAACCAATTAATATTGGAATAAATTATGGCTTTTGCGCAAGCTTTCTAAGAATGGTTGAACACCCATCAACACCTGTAATGTATGACTAACAATTCAATCACATTAGTCACATAGTTTTCAAAATGAAAATATTTGCAACTATCAAACAGTATTTCTAATCAATGCATCAGGTGCACACTGTCTTAGCTCCTGCTAAAGACATCCACAAAGTACTACAAAAAGTACTCAGAGAGCACCTAGCTCTCAATTGTACCAATGGTCAATCAATGCACCATGGTCGTATCCTAGCATCTGCTAAGACATTCAAACAAATTAGTAATAAAATAAATGAACTTATACATTCAATAATTCATTTTAATATAACACAACTTTTATTTAACTTGTTCTACTATGAGAACCACAATGGTAACAAAATGCTCCTCCTAATCCATAGGATCAAGTTATTTTTCACATCGAGACAATCAATCTTTCCACACTAAAATGTCTTTATATTTATCTGGAAATTTATTCTTTCAAGCTGTGGTCCTCCCAACCATCAAGTGAGGCAATTACGTCCTCCACTTGCCCCGTAGCTCCATAATGTGGATAGTGTCATGGGTCAACAATGGATTCTTCTGCTGTGACATCGGGATGGCCAATCCAGTCACACTCAGAAAATCCTGGAAGAAAAATTTGGGACAGTCCGGTCCAATTCTCCAATTCCAGACATACTCAGATGTTTTTGGCTTTACAAGGGTTGCTCGAAGCTATTTTCAACTGGTCCCAACCAGCTCGAGAAAATACTCCCCCTTTACCAATTTCACAGAACTCCTACTCCTCCCCGGGGATCCAGCTTATCTTCAGAGGAGTAGGTAACTGCCTTTCCAACTGTCCCCAAACACTTCCTGTTCTTGGAAACAATTACCATCAACTTAAAAATATTTTATTTTCATTAATTAATTTCAGCAATTTAAATAACTTGCTTTATCAACAGTGACGATTTAAGTTTCTCTTGTCCAATAAAATAGAATTAAACAAATTATCTTGAACTAGTTAATACTAGTTAGCTTTAATGAAGTTGTCACAACTTCCCCCCTGGAAGTAACATACATGTGTTGTACATTAAAACATGATACTTTAATGTTTACTGTTGCAATTCACATTGCAATGTTTGCGATGCTTTTTTTTTCACGGATTTTCTGTTTCTATTAAGCTACTCATGCTTACAATAAGAAACAATGCTAATCGTAAATATGCATTTTTCAAGCACATATTATCTTATGTAAACATTTCTAATTCCCATAATGTTCTGTTCCAACAGAATGACATACGAAGTAATTATTATAATCACTTGTTCACAATTTTCAAATAGCTTTAGTCAAAATCGATTTTTGCATATAACTATCATTAGTTATTCATTCATAACTAACCAATGCTATTAATAATTTTAATGCATTCATTACATGAGTCACTCTAAAACTAGTCATTCCATGCCATTATGATCTTAATGCATTCATGATGACTCATGCAAAACTGGTCAGTCAACAAGTCTTTTAAGTGAAGTTTCACAACTTGACCCATTAAGAGGTTTTATTCGATTTAATTTTAAAACTATATCATCTTATAGTAGGAATTTACTCATCCTTTGCATTCATGCATTAGTTTCACACACCATCACTATACACATTCATCCTTTTAAGCAGTGCACGGTAACTTAGAAATTTTATTGCCTGCAAAAACAATTGCTTCTTTTCAAGCTCAAATGAAAAGTAACTATTTTTCTTTCATGCTTTTATACTTTCTTTCCTAAAGAAATAAAGCATAATACACATATTAGTCTCATATGCATATTCTTATGAAATTCACATTGCTCATCCCCATCAGGAAATTCACATTGCTCCTCTACATCAATGTTTTCTTTTAGCAGCATCGATAAGATTTTATAGCATGATCAGATAAAACCTTAATCAATAAATAATCAATCCTTAATCAATAAATAATCAATATTGGAGTGATCCTTTAACACCTATTCATGTGCATATATGAGATGTGAATACAATGTCACAACATGCTTTCTTCTAACATCTCTACATTAGTGTGAATAAGTAATTATCAATTCATGTCAAATAACTCCCACACACACACATTTGTACAAGACAAATCACTATATCTATTCAGAAATTCCTTTAATGGAAAATGACACAATGTGCATCCGCTTTACTTAAACTTTTACAAAAGACCCACCACTTTATCTTTTGCCTTTGGAACATGCAAATATAATAAAGCTAACACATTGGCTGTCGTTCCTATGCATACAATGCATAAAGATTCAAATATAATAAAGCTAACACATTGGTTGTTGTTCCTATGCATGCAATGCATAAAGATTCTAATCTTAATTTCCCAACAGAGTACTTAACATAATCGAGTAGGAAAACTCATGATTCCTCTTCGAGGACACATAACCTAATACGCATGCAAAACATGGCTTTCGTTTCCATAAAACTAATGGAATAAAACATAAGAATACATATCTTATTCTTGAAATATTATACCCACATTAGCCATGTATATATTTTAAAGAAACCAAAACATTACTTTAGTTTTTGTACATGTAATTTATCTTCTTTGCCAAAGAATTTTTTCTAAAGTATGATAACAAAACATGTTATCATTTCCACATATAAACTTATGTTATTTCCGATGAAATCTAATACAACTATTGCATGAAAAGAACCTTGTTCCTCTATGATTCTACATGCAAGTTGCTCATGCTTTGCTTACAGGAATTTATCATAGATAGCCTCTTTTATGCATAAAAACTACGCAATACTAACAAGGTTAACTTAACCTTTAATATACCTAAATCAGGATTTTGACATAATCCATCTAGCAATGTATTGTATTCAAGAGGTTATTCTCTTTAGCCTATATTTATTTTCAAGAAAGGAACTTGGATTCCTTATCATTTAACACACAAGTACGAAATCCCTTTTAAAAGAAATCAATCTTCCTATCTTTTCTTGAATAGGATATATATATAAGCAAGCAAGTTTACTTATTTATGTTTTAAAAGAAATCAATCTTCCTATCTTTTCTTGAATAGGATATATATATAAGCAAGCAATTTTACCTATTTATGTTTTACTACTGCTCACACCTTTCAAGATATGTATTAGTAATCTTTGCAAGAACTCACATGGGTTCTTATCAGCAAAACGAGCATAGTGGTTTGGTCTTTTACCATGGTATATCTTTCTAAAAGATTATCATATTAGCAATTCCTTATTACTTTCCAAAAGAACTAGCACAATCTTTCATATTAAGTAAAACCACATTTTACTCTATATTTGTCTCTTTTAGTTGCAAGATTCGACATACAAGATTTATTTTCAAGATATACATATTTCTTTCAAGAAGAATCAAATGTATATTAGTTAATTTTTCAAGCACACACATGTTTCTTTTTCAAGAAACCAAAATCCCATCTCCTTTCAAGGTAAATTCAATACAACAATAGAAGTTTTACGCACATGGAAAATACATATCCGTTTAAATAAACTCTAACTCAATAGTTATTTACTTTGTAAGCAGTGTATTTTCCATAAATGCAATAACTAGTGTTTTCAAGAAAGGAAAGATGATAATACTTATCTCTTGAAACTCTTTGTTCAACCTGGATTAGAGATGCGATGCCTTGCTTCACATACGTGCTTTTCATCTCGAATCTCTCAATTTCTTTTCGCTAAATCCCAAAGGCGCCAGTGTTGCAACCTTTGGCTCTGATACCACTTGTAACATACACCATTAACTTCACAGGGAAATGTAAGGAGTTAAAAAAATTTATACAAGTCCCTCATCATTACTTTTAATGTTTAACAGTTTAGAGTGTAATTTTATAAATAAGAATAGTAAACTCCTTAACCCTTACAATCTCCATTACAGTATATTAAATTAATACTATATGATGTAACCATCCATTCATCCCATTTCTCCTATAGTCATCACATAATTTCCATTATGAACATCATAGAAAGAAAGAAATCAACCTCATCATCTGGACACGATAATCAATCACACCATTAAACACCAATATACCCTGGAAACCCCGTAAGGTGAAAACCAGCAAACGTTTAATTTTATTATTAAACGCTCGTGAGGGTGTTCAGCCCATCACTCAATGGCTGATAAGGGAGACCATCCCTTAACCATCGTTTATATAATCTTACAAGAAAATATACAATATCTAGCTTTAAGCCACTCAATCAATATGATACCATTTACCCTCTGGTCTTCATATCTTCAGATCTTCACATCTTGGTGGCATGGATTTACCTACAATGGACCATCACACATTGGACCTTCCTGCAACTCGCATTCATCTGCATGAACATTAGTCACTTACCGGCCACCAGGACAAACATAATTTTTCCTTTGTACATGACAAGCATAATATTCCTTATCATTTACATGTTGCCATCATTCCCTGCTATGATGCCTTCAACATAAAATGATGTTAAGATTCATAAAGTATAAATCAATCACTATAGTAGCTCCTCCATCTACTCATGTGTAATTCATGACAAGCAAGTAAAGTACCTTGTCATTCTCTCTTTAATAACTCATACCTCATACCTCATATGTACTGATTATAGGTCATCACAATAACTAATGCTTACATCGCACAAGCACACATTACTGCAAGACATTGGCTACATTTCCCAAACTTTCTTTAAAATAAACTGATACATCAGCTAAGATATTTATGCATGTGATTTACATACTTTTAATAAAAATAGCTAACCCTTAAGCTATTACCTTCACTGCATGGAATGTAAGTTAACATAACAATTGTTTCTTCCATGCATGTGAATGCATCACACTCATGATAATATAAAATAATCCCCTAGTTCATTCATCTAAGGAATAAACTGATTAGTTCCTTTAACCATGAATTTATTAATAACTTAACTTTACCATCATCATGATAATTTATTCATGGATTTATTAAATAACTAATATTTGCAAACACCATGGTAATATACCCATGGTTTTATAAAATAATTAATCCCCATCAACACCATGGAAAACTACCCATGGATTAACCTCTACCACTATCATGGTAACTATTCATGGATATATATTAATTCATTACTGTTTACAACATGGTTAATGAATATAAATTTGAGAAACTCTCTTTTCTTCTTCATTCCACAAATTGTACAAGAAGATATTTCAAGAGTCTCTCTCTTTAATCTATTCAAGAAAAATACTTTGGAATTGTTACCACTTCATAACTTAAATGAGTACAAAGTCTTTCCCTTTTCAAATGAAGAGCATGCATTAATATTATATAAATATTTATATATTCCATTTATTTCTTTCCATATAAACTTGGAAAATATTTGAAATAAACCCTCTTTAATACTTTCAAGAAAGTCCCTTTTCAAATAGAAAGGATGCATTAATATTATATAAATATTTATATATTTCATTTATTTCTTTCCATATAAACTTGGAAAATATTTGAAATAAACCCTCTTTAATGCTTTCAAGAAAATCCCTTTTCAAATAGAAAGCATGCATTAATATTATATAAATATTTATATATTTCATTTATTTCTTTCCATATAAACTTGGAAAATATTTGGAATAAACCCTCTTTAATACTTTCAAGGAAAGACTCATATCACTTCATAATTTAATGGACTTATCTTCTACTCCCAAGATAAATCCTTTCTATCAACACCATGGAAAAACTACCCATGGTTTTACGAAACTATCCATCGATTTATTTATTAATCTTTACCATTACCATGGTAAACTATCCATGGATTATTAAATAATTACTATTTACCACAAATTGTAATATTTTTAATATAAATTTTATAGATAAGCACGGATCTGCCAACATATACTAGGCTTGCAATGATAAACAAACCTTCACAAACTACTGAAAATTAATGGTTGGTCTATGAATAATGTAAGTAGGCTTTAACGCATAAACTTGACACTGATCAAAGGTTTTTCTCCTTTCAATGTAACTAATTGAACAGGCCGTGTATAAATCCCTCTATGAGCTACCTTTGGCCTCCTTTATTCATAAAAAGAGCAACCGAACTAGTGGAAGTTCTGTTCGCCTTGGTGATGACCTTATACTAGAGGGTTATCTTTGAAGCAGTTTATGTAACAAGGGGCAACCTTGTGTTGTTAACATGGCTGTATGTTAGCCCAAAGAAACAACCTGGTGTGGATTTAAGGTCAGGATGACCAACTATAAAAGAAGATTTCTATTCTTTCTATTTTCTAATACTATTTTTTTTTTTAGCAGAAAATCTGTATGATATATATAATCTCTATTTATGTCTTTCTTCTCACAAGAAAAAGATAAAATAATAAGGAGGTTTAGCCAAAATTACTTATCTCCACAACCATGATTGTTGTACACTGCCAAAACAACGATTCCACATGCATATGCACTGTCCGGCAGATGAAAATGAAACCTCCAACTCT
The DNA here is from genome assembly GCA_034641835.2 of Pinus albicaulis. NCBI lineage: Eukaryota > Viridiplantae > Streptophyta > Pinopsida > Pinales > Pinaceae > Pinus > Pinus albicaulis. Next base: position 239,946,388 of record CM076572.1, read on the forward strand.
GAAACCGCCAGCTCCTTGCAAGACACAAATTTCAGTGAGAGTCTGAGCGATAGGTTTCTCGGAATGCAGCAGACTTGGAACATTCGTTAACTCCCTTAGAACAGTGAACTCAGATAATAGTTAATAGTGGCCTACTGTCGAAACCTGGAAGTGAAACGATGCCATTGTTCTTGGAGAGAGGAAGCTATGTAATAAGAAAAACACACCACTGTTAAACATACTCTGAGGAATAAGAATAATGGCTAGCGTTTCCCCGGATGACTCCATCTCTAATGTTTTTATACCCTTCAACAGATTCAAGAATTCGTTCCTTTTCTTTTAACCGATTCTTTATAAAAACAGTTAAAAGACAGTAACGTAATATTTTATTATTATTTACGTGGTTATTTTTGGGATGTTACAGCAATTATTCTCAGTGACACATTATAACATTTCTCCCAAGGGCGGGTTTTGCGACATCCAATACAGTTGAGCAGCAACACAGGGACAGGGCTGCAATGAGAAGACTACTGTGTCGCCGCAGCTGCTCCAAGAGGCCCATCAAGATATTAAAAATACAACACAAACATTGTGAGGTATGTTGAAACCCAGTATAGATTAATTTGTGCTTCCTACATAATATTGTAGTAATAGAAGCTATAGTCGAGCTTCAATGAAGATCGTCAAAGAACATAAGTGATAGGGTAACGTGGAAGTCACAAGTCACGTGAAATTTAACAAAATAAAATTTAATCAATTAAAGTTACATATTCAAAAATAAAGAAATAAAATAAATTTACCATTCACAAAATAAGTGATTAAAAACAAATTTTCTACTAAATCTTGATTAAAAGATCACCTCTAGCGAGTACCAACTATCCTAATCCATTGTTGTACTCTTCATCGACAGTAGAGCTGCCAAAAAATATTGAAGGACCATGATCCAACATGATCTTCAGAGTATGATCTTTATCTCAAAACTTTTGTGATTCCTACATGTAATTATCGTAGCGATGATATATAAAAAAAACTACATCGCCTTTGGTGCCTCCAGAAATGTAAAAATATGGCGTATACGCCGAAGTGGCATACATTGATAACATTAGTTAGGTCAATCTCAGTAAAAGAATTTGTTAAAGTCAATCTTAGTAAAATAAAAATTACTATGGCATACATTATAGCATTAGTTGGGTCCATCTCAGTAAAATAATTTGTTAAAGTCAACCTTAGTAAAATAAAAATTACTATGTTTTAGCTGGAAATTTGCTCACAATGATAAAACATTCAAATAATGCAGTATTGGTTCACCTCACTTTTTGAGAGTGCAAACTTCTGTGATCCCTAACATATTAGATTATAAATCTTCCGAGAAATCACATGAAAATTTTAGGAAGATTTATAATCTAATCACCTCACTTTTATTTCCCTTTAACTTTGGAGTATATATATATATATCAAAACTGATTCAAGACTTACTCATAAATAAAATTTCCTCTAACATAAAAGTACAAAGTACTTTAAATTTAAATTTCCTTAAATATATATTTTTATTTCTCTTAAATATTAATCAATTTAAAATTTAAATAAAAATAATATATTAATATAATTATTTTAATTATATTAGAGTAAAAAGAAAAATGATTTTCGAATATAGAAAATAAATCTAAACTAATATAAAATAATGATTAAAAATAACTAAAATAATATATTACAATCTTCTTATCGAAGTATAAAATAACCCTCATCATATTGAGTAGCAACATTGAAACAATTGGATGGCAGATCATGTATTTTCATATGATTATGCTGGAAACATAAATGGCCAGATGGTTCAAGGTGTGGAATTGCCTTACGTTTAGACAATAACTTTTCTCTTTTATTTATTTATAGTAAATTAGATAAATTTAATTGAAAGATTGGAGAAAGTCAAACTATATTTATTTAAATTTGAAATTGCATATAACATTTTAACCTTGATTGAATTTTCGTTTAATAAGTCATGATTTAAGGGTTTTTACATGAGAATATGAATTTTATAATTTTTTTTTTTTTTTTTCTTTTGTGATCCTTATCCAATTATAATATAAATTTATGATAATATGAGAAGATTATTTGTGAAACCATATTGCAATAATATAAAATTGTTAATAAACATATATATCATCTAGAAAAATTTATTTAGAATATATATATAACTGAACATATTAATTTTACAAAAGTCATTTAACACTAAAAAAAAAATAAGAGAGGGGTTTGCAAAAGGTATTGATAGCCAATTTTACCAAAATCATTTAATACTAAAAAATAGAGACGAGTTTGCAAAAGGTATTGATAGCGCATGATATTGGCCCTGTGGTTTTGTAGCAAAGACTATTTACAAGTTAATAATATCTATAATAAAATAGTGGTGAATATCCATAGTTCACCATCTTAGTATATTGTATACTTATTGTAAGTATTGAGTTTTAATTTGAAAAATGTTATAAAATTAAATTAAATGAAAATATACAAAATATACATTATGTTTTATTTTTATTTTGAAATGAGTTATGGTTTTGGTTATGTGGTATTGATATGCCATGATATTAGCCCATGGTATTGTAAGGAAGTTTATCTATAAGTCAATAATATCCATGGTAAAATGAGGTGAATATTCATATTAAATTTTTATGTGCTATTAATTCAATTTAAATATGGTTAGGGATTATTATTTTAATTTATAAAGTAAAATGGATATTCATCTATAACTACTATTTATATATATTATGATTTTCTTTCATCTAAAAAGAAAAGTATTCAAACAAATTCTCTCGGCCTAATAAGTACACCACCTACAAAAAAAAAAGCATGCCACTCGAGATAATACCTAATGCATAGAAGTAACTAATAATTTTTTTATATATTCCATACGAAAAACACATTTATAAGAAAAATAAAGAAAAAAGGGCCTATCTTCTAAACCTTTAAGATCCAAGCTCCATTGCACTGCACAAAACATAATTATCTTTTATTAGATTTTACTTGTCTTAAACTACATATGTTTTTAAAAGAGAAATCCAGTGTGCTAATACATTAAAGTAGTCAAAGGTGAACAACAATTGATTGATATGTTAGAACCACTTTTAAAACAATTTACAATATTTTTATCCTCAAACATGTAGCACTAGCCATTCTATATACATCAATTCGATAGAAATATCTAACAATAATGACAATATTGAGTTGATTGATACCGTGAGGCGCATACTTTGAAAACACAAACATACTTAAAATAACTATCTAGCATTGTTGATGGGATTTCAAAAGGACACCTAGTTATAGTAATGTGATTAAAAATGATAATTTAGCGTTTATGTGAATTCTCAAAATATATAATATGGATTTACGATGATTGTTTACGCATATCAAAAGGTATTTGAGAATGACTAGTGGTGCATCGCAACACTTGCTTAGCCAGTGATGGGAGAGGATTTACTAGATCCATAAGGATCTTCCTAGTATTAGTAACACACATTTACAATCATATTAAAAGGAAAACTTACACCTATCATTTCGAAAAACATGCGTGAGCCGAGAAGTAATTTGACAAGGTCCTAAGTTATGCTAATAAGTCTTGTGTGTCATATAGATATTTGGACTATTCAAAATGGTGAGGACGCGAGGAAATAGAGGTCAAGGAGGGTCATCACTAGGACCTCCTACAGATAACCCATTTCCATCGGCAGATTTGGCTCTTATCTTACACTCCTTGGATGAAATTAACGAGACTTTAAGAGGGCGCCAAACAACTGAGGTGGAAGTGGAGCACCCTCCATCAGGGTTGGGAAATGTCGAGGGATCAATAGACTCTGATAGAGGACCTTCAATTGAGGAGATTACTAGGCAGCTCCAAAATATTGAGCTCCCGAAGTTCGCTGGAGGTCGTAAAAATGAACGAGAAGAAGCCTGGTTAGAGGGATTGAGAAGGTGCTTCACACTAAGAGATTATACTTCTAATTCAAAAGCTAAAATATCGATTTTCCAACTTAGAGATAGTGCCCTGAACTGGTCAGGTAGCTTAGAGCGTCAACTACACCTCACTCTCGACACAGTTACCTGGGAGTTATTTGAGGAGAGATTCATGAAAAATTACCTACTAGCATACTATGAAGAACAATAGTTAGGAGCCTTCCATGATTTGGTATAAGGAAACTGCACAGTAGATGAATATGAGATTAGATTCTTGGAATTGGTCAAGTATGCATCCTACATGGACACTGATCAACACCAATCATATCGTTTCATTTATGGATTGAACCCTAAGATTAGGAAAATGGCGCGAATGTGGAAGCCATCCTCAGTTGCAGAAGCTGTTGAACATGCATGTTATGTTGAAGAAAACTTAGACTTAAAAGGTGGAAACAAAACCATTTTTCCACAACAACCAAGGTTTATGGGGAAGGCCCCTCATACCTTCTCCAGGGGAGTAATTTTGAGGCCACTACCATATGGAAACAGGGTTGTGCCCAAAATGCTGACAATGGGGATTTCAATGGTTTCTAGTGCAGCTTCACCACCAACTTCGAGGACTCATGAAAATAAGGTTCAAACGAGAGGAACCACAAGCAAGGGTAGGAGTCTCAGGGGAAGGATCTCTTTCCAAATAACTCCACAACATTCTGTTTAGAGTCTACCTTGCATGAATTTTTGGGGATGTGGGGGAACTCATTACCAGCGTGTTTGTCCTGAGTTACAAATAGGTAAAAGCCATAGAGAATGAAAAACACCAATGGGGGAAGCAAGCAATGACCATTGAATCTATGCAATAGTTGATAACTAACAAGTTGAACACTAGTCTGCTGTGGTAAAAACCGCAGGTATGATAAACAATGTAAAAGTTAAAATTTTGTTTGATTATGGTGCTACAAATAGTTTCATTTCACTAGTTGCATTATAAAAATGTGGGTTGGTAGCCTATGAGCATGATGATGTTAAACAAGTCGAAATGGCTTATGGGACAAAACAAGCAGTAGGACCTAGTGTTGACCAATGTCGAGTGAACCTAGGGGTGTGTACACCTAAGTTGAAGGCATACATCACAACACTGGGGACGTATGATGTAATCATCATAATGGACTGGCTAGAAGCTCATCAAGCTCTGGTAGACTATTTAAAAAAGAAGGTGATTTGTTTAGATGATGAAGGTAGGTCAATTGAGATTTGTGGTATCAAGAGAGGAGTGTCCCTACGATTCCTATCCACGATGAAGGGAAAACGTTGTCTCCGACAAGGTTGTAAACTATATGTGGATGAGGCTGTAAGTGACCAAAAAGGACCCTCCCTAGATCAGTACCTAGTTTTGTCAGAATTTGAGAATGTTTTCCCTAAGGAATTGCCTAGATTACCACTTGTGAAGGAGATACATTTCATAATCGACCTAAAACCTAGTGCAGAACCAATCTCCAAGACACCTTACAGGATGACAGCCCTAGAACTTTGTGAGTTGTAGATGTAGCTTAAAGAGGTTTTAGAGTTAGGATTTATTAGACCTAGTATTTCACCTTGGGGTGCATCAGTGATATTTGTTAAGAAGAAGGATGGTTCCTTAAGGCTATGCATAGATTATATGGACTTGAATCAAGCCACAATAAATAATAGGTACCAAATACCTAGAATAGATGACCTATTTGCCGAAATGAAGGGAGCAATAGTTTTCCCAAAGATCAATCTAAGATCTGGATACCACCAATTGAGGATTAAGGTAGGTGACATCCCAAAAACTGCATTTCAAACTTGGTTTAGGCACTACGAGTTCATAGTTGTACCATTTGGTTTGACCAATGCATCATCAATATTCATGAGTCTCATGAATGGTGTGTTTAGGAAATATTTGGACCAGTTTTTGAAAGTATTTCTGGACGATATTACGGTGTATTCCAAGAATGAAAAGGAGCATGAAGAGCACCTAAGGGTTGTGCTAACCTGCTTAATGGAAAATAAATTGTATGGAAAATTTTTAAAATGTTCCTTCTTTCAAAAGAAAATTCATAATCTTGGGCACATCATTTTGGGAGAAGGGATTTCATTTGACCCAGATAAATTAAAGGCCATAATGGATTGGCCAGTGCTGAAAAATTCTCATGGGGTGCGTAGCTTCATGGGGCTAGCTGGTTATTATCGCAGATTTGTGGAAGGGTTTTCAAAGATTACAAAACCCATCACCCCATTACAACAAAAAGGGGTTAGGTATGAATGGACCTATGAATGTGACACTACATTCACCAAACTAAAGAGGTTACTAACTAGTGCACCAATCCTTTGAGTGTCTGACATGGAAAAGGACTTCATTATCTGCATAGATGCTTCAAAGGAAGGATTGGGAGCAGTGTTGATGCAAAAAGGCGGAGTAATAGCTTACACATCAAGAAATTTGAAGAAACATGAAGAATTGTATGCTACCCATGATTTAGAATTAACAACAATGATGTTAGCTTTAAAAATCTGGAGACATTACCTCGTTGGGAGAAGATTTGAGTTAAGAACTGATCATCAGAGCTTGAAGTACCTCTTCACTCAGAGAGATTTGAATGCTAGGAAAAGGCAGCGGAGTGAATTCATGAGTGAGTATGATTTTGGGATCTCATACATTAAGGGAAAGGAGAATGTGGTGGCTGATGCACTAAGCAGGAGACCACAAACCTTCTCTTTAATACCCTTGAGGGTAATTTGAGGGAATGTGTGTTGGAAAAAACCCTTTGAAGATAATTAGTATCTGAAGGTTATATCAGCACTCCAGAGTGGGAAGCAGATAGAACCAAAGTTTGAGGGTTATGTACTTGAACCAGATTGACTATTTAGATTTCAAGAAAGAATGTACATCCCTAAGGAAGGGAGTATAAGAAGAAACATCCTTGAAGAGTCACATAGAGCACTCTATTATGCACATCTTGGAGTGAAGAAGATGTATGCTGACATGAATAAAATCTTCTTTTGGGAAGGCATGAAGCATGACATAGCCGAGTTTGTTGCCAAATGTATTGAATGTCAACGAGTGAAGGCTAATCATCACCATCCAGCTGGACTCCTACATCCACATGACATCCCTATGTCTAAATGGGAGGTAATTTCTATGGATTTTGTTGTGGGTTTTCCACTCACTTCATAGAGGCATAATGCTATATTGGTTGTACTTGTTAAATTGACCAAAAGTGCCCATTTCATTCTAGTGAGAGACACTTATGATGTTACTGATGTGGCACGAGGTTTTATAAGTGAAGTTATTCGACTACACAGGTTACCCACAATGATCATTTCCGATATAGACTCTCGCTTTACATCTATATTTTGGACAAGTTTGCATTCAAAATTGGGGACTAATTTGAACCTAAGCATTGCATCTCATCCAGAACTAGATGGGTATAATAAAAGAGTAAATCAAGTTATGGAAGACATGCTCAGAATGTATGTCATGGATAATCAGACTCAGTGGGAAAGGTACTTACCATTGGTAGAGTTTTCCTATAATAATAGTTACCATAGTTCCATTGGGATGCCTCCTTATGAAGCTCTATATGGGAGGCCATGCAGGATTCCATTGAGTTAGGAATAGTTAGAGGACCAAGTAATAGTTGGGCCAGAGTTGGTACAAGAAATGGGGGAACATATAAGACAAATTTGGGAAAGGTTAAAGGAAGTACAAGATAGACAGAAGAGTTATGCCGATGCACACAGGACTAATCATAGTTATGAGGTAGGAGACCAAGTTTTTATTCGTATTTGACCCAACAAAAGCACCATACGGTTTGGGAAAGGGATAAAGTTGTGACCTCGGTTTATAGCACCTTTTAGAATAAAGGAGAAGATTGGACCAGTTTCTTATCATCTTGTACTACCACCCTATTTTCATAACAATCATGATGTTTTTCATGTATCTATTCTACGAAATTATGTTTCTGATGAATCTCACAAACTATATTGGAGGGAATTGCATGTCTCGGACGTGGGAACTATAATGGTCGAACCATTATGCATATTGGACCGTAGGGTTTGACATCTCAGACGTCGCATGGTGGACCAAGTTAAGGTCCAATGGGACAAGTATAGCCCAGGATTTGCTACTTGGGAGAATGTAGAGACTATACATCGTGACTATGCCTCACTTTTCAAGCATTTGTGATGCCCATTTTGACTTAGATAGCTACCTATGCTAAGACTCTATTTTTATTTCCATGTTATTTTATTTATGAACTTTATGTAATATTGTTGTATTTTAGTTGGACAGATGAAACTACTTATATAAATCATTAGATATATTAGGTATTTTTGATTAAAATATTTGATGTACGCTTTACTTGATGTATGACTTACTTAGTTATGATTTATCTAGTATATGACTTCCAAGCGTTATTGTTGTTTCATGTATGGCTTAAGGGGATATGATTTATCTAATTAATGACTTATCAAATCTGTCATTTATCTAATGTAAGATTTATTTCTAGTATGTTTTTATGAAGTGCAGAATTGAGACATGGATGTTGGACTTAATAACATGAGGATTAAGATAACTTATGTATATATGTTTCTGTTGTTATGTATATGCATGAATAAGAACTAACATATAGATTGGAAAGAACTATATGATAACCAAGATCTACACTTCCGATGGGAAATGTTGAAATATACGACGAGGAATGGTATGATGTACATTATTCTATTATATTTTGTATGTACTTGATATTCACTATTATGACACAGGTAAAGTGTAAATGATACAGGTGGCAAGACTACCTGACTAGATTATTCGATGAAAAGTATCTAACCAGCTTTGTAGTGTGGTCCATACTAGGGTGTTGAACCTAGTTTTGAGGAGGGGTGGAAGAATTTCCCACCGTGTAACCTCCAAGCCTAGAATCATGGGAGGGCAGTGATGTAAACGCTCCCCTAGAAGTGTGATGACGATTACCATTTTCCTACTAGGGAAGTTAGGTCGATATAGTTGACACTTCTACCATATTAGTTTTATTAGTGGTTAGATTGGTATAGTTGACGCCATAATATATTGCAACAGAGGACATATAGGATGGGAGCAGAAGTAGGTTAGGAAGGATAGGAGGTTATAAGTTAGATTGGAGACTCTTGAAGGGAGGTGGTATCATTTCTTGACTTAATTTGACTACTATATATCTCTCTATTTTGTTATGCCTTATTTTCAAACTTATTTCAAACTCCTTGTGTCATTTTCACTCTAACTTCAGGACGAAGTTTTCTGAAGGAGGGGTGTATGTAAGGAAAATTTTGATTAGTGTTTAATTAATATGTAAATAATGACTTATAATCTTTGAGTAATATTTGCACTTGTGAATTTGTAATTTTATTTTATTTTTACTGATATGAATATTATTATTTGTTATTTCATTTCTAATATGTCAGATATACTTTTAGATAAGGTATGGTCTTCTCCCATTTATTTCTAAATCAAATATATAAATTTTTTATACCCAATATGTCTTCTCAAATAAACTTTTAGATAAGATATGGTCTTCTCTCATTTATTTGTAAATCAAATATCTAGATTTTGTATACCCAATATGTCTTCTCAATTAAAATTTTAGATAAGGTATGGTCTTCTCTCATTTATTTCTATATCAAATAACTATATTTTGTATACCCAATATGTCTTCTCAAATCTACATTTAGATAAGGTATGGTCTTCTCCCGATGATTTTTGAATAAAATATCTATATTCATATCTACTTTTGGATAAGATATGGTAAGAAAGTCAAGGTTAATAAATTAAAAGGATGACTTGGTGGTAGTCATGGAATTAATTGTAAGTAGTTGAGGTGGATGAGAGGAAGAGACATAAAAGGGAAGGAGGATGAGAGGATATGGGGAGGTTCCTTGGTCTTTGTTTTGGCATGGGAGAATATCCTTGGTATTTGTTTGGCATTGGAGGAATTTATTTTGGAGGAGAAATGTGGAGAAAGAGAAGGGAGATTATGGAGAGAAAATGAGAGGAATAAAACTTAGATCTAATGGAGGGTGTTGATTACTTGGAGACGCTACAACTGGATGGAATTGGGCTCATAGGTCTAGGGAGCATGTGGAGGTTACGTGGGCTAGGAAATCATTCCTAGTTGGTTGGGAGGTAAATCCAGTTAGGTAGCCCAACAGAAGCATCTCAACAAAATCAGGAGCATCTTAACCCAACTATTGATACATGTATTCTTCGATTTTTGATTACTTATTCAAATTTTTGCAATGAAATTTCTTGTTTAATATGTTTCAAATGAATTTTACTTGTATGTTATCATTAAAGAAATGTTGAGCTAGAAATAGACTATTTTCCTTCTTATTGTGTTTAATTGAAATTATAATTCTAGGTTTAGTTAAAATATCTCAGATCTAGGTCAAAATTGGGGTTTATGAATGTTTCAACATGTATATATGTATCGTAACATTAAAATAAATATAATGAAAATCAATCTAGTTGTCTCGATTTTGGGATCCAGGGAAAAATATCTATGTATATTTGTTTTATGTTCTAGCCATTATTTAATTTTGTTTTAAGAATTATTTTGCAGGTAGTTTTTGTATAGGGTTAAAACCTACATTTAACGGATGTTTTGGCTTCAAAGGGACACCTTTAATGCTGAGGGGTTTTTCTTGGCTTTGTGGTAGACCTTGTTCAGTGGGAGATCTTCAGGATCGATTCATGCGGTGAAAGAAGATGGTGAGCAATGGAATGATAGAGATTAAGAAATTTATTCATCAGATTTTTGAGTTGTGGAAGCTCAATATGGAGGATATGCTGGTAGATAAAGATCAGTGGATCACAGTAGATCTGGGTACCAAACCAGCGAGAATGTCAACATAAGACTGGGCGAAACTATATCAGAAGGAAAAGAGCACAATATGGTTGTGTATCTCAGATTCAATAGTGTTGAATGTATCATGGGAAGCTACGATGAAGGCTTTGTGGGACATGTTAAGGACTTTGTACCAATCTAAGTCTATGGTGAAAAAAATTTTGCTATGGAATAAGTTGTATAACTTGAGGATGAAGGATGGAGACTCGGTGACAGAGCATATGAACACCTTTAAATTGTGTCAGTAAGCCAGATGTTATCTATTGATATTAAAATTTTAGATGAAGATAAGTGCATCGGTTTGTTGTGTTCTCTACTAGATTCGTGGGAAAGTCTGGTTGTTACAATAGGTAGTAATACAACTACTTTGAAATTTGATGAAATAGTCTCATCCTTGCTGTTAGAGGAGATGAGACAAAAAAATATGGAGAGCCAGAATGGAGATGCCTTATTTGTACGAGGATGGTCCTAGAACAGAAAGAAAAATAAGTCCTTGAGTGGGAGATCTAAATCTTGAGGGATATCAAAATCTCCAGGAAAAACTGTAAAGGTGTGCTGGAAATGCGGAAAGGAAGGGCACTACAAAAAGGACTATAGATCTAAATCTCCTGAGAAAGGAAAGGGATATGATGGTGTTCCTTTTGCAAAGGTGAAAACCACCTTAGATGAATGTGGGGATCTGTACTTATCTTCTTCTTCAAGTACACATGTAGATCATGAGGCATGATTAATTGAATCAGGTGCATCCTTTCTCTTCACTCCCCATAGGGAGTGGTTTTGCGAGTATGATAAATATGATGGTGGTAATGTCTTCTTAGGGGATGAAAAGAAGGATATAATCATTGGACGTGAAAAAATCAAGATGAAGTTGAAAGGTGGAAGGATTAGAACACTTCTTGGTGTTCTGCATATTCCTACATTGACCAGAAATCTGATTTATGTAAGCAATATGGATGATGTAAAAAAAATGTTCGAGAAAGATACCTGCAATATGGTTCAGGGAGAACTAGTATTGATGTGGGGAGTTAATATTGGAACTCTGTACAATCTTCCATGTAGCATTGTTATTGATGGGTGCAACAATTCTATGGTTCCTGAAAGTGGAGCTGAAAAAATTGTGGTCTCTAGAGAAAAGAACGTGTTATGGAATAAAAGGATTGGACATATTGGAGAGAAGGCACTTGTCTGGATTTCGACTTTTGTGAACATTGTGTATATGGGAAGAAGAATCGAGTTAGTTTCCCCTTTGGTGCTAAGAGGGAGAACATGATGTTAGAGCTTGTGCACATTGATGTGTTTGGACCTATGTCTATTCCATCACTGGGAAATTCCGTGTATTATGTATCATTTTTTGATGAATTCTAAAGGAATACATGGATATATTTCCTCAGGAATAAATCTGAATTATTTAACAGGTTTAAAGAATTTGAGGCTTTGGTGGAAAACCAAACATAGAAGAAGATAAAGGTGTTGAGGACATATAATGGTGGAGAGTTCTACAAGAAGGAATTTTTAGAGTTCTGTAAGAAGTGTGGTATAACATGAAAAAATAATACTCCATACACACCTCAGCAAATTGGAGTTGCAGAAAGAATGAACAAGACATTGATGGAAAAGGCAAGAAGCATGCTCAATGGTGTCAGGTTAGGACAATAATTTTGGGCATAGGTAGTGGATATTGCATGTTACTTGGTTAATAGATCAACTTCATTAGCGTTGGAGGATAAGACTCCACATGAGGTATGGAATGGTAAGAAACCCTCTCTTTCACATATGAGGGTAAAAGGTTGTGATGAATATGTACATGTTCCAGAGGAGAAAAGAATAAAGTTGGAAAATAAGTCTGAAAGGTGCATCTTTATTGGATATAAGGATGGTTTAAAATGTTATAAGCTTTGGAACCCAGAAAAAAGGAAGGTAGTGTACAATCGATATGTGGTGTTTAGAGAGGTGAAATATGTTATTAAACATGAATTCCTATGAAAGGAACCTGATAAGATAGAGTTTGAGCTAAAGGAGGAAGAACCAGACTCTACAACAGAACAAGAATCAGAAGAGGAAGACACATAAAGTCTAGCTTTGAGAAGACCATTTCAAGAGAGAAGGAAGCCATAAATGTATAGTCCATCTACTTTCTATTCAAATTTTGATTTATCTATTAACGATGATGATCCTAGTACTGTCAGGGAGGAAATATATTCAAAGGATGGAAAACTCTGGAAATAACCCATGGTTGATGAAATTGCATCTTTGGGCAAAAATGAGGTTTGGGATGTGGTGGAGTTGTTGACTGGAAGGAAAAAAACTGGAAGAAGATGAATGCAAAAGGCAAGGAGGAGAAATAAAAGCTTAGTTTCTAGCAAAAGGTTATTCCTAGGTGTCGGGAATTGATTTTTGGTGATATTTTTTCTCCTGTTGCCAAGTTAGCTTCTATTCGATTAATTTTATCTGTTGCTTCTACTTTTGATTTTGAGGTAGAACATATTGATGTGAAGACAACATTTCTTCATGGGGATCTGGAAGAAGAGATCTACATAAAGCAACCTGAAGGCTTTCCAGTGAAGGGTAAGAAAGAATTAATATGCAGATTAATAAATTCTATGTATGGGTTTAAAAAGTTACCAAGGATGTGGTATCAAAAATTTGATACATATATATGGGGACTTGGATGTTGGAATATATTATATTTCTTGGAAGGTAACAATGTCTTTGTATTATGTTGTAAGTTGAATACAATCTTATGTAAAAGAGTAACACATTATATCCCATATTCATTATGGCATAGTATACTCTTGTACGCATTTATTATATAAAGAGGTGTTATTTTGGAGAATTATATTATCCCACATTCAATATGTGAGAGTAATTCCTCCACATCTCCGGGTATATAATATGGTCAAAGGAGCCTTCTTTATTACTATCACATCTCATATTCTGCTCATACTGTTATTTGTATCTGGTTATTTGTAGTTGCTCTCTTTGTAACATTGCAAGAGATTTATGGAGATAATAGAAGACAACCTTCCCGTGGATGTAGCCCAATTGTGTGAACCACGTATATCTGTTGTATTATTTTTCCTTGTTCTCTTTCTATTCTTATTTATATGTTGATATGTTATTGGTTTCTTAGATAGACATCTAGTTTAGTAGATCTAATATTCTCACATGGTCTCAGAGCCATGGTTACTATGATCTAACATCTTCTTTGAATTTAACCATCAATGTGTATCTTTTTTTTTTTTGTAGATTTGCTTTTTATCTGGTAGCCATTAGGCTTCTCTTCAGATCTAGGCATGATTCTACACATTTGAGATTTTTTTTCTCATAACCCTAACTTTGTTTTGTAGTTTTTTTTGCAGAGTTTTTTTCAAGGGGCTCTTGATTGTTTTTCTATAAGATCTATATTTTTTTTGGATTTTCAAGGGGTTCTTGATTGTTTTTCTGTAAGATCTATATTTTTTTTGAATCCTCCTCAAGGATATTTCCGGTTGTAATATTTAGTTACGACAGTTATGACAGTTTTTTTTTTTTGGTTTACAGGGCAGAAGATTGGTGGACTGAGGGTTCAGATAAGAATTTCAACCATATAAGTGGATGCAGAGTGGTTGCGTCATTTCCAAAAACTGGTTATAATAAGCATTTGGAGCATTATTGAGTGTTTTTTTTTCTTTTTTCTTTTTCCAGCTGAAGTTTTTGTTAGATCTGTTACCTTTTGCGAAGAATTTCCCAGAAACGAGTAGATATTTGGGTTCCTCTCACCGAGCTACCCAATTTCAAAAAACAAATCAGCTCAAACGGAGTCCTGAAAACAAAGTTATTTCTTATTTAAGATTGATAGTTTTTAAGTATTTTGGTGACAGCAAATGAACTGTAGAAATTTACAGTTTTTTATCCACTTTTTTCTCTTGTCATTTCTTGCATTTGGGTTTATATTTATTGTCAAAATTTCTATCATTATGAATTTAGAAGTAGCTTCTGTTCCTGAACTTATCGGCTCTAACTATCTTGTATGGAAAAGGAAAATGATTGATGTTCTTAGGAGTAAGAATCTATGGAGGTTGGTTAATGGTGAACACAAGAAACCTACATATGCTCAAGCCTTGATTAAATGGGAAGAAAATTTTGATCAAGCAAGAGGGCTCATTGGTCAAATAATTTCAGATAGTCTTCAAGTAAGTATTGAGGCAAAAGGCAACCCAGTTGAGGTATGGGAAATTCTTGCTTCTTTATTTGATAAATTTGATGGTGTTTCTGCTTATTACCTTGAAAAGAAGATTCATGAGCTAGATCCTACTAATTTTGATAGAGTATAATGATATCTTTCTTAATTGAAAACCTTAAATGAAAAGTTAAATAATTGTGGTAAAGATTATAAGACGATAGACACTGCTCTTATCATTCCTGTAGAACAAAAATTGCCATCTTGTTTTGACATATTCATCCAAACTAGGAATAGGGCTCTTGAATTGTCTCAAAGGGTTGATAAATGAGCAAGAAAGGTTGATTGCTTCAGGACAAGTCTCACTTAATAAATCTCTTATGGCACGTAATAAAAATCCTAAGAAAAGTTTTAATAATTCTAAAGGTTATTGTTCACACACTTCTAGTCATACTAATAATAATGGTCATGCTTCTCATTGACATCATGAAACTGGTAATAAGAAAAAAGCATATGATCCTTGTAAGCATTGTGGTAAAACTAACCATCTTGAAAAGAATTGCTCTAAAGCGAAACGTTTAATGACTAAAGCAAACAAGAATAATTCTTCTTCTAATGTGGAATGATAATGGATTCAGGTGCTTCTAAACATATGAATGGTAATGCTTCTTTACTTACATCTTATGAGACTAATAAACACTCATCTCAGAAATTTTCTATTGGTGATGGTAAACAACTTTCCCTAATTGGTTTTTGTAATATTAATGTTGCTAATTGTCATTTGGAAGATGTTTTTCATTTTCAAAACATGTCCATAAACTTAATTTATATTTATCGTGCATGTCAGAAAGGTTTTAAATTTGAAGCTTAGTTCGATAAATATGTTCTTAAAGATATCAACCAAAATTACAAAGTTGTTTCTTCTGGCCCTGTTGATCATCCAACCTGTTTATATAAATTTGTAGGTTTTAATTCAACTAAGAGACAACCCTTTTATTCCTATGTTGCTCATGCTGATGAACTAAGTAAATTATGGCATGAAATATTGGGTCACTTTAATTATGGTAAAATGAAAATACTAACTAAAATGGTTCATGGTTTGCCTAATATTTCTTCTACTATTGGTGTTTGTAAAGGATGTGTTCTTGGTAAACATCATAGAGAAATGTTTGACAAAGGTAAATCCTGGCGTGCTAAAGAACCTTTGAAATTAATTCATAGTGATATCTGTGGTCCTCTTAAAGTTCCTTCAATATCCCATGCAATTTATTTTCTTATCTTTATTGATGACCATAGTAGAAAATCTTGGGTTTATTTTTTGAAAAATAAAAGTGAAACATTTGTAAAATTTCAAGAATTTAAATCCATGGTTGAAAATGCATCTGGTAAGAGTATTAAAACTTTGCGATCTGATAATGTGGGGGAATTTGTTAAGAAAGGATTTGATGCATATTTATCTAAACATGGTATTCAACAACAGAAGACTGTTTCTTACACACCTCAACAAAATGGTATTGCTGAAAGGAAAAACAAAACTTTAGTTGAAATGGCTAGATGTATGCTTTATTCTAAAGGACTGCATAAGAAATTTTGGGCTGAAGCCATATGTTGTGATAATTTTATTTTAAATAGAGTTCCTACTAAAGTTGTTAAGCATGTTACTCCTGAGGAAAAATGGAATGGACGTAAACCGAATATTAGTAATTTTAAGGTGTTTGGTTTGTTGAGAATTTGGAGGGGTTACAGTTAATATAAATTCTCTTCTTGATAATTACTTGTGAGCTTGTTTGATTATGTATTCTTCTTAGTTAGTCTTTCATCAAGTCAATTACCAAAATGTACTAGAAAAAAATGTTTAAGAATAAGTAATACTTTTACTGTAGGAAGGTAAATCACAGATTTACATTCCTTACATTACACTCCAGAGTTCATCATAACACTTACACTTGTATATCTTAGTCCTGAAACATTCTCTTACACCAATGCTGTATGATTGCAATCCTGTAGATATTTGCACTGCATCCTTATAAATTTTCATACTGTATTTTTAGAGATGTCCAATCTTTCTGTTACTTCATACATCTGCTTTTCCTTAAACCACTCCACACTTGCTATCTTAATTCTGCACTATTCTACAAACTGTCCTTTTGGATGATTGAAAACTTTTTGATACCCTTACACAAAATTATCACATCCTTCTTTACTACATATATATCCATATATGGATACGATACCCATACTTGGAAATTTTATCCAAAATCTATTTGGAGCCGATTAAATCCGACTTTTATTAAGAAGGAAGAATCTTTACTTTAGTCATACGGTCTTCCGGATAGCCTTGAAAGGGTATATAGAGACATTTTAGCTATCTTTTAGGCCGACTAGTCAACACAATAGGGAGCCGACTTCATGGTTAACTATAGGCTAACATGAAGGATAGATAATTCAACGTTTATAAGATTATCTTTGTGCATATTTTGGGAGTCATCTCTTCACAGTATTTTTCCAAGATCTTGGAGTATATTTGTTGACTAGATCCTTCACGAACATGACTCTTAAATACATATTATTATTTTTTACTTCTTCTTTACATAAGTATATAATTACATAGTCAACATGAAGACCGACCTTGTTATACTTTTCAACACTCCCTCTTAACTAGGGAGGTATTCATATAGTTACATGATCATTTTCAAACTAAAGAATTTCATAAGAAAAATCGAATTGGTAATCACATCTGTCTAGCATCATTTCAACCAGCATTGTACTAGTGCAAGGCCTTGACTAACAGCCCCATCTCTTCAACGAGACAATGGGCTTCAATGTTGGCGAGACACATGACTTATAGACACCTTCGTCATTGTCTCTCCAAGGTACATACTCCACCTGGGTGTTCCCAAAGTATGACCTTCTTGGACTATTCTTATCTTGTAGCTAGCCCTCAAAGAATATCAGTCCCTGACTACTCTTATCTTGAATTCCCTAACACATTCTCAAAGAGCATCGAATGCCAGATGATTACCCAATCCTCTATTCTGTCTTCCCAAGACCATAATGATGTGTCTATCTCTCCCTCTCTACCAGGGAGGACCTATTCCCCAAGGGAATGTACTCATTCTTATATAAAGAATGTACCTAAGCTCATCCTTAGGAATTACAAATTTTCTTCCAAGTAAGAAACTTACCATCAGGCTCCCTCTTAATCAGGGACCTCCAAAAATAATGGTGAGACACCTAGTTTCTCATGAAGAATTCCTGTCCTTGATGTCAAGGATTTTGATATTGAGGTATCTCCAACTTTTAGCTTTATAGGGCATAGATCATCCATCACTTTCATCCTGAGTCATGTCAGCTATCAGAAAGTGATTCATCATACTTCCTTATCTGGTCCACTGTTATGCCATGCTGCTTTCCTTTGAATCATATCCAAGGATCATGCATCCTTTATTATGATTAGCATCCCTGCACAAGTTAATTCATATAAACATATACATATGAAATTTTAGCACAAAATTTACCTTAGTGATGATCTTTCACCATGAAATCTTCCTCTGGGTATCGACATCCTTCATATAGATTGACACATTTCCTAATGATATGTTTTATCAAGGGTCATTTTACTAGACTTTTGTTAGAGTTTACATATCATCCCAGGAGATCTCTTAGTCACATATTATTGGCTTCCAGATGATAAATGCTTTTTGACATGGTTGCATTTCATGATCTTCTTCCTCTCTGCACAATCTTGGGGACTTACACCCTTTCTAGTTTCTAGTTCATATACAACCACCTCATATTCCATGAGGAAATATTATGTTGATTTCATCTGTTCGTGCACTGAGAGTTACTCCTCCACAGATCATACTTCAAAATACAGAAATTCATTACCTGCAATCATATGACATGACTTCACAACATCCAATGTTAGCATATAAATATATATACATACCTCACACCCTTTTACCCTTGAGTGATCATGTAGCAATTTCTTAGGAATGAAGAGCTTCATTCACTTGGTCTGCTTCATCTATATCACATCGCAAAAATATGTTTCCATGATGATATTTTCTTTTGATTACTATTTTCTATTAGTAAAGTTTGTCAAATAGGTTTTCCCAGAGCTGATTCACCAAGAACTCATGCCATGCTTTGATCAGGATGCTACATTTCTTCCTATCATATAATCAACAGAAATAAATTCCTTATAAGTTTAATTGATTTTTCTTGAACTGGTACCTTGTGATTGGACTGTTAATTTAGGTCTTCAAGGGTTGATACTTCAAGTTCCCTTCAAAATGAATACTTATATCAGTTGTAGATACCTCAGATCTTTGGTAGATCAACTATTCCAATATCCTTTAACGTACTGCTTCACTGTATATACATATCACTGAGAATCCTTCTTTTTGAAATCAAAATTCATGACTAGGACTGTGATTTCCACCGACACTCCTTCTCTGGAGTTGCTCCAAAGGTGCCTTCAAATATGTTTTAAGATGTATATCAATTCCACCAAGAAGTCTGCACCAAACTATGCTCCAAATATGACTATTGTTTCAACAAAATTAAATATTCCAATAGTGCCTTCAATGGTGCTTCTAAAGCAGCCTTCAATAGTGGTTACAAAAAAATAGTCTTTAGTACTACTCCAAATTTATTCCAAGATTGACTTCCATAATGCTTTCAATTCTTCCTTCAATAGTACTTCAAGTTTTCCTTCAAGGTATGTTAAAGTATTGATCAATGAGAATGCTCAAAAATATTGTAAAAGGACTTCAAGCTCTGCTTAAAACTTTTTCAAAAGCTCAGCTTCAAAGATGTAAGAGGGTTGCTCCAAATTGCAACCTGAAATATTTACCACAGAATTTTGTTACTGGTCAGAATTTTCTTTTTGCCAGAGGATGGGATTTCTGCTTCAAGTGGCTAAGGTTATTTCTCCAAGAAGGAAAATTACAAAATTTCATCCTCTTTTACAGCTAACAATACAAAGTACTAATCACATATCCAAGACTTTTAATCCATGTGCTTACAGGTCAAGCCTTAATCTCCCCACATTGCCCTTACTGATGATTTTTCACAAGTATTATACGTCATAGGTTAATTATTTCACCAATCCGAGCTCAAGTTCTTTGTTTGACTGTCCTTAATTCGAGCTAGAAATAATATAATAATAATAAAAAAATTAGCCCAAGATAATTTTTAATCTCTGATTTCCTCAGCCTTTCTATCTCTATTTTTTCTGCGGTATATCGCTATAATTAATCACCAAAATTTCAAAGAAAAATTCGAAATTCTTATTCATATGATAGTTAAGTCAAGTCCAATTTTTTATGCCCAAATAGAAAAATCCTTAACAGTCCTCGGCCTCTTCCGGTTTCTCTGCCTTATCTCTAAATTGGTCACTGAATTGGATTACTGAACTGTTTGCTAATATTAATATAGAATTTATACTTCATTGTTCCTTCACCGAGTCCCTTCTTCTTTGATGATTGTAATAGAGATTGAGCCCATCACTTTTCTTTATTTGAAAGATATCTGAGTTGTTGTTGACTACCACCTTAGCTCTGATACCATGTTGAAAATTTGGAGGGGTTACGGTTAATATAAATTCTCTTATTGATAATTACTTGTGAGCTTGTTTGATTATGTATTCTTCTTAGTTAGTCTTTCATCAAGTCAATTACCAAAATTTACCAGACACACATGTTTAAGAAAAAGTAATATTGTTATTATAGGAAGGTAAATCACAGATTTACCTTCCTTACATTACACTCCAGAGTTCATAATAACCCTTACGCTTGTATATCTTAGTCCTGAAACATTCACTTACACCAATGTTGTTTGATTGCAATCCTATACATATCTGCATTGCATCCTTGTAAATTTCCGTACTGTATTATTAGAGATGTCCAATATTTTTGTATCTTCATACATCCGCTTTTCCTTAAACCACTCCACACTTGCTGTCTTAAGTGTGCACTAATTCGCAAACTGTCCTTTTAGATGACCAAAAACTTGCTCCTCAAATGTGCTGCAGAGAGGGTACATATAGAGAGGGTTTAACTTTCTTTTAGGCCGACCAGTCAGCACAATAGGGAGCCAAATTCATAGTGTATTATAGGCCGACATGAAGGATACATAATTCAACGTTTATAAGATTATTTTATTGCATATTTTGAGAGTCATCTCTTCACGGTATTTTTCCAAGCTCTTGGAGTATATTTGTTGACTAGATATTTTCATGAACATGACTCTTACGTACATCTTATTATTTTTGAATTCTCCTTTACATAAGTACATAATTACATAGTCAATATGAAGACCTACCTAGTTATACTTTTCAACATGGTTGTGAATGTTGGGCTCATATTCCTAATGAAAAACATAAAATGTTAGAACCCAAATCTCACAAGTGTATCTTCATTGGTTATGATGAGAATTCCAAGGCTTACAGGTCATTTGATCCTTCTAATCAAAGTGTCATAATCATAAGGGATGTTCAATTTCATGAAGTCTCTTCCCCGCCTGAGTTTGTAGAAAATCATGTTACCCTTAATATACTAATACCACCTATTAATCCTATTCCTATTACTCCTTCTTCCAGTTATGTGCCTCTTATTGACCTTGATTCTTCCTCTCCCTCAAGTGTTCCACTTGAAAAATCATGAAGCTCCTGAAGTGACTCATGTTCCTTCTATTCTTCCTATTTGGGCTTAGAAAACCCTTGAATCTGTAGGTAGTGAGGTCGGAAATCCTTTTGACACTCGTCAAACTAGATCTAACTTTGCTCTTATGAACAAAGTTTTGGCCACATATGATCCTACTACTTATGCTCAAGCTAAGGGTAATCCTCATTGGGAACAATCAATGTCTACTGAATATGAATCTATTTTGAGAAACAAGACTTTGTCTCTTGTTCCTCTTCCTTTAGGAAAGAATTTAGTTGGTTGTAAATGGGTTTATAAAACTAAGTTCACCAGAGAAGGACAAATCAAAAAGTATAAAGCTATATTAGTTGTCAAAGTCTTTAATCACCTTGAAGGTATTGATTATAGTGAAACTTTTGCTTCTGTTGCTAAAATGAACACAATAAGAACCATTTTATCACTTGATGCATATTTTAAGTGGGAAATTCATCAAATGGATGTTAAAAGTGCATTTTTAAATGGTGATCTTACTGAGGAAATTTATATGTAACAACCTCCTGGTTTTATTTCTGCTGAATCCTCAATTTTATTATGAAAATTACACAAATCCTTATACGGTCTCAAACAAGCCTCTAGGGTTTCGTATGATAAAATTGATGCATATTTCTTTAATAATGGTTTTAAGCGTTGTGTATCTGATCTAAATCTGTACCTTAAGAACTTTGGTAATAATTTCCTCATTATTGTTTTATATGTGGATGATCTAACTATCACTGGCAGCCAACTTGTATTAATTGAAGTTATGAAAAGTTCTCTTCAGAAGTAGTTTGAGATGACAGATTTCGGTACAATGCACTATTTCTTGGGTCTTATATCTGGCATATGGCCGATGGTATTTTTCTCTCTTAGCCTAAGTACGCGACAGATCTATTGGCTCGTTTTCATATGAGTAATTGTAAACCTGCTCCTACACCATTTAAATCCGGTGTAAAGTTAAATATTGAGTGTACCAATCCATTGGTTGATGTTACTCTTTATCATCAACTCATTGGAAGTTTAATATATTTAACTCATAGTAAACCGGATCTCTCTTTTTCTGTCAGTATGATTTATCAATTCATGTAGCAACCTAGTGAAAGTCATTGGAAGGAAACTAAGAGAATTCTGCGATATTTGCAAGGGACATTGCATTATGGTGTATTTTATTTGAGAAGTGCTACAATTTTACTCTTTGGTTATATAGATCCTGATTGGACAGGTGATAGTTCTGATCAATGATCAACTGCTAGTTACATATTTCAACTTGGTTCAGGTTCGATCTCTTGGTCCAATAAGAAGTTGAAGACTCTTTCTTTATCTTCATGTGAAGCAGAGTATAGAGCAAACAAAGAAGCAACAAAATAAGCTGTTTGGTTACGACATGTTCTTACCAAGCTTGGTCTAGCTTCGAAATCGTCCGCCATGTTGAAATGTGACAATCAGGGTGCAATTAATCTTGTTTACAATCCGGTATATCACTCCAAAATGAAGCATCTCGACCTTGATGCTCATTATATTCGAGGTCTTTTCGCCGATGGTATTATTTCTCTGGAGTATTGTCCTACCGAGCAGCAGAAAGCCAATATCTTCACCAAATCCTTGACAGAAGCGAAGTATGTGTATCTTCATTCTTTTCTTGGAATGAGGGAAGTTTTCATCAAGGGGGAGTAGTAATTACTCCTTCCTAGGCTTAGTGTTAGGTAGTTTTAGGATGGGCCCTTCTCCCAGCCATTATTAAGGGGGAGTGTTGGAATATATTATATTCCTTGGAAGGTAATAATGCCTTTTTATTATGTTGAAATTTGAATACAATCTTATGTAAAATAGTAACACATTATATCCCATATTCATTATGGCATAGTATACTCTTGTAACCATTTATTATATAAAGAGGTGTTATTTTGGAGAATTATATTATCCCACATTCAATATGTGAGAGTAATTCCTCCACATCTTTGGGTATATAATAGGGTCAAGGGAGCCTTTTTTATTACTATCACATCTAATCTTGTGCTCATACTATTATTTGTATCGGGTTTTTTGTAGTTACTCTCTTTCTAAGATTGCAAGAGATTTCTAGAGATAATAGAAGACAACCTCCCCATGGATGTAGCCCAATTGGATGAACCAAGTATATATGTTGTATTATTTTTCCTTGTTCTCTTTTTGTACTTATTTATATGTTGATATGTTGTTGGTTTCTTAGATATATAACTAGTTTAGTAGATCTAATATTATCACATTGGATTCACCAGAAGCAAAGCATATCACTATGTGTATTTTAAATTAATTGGTGATCATGTTATTTATTTGGTCTTGTATGTGGATGCTATGTTGCTTATTGGAAATGACAAATAAATTATCCAAGATTTGAATACCCAATTGCCCTCCAAATTTGACATGAAGGATATTGGTGTTGCAAACTATATTTTGGGAATGGAAATTAAACGAGATTGGGCAAAGAGGAAGCTCTAGTTAAACTAGAGGAATAATGTTGAGACAATACTACAAAGGTTTAATATGTAGGATAATAAAATAGTGAAGGTTCCTATTCCTGTAGGTGTAAAGTTATTTGTTGAACTATGTCTCAAGATATAAGAAGAGGAAGAGGACATGTCCCAAGTGCCCTATGAAAGTGCATTCGATAGCCCGATGTATGTAATGGTTTGTACTGTACCATACATTGTGCATGAAGTGGAAGTATTGAGTAGGTTTATGTCAAAACTTGGGAAGGATCATTGGACAACAGTGAAGCGGGTTTTCAGGTATTTGAATGGCACTAGTGATTATTATTTGTGCTATCATGGAAGACCAGGATTGGACAAAGTTTTGGAAATCTATGGCTTTGTTGATGCAAAATGGGATGGAGATATAGATCAGAGAAGATCTACAAGTGGGTATGTGTTTAACCTATTTGGAGGAGCAATCAGTTGGATGAGAAAAATACAGTATATAGTGGCTCTTTCAACTACAACGTTTTAATACATGGCAGCCACTCATGCAAGAAAAAAAGCACTTTGGTCACATAGATTGTGTTAAAGTATAACATTGGTACAAAAATATATAAGGATAGATAGTGACAGCTAAAGTGAAATTTTCTTGGCAAAGAACCCTACTTGTCATTGAAAGACAAAGCACATTTATGTTCAGTATCACTTTGTGAGGGATATGGTTGAGTACAAAAGGTGTTGTTGGTAAAGGTTTACACTTTGAAGAATGTTGCAGATGCTTTGATGAAGTCTGTTAGCACTGAGAATTATTCTTGGTGTAGAGAAACCATCGGCATTATATGGCTATACCAATGACTAAGCTCTCCCGTGACCCCTCGTGTGGAAAAGAAAACAACAAGTGGGAGAATTTTGGGTGTGTGTTATATTCTTTCCACGATTATTTTCATGCACGCGCGGGGGGGTGGGGGGGGGAGCCCCCTCTATCGTACTGCCATCGAGAACATTTTTTTGGACCCTATATTAGGTGGCGGACCTACCTAAGGTTTTGTGCATGGGTTTTGCACATGGTATTTTGTAGATCCGGTCAAAGGAACTACGAATAGGTACTAATCCAGGGTTAATGGATTGGGGGTTGTGAATGATTCAGGATGTATATATATGTATTATAACATTGAAAATAATATAATGAAAAATAAATCTAGTAGTCTCGATTTTGGGATTAACGGGAAAATCTCTGTGTATATTTATTTTGTGTTCTTGCCATTGTTTATTTTTTTTTTAAGAATTATTTTGTAGGTAATTTCTATACAGGGTTAAAACCTACAATAAGGATGATAATCTTGGCTAAAGCATTGGGGGATAAAGGTGGGGATCATTTCTTTAGAAGGACAATACTATTAAAAATATTATTACTTCAAATTTTACTTAAAACTTGTCGGGTGATAAAGAGTTAAAGGGAAAAAAGAAGATAAGATAATATAAGAAGGTGATCAACCCCAATCTTGAAAATAAAAAAGCATCTTTCTATCTTAATTAACGTTAAGAAGAAAATGAACATTGCTAAAATAAGCAAAAAATATCATGAAACTAGGTGTTGGTGAATTCACAAAACACTATGGGATGGAATAGTCTGTCACCTTTATGATACTAAGAGGGATGAAGACTCAAAAAAAATTCTCTTAGATTTCCCATCATATACTCACACTCAATTTTATTTTCAAAATGTTTGTCACAATACCAACTTTGGTGACCTTTATGTCAACAAAACTATGATAACGTTGGAATGCTTCTCTTAATGTTTTCCAAGCATACAAATAATATGCTAAATAATTATGAGTAATATCTTACCTTCTTAAGTTATAATAGACGATATTGATATTAGTGGACGTTAATCATCATCATCATTTATTTTACCATATTAAGAGTCAATAAATTTCATACAATGAAAGAAAAAAAAACATATAATACATAAACACAATTATGAAATTATAAAGTAAATTGGATTTTTTTCCTTTCTTCCTTTACCTATAATGCATGGTACACTACCACCTTAAGGAAATGTCAACTTTTTATACAAAATTGCATGGAAAATATAAAAACATATAGTGGAATGACATTGACATATAGAAATTGATTTAATTGTTGTTAATTATATCCATGTATTTTAAGCTTTCATCATCCTCACTTTGTAAAAACATGATAAAAAATAATACACACACACACACATTTATGATTCAATCAATAAAATAATAATTCCAACTATTATAGGTTAAAAAATACATAATTAATGTCAAAGGATATTAGTGTAATTGGTTTGGTGAAAAATTCGTTTCCCCTGCTACATGGGTTCAAGTCGTCAAAGACTTGTTGTAACTATCTCATTTGTGGGATTTATGAAATAGTAGTCTCTGATGTAATAGTGGTAGATGATCTTTCAAAGATACCAAATCTCTAGAAATTCTTATTATGGTTAAAAAAATACATAATTAAAAATTAATTCTGAGGGACATATTGTAAACTAACTCAGATTGGATCATTATATTGTTTTTCATCCATCTCGATGCTTTCAGAGTGGAAAAAGTGGAGGAATAAACTCACAAGACCATTTTTAACAGTGGGACCCACTTTGGAAAATTAGGGTATGAAACCTTCTAAGAGAATTTTGAGGCATCAAATGACGTTCTTTGGGGTAAAAATTTATCACTTTATCACAACACTTTTTTTATATATATTCTAAACATAGATACCTTTCCAATTGCTCAAGAATGACCTCAATTGGAGTTCATATGAAAAATTAATGTCACTCAGAAGTTGACCTTCCTGTTTTCACCACCATAATTTGAGAGGTTGCCATGCCAACCCCCATAAATCATGAAAAATGGGCTAGCCATGTGATTATTATGAAGAAGAATATAGAAGATTCCGTATTGTAATTCTGGTTAATATTTGATGGAGTCAAACCTAACCACTGGTAGGCTATTGAGTTGTGTTTTAATTGAGCCTCTGGGAGGAAAAGGGGTGCCATTATTTTCGAGTGTATTTGTTCCATAGACAAGAAGAGTAGCCGATGGTGATAGGGAGAGAGCACACATAGTGGATTTTTTCATTGTAGTAACCCACATGCCATAGGCATTACTTCTTTATACTCACAACCATTTTTGATTAGAGAATGAGAGTAAAGAGGCCTCACCTTCCGGCTAGGTTTTCTCCCGAAAGGGTTTCCCAGGTATAACTTGTGTCAAATCATGGTTTGGGAGTTTTTATTTTGTTGTTCTCTATTTTCTACATAATTTTAATTTGCATGCATATGCAATAAAATATAAACTACAGATCCAAAAATATAAAGAGAATAAAGAGCCTCATAGTCAATATTTTATACTTTTAAGTATATTTATCAGATATGTTATGACGAATTCTGCAGTGGAATATCCCTCATAGTTTACAAATCATATTGGTATTAGAGACAAGTTGTTTTAGGTATATTGTGGATATTTGCAGGGGATCTAAACCGACTAATCTAAAAGTAAAAAATCCATAGTCATAGCTAACGAATCTATGAATAACACTCATGATCATGTAGAGGAGAGGTTTTCACGGTTGGAAGCACAAGTTGCATATATAATCCATAACGTGAATCTCCTCATGTTGGCCCTGAGAAATAAGCATGGGATATTTAGAAAATATGTAGGTTCTAATGCAGAGGAAAGATCACATGGGATATCAAGAGATTGAGAATAAATAGATAATCGAATGAAGAAATGACTTGAAAGATATCATCCGAGTTCTAGTGTCATGAACCATTCATAGTACCTATTCAAAATTGAAGCAAATGTCGATACCAAGCCATACCAAGTTGATATTGACACTTTGAAGCTAAATCCATAGTTACAAAAAATATAATTGTGTTTCATTGTTCATCATAAAATTTCGTTTCTGTGGACAAAATTAAAGGGCCATTCATTGGCCTGATGGGAAATCCACAAAAAGACCTTGAGGTTGGAGGGATATCCTATAGTGACTAAGTGGGAGGAATTAAAAACCATAATAAAGTCACAGTTTTATCCTATTGGGTATGGCGAGGACTAATAGATCTGATGACACTTCAAGTGAAAGAAGGGGAAAAATGTATAGGAGTACATCACATCATTTAAAGAGATGGCCATAATGTTGGGTATCTCCATAAAGAATTCATATGTACTCCTCAAGTATATAGGGGGAATACATATCCATCTGTGGAAGCAAGTGATGTTATTCAAGTCCTGATCAGTGGATGAGTCTTATGCATAGCTAGATTACCTGGAGAACATATGCTTGGAGGAAGGGAAATCAAGTGGAACGAATCAAAAGGATAAATAGGATGATTCTAAGGAGGGAAAGAAGAATTAGAAAGGGGGAAAAGATAAAGTACAATAGCCACACTACAAAAATGAAATGGTCCTAGAAACAACTACAACATTGATGACCATACAAAGGAGAAGTGTTGGAAGTCAAATTTAGATATTAACTCAAAGAAAAAAATAAAGATAATAAAAAGAAGAATATCATGAACACTGATTTGATTAATTAGATTGAAATAAAATCAGACGTGGATGAGAATATTGTATATACATTAGTGCACAAGGAGGTGGAGTTGAGTAGAATTCAACAATAGGAAGAGAACGAAATGGCCAAACCCTTACACATAAATATATAGGTCAACAATTGATGCTCCATTTGACTCAAAATCCCAGGAAAATATAATTGCAATAGAGGCGGTCAACAATTTTGGATTTGAATTTCATGATAATCCAAGCCTATATCTGTTTGAATGGGTAAATAAGGTTGTAGAGCTAAGGGAATGTGAAAAATTATATTTTTTATCAGTACCAATTTTATTAATGAAGTAAAGCTAGATGTGGTTCCCTTTGATGTATGTGGAGTTTTGTTTGGAAGTTTATACATGTGTATGCAGTACCCAATCTTCATGCATAGAGACAACCAGTACGAGATTTTCAAGGATGTAAAATCATTCACCATCAATGTGCACAAAGGAAAGTAGAAAATTTCACTGGTAAGTGCCAACCTAGCCAAGAAACTGATCACTTCGAGAAAAAAGTATGTTTAACTATTGTTAAGATAAAATCAGTCTATAAAAGAGTCAATAAGAGGAAAGACATACTTGTAGGTCTGTACTAAGAAAAAATAACACCTCGAGGAGTCGCTATAGGAATACATGGATGTGTTTTAGGAGCCTAAAGGGTTACCACCCAAAATGTAAGTGGATCACAAGATCCAACTATTGCTAGACTCCCCATTGCCAAACAATAGGCTATCCAGGAAGTTTTTCATAGAAGTAAGTTAGGTGAAGAAACAATTGTAGAATTTATTAGAACATGGTATCATTCGACTGAGTACATCAACATGTGGGTCACCCATCATCATTATGCCAAAGAAGGAAGGGACTTGGTGAATGTGTATGGATTATATGGAATTGAAAAAAATCACACTCAAGAACATGTACCCCTACCTAGGATAGATGATCTGTTGGATCAATTGCAGTAAGTGAATTAATTCTCTAAGATGGACTTAAATTATAGTTATGAGAAGGTTTGATTAAGAGAAGAGGATACATGGAGAACTACCTTCAAAACGAGGAAAATTTTATATGCTTGGTTAGTCATGCCATTTGGCCTATGCAATGCACCAACTATATTTATGAGGCTAATGAATGATATATTTTTCCCTTTTATAATTTCATTTGTTATTATCTATGTGGATGATATATTGGTATACAATGCTACCTAGGAGGATCAAATATCACATTTTATGTAGGTGTTGGAGACACTAAAGAAGCACCAAATTCTATAAAATCTCAAGGAGTGTGAGTTTACACAATAATATTTGGTGTATATGGGGTATGTGTTAGGTGGAGGAAAGTTAAAGATAGATCACATGTTGGATAGGAAAAAAATTATCAAGAAAAATGGTAGACATTGCATCTTTATATTTAGAACCTTATTAGTTTGTATGGTATTGATGTCGTTGTTCTCTTAAACTAATTTTCACTTGGTCAGTTTTTACAGAGGAAATTATAATACATTATGAGGATTAAAAGAGAACAACGAGGTTCGCCTTTTGGAACCTGATTCATTGGATTATACATTCAAGGTGGCAAGAAAATCTGAAAGAAAAATTATGGTAGAATGTTTGGTTTTCCAACAAAATAAAGTTGAGACAATTAAGACCCCGAGTCCCGAGTTGGTTATAACCTTTAGCGATTCCAAGTCAATGTTGGGAGGAGGTCTCAATAGATTTTATCAAATTTTTACCCAAGCCTGAAGGAAATATTGTTATCATGGTGGCAGTTGATAGAATTACCAAGTATGCACACTTTTGTGCATTATCTCATCCTTTTAAAGCCAATATAGTTGCTATTGCGTTTATGGAGAAAATTCAAAAACTTCATGGAAACCCAAATAATATTGTAAGTGACAAAGGTCCCATTTTCATTGGAAATTTTTGGACGGAATTATTTTCTTGTTTTGTTACTCAATTATATCATAGCTCATCTTATCATCCTCAATTTGATGGGAAAACTAAGATAGTGAACAAATGTTTGGAAGGATATCTTCGTTGCTTTGTATCTGATAAAAAAAACACAATGGGTCAATTGGTTACCTCTAGCTGAATGGTGGTATAACACATCCTTCCATACTGAAGCAAAAATGAACCCATTTATGGCACTCTATGGATATCATCCACCATCCATCACATCATCTTTAAGATAAAATTCTAAGGTTAAAGAAGTGGAAGATCACATTGAGCATAAATAAGTAGTTCTCCAACTCTTAAAGGATAACCTCACTCTAACGCAAAATAGAATGAAACAACAAGAAAAATAACATCATAGTGAAAAAAGTTTTAATGTAGGCGACTAGGTATTTTTATGGCTACAACCATACAAAAACATGTCCCTCAACAAACTAAGAAGGATGATAAATTATCACCCATGTACTATGGTCCTTACAAGGTGTTGCAAAATATTGGTACTATGACATACAAATTAGAGTTTCCTGCATATTCCCGAGTACAAAAAGTTTTCAATATTTCATGCTTAAAGAAGGTTATCAGTGAAAAACTCCTAGTTCAAACAGTGTTTCCATAACTTGATGAAGAAGGAAAAATCATATGTGAGCTTGAAGTAGTTGCAGAAATAAGAACCCAACAACTACATAATAAATTAATTTCAGAGTATCTCATTAAGTGGAAGAAATTACCTGCTGAATATTCCACATGGGAGGATGAGAATTTTATACAGAAGCATCTGGAACTACTCAAGTTCAACAGGTCCATGACATCTTTGACAAATCTAATACCAATTTTAGCAAAAGTTGCCTCATCTCATGGAGGAACTCAACGCAATGGGGACCATTTCTTCCTAAGGGGGCGAGGAATGGTCCAGGTGGATATTGGTGGCCACCCACCTATTCTATTTGGATCACCACCACCGGTTCTTTCATTTTTTCAGTTTCAGCACAACTTACTATTTATAGCAATTTTTCAAGTCTTGAATTTTTGGAGCAGTTTTGAGGTCCTAAACGACGCTTTTTTGGAAAACCGAGAGTAACATGGAAGTTCCTTTGATGTTTGTCACGTAAAAAGTTGTAGTCCTTAGATAGATATTTCTAACGAGGTATTGAGCACGTCAAACAGAGATTGTATGCCAAAGTTACTTCCCCGGGAAGATTGATGTACCAATTTACCCAAACGGGGCCCATAGTTTTGGCGCTTCATCTCCTAGGGTTAGGTTTTTGGATGTTTAGGGTTTTCCATTATTTATCAACAATAAATATGCCTTCAAGCGCCATTGTAACACAGTTCAGAGGCCAGTAGGCTGTAGCTGCCACATCTCTTCTCAGAGATAAGATACCAATCCACTAATTAGTTTACTTCCATTATGTCTATTAACATATTTAAGCTATTTTTTATTATTGAAATGAAGTTTTATTTTTGCTGCATCTCTGCTTTTATGTGTATTTCTGTATTTCATTTTGTTCATGTATAAATCCAGATCACAAACATCAAGATCACTTCATCATGCTTCAATATCACTGGCATACACATCATATTACTGTTATAAGGTTCATCATACAAGGCACTGATATGTATATATAAATAGGGTTATATCAATGGTCACTGCCATGCCATATCAAAATCAATTGTCATGTATTTTCACAACCATATCACACAATTATGCCTCCAAATATATATAATTCACAAGTAAACAAGATCTATGTCTTACTGTCTCAATTTTTTCCAATCCTACAACATCACTTTTTGTTCCTCATATATAGATGTGAATAAATTTGAATCCATGATGGATAGAGAATGGAATTTGTTCAAGTTTCATATTCCACACATGTTCTATTCTACTGTTATTACACTAATATTGTTCTCCATATCTCACGAACTTGAGGTAAACAAAAATACCTCTACTAACAATAATGAAAGACATCATTTGGAGGAAAAAACTTATGGCACATTTACCATTGTACATTGAAACAATCTTAGTATTAGGAATTACACTAACAAATTCACTGTAACATGCATGTTACCAGAAATGAATCCATTACTGAATCATTAATTTCTAGCTAAAGTTATAACCATCAAATTAAGAGATGGTTGCATAAAAAGATGTATGTTGCGCTTCCAGATCAAGGTCAAATGTTTCAGTTTCAAAATTTTGGCATTGAGAAGTGTATCATACAAGGTCCAAAATAGCCCATAAATGTCCAAAGTGAATTCACCATCAAACTTATAACAATTAGAACTTCATCAATATTCCACCAAATTGCTCTTATATTTAATAGGCCGCATGGATCAAATATTTCTTACACTTGGATCACACGTTGGATAGGAACATAGTCTGAGTTCTATCTTAATTTCTGATGTTCAAGACTAGCAAGAGACAAAATCAACCAAGACCTAAACCAACAGGAATTCCTTTCACTGGCATCTTCAAATCTTCTACTTTCGATGAGGGACTTGAAATTGCATAGATCTAGAATGGATTAAATATAACAATGTTTCTACAGGACTCAACACATCAGACCTGCAATAAAATATCCAATGGAAAAATGCAAGCATAGCCAAAACAAAATTTTCCATCTGAATCCTCATAAAAAATCCTCAAAAGCAGCAGGAAAATGACAAACTATCATCGAGGCTCAACACAAAACCACATGTTAAGTGTGAATATGCTAATGAAGAATTAAATGAGTAGAGACATGGTTAGATATATCTTGAGACCACTTACTATAATGTGTTGATCACCTGCAAAAGAGAAGCAAACTCCAACAAAACCCCTATGCCATGCAAAATAATGAATCATAACCCATAGTTCGTAAACCCTTCCAACTCTACAAAACTCCAGAAGACATTGAAAGAATTTCATAGCTTTGTCATCCTCAAATGCATTGAATTGATATCTTATAGGGAGAGAGATGTTTTTATATATATTTTGGAGCATACAAGCTAGGGAAACCTTCATGAAGTTTAGGAGAAAAAACCATTTGATTTTGAATTTAAATTTTGAGCCTAAAGTCGACTTAGGGTTTGAAGAAAATTCAATTTTGAATTTTTAAAATTTATGGTGCAAAAAGTCCTTTATGCCTTATATCATATTTATTCAATATAATTTAATAATGCACCATTTGAATTTTCCTTTGGGTTCTCCTTTAAAATAAAAAATTGTAACCCTTTAATTTAACCCTTTTTGATAGATGTGAAAAGCCTCCAAAAAAAATTGACACACTTCTCCATGATTTTGAGTTTATTTGAGCCAAAGAGAGACTACAAAATCATCACATTGATCTTTAATTTGCACAACATCAACATTTTATGATCAAGGAAAATCAACAACTGACACTATGATGCCACCTCATCACCCTTTGGGGTTTTTGACCACAAGATGGGACTTCAACTTCAAACTATCATATCTATCAAACTGTGAAGGACCATGATACGTTACAAATACCACCATAATTGGTATGATGAGAAGAATATAATGGAAAGGGTCTCCAAGGAAAATCCATTGATTTACATCATAAAAATTCTCAGCAAGTGCAAGGTATGTCCATCACCCAAGGAAGATAAACCCTAAGTCTAGGGTTTCATTACTACATCCTTTGAATCCTCTCATATATGACAACCAAAATATCAAGGATATCAATGATGACATATTACACCTGCTGCATTTGCTTGGACATCCTACACCTGCTCCCACAATGAAATCAATGATGACATAATCATCAATATCCCCATTTTTCATTGATGTCAACACACTAATCATGACCTGGTGTGTTGCATAAGATTCTCTTGACTTCATGTTTCTTCTCTTCTCTCCTTTCGATATTCTCTCCCCCTTTGACATTAATGGAAAAGGGTGATTGGTGTATCTTTGAAAATATCTCCATGTGATGTGGCTCTCACTGAAAAATGCTTCCCTGCTGCATCATATCTACAATATCCCCTTGATAATTGTCTTAAAAATGCATCATTTACTATATTATCCTCATGAAAACTAAATTTCCCGATGCATCATCTCTTCCAATACACATTATCCCCCTGACAATATGCTCTCTTGTGGCATCATATGATCTTCTGATGTAGCTCCCCATGTCTCCATATTTCTAATATTCCAATTGTGAAAGAATTCATTGTGAAACTTGTTTTCTCTTCCAAACCTTGATGGTCTTGTCTTCGTACCTAGTGAATGACCTTCCTTCCTGGTTCTACGGGGTCCACGTTAAGATGCTTCTATAGTCTTGTGCAAAGTGGCAAAAGTTGTGACATAGGTAGAACTTAACATATGGTCTAAATAATGGAGCCAAGGTGTTTTAGCTTATGTTATCATCAACATGTGGGATTCTGTCTTATTTTCCAATAAACCTACGTCTATGGATTTGATAAAACCCGCTATCGAAACTCCTTCTATATCCCCTGCAATCTATATCTCTATGTGCATGGTTAGAACATTCGTAACAATAACAATGAAATGTTCCTGAATACCTGGGAGTATAAGGTGAATATGTTCTAAAGGTGCCTCACCCTTGAGAATATCCAAGGTTTTCTTGCTATTCACTTCTGAATTCTCTTTGATGATTTAGAATTTTGAATGCATCATATTTACTTCTTGAGGTATTGGTCTTCTAGCTTTTGGTGTTGGATGATTTGTACAAGACTTTGACTTTGGATTTTCCCCCATTTTTGGCATGAGGATTCCTTTCATGAAGCTTCTTTTATTATTTGACATGTGTCTTCTCTACATGAGGATTCTCTTCATCATTGGGATGAGGCTTTTATTCTTGTGGTTTTTCTTCATTTTTGGAGCATGATGACTCACTAATATATCCAAGACCTGTCTTGATAAGTGGTGATATATGGAAAATGAGAATTTCATCTAAGACCTGGGAACTTCTCAACCTCTGATTCAACTTGTCTAATTATTCTCTCAAGATGACAATTTATTGTTCATGGTTCATGCAATCTTCTTCCTTCTACTTCATTTGACTACTTAAGACATCCTCAATCATTTGGGCTTCTTCAAGGATGTGATTTTCTCACCAAGTTCTTTATCCTGCGCATTACATTTATTTGGCTTCTCCTTTTCTTTGAGTTGGTTTGTGAGGGATATTTGTCTCTTATTTTCCTCTTCCAACATGTTTTGGAGATGATCCACTTCTTTCTTTGCTTCATCAAGTTCCCGATCCTTTTTTTATGATTTTATTTCTTTAATTTGAAGTTCAAGCCAATTGATATCAAGAATGGAAAATATCCAATGATTGTAATACATCGTGTTCTCCGTCTTTAGGTCTTCATGTTCCCTATAAAGACTATTATACATACTTGTGGTCATATCCCTATACTGTGTAACTTATGGAAGCTTGTATTTGAGGGAACTACCATCTTCTTCAAGGTCGATAGCCATCTTAACTTCAACTACATGCTTCACCAATCATATCTGAATGCTACAAATCTACCTTCAAGCTATTAGGATTTCAACAAAGGCCCAAATCTGATAGAAATTGTTGGAAATATTGAAGGGGGGGGGGGGGGGTGAATCAACATTTCCCTTTATTTCCACACAATTGATTAGTTATTAATTTAAACACTCAGAATATCTAATCATAATATAAAACAACATCACATCAAATAAGAGTGCATACAAATATGTCTCCAACAAGTGCTTTACGTTATGTATAATTTACATACACATTTACCAAATATGCTAGAAGGAAGTACGAAACTCCCCAAATTTGAACATGTTTGTAGACTAAGTATGTAGGTGTCCTCGACCTCCCTTACAATCAACCAATCAACTGCAACTACCTCACTACCACAAACAACTTTTACTAATGCTGCCAATATTGTCTTCTTCTGGCACTATTCACAATTGACCTATGTCCATTGTGGTCCTCTATCCACTACTACACTACTATCCTCAACTACTACCATCCACTCTTATTGCTGCTATATATTTACCCACTAACCGACACATTTTTCTATTTTCCGTTGTCACACTTGCTGCTCTTGTTGATGTATTATCTACAATCACACCTACTATCGTTCATTTGGAATATATAATGTAATCAATGCTCCTCAAGGTTATTGTAATACTCTCATACAAGGACAATGATATTGTCATTCATTAAGCTGAAAACTATACTCGAGGTTAGAATTTCCATAAACACTTCCATGCATCATTTTATCATAAATCACTATCACAAATGATCCAAGCCTTAACT
Organism: Pinus albicaulis; assembly: GCA_034641835.2. Classification (NCBI taxonomy): domain Eukaryota; kingdom Viridiplantae; phylum Streptophyta; class Pinopsida; order Pinales; family Pinaceae; genus Pinus; species Pinus albicaulis. Next base: position 239,983,294 of record CM076572.1, read on the forward strand.
GCTCAGTAGATTTCAATAATTATGTTCAACATCTAACACTCAACAACATACTTCATACTCTTATGAAGGTAACACAAGATAGTACATGAATGACTGGGTCATATATCAAGATAACTTCTTGAATAACCTTTACATTTAACACACTACTATAATCAAAACCATACTATTGTAAGGAAAATATGAACAAGACTTCTCTATGCTACTTCTACTGTTATTTTTCCATAATACTGTCATATCAACGTTCAAGTCGGTAATTTGTGTTACTATCACAAAGTCAAGTCTATCATTTATATCATTGCCATCATGTAAAATAGTTGTTGACTAGGTCACTATGTACAAGATCATTGTTATTGTTAATCATCAACCATAATGTCTAGAGTACTGTTAAAATTAAGCATCAAACACACTTTTGTCATGTCATTTTTATATATAGTTTTGTATCAAACATCAAGATCACTATATCATGCTTCAATATCACTGTCATATGCATCATATTATTGTTACAAGGTTCATTATACAAGGCATTGATATGAATATATAAATAGGGTTATATTAAGGTTCACTTCCATGCCATATCAAAATAAATTGTCATGTATTGTCACAACCATATCACACAGTAGTACATGCATACATACATACATACATATACATATACATATACATATACATATACATACACACACACACACACACACACACATATATAATTGACACGTAAACAAGCTCTCGATATTACTTTCTCAAGTTCTTCCAATCCTACAACATCATTTTTTTTTCCTTAAATATATTTGTGAATTAATGTGAATCACTATTCGATACAAAATGGAACTTGTTCTGAGTTTTTTATTCCACACATGTATTGTTATTACATTATTGTTTTTCTCCATATCTCACCAACTTGAGGTAAACAAAAATCCCTCTACTGACAACAACGAAAGGCATCATTAGGAGGGAACAACTTATGGCACATTTAATGTTGTAAGATGTAGCAATCTAAGTGTTAGGCATTACACTGAAAAATTCGTTGTAACATGCAGGTTATTAGAAATGCATCCATTGATAAAGCATCAATTTCTAGGTAAAGTTACAACAATCAGATTAAGAGATGTCCACATGCATAGATTAACGCTTCACTTCTGATCGAGTTCAAATGTTTTAGTTTCATAATTTTGGCACTGAGAAGTGTATCATACAAGGTCCAAACTAGCCTATAAATTTCCAAATAAAATTCAACAGTAAACATATATTAAAATTACACCATCATCAAGATTCCACTGAATTGCTCCTCTATTCAATAGGCCGCAGGGATCATATATTACTTTCACCTAGATCACACGTCGGATAGGAACAAATTCTAGGTTCTATCTCAATTTCCGATATTCAAGACCAACGGGAGACAAAATCAACAAAGACCTAAACAAATAGGAATTTATATCGCTGGCATATTCAGAGCTTCTACTTTTGATGAGGGACTTGACCTTGCATAGATATCTACCGACTTAACTATAACAATGCTAATACAAGACTCAACACGTCACAACTTTAATAAAAGACCTAATGAAAGAACTCAAGTGTAGCCTAAACAAAATTTTCAATCTGACTCCTCATAAAAAATCCTCAAGCCACAGGAAAATGACAAATGATCATCGAGGTTAAACTCAGAATTGCATGTTAAGTGTGAAGATGCCATCAAATAATTAAGCGAGTAGATAAATGGGAAGATCTATATTGAGACTACAAAGCATAATGTGATTATCACCTAAAAAAGCAAAGCAAACTCTTACGAAACCCTTATGTCATGAAAAATAATGAATCATAACCCATACTTCGAAAACCTTCAAGACCTTCAAAACTCCATAGGACGATGAATGGATTTAAGAGCTTTGTCATCCTCAAATGAATTGAATTGATACCTTTAGGGAGATTGAAGATGTGTTTATATATAATTTGGTGCATATGAGCTAGGTCAGCTGACATGAAGTTTTAGAGCCAAAACCATTTGATTTCAAATTTAAATTTTGAGCCTAAATCTGACTTAAGGTTTGGATAAAATTCAATTTTGAATTTTTAAATTTATGGTGCAAAAAGGCCTTTATGCCTTGGAACATATTGATCCAATATAATTTAATAATTACCCATTTTAATTTTCATTTGGGTTCTCCTTTAATATAAAAATCTGTAACCCTTTAATTTAACCCTTTTTGATAGATGTGAAAACCCTCCTCCCCAAAAAATTGACACACTTATCCATGATTTTGAGCTTTATTTGAGCCAAAGAGAGAATACCACATCATCATACCTATCATGATTTTCCACATCATCAACACTTTGGTATAAATAAAATCAACAACTAACACTATGGTGCCACCTCATCACCCTTTGGGGTTTTTATCACAATATGGAAATTCAACTAATTATAATGTCTCTCAAACTATAAAGGCCCACAATATGCTCCACATACCACTGAAATAAGAATGATGAGGAGAATATAATGGCGAGGTTCTCCAAGGAAATTTCAATGATATACATCATCAAAATCCTCAACAAGTGCAAGGCATGTTCATCGTGTTAGCTGGCAGATACGCCTTAAGTAGAAAGAGGCGGTTCAAACAACACCAAACCACGCTCAGCCTTGTAGCTAGCCCTACAAGGACAGGAGAGGGGTCTCTCCGGGTCAACTCAGTAAAAGATGTCCAATAGGGCCTGAGACGACCTATAATGGATACTAATTTTAGGCTAGTAAATAAATAGGAAAGAAACATTTGATGAATGACTGGGTTTCAGGGATGTATGGGGACAAAGAACAGCATGAGCAGAGAAATTAAGTCAAAGACACAGATTATCTCATGAGGCAAGATAGGCAAGAGGTTTAGCATCAAATTTGAAATACTATGGAGTGGGTAGACTATTAAGAGATTCGTCCAAGGAATAAAAGCCCCAGGGCTAGGGTATCATTAGTACATCCTCAACATCCTCTCATCCATGAAAACAACATATGTAGGACATCAAAGATGACATCCTACACCTGCTACATCTGCTTTGACATTCTGCACTTCCTCGACATCCTACACCTTCTCAATGTACTACACCTACTCGTGCTTTGAAATCAATGAAAACTTACTAAACAAAAGGAAACCATTTTGGTAACATGGTTACATACGATATCTCATATAATTGATGGTACTGATATGCAATTATAGCGTCAATCAAAGAGATGCAAAAATTCAATAATGTGCAATATTAAATAGTCAAATATAAGCCTTTTGGATTTTATTCATTCCATGAAACTACTTGGACTTTTCAAGTCTAAATCATTTGGAAATAAATTTTCTTCTCACAAATAAGAAATGTACCAAAATAAACATTGTTTTATTTATTAGCCCTAAGGGTTAGCTCAATTAGTTGAGTCCCCATTGTTAAAACACCTTTTCTATTGAGCGGTCACTGCTTCAATTCTCTAAACACCTTCGGGGTCAAGCTCTGTGGTTAAGTTGGTAGGAAGTGATCCCTTCAGGTGGATTTTCTTGGTAAAAATATTATGTGGGCGTAGCAGTCATCGATCTCTAGGGTCTGTGAACCACATAAAAAAATTGTTTGATTTGTTTTTATTAAATATATTGAGAGGATATGAAGTAAGGTTCAAAATCATGCCTCTTCCATTCTTATTTTTTTGGATTTATCACCCTAAAATAAAGAATCCCAAACCATATTATCACCTTCCTTTAAAAGACAAACATGTTAAGGCAAGTGTTCAATTAAACAAATAATGAAATGTGGAGCTCCATAGAGAATTTGACATGGTCATATCTATATGTATGATTGAATATATATATATATATATATATATATATATATATAGACAAAAAGTTGCAAAAGAAGAATTTTAAATTTGTCATATAAATGATGTATTTATTTATTTTTTGGACATTTTAGACCAAGGAATCCTGGATTTGACGATGCTGCAAGTTTTGTAGAAGGAAGATAAACAAATAATATATCATGAAGAATAGCAATTCGGATTTTCCACGGTATGAACAAAACTTTGTCAACATTTCATCATATCTAGAAGTTAAGGATAAATCCTCTTATTTCGACACCGATAATTGGAGCTTGTGGTTGTATTTTTTTACATAAACTACTTGATGCTGAGTAAGCTAGGAAGAATAAGATGAAAATATTCAATTTTTGTCTCAAATTCCATTTTGATGGTCCTTTAAGTAAGGATGGAACATATCCTATACAACTCCACAATTCCATGAAGTGTGGTATAAATGCTATTAGAAAAATTGTCATTCCAATAGATTTGGGCAAATAGAAAACTCAAATAGAGTGAGAAAAACTATATGGGGATATACTTCCAAATAATTCCATTTATATAAAATTAGGGAGAAATATATCTCAATAATTGGCATTACTAGAAAAATAAGGTGAATGGGAGGATTTGGTTCAAATTTTGCAAGGTGAAATGAATTTTTTCTCCTCTCCCTTCTCAGATTCCCATGGGACAATGGTTTTGCATATAATTTTCTAAAAATAAATATGGAGAAATGTATAGTCAAACTAGTCTTTGAAAATAAATCACCCAACCAAAATCAGAAATCCCTAAAATTTTGTGTAGGCTAAATTTCACCCTTAAAATTTTATATTGTTATGTGTGTAATTATTTGCATTTATGATTCTAGAATTTAGTATTACTTGCATAATTTTTTTTTATTATGTTGCACATATGAATTTAAAAAAAAAGGCATCCCTAGAGGTCGTTTTTTGTAGTAACATGACCTATATGGGGATCTGGGTACATTACACAGCATTGGTTATGATAGATGGACAATTGAGTTCTATTTGGGATTCTTTGACTTATTAAGTGACATATACTAAGGGTGGAGGAGGTTTGGAAATTTGGAAAGGTTCTAGGATCATTCAACTCAATATTTATTTCCCTAATTCCAAATGTTGATAAAACTCAAACATTTGATGACTTTAGACCAATCTCACTTTGTAACTACATTTATAAGATAATTTAAAAGTGTTGATTGTTAGAATGAAGAAATTCCTCTCTAATACAATTTCCCCACGATATTTTTTATTTTTTCCATGTAGACAAATCCATGAAGCCATTAGATACACACAAGGAGGTCTTCAATATATTAGCTGGCATGGTGTTAAAATTAAATCTTTCCAAGGCATATGATAGGTCTTGTTGGTTATACTTAAAGCTTTTATCAATACAAATTGGTTTGAAATTGGATGTTTTCAATTGGATAATGCGTTTCATTTCCACTATTTCATTTGGTATACTTATTAGTGGGTATGGATATTCATTTTTTCACTTTGATGAGAATACTAAAGAAATGATGCCCTTTGTTTTCCTATTTATTCTTACGAGCGGCATATTTGTTTAGCGAGACCATTCAATAACCCGAAATAAACAAATTTGGATTAGAGGGAAGAACACCTCACATATAGTTTACTTTTATATGATGTATTACTTTTTACTAATGTTTTTTTAATTGGAGGGGAAAATGTTGTAGGACATTCTTCATTTATATTGCAAGGCTATGTGATTGGAAATAAATGTACACACATATACAATTAGTTTTAATAAAGTAATTTAGCGATATAAGGATTTCCAAGCAATTGTTCCTGTACATAATTTGGATTTAGATGTTAGCCTTAAGTACTTGGGCTTTGTTGAAAACGCATGGCTATAACAAAGATGACTTCCAGTGGCTTATTAGAAAATTTGAACATTATAAGTTTGGCGTAACAAGTGTTTGTTTCGGCATGGGAGGTTGAACAAGTGGTTGTCTCGGCATGGGAGGTTGAATCTAGTTGAGACTATATTAGAAGCATTTCCTATGTATTGGAAATCCTTAGCACATATTTCCAAAGGGGATCTTGATAAGATAAGGAAAAATTATTTTAATTTCCTCAAAATGTGAACTCAAATTAGGGAGGTTATTATCTTGTTAAATGAAAAATCCTAGCTCATCAAAAGAGTGAAGGGTGCTGGGGCCTTAAACATATTCATCTATTTGGAAATTATTTGTGTAGGAAAAGTCTTTGGGATATTATCACTAGAGAAAGTTTGTAGAAAATATTAAGTGTGTAGAAATACCTCATTACAGGATCACTCTTGGTTTGAATTAGAGGTGATGGAAATATTAATAAAAATTTCTCTAATAGTCGGAAATCCATGGTTTTATCTTTCCCCCTTTTGTAAATTTTCTATCTTGGAAGCTTGGCAATGGAAAGCTTATTTGTATTATATATGATGCCATATTAGGCTAAGGGATTGATCCTTTACACACACACACACACAGGGATATCAATCATGGAGCAAACAAAATCTCAAATAATGGGATAAATTAGTAAAAATTATTTCGGTAATAATCACATGTAATGGAACGTGGTCGATGTGTTTCAAACCAACTAGTGTGGTTCATCATAGTCCTGATGATGAACCACACTGGTTCGTTCGAAACACGTCGACCACATTCCATTACATGTGATTATTACCGAAAGAATTTTTACTAATTTATATGATGGATCACAGAAGCTTAGATTCCAAAAAAAATGGGATAAATATTCAATAGGGATATATTTGAATTGAAAATTTTGTTGAAGAGGAACGAGTTGTTGAGGGAAGATTACCTATAGTCCGTGTTAGAGGATAAACTACACTTAGATTTTATGTCGTTAGTTTTTGTAGACTATTCATTGATTTTTTTCTTTTAGAAAGATTATAACTAGTGAATGAACATAAGAAGGGAAATTTTGAAGATTGTAGACCAGTTTTATGTTTGCTGAAACAAAGAAAAATTCTATGATGTAGCATATGTAAACACTTATATATTAATATAAGATGTTTGTTTTTCCCATTTGAAAAAAAAGGCTAAGGTGACGATCTCTTTCTTCAAGAAGATATGGTTCAACTTTTACATGATTAACTTTTTCTTACCTTAAATTAAATAACTAATTAGGATTTAATAGATATGTGGCATCAAGGACAGCGATTAGCTAGAAAAATGAGCCTTCAAGGAAAATTTTCAAATTTATGGAATTCATATTTAAAGCAGTTTAAATTGGCCATATTTGTATCAAGGATGAACTTATTTTTTGTGTTGATTAATGAATAAGGTTGGGGGGGACTCTACAACTAGATTGGGTTATATTGCTTTACATTTTGATAAAAGGCAAGACCATGGTGGTGCTGGTCTAAAATATGGAAGACAAGAGCTCCCAAAAAACCTATCATACACACGTGGATATCTTTGAGTAATATAGTATCCTTACTTGGGAGCTTCTTAAAAAATACAAGAACATAGAACTACTTAGTATATTTTATGTAATAATTGTGAAGAAACCATCTCACACTTGGCCATATTCTATCCTTTTACTTGTCAGGTATAGCTATATATTAACTAGACTTATGGAATTGGAATTGTTTGGTTTAGGGTAGTATTGAACATTGCTTACATATATGGTTTCATAGGTGGAAAATCAAGGAATTGAGAGCCATTCCAACACTTGTACTTTGAGGCACATGGCTAGCTCTTAGTACACTTTTTTCAAAATATAAAATCAACCCTTCCTTTTGGGCTTCTTCTTAGGTTGATACTGTATTTAAAGTTCTAAAAATTGATTTTAAAAGTTAGATTACTCGATAGTTGGGAGTATTTTAGGTCAGTAAGGCATTACCATAGGGATTCTTTGAGGCTAATTATCGAGAAAATTATCATAAAAGCAATCTGGTGACCTTTATTTATGAAGGAGAGGAACTACTATTAGTTTAGGGCATGTTTTGGCATTAGAAATAATAATCATGTTGAGCTCAAACTCTTAGATCATTAATGATGTTGGAAAGTGCAAAAGGGATCAATAGGTTTCAAATTTATCATGATTCTATGCTCATGATTAAGTGGATGAATAAGGATCAAAATATTAAATATATTTTTGTTCATCCTTTGGCCATATAATTGAGAGATAAAAATTCAAATTGATCACTTTTACTCATATATACTGATGCAGGAGCATCAGACCACCCTTAATTAAATTTGAAATTCAACGCTGCGAAAGGTTAAAACATGGACAACCATTTGTAAATGAGGGCTAATTTCGATGAAACAGAGCTAAAATGATGGAATCGATATGTCTCTAGAAGATTTGATTTATTTTAATTATCTAGCATGTAATTAAACAAAGAGATCTCAGGGGTTAGTTAGATTGTGGGAGAAAATCGTGGATCTTAGATGATCCACTCACTTTGTAATTGCTTTATATAACTGAAGTCTGTGTTGTATGATGGAGGGGGAGTGCAATGTAAACTAAGGGAGAAATTGTGATTCAGGCCATAGTGGCCTTATACTGTATTCGATCTCGAGATAATAATGAAATCAATTTATTTTTAAATATCCATAAATGTTCTGGATCTTGCAGTATCTATGTGTTATTTTATTTTGATTTCTCTGTATATATACACAATCTTTTTTTTTGTCGATAAGTTGTGTGAGTAAGAGTGTGGAGAACGGAGTTCCTATGAACTTCACTGTGGATCAAGTATTGCAGAACAAGAGTTATTGAGACACGATTTTGTTGATGAATAACAAGACGTGTGCGGGTGGATGGTGAGGATCAAACTGCAGAATGAAGCAAGAGGTGGATAGATGAGATCACATCAAATTTTCTAGAAGATTGGGTAGCGCACATCGCAATTATCATTCCTTATATTGACCTGTTACGCCATCGAAAGTTATTTGTTATAAGTTGCGATGTGATGAAGAGGAGCATGTGTCAGCATAGCAATCCAATGCCTATCTCCCTCGGTAGCAGGAACTTAGAACTACGATATGGTTTGGGCTAAAAAGATGAGATGCGATATTGTCATCACAATTCTTCGCATTGCCATATTTATTTGTTATGTTTAAAGTTATTTTTTATATTTGCTGACATGTGATATCGTAAACGTTGAGATATGCGATATATTTTTGGGAGAGATTTTGATCTGTTTATAATTGCAATAATGTGACTCTACTTTTGTGTGCTTGGAGAGTTATGTGGGCCCATATCCCATAGGTCCACAGGTGTATTGTGTAAATTGAAGTTTTGCTGCATCAAAGTGGTATCAAAGCAAAAAAATATTCTGTGTGCAAAGGAAGGAGGTACAAGTATGTCGAAGATTGGTAAAGCGTGTGGTATTTATATTTTTTTGTAGGTAGCGGCAGAAGAAGGTGAGAATATTTGCAGTATCATAGAGCAAGGAGTACTCAATTGGTTCCAGAGGAGAGAACCAGAGAGATGTCAAAAGACTGAGCTCAGATGAGAGAATCTTAGTGGGGTATCGTGTAGTAGGGAGGACTTGCTACTACAAAGTTTTTGTTGCAGCTCACGAATGTTGTTACAAAAAGATCACAAAGGCAATTCCAAAGAGGATGTGGGTAGAATTGCTAAGATAAAGAAGAGGACTTTGTTGAAAATGCAGCAAGATGATGGAGCTTAGTGAAATGAAGTCGCCTTCACTAAGTGGGCCCGCAGGCGAATTCTGGCGCAAAGTCTATTTTTAGACTATGTCTATTTTTAGACATATGGAGCATGGTCCAGGGGTTGCAGTATGTTATTCTTGGAGTATTGGTCATGTTGGTAAAAATAGATGGGACTCTATTTTTTTGACCTATAGGTCGATAGGTCGATGTCTATTTTTAGACTGCCTATCCTAAAAATAGGGAAGTCAAATATTATTTACCCTTAATAATATTTGGACTATAAACTTTAGTTTACTCTCTTGGAGCACTTCAGTTCGAGCCTTGGAAGTGGCTCATGCATCTGACAGAGGAATTACGCTATTCCTAAGGGTTTGGTGAGCTCATGCATGGTTGACTTCAGTTAGGACTTCAGTGGCAGAAGTTTGGTGGAGTTAATGAGATAGCTAGTGGAGTTGTGTTCGGTTTAATTTAGTTGAACTGGTTGAGATTAGTTTAACTAGCTAATCAACTAGTTATGAGTGGAGTGAATTATATATTATTTAATTCATTAATTAGTAGCTCATTATTCAACTCAAGAACACATCAGTTCACTACAGTGCATGATCAGTTCAGTGGAGACCAGTGAAAGAGGTAGATGAAAGGGTGGAGTTAGCTATCAGTGGCGACATCAGTTGTGCATGAGATTTGCACTACACTTGGAGGAATTGCCCATGATGATTGCGCTGTCAAGCCAAGGAGATTCGAACCTTGGATCTCTATATAGACAGGCCATGATTGCGCAATAGAGGCAAGGCAATTAGTGGTGAGTTTTGAACCAGTAACCTGTTCAAAACTAAGCTAGTTTGTGTGTAACTTTATGAGAAAGTACTGAGTACTTGTGAGGAGTATTGTACTGAGTTTGTTACATGATTTCTCCATTATAATATACACAATAGCTGCGGGGTTTTCAGATATAAGCTTTCCCCATACATACTGTGTTAATGTGTATGATGATTTGATGTGTTATCGCTTGATTTTATTTCCGCATGTTTGATGATCTGAGTGGAAGAGATTATGTGTTGCATATAAATTTGAATTGTATGTGATCAGGATAGTCTCGGTGGGTAATTGATCATTATTCAGCAAATTTCTACATGGTATCGGAGCTATTGAAGCAGAGATTGATCATCACAGTGATTACAAACTTATTTCGGTAGACAGAGTCTGCATGCGGGCCAGGTAGCCTTCGGATTCATCTTTCTTCGGAAAGTGAAAGGTCTGGTAAATGCCCCTTGCAGTCAATCTCTGTGCTAGAAATAATTTTTTCTCACAGATCTAGAGCGATTGAGCTTTGAGGTGGAATTCGAATTTTGCAGAAGTTTTGTTTTCTTGGTGCCGGAGTTGAAAATGTCTTTCAACGGTTTGCGACTCGAATATACTCTTGAAGGCAGTTCAAATTATGTTGCATGGAAGGATCGCATGGAGGCAGTATTAGAAGATAATGGACTGAAGGAGTTCGTGGATACGGATGTCCAAAAGCCCACTGATCCTGCTGAAGTCGAAGCATGGCAAAAGAAGATGGCGAAATGTTGAAGCATCCTGTTGGAGGGCGTCAAGGATCATATTGTATCCAGCCTGCATGGAAAGGCTTCTCCATATTTAATGTGGAAAGCTTTGACAGATCTATTCCAGAGTAAGAGCGACCAAAGGAAGCTGGCGCTCAAAGATAAGCTTAGGAACATCAAGATGGAGAAGGGCGACAGTATCGCCAAATACCTCACGAAGTTCACTCAATGCAGAGATGAGCTGGGAAGTGTGGGGGTGACTGTCGAAGACGAGGACATGGTCGACCTGGCTCTCCTTGGTCTTCCGAAGGCTTGGACCTCATACCAAGATAGTGTCAATGGTCGGGAGAAGCTGCTGGGATGGGAGCACCTTTGGGTGGATCTCATGCAGGAGGAGATAAGGAGGACTACTCGAGATGGATATTCATCAAAGGGAGCTGATGAAGAAAATTGCGCTTTGGTTGCCAAAGAAAAGAAGGGGAAGGGTAAGAAAACCTCTCATTCTAGTGCAAAGGGCAAGAAGCAGGATATGGCGAAAGTGAAGTGTTTTCACTGCCATGATCACGGACATTATGCTACCAATTGTCCAAAGAAGAAGAAGAACAAGCAAGCGGTAAGATCTGCAGATGGAGAAGCTTTGGCTTCACAGTTCGAGCTTGACTTTTCACTGATTGCATGCTTGGTTTCAAGTGTGATGGGATCGGTGTGGTTCTTGGACAGCGGTGCGTCATTTTATATGACGGGAGATCGGGAGTTGTTCTCAGATCTGGAGGACAAAGATTTGGGTGTGCACATCGAGATGGGCGATGATGGTAGATACAGTGCGACTGGTATCGGTACCATATCCTTTCGGAGGGAGTCTGGTAAACCCTTTGTATTGAAGGATGTCATGCATGTACCTGGATTGAAGAAGAACTTGATCTCTGTGGCGATGTTGGAGGATAAGGGGTATGATGTGGTCTTCAGCGAAGGAAAAGCCTTCATGCGCAGTAAGACTACTGGAGAGACCCGGAAGATAGGGGTTCGAACCAAGAACCTTTATCAGTTGCAGGTAGATGGCTGCGCAGCTATGGCATGCAAGGCGGGAGAAGTGGTGAGCCGGGATGATGAGGGCGAACTGTGGCACAGGAGATTGGGCCACCTTCACCATGGAGCTTTGAAGATTTTGCAGCAGATTTCTACTGGGCTTCCTAAGGGCACTCTTGCGCAGTTAGATCAGTGCAAGGGGTGTACCTTGGGGAAGTATGTGAAAGCCACCTTTCACGAGAAGGATAGTCGCGCCACGACGATCCTTGAGAGAGTTCACATAGACGTGTGTGGTCCTTTCTCAGTTGCTTCGACAGCAAAGCACAGGTATTATGTGATCTTTGTTTATGATTTCTCTCGAAAGTGCTGGATCTTCTTCATGCAGAAGAAGAGCGATACATTCGCGAAGTTCTGTGAGTTTAAAGCACTGGTCGAGAAGGAGTCGGGGAAGGAGGTGATTGCTCTAAGGAGTGATAACGGTGGTGAATTCATCTCGGCTGAATTCAAGGAGTTCTGCAGCGCAGAAGGGATTCGGAGAGAGCTCATCGCACCCCATAACCCACAGCAGAACGGGGAGGCTGAGCGGAAGAACAGAACGATCGTGGGTGCTGCACGGGCGATGTTGCATGATCAGGGCCTACCCCTTCACTTGTGGGCTGAGGCATGCAATACAACGGTGTATGTGCAGAACCGTTGTCCTCACAAGGTTCTTGGCATGAGTACACCAGAGGAGGCTTATTCTGGCAAGAGGCCTGATATTTCCCATTTGCGGATTTTTGGTTCTCCTGTCTACATGCATGTGAAGAAGGATGCGAGAAGGAAGCTGGATCCAACTGCTGAGGTTGGAATATTTGTGGGGTACACTGATACACCTCACAACTATCGGGTGTATGTGCCAGACAGTCGCAAGACTGTTGTGCGACGGGATATAAAATTTCAGGAGGAGAAAGCCATGCAGTGTTCGCTTGAGAGGGAGCTACACTTGCATGCGGATGAGGAGTTGTTAGTTCCTAAGGAGGAGCTTCCGGATGTGGATCAGCCACAAGAGGAGGTTCAGGAGGTGGAAGAAACCACCCAGGCAGCGCCAACCATCAGAGGGCGCATGCGCACTACAGAAGCTGAGCGACTGGCTCGAGATGCAAAGAAGGTTGTAGGACCACCTACAACACAGCGCAGACAGAGACAGTCACCGGATCGGTACACTGGATACATGGATCTTGTGAGTCAATGTGTTGTGACGGAGCCATCCTCTTTTGAGGAAGCTGTGGAGGAACCCGCATGGGTTGATGCCATGATCGAAGAATATGATTCGATCATCAGGAACAGTGCATGGGAGATTGTCCCACGACCGGTTGGGAAATCAGTTGTAGGTTCGCGATGGATCTACAAGGTGAAGCAGGCGGCTGACGGGAGTGTGGAGAAGTACAAGGCGAGATTTGTCGCCCGTGGCTTCTCACAGATCGAGGGGATTGACTATGAGGAGACTTTTGCACCTGTCGCAAGGTACTCTTCCATACGGACGATCCTTGCTCTCTCGGCGCAGATGGGGTGGCACATTCATCAGATGGATGTGAAGACTGCGTTCCTCAATGGAGTTATTGAGGAAGAGGTGTACATAGAGCAGCCTGAAGGTTTTGAGATCTTCAGCAGTGAGTCGCATGTGTGCCGGCTCAAGAGAGCACTGTACGGGCTGAAGCAAGCACCTCGTGCTTGGTACACTCGGATAGACAGCTACTTCACCGGGCTTGGATTCTCCAAGAGTGAGGCGGATCCAAACCTGTACCAGATTGTGGTGGAGGGGAAGGTGTTGATCATCGTATTGTATGTAGATGATCTGATTTTGACTGGCGATGAGTAGTTGATACTTTCATGCAAGGAGGATCTTGCACGAGAGTTTGAGATGAAGGACCTGGGCATCCTTCATTATTTCCTGGGATTGGAGATTTGGCAGCGCAGTGGAGGACTGTTTGTTTCTCAGGGTAAGTATGCTCGGGAGATTCTGGAGAGGTTCAACATGCAAGGCTGCAAGCCTGTTGACACTCCTCTTCCTGGTGGTTGGAGGAAGGAGGATGCTACTTCAGCGGAGGTAGTGGATGCCACTGTCTATCGACAGTTGGTGGGGTCGCTTATGTATCTGGTCAATACATGACCCGATATATGCTATGCTATTAACCATCTTTCGCAAGCTATGGTTAAGCCTACCAAGCTCTTTTGGAAGGCAGGCAAGCATGTATTGCGCTATATTAGAGGCACATCGGGATATGGTCTATGGTAAAGACAGGAGGATGGAGCGAAGCTTTCTGGCTTCACTGATGCAGATTGGGCAGGGAGTCCAACGGACCGGAAGAGCACTTCTGGAGGAGTTTTCAGCATTGGGTCGACAGCAGTTTCCTGGTACAGCAGGAAGCAGAGATCCATGGCACTCAGTTCAGTAGAGGCCGAGTACATGGCAGCTAGCTTGGCTGCATGCGAGGCTATTTGGATGAGGAAGATCCTCGCAGGATTGTTCAGGTTGCATTTGGAGCCTACAGTGATTTACTGTGATAACCAGAGTTGCATTAAACTCTCGGCTAATCCATTATTTCATGATAGGTCCAAACACATCGACATCAGGTATCATCATATCAGATATTGTGTTCAGCGGAGAATCATGATGCTTTCATATGTTCCCACAGAGGATCAGGATGCCGACATCCTGACGAAGGCGCTCACCAGGAGCAAGTTCGAATTCCACAGAGGCAGGATAGGGGTTGCAGATAATCCATATCTTGCTGAGAGGGAGTGTTGAAAATGCAGCAAGATGATGGAGCTTAGTGAAATGAAGTCGCCTTCACTAAGTGGGCCCTCAGGCAAATTCTGGCGCAAAATCTATTTTTAGACTATGTCTATTTTTAGACATATGGAGCATGGTTCGGGGATTCCAGTTTGAGATTCTTGGAGCATTGGTCATGTTGGTAAAAATAGATGGGACTCTGTTTTTGTGACCTATAGGTCGAAGAGGTCGAAGTCTATTTTTAGACTGCCTCTCCTAAAAATAGGGAAGTCAAATATTATTTACCCTTAATAATATTTGGACTCTAAACAGCAGTTTACTCTCCTGGAGCACTTCAGTTCGAGCTACAGAAGTGGCTCATGCATCTAACAGAGGAATTACGCTATTCCAAAGGGTTTGATGGCATCATGCATGGTTGACTTCAGTTGGACTTCAGTGGCAGAAGTTTGGAGGAGTTAATGAGACAGATAGTGGAGTTGTGTTCTGTTTATTTTAGTTGAACTAGTTGAGATTAGTTTAACTAGCTAATCAATTAGTTATGAGTGGAGTGAATTAAATATTATTTAATTCATTAATTAGTAACTCATTATTTAACTCAAGAACACATCAGTTCACTACAGTGCATGATCAGTTCAGTGGAGACCAGTGAAAGAGGTAGATGAAAGGGTGGAGTTAGCTATCAGTGGCGACATCAGTTGTGCATGAGATTTTCACCACACTTGGAGGAATTGCCCATGATGATTGCGCTGTCAAGCCAAGGAGATTCGAACCTTGGATCTCTATATAGACAGGCCATGATTGCGCAATAGAGGCAAGGCAATTGGCGGTGAGTTTTGAACTAGTAACCTGTTCAAAACTAAGCTAGTTTGTGTGTAACTTTATGAGAAAGTACTGAGTACTTGTGAGGAGTATTGTACTGAGTTTGTTACATTATTTCTCCATTATAATATACACAATAGCTGCGGGGTTTTCAGCTATAAGCTTTCCCCATACATACTGTGTTAATGTGTATGATGATTTGATGTGTTATCGCTTGATTTTATTTCCGCATGTTTGATGATTTGAGTGGAAGAGATTATGTGTTGCATATAAATTTGAATTGTATGTGATCAGGATAGTCTCGGTGGATAATTGATCATTATTCAACAAATTTCTACAGACTTGGTACTGATAGCAAGTAGCAGACTTGTTACAGAGATCAAGAAGGCATATGACCAGGAGGTCATAATTTTTTTTTACCTTGGGAGTCATGTAGGAGCATTGGACTACCCTTAATTAAATTTGAAATTCAACGTTGCGGAAGGTGGAAACGTGGACAACCGTTTGTAAATGGGGGCTAATTTCCATGAAACAGAGCTAAAATGATGGAATCAACATGTCTCTAGAAGATTTGATTTATTTTAATTATCTTCCATGTAACTAAACAAAGAGATCTTAGGGGTTAGTTAGCAATTATGGGAGAAAATCATGGATCTTAGATGATCCACCCGCTTTGTAATTCCTTTATATGACCGAAGTCTGTGTTGTGTGATAGAGGGGGAGAGCAACATAGCCCGAGGGGGAAATTGTGATTCAGGCCGTAGTGGCCTTAGCCTGTATTCGAGCTCGAGATAATAATGAAATCAATTTATTTTTAAGTATCCAGAAATGTTCTAGATATTGCAGTTTCTGTGTGTTATTTTATTTCGATTTCTCTGTATATATACACATTCTTTTCTGTTTGTCGATAAGTTGTTTGAGTAAGAGTGCGAAGAACGAAGTTCCTATGAACTTTACTATATATTAAGTATGGCATAACAAGAGTTATTATGACACGATTCTGCGGATGAGATCACATCACATTTTCCAGAAGATTGGGTAGCGCACATCGCAATCAGAGTTCATTATATTGACCTGTTACACCATCGCAAGTTATTTTTTATAAGTTTCAATGAGATGAAGAGGAGCACGTGTCGGCATAGCGATCCAACGCATATCGCCCTTAGTATTAGGAACTTAGAACTGCGATATGGTTTGGGTTGTGAAGATGCAATGCGATATCTTCATCGCAATGCTTCACATCGACATATTTATTGGTTATGTTTAAAGTTATTTGTTATATTTTCCAACATGCGATATCGTAAACGCTGATATCTGCGATATTATTTTGGGAGCTATTGCGATCTATTTATAATGTAATAATGTGATTCCGCTGTTTCGTGCTTGAAGAGTTATGTGGGCCCATAAACCACAAGTCGCCAGGTATATTGTGTAAATTGCAGTTTTGTTGCATCATATACAAAGAGAAAAACATTGTAGCTAACACATTATCCAATTAACAAGGTCTAATATAGGATCCTCCATTCCTACTATTGGAAGAAAATCTTCATGTATTCTCAGTTGAAATTAGATTTGGTATTTGATTAGACAAGTACTTAGATAATAATGGATTTTAAGTAATTTTTGAATTAGATGTTGAGACTTCTTTATTTTTGGTGCTTTTTGTAATTTTATAATTTCTTGAGAAGAGTGTAACTATGATTGAATATTTGGATGTGATTAGTAGTTTCTTTGGTGTAGCATAAGAATTAGCTAACATATAGATAGTGACAATTGTTTTTAGTACTTTAAAAGTTACTGGTTTCCATACTTCCATACATGAAAAATGCATTCTATATTATTTCTTGAAAAATAATACAATATGTGATATAATAATTTGAATAACATGTATTATATTAGTTTTCTTTAAATTTATTTAATTATATATATATTTTTGTGAATCAAAATATTTCATTTATGCAAAAAATTTACATCTTTGTACACCATTTGCCAAAATCCTACCAAACTCAATCTTACCAGATGTATTGGCCAAGAGGTAATTACCAAAAATTATTACACATTTCCAAAGATTCTTAGCTACAGAGTAGTGAAAAGGAACAAAAAACTAGAATACCAACAAATCAAGACACAACCACGAGTCATTACCCATGTAAAGAAGTTATCAGAGTAGGATTCTCTGGTCATGATGCAGGTGATGGTGATGATCATAAATTATAATGAATATGTTTCTCCACATGAACCAACCTACCTTCTAAGTGTTCCAGCCTCTCCTGAAGATGCCACTATCCCCTCTACAGATTCACCAATTCATCTTGCACATGCCACTCATTTCTTTGGAGATCATTCATGAAAGAGATGATCAAATTTTGGTCATCATGCCTATCTTTGCTTAGTTGTTACAAAATCATTATGATTTTTTTGAGTTGACATCAAATTTTTTCCTGGACAGAAGTATTCTCATTAAGACTTGGTGAATTTTCAAGGGAAGGGGCTATCGCCTTGCCCCGGTTAGTAACTTATGGGTAATGGCAGTTGGATTGTCCTCTCTCCCAAACTCCCCTCCTCACATGGCCCCTCTGGCATGATATAATATACTTTATCAATTTACTGTTATAGTTATATGTTAGATAGCTAAATACTAGCCACGTGGAAAAGGCCTTCCACGCTTTCAAAGACAAGGCATCACTCCAATAAAACCACCGAAAAGTGCTCAAAGGCAATCGATTGTGGCCCTAAAAGAAGATAATGAAAAAAGGTTGTTAGGTCCCTAACATAATAGTGTATCCCCCTTTTTTATATTGGCCCCCTATTTTTATTTTTGTTTCCATTAATCCACCATATTTTTATTTTTTTCCCATTGAAGCCCACTATTGTTATTATTGTGCCCTGACATTATTATTGTTATGTAGGCTCTAATTATATTGTGACCCCTTAGACTCCTATATATACCAAGGAGGTAATATCATATATATATCATCCAAGAATTATTTATTTATGTAATGCAAAGGAGGTTTCACCCTTGAAGAGGATAATTTTTAAGACGTTGATCTATCTTTTCTTCTACTTTGTGAGCTGGTTGCATAACATTTGGTTTTAGAGCTTTTGATTAAAGGGTTTCGCTGCTTCAAACAAGCCATCTAGGAATTTTCACTATACCTTTTTTTATATGAAAATTTAGAAGCTGAAATTGCAACCACGTGGAGCCAAAATCTTAATGAACTTCATGTAAATATTTCATATCTTGGTTGACTATATTTTCCGAGACATGGTCAAAAGAAGTTAGGGTTTTTGCATGCTCCAGAATTCAATCTCAAACATGTGTCCTTGGGAAAATAGTCATAAATTTCTCTATGCACATCATATTTGAATTTCATAAAAATTGATTGAAAGTGCACAAAATTTGGTTTTTCATGTATGATTTTCAGGGTCTAAGGTTGAAACAATGACACGTGGCATTCATTACAATTTCTCACCACTGAAATAGTCCATAGTCAAGCCATCATGGAAGATTGGGCATAGCATTACCTTGAAGAATCTAATTTTGGTCTGAACTATGGCGTTGGAAAGAAGAATCAAAGGGATACCACATGACATAATTTTAGACCTTGGAGATTTGAAATTACATAGATACAACAATTTTAATATTGAGTTCCTAAAAAGCAAGAAAAATGTGTGTATTTTTTAAAATTTTGCATAACTTATGTTTGAAAAAATAGTTTGAAGTGATTCAAGGGTAGAGTGAAGCATAAATATTGTTGTTTTATTCCAAAATGCCTCGAATCAAGAAAATGGACACACCTAGTTAGCAACCATAAATATATACTATGATACATGAAGAAGAGGAAGAAATGCAACATGATATATCAAAATTACGTGATCAAGTGCAACAAATTTCGCTCTCACAAAGAGTAACCAAAAATGAATTGGAAGAGATGATGAATGTTAAGATGGGTGGTTTAGAAGTAAAAATAAAAATGGAAATTGAAGGTTTGAAGGATGGTTTGAAAGAAGACGTGGAAGCAATGATGGATGTCAAGATGGAAGGGTTGACAAAGTTTCTACAAGAAAGGCTTCCCAATGGTGGCAAGGTAATCGATGAAAATCATGATGAGGAAAAAAGGAATAGGAATTATGATTTTAGAGAATCCAATGTTGGGTTTAAGACACAATACATTCCATATCTATATATATATATATATATATGAGGAAATTTTATGGCAAGGATTTGGTAACGTGGATACTACAAATGGAGCAATAGTTTTGATCTCCATGATGTGCAATAAAGAAAAAAGGTACACATTGCATCTCTATATTTAAAACCCCAATCAGTTTGTATGGTATTGATGTCTTTGTTCTCTTAAACCAATTGTCACATGGTCAATTTTTAGGATGAAATTATAACACATTATGAGGACACAAAGAGCAACACCTTGAGGACTTCAATGGTGGAGCACATTGAGGAATTCCAAAAATTGAATATCAGAATAACTAAAATTCCCAAGGAGCATAATATTTATGTATTAATAAGGAATTTAAAGGAAAACATCCAACACGAGGTTCGCCTTTGGGAACCTAATTCATCGGATTATACATTCAAGGTGGAAAGAAAAGTTGAAAGCAAAATTATGGCATTTGGTTTGCCAACAAAATAAAGTTGAGACAATTAAGACCCCAATTCTGTTACAACCTTTAGCGATTCCAAGTCAATGTTGGGAGCAGGTCTCAATGGATTTTATCAAAGGTTTACCCAAGGCTAAAGGAAAGAGTGTTATCATGGTGGCAGTTGATAGAATTACCAATTCTGTACACTTTGTGCATTATCTCATCCTTTTAAAGCCAATATAGTTGTTACCGCATTTATGGAGAAAATTCAAAAACTACATGGAAACCCAAATATTATTGTAAGTGAAAAAGGTCCCATTTTCATTGGAAATTTTTGGACGGAATTAATTTCTTATCTTGTTACTCAATTGTCTCATAGCTCATCTTATCAACCTCAATTTGATGGGAAAACTTAGATAGTGAACAAATGTTTGGAAGGATATCTTCGTTGTTTTGTATTTGATAAAAAAACACAATGGGTCAAGTGGTTACCTCTAGCTGAATGGTGGGTATAACACTTCCTTCCATACTGAATCAAAAATAACCCCATTTATGGCACTCTATGGATATCATCCACCATCCATCACATCATCTTTAAGATAAAATTCTAAAGTTAAAGTAGGGGAATATCACATTGAGCATAAATAAGCAGTTCTCCAACTCTTAAAGGATAACTTCACTCTGATGCAAAATAATAAAAGAATAGGCAGAATAGCATCACAATGAAAGAAGTTTTGATGTAGGCGACTAGGTATTTTTACGGCTACAACCATACAAAAAAATGTCCCTCAAGAAAACTAAGAAGGATAATAAATTATCACCCAAGTACTATGGCCCTTACAAGGTGTTGCAAAATATTGGTACTATGACATACAAATTGGAGTTTCCTACATATTCCCAAGTACAAACAATTTTCCATGTTTCATGCTTAAATAAGGTTATCAGTGACAATCTCCCAGTTCAAAAAATGTTTCCATAACTTGATGAAGAAGGAAAAATCATATGTCAGCCTAAAGTAATCGCGGAAACAAGAACCCAACAAATACATAATAAATTAATTTCAGAGTATGTCATTAAGTGGAAGAACTTACCTGCTAAATATTCGACATGGAAGGATGAGAATTTTACACAGAAGCATCTGGAACTACTCAAGCATTGAGGACAAATATTTTTTGAAGGAGAGGGGCACGCTAGGTCCTTATAATACTAGTGTATCCCCCTTATTGTTATTGTACTACAACCCCCTATTGTTATCGTTGTGCCCATGCATCCCCCATATTGTTATTGTTGTGCCCTATAGAACCCCAATATTGTTATTATTGTGCCTTACATTATTATATTTATGTAGGCTCTAATTATATTAAGACCCCTTAGACTCCTATATATACCAAGGAGGTCTTATCATTTGTATCATCCAAGAATCGTATATTTATGTAATTTAAAGGAGGTTTCCCCCTCCTAAAGAGGATATGTTTTAATTTGTTGATCTATCTTTTCTTTTTCTTTGTGAGATGGTTTCAAAACAAAGGCCCTCCTACCCGTAGATAAAAATATAGCGAAACCTGCAACATGCCACCCTAATAAGGGCTACCCTGAAAAGTAGAGGACTGAAGCTTCCTCTATGGGCCCGACCCCCAAGACAGAGCTAAAAGTATCCTAGACCTTATTACAAAAAAGATGTGTCATAAACACAAAAATATCAACAAAATCATTTACAAACAAAGCCAATATAACCATAGAAAAGTCGAAAGTACCATATAAAAAAAACTGAACACTACAATAGGTAGTTGAAACAATAATACGTAAGAATGAAGTGTTACCTTGAGTAGTGTCGATGAGTGAGGAGAAAATATCAGTTGATAGAATATTGCACAGATAAGGGCCAACCAATCTTACCTTATCATGCCCTATTGAAGCCTAGGATATAAGGAATCTAAAGTAATAAGGTCCCAAGAGACAACCCCTTTCCATTCACCCCACTACAACTGTTTAATATGGCATATGAGCTAGTCTCAGGAAACCTATGACTATGCCGAGAAATTTCTACTAGGGATGCACTATTCAATGACCAATATCTTCCCAAGGCAAGGGATAATGTTTCCAAGAGTCCCCCAACATCTCAAAAAACTTGCGTATTCACTTCCATTTTTTACCTATACTACACAACAATAATAACCATTGAAGGCCCTTCTCTAGACTTCGGTGCCCAGAGCACTCTTCAACCTCAAGATCCCCTTAGGGATATGCTACCATTGACCAAAATTGACCCAAGAAACACCCATGGTGAGTGATATAAACAAAATACCACAATCCCATCTACCAAATAACACACAAAGTCACTCCCCTTCGCATTACCACCTTAAGACAACTAGATGCCATTAAATCACAATCTCATATTAATGTGTCATTGACCAACACCATAGTTGCATGATGGTGGTGTGACACACCTATTGAAGTTTGCAACAAGAAACAGTGAAATTGGCATCCAGAAACAACATCCTTTATCCTAGTGAAAATTAAGCACCTACACTAGGTGGGGCCCACACAGGCTATTTTTAGGTGGATGTCTATTTATAGATGCATGAGAAAATTATATTTATAGATGCATGTGCAAGTTCTATTTATAGATTGCATGTCTATTTATAAATGCATGTCGACTATTATTATCCCTTAATATTAGTTGGACAATAAACAATAATCTATTCTCAATGAGCACTTGGAAATAGTTAACTGAAGTGGAAAATCAGTTAGCTAAAGGAATTTTGAGTTAAGAGATTTGTTGGTGGGACATGTGGGTTGACTTGAGTTGTAACTGAGTAATTCTAGTTGTAACCGAGTTGGAAGTGCAGTGGTGTGTTGAGATTCAACAAGATGATGATCCCAGTGAAAATTAAGCACCTACACTAGGATGGAGCCTCGGGCTATTTTTAGGTGTAAGTCTATTTTTTAGAATGGATGAGAAAATTCTATTTATAGCAGAAGTATATTTATCGATCTTGAGCAAATTCTATTTATAGATGATGTTTTATTTTTAGAGATATCTGTGAAGTCTATTTATAGATCACATGTCTATTTATAGATGCATGTCGACTATTATTATCCCTTAATAATAGTTGGACAATAAATATTAATCTATTCTCATGGAGCACTTGAAATCAATTAACTGAAGTGGAAAACCAGTTAGTTGAAGGAATTTCGAGTTCTAAGGTTGGTTGGTGGGACATGCACGTGGACTTAGTTGCAACTGAGTGATTCGAAGTTGTAACAGAGTTGGATGTGTAGTTATGTGAGTTGTAAAGTAGTTTAACTCAGTTGTGCTAGTTGTAACTGAAGATACACTAGTGAGAGATCAATGAATTAAATAGTAATTAATTCACATGGAGTGATCTCACATGCAACTGAATATTTACTAATGTTAACTACATGCATGTAAGATCTAGTGGAGACCCAGTTGTGAGGTAGGTGAAAGGGATAGTTGACTATCAATTGTACTATATTGGATTGCACTCTTGCAAGAAAAACACACATTCGATATGCTCATGAGGATTGCGCAGTCAAGGAGGGTTTGATTGCATCGAATTGGTCTTTGTAATCAACTTGGATTGCGCATTGGAGGCAGACTGTTGTGAGGTAGAAATTTGGCTAAGGCATTTGTCAATTTCTGCAAGACAGTGTGAGACGATTGTATATTGTACTGAGAGTTCTTGGATTAGATTTTTGTATCAAATTGTTTCACGATCCATGATATATACATAATATATGATAGTGGGGTTTTTAGCTTTATGCTTTCATGGTAAACATCTGTGTTATGTGTGAATGATCTTTCTTCATGTGTTTGCAATTGACGATCGTGTTTTAAATTTCTGCAAGAAATAGTGGCATATAATTTTTAGATCAGGAGAATATAGGAAATACATAATTGTATTAAAATTTCTACATGGTATCGGAGCACAGAAGATTGCAATTTTGAAGCAGGAGCTGAGTTTGTTGGTGGAAACAATTCGAATTTGCTGCAAGAATTTCTTTGTGTCACAGTTGAGTAAACATTGAAATGGCTTGGAAGCTCAAACTACATTTCCTGGAAGGACAGGATGGAGGTGGTGCTTGAAGATAATGGCTTGAAGGAATTCATTGATAGTGATGTTCCTAAGCCCACTTCGACGGATGCTGCATTACTTGATGCATAGAAAAAGAAGGTAGCAAAGGTGAGAAGGATTCTGTTGGAAGGTTTACGAGACCACATTGTCTCAAGCCTTCATGGGAAAGCCACTCCATATGCTATGTGGAAGGCTTTTATGGATATTTTCAAAAGCATCAACGACCATAGGAAATTGGTGGTGAAGGATAAACTTAGAAAGATCAAGATGGAAAAGGGCGACAATTTTCCAAAGTATCTCACAAAATTTGTCCAATGTCGGGATGAACTGGGGAGTGTGGGAATCCGTGTTTCCAATGATGATTTAGTGAGCTTGGCTCTCTTGGGACTTCCTAAGAGTTGGCACAGTTATGAAGACTCTTTCGACGAATGGGAAAAACTATCAGATTAGGAATGACTGTGGTCAGATCTAGTGCAGGAGGAGTTCAGGCAGAACACTAGAGATGGCTCTTCATCAAAGCATTGTGACGAAGATGATTGTGCTTTGGCTTCCAAGGCAAAGGAAGGGAAGGGGAAGAAATTCCACTCAAAATCTGAGTCTAAAGGCAAGAAGCTGGATTTTTCCAAGGTGAAGTGTTTTCATTGTCACGAACATGGGCATCTCGCCAATAACTGCCCAGAGAAGAAGAAGAACAAGAAGGTTGTTGGAGCTACAGCTAGTGAGGCCGTTGCCTTGCAATTTGAATTTTATTTCTCTTTGATCGCATGCTTGGTATCAGGCGCTTTGGGATCAGTGTGGTATCTTAATAGTGGTGCTTCCTTCCACATGATGGGAGATAAGGAGATTTTCAATGACTTGGAGGAGAAAGATCTCCAGATGGATATAGATACGGGTGACGATGGACGATACAGTGCAACCAACATTGGTACCATTACCTTTGAGAGGGATTTAGGTAAACCATTTTAATTGACGGATGTTATGCATGTTCCAGCTCTGAAGAAAAACTTGGTCTCGGTTGCGATATTGGAGGACAAAGGCTATTATGTTGTTTTCGGTGATGGAAAAGCTTTCCTATGACATAAAACAATGGGTCAAGCCAAGAGGATATGGATTCGAGTTGAGAATGTCTACAAGATGGAGGTAGAAGGCTACGCTGCCATGATGGGCAAGGTGAAAAAAGTGGTGAGCCAGGATGAGGGCGAATTATGGCATAGGGGATTTGGGCCATCTTCATCATGGAGCCTTGAATGTCGTGCAACAAATATCTACTGGAATTCTAATGATAACACTAGCTTATTTAGATCAGTGCAAGGGTTGCACCATGGGGAAGTATGTAAAGTCCACCTTTCATCAAAAGGATAACTGTGCTTCGATGATCCTGGAGAGAGTTCACACAGACGTGTGTGGACCATTCTTAGTTGCTTCAACAACAAAACACAAGTATTATGTTATTTTTGTTGATGAATTTTCTCTTAAATGATGGATCTTCTTCATGCAGAAGAAGGATCAAACATTCTCAAAGTTCTGTGAGTTTAAGGCATTGGTTGAGAAAGAGTCGAGGAAGCAAGTGAAGGCTCTACAATGCAATAATGGTGGATAATACATCTCGAATGAATTCAAAGACTTCTGTAGCAAAGAAGGATTTCGAAGAGAACTCATAGCGCCTGATAACCCACAACAAAATGGGATCATGAAGAGGAAGAACAAAACAATCGTGGATGTAGCACAAGAAATGCTGCATGATCAGGGCCTACCAATGCATTTGTGGGCGGAAGCATGAAACACTGCAGTTTATATGCAAAACCATTGTCCTCATAGAGTACTTGGCATGAGTACACCTGAAGAAGCTTTTACTGGTAAGAAACCAGATGTTTCTCACTTTAATATTTTTGGCTCATCTGTTTATGTGCATGTGACTAAGAACGCTAGGAAGAAGCTGGAGCCAACTATTGAAGTTGGGATATTTGTGAGGTACACAAAAACACCCATAATTATCATGTGTATTTTCCTAACAGTAAGATGACTGCTATGCGACAGGATATAAAATTTGATTAGGGGAAATCCATGCAGTTGTCGCTTGAGAGGGAGCTGGACTTGCATGCAGAGGAGGAACTGTTGGTTCCCAAATATGAGTCTCTAGATGTGGATCAACCATAGGAGGAGGTTCAAAGTGGAGAATTCCACTCACGTAGAGCCAAACAATAGAACTCGTAGAAGGAATACCATAGAAGCTAAGAGGCTGGAACTTGATGCTGCACAGAATGTAGGAGTCCCTACTTCACAACACAGACAAAGACAGACTCCTGATTGATTCACTGGATACATGGCTCTCATGAGAAAATATATTGTTACCTAGCCATCTTCCTTTCAGGAAGTAGCGTAGGAGCCCACATGGGTAGATGCTATGGTGGAGGAGTATGACTCCATTGTCAGAAACAGTGCTTAGGAAATTGTTCCAAGGCTGGTTGATAAATCAGTGGCAGGTTCAAGATGGATCTACAAGGTAAAGCAAGCTGTTGATGGGAGTTTTGAGAAATACAAGGCCAGATTTGTGGCCCAAGGTTTCTCACAGATCTAGGGGCTTGATTATGAAGAAACCTTTGTACCTGTCACATGGTATTCTTTCATAAGGACCATCCTTTCTCTCTTAGCATAGATGGTTTGGCACTTTTATCAGATGGATGTGAATATTGCGTTCCTTTTTGGGATCATTGAGGAAGAAGTGTACATTGAGCAGCCTGAAGGATTTTAGATCTTCAGCAGCGAGTCGCATGTATGAAGACTCAAAAGAGTGTTGTATGGGCTGAAGCAAGCACCCCGTGCTTGGTACACTTGGATAGATAGCTATTTCACCAGACTTGGCTTCACTAAGAGTGAGGCGAATGCAAACCTATACCAAATTATGGTGGAGGGTAAGATTTTAATCATTTTTATTTATGTTGATGATTTAATATTGACTGGTGATGAGCAGATGATACACTCATGCAAGGAGGACCTTTCAAAGGAGTTTGAGATGAAGGATATGAGCCTCCTTCATTATTTCCTTAGATTGGAAATATGGTAGCGAGATGGTGAAATTTTTGTGTCTTAAGGCAAGTATGCAAGGGAGATACTGAGTAAGTTTCACATGGAGGGTTTCAAACCCATGGATACTCCTCTTCTAGGAAACTGGAGGAAAGAGGACGCTACATCTGGAGAGGTAGTGGATGCTACTATCTATCGAAAGTTAGTGGGTTCGCTAATTTATTTAGTGAATACAAGACCATATATATGCTATGCGGTGAACCAGCTTAGTCAGGTGATGGTTAAGCCTACCAAGCTCTTTTGGAAGACAAGAAAGCATGTCCTAAGATACCTGAGGGGCACATTTGAGTATGGCTTGTGGTACAGACAGACGGATGAGGTGAAGTTTCATGGATTCACGGATGCAGATTGGGTTGGTAGCCCGAAAGACAGAAAGATCACATTAGGAGGGATCTTCGGTATCGGATATACAACCGTTTCTTGGTACAATAGGAAACATATATCCGTGGCACTCAATTCAGCGGAAGCAATGTTGAGCCCCAAAGATGTCCTTCCCCTTCACCAAATTTCACTTTATTTCCTTTGTCCCTTATCAATTACAGGTTTAAATGGTCAATAGGATTGGTTAAAGACACTTTAGGAATGTATACAATGACTGACTTGCTATATTTTCATGGTTTTGTTGTTCTAGTAATTCTTGACTAGACTTAGCTATAGAATGCAGCCATTTTGTAGCTAGTTGCTGATTCCGCAGCTGTCTTCATGTTCTCACAGGTTCCAGGTGTCACCTCAAAGAAAAACGCATATGGGTGAATTCCAGACTTCATCCACATCATTCCTTGCTCCCTACGAAGTCTGAGTAGAATTCTACAGGTGGTTATGCACGTGGGAAACCAAAACTAAGAGATAGACTTCTAATAGGACAAGGACTGTACAGATGTCTTTAATCACAGTACGAGACCTCCACCAGAGTTCTAATTTGATTTTAGTTGGGAAAGACATTTATTCCTATTTTATCTCAAGGGCAGTTATGTAATTTTCTTATAAGAATGACTCGGGAAACCGAGAAACAACTAGCTAGATTGATGTTTTGTTGCTAGATCTCAAAAGACCGTAATACTCTGTTTTTGAAATACTTTTCCTTTAATGAAAGAAGCACCGCTTTATTGCAAGATCTGAGGCAATATTGAGGAGATTTGTATGCTAATCTAGTGGTAGAGGGCCCCTACTGCCCGAGAAGCTTTGTGCACATTGTTTAGATAAGTAACTTTAGCCTTGTTGCATTCATAGTTTAAGCAATTTTCTAAACTTTGTGTTTTATACTCACTTGCATTGGCTGCTATAGTCTAGTCTTGTTCTCACGAATTATTCTAAAATATCACTAATATTGAATGAGATATAACTTTAGTATTTTAGGAATTAGTTGCCTTTTTCTGAACTTTACGTTTTTGTGCTCAATTACATCAATTGTTACAGCTAGACTTGTTCTTTTGAATTGTTCCAAAATATCCCTAATACTGAACAAGATAGGGCTGTAATAATTTAGAGATTAGTTACATTATAAGTGTAGTTGTAATACTCCGGAGATTAATGGTGCGCTAGTTCAGTTTATGTTCACTATATTTCAAGTTAGACTAATGGCACTCTAGTTCAGTTTCTGTTCACTGTATTTCAAGTTAGAATAATGGCACTCTAGTTCAGTTTCTGTTCACTGTATTTCAAGTTAGGATAATGGCATTCTAGTACAGTTGTGGTCACTGTATTTCAAGTTTGAATGATTGCATTTTAGTTCAGCTTTATCTATTGTATTTTTAGTTTTATTAGTTAGTTGTATGCTAGTTTTGTTCCATTAGACTTCAAGGCCTTCATTATTTACAAACTACTCTTGTTATTAATCTCTTCCAACACATCATCATATGGACAAGAATTAGTGATATCAGTTCAAGGCCTTGAATGTTCTGCAATCTCTTATAATTGTACAAATAGCCTTTTTCCCAAAACTATTCCAAAAGACTTCTAACTTCCTAATAAGGCTTAGTAGTGACAATTTAAGTTGCAGAATGGATTAATTTCAGTGTCATAGGTTAATTTAGAGTAGAGTTCCTCACTGTGTTGCAGACTATCTTTTCCAAATATGTTCCAACAAATTTCTAGCCATGGATAAGATTTTCTCTGTGATCTTGTAGGTGGTTGTTTACTTAGAAGAACCTCATGGCACTAACTTATCCTTTTCTCAAGCTATTCCAACATATTTCTAATGAATGAATTGGACTGAGTTCATGTTGTGAGTTATTGAGTTCATGTTGTGAGTTATTTTCTTGTCAAAGTTTTGCATTTTCTAAGTGCCATACATAGTTTAGAATAGGTTTTGCTCTGTTTTAGTGTGACCAACAACTTCTCTTTGCCAAAACTTAGTTCTTTTCCTCTTAGAATAAAAACACAAAACCAAAAACATCGGAAAAACACTAAACACAACGTAGTGAGAACCAAATACCTAGGCACATATAGTGCACTTCACTTCAACAGTTTACTAGCCCTAGTTGACAATTTATGAGCTCAATTTAGGACACTAAGTTGAGCAGACATTTTGGCGCCGTTTCCGGGGAAGTGTAACTAGGTATCCTTGTTTCTTACCTCCCAAAAACAATGATATGCGTAGAAAAAGAGACTCAAGGGGTAGATTCATAAGAAGTAGAAGCTTGATTCCTAGAACACCACTTGTTTCACCAAGACCAAGAGTTAGCACACCTCCAACTCAAACCCACATTCCATCCTTTACTGATCCTAGACTTCCAGAGGACTTAAGATCATATATTCCATTAGAAAGACCTTCCACTTCATCCACTGAACCTGTCTTAGAAGAAGATTCAAGGACCCTTGCTAGAGACCTAAACTTTTCAACTTCTACAGAAGAATCAACTATGGTAGAAGAAGGGGGAGGAGGAGTTTTTAATGGAGAACACAAACTATTTGGAGGGGGTAGAGGTAGAGGTAGAGGAGAAGGAGGTAGAGGTTCAGAAGGAGAAGGAGGCAGAGGAAGAGGTAGAAGAGAAATGGGAAGCTCTTTTGGGTTTCCTATAGTAGATGAAGAAACCAATGCAACTATGAAAAACATTTCACCCTCTGTCCTTCCAAACTTTTATGGACTTAAAACTGAAGATCCTAAAACCTTCTTATTTGAATTTGAAGTCCTATGTAGAACCTATGAATACTTGCAAGATGCTCAAAAACTTAAACTATTCCCTTCAACATTGAAAGGAGCAGCATTAAAATGGTTTATGAGTTTGATCAACAGTTCTATTAGGACATGGGAAGACATGAAACAAGCATTTCTAGAGAGGTATTTGGATTACTGTATGGGTGTCAACCATAAGGAGGAAGTGTTTAAGATGTTACAAAAAGAGGATGAAAATTTGGAAGATTTTCTGGAGAGGTTTAACTATAACATCAAGAGGGAAAAAAATGGAAAACTTAGACCAAGACACCTTGAAAGCTCTCTTGTTGAAGACAATTAGGGATGAATGGTTAGATATCCTTAACATGATGGGAAAAGGGGATATATCTCAGCCCACATTACCTGAAATAGCTGAATTATGTATCAACCTTTCAAGAGGGAAATCTAAAACTGTAAAAGGACCAAGAGACCCTGCTCTTGCAAGGGCAAGTAAGTCTGCTTCTGGGACAGTAAGTAGCGCAGAAATAGGACATATGCTTAATGAATTAAAATCTGATATCTTGGGGAGTCTTAGTGAACAAATAGACACCCTTAAGTTACAAAAAAAGTAGAAAACTAAATCTGATGCCTTAGCAATATTTTGTCCCAAATGTAGAAAGAAACATGCCTTGAGAGAGTGCCCTTTGGATGCAAAAGCTGTGGAGACTTGTGTAATTTGTTCAAAAAAACATGAGACCAAGAGTTGTCCTTCACTTCCTGGTCTTAAAGCTGTCTTTCAAGAAGAAACTCCTACAAGTTCCACAGAATCTCTCAATTTTGTCTCCAGAAGACCTTGGCAAGGACCTCAAACACAAGGATTTCATGATCAGTTGTATAATCAACCCCCACCAAGTTGGAATTCTTGGCAGCAACCTTGGCCCCAATTTCAAAATCAATCAAAAACTTGGGCGCAAGGAGCACAAAATCCCTATGGAAGATACTCTCAGTATTACCAATATCCACCATCCTATCCACTATATCCACATTTCCCTCCTCAACAAAATTTTCAACAAAATCCTCAAAATCCACAACATCAAAATCAACCACTTCCATTACCATTTCCTCATAAAACAAATCAGTTGCCTGCCCAACCCATACCAAACCCCAACAATAAAAATCCTCAGAACACATATATGATAGAAGGCCAATAGTTTCCAACTTATTTGATCACTCCTTTAGACTTTAGTGATGTTCAACTTAGGTCTAGAAGAATACTTGAAAAGAGGAAACCTTTTGTAATCATACAAGAGCAAGACAATTCTGAGGAAGATTCTCTATGGGTAAATAAAAGTCTTAAAGAAGACACATCTTTTCAAGACCCAAAAATCGAAAAATCAACACAAAAAGAGCCAATAATTTCAACTCCTATATTAGAGCATCCATCAACATCCACCTCTACACCTCCCTTTCCTGAAAGATTACAAATTGATAGGGGTGTAGAAAAACAAATTATGGTGCCTAATTATGATTTCCTAGATGAGCTGAGAAATGTTTGTATTAAGATCCCATTATTGCAAGCTATCAAAGAAATTCCAATCTTAGCAAAGACAATAAAGGAGTTGAGCATGAAGAAAATAGGAAAAATAATAAGAGAGACAAAGAAAATTCAACTGGCAGGAAAAATAGCAGATATAATGATGGGTAAGATTGCTATTCCAAAGTATCTAGACCCAGGAAATCGAGTTGTTAAAATTCACATCAATGGAATTGAGATCCAAAACACACTTATTGATTTAGGAGCAGCAATCAATATCATGAGTAGACAAATCGTGGATAAACTGAAACTTCCTAATCTTATTTTTACACCCACATTATTACAATTAGCAGACAGATCTGTGATCAAACCTGATGGGGTAATAGAAGACATTCTAGTGTCCCTAGATTCTTGGGAGTATCCTGTGGATTTAATGACCCTAACTCCTAAGAATAATCTAGGAGGGCATCCTATTATATTAGGAAGACCTTGGTTAGCTACAGCTGATGCTTTCATTAGTTGTAGATTCGGTGATATGTACATCTCTGATGGTAGTTCAACCAAGAAATTTACCTTGTATCCTCTAGAAAAACAATTATAGAATTGGATGATACTCAATGGATAGAGGATGAAGAAGACTTACAATCTCTCTTCACAATTTCAGAAATTAGTGAAGATAGCCAGATTTTGAATACCTTAGAAAAATTTGAATCCTCTTTGGAATACAAACATGAACAATCTCAAGAAGAATCCAACACTGAGTTTTTATCATCAAGACAGATGTCTCTCTATTCCATGGATAAATTTGGCAACTCTACAATTGAGATATTTCCAGGAAAAACTTTAAACATAAACAAGAACCTAGAGAAATCTCAACAAGCAGAGCTAGTCAAAATATTACAGAAACATTCTTCTGCATATGCATGGGAGTACACTGATATGAAAGGGATAAGCCCCAATACTTGCACTCATCACATCTATATAGAGGAAAATTGTAAACCAATCAGACAACCTCAAAGACGGATGAATCCAAATCTTAGGGAAATTGTTAAAGAAGAATTGCAAAAATTGTTAAATGTTAACTTTATCTATCCCATTTCAGAGATTCAGTGGGTTTCTCCATTGGTAATTGTGCCAAAGAAAAATGGTAAATGGAGGGTATGTATTGACTACCAAGAATTAAACAAAGCTACTCTTAAAGATCATTTTCCCCTACCTTTCATAGATCAGGTATTAGATACATTAGTTGGAAAAAAATACTTCTCATTTTTAGATGGGTTTAGTGGTTATAATCAAATCCAAGTAGCACTTGAAGATCAAGACAAAACTACATTTACCTGTCCTTGGGGTACCTATGCTTACTGAGTATTTCCATTTGGACTATGCAATGCACCTGCAACATTTCAAAGGGCAGTACTAGGAATATTTTCAGATTTAATACATGATTGTGTAGAGGTATATATGGATGATTTCACAGTTTATGGAAACACATTTGAAGAAGCCTTAACAAACTTGGAAATTTTTTTAAAGAGATGTAAAGAAGCAAATCTTTCACTTAGTCATGAGAAGTGTTTTATGATGTTTACTGAAGGAATTGTTTTAGGACATCACATTTCAGGGGATGGGATTAGAGTTGATGAGTCAAAAGTTGAAGTCATCTCTAACTTATCTATTCCAAGTTGTCAAAAAGCTGTTAGGAGTTTTCTAGGATTTATAGGATATTATCGAAGGTTTATAGAAAACTTCACCAAGATAGCATCTCCACTTTTCAAATTACTTACCAAGGACTGTGAATTCAGGTGGAATCTTGATTGCCAGTTAGCCTTTGAGACCTTGAAAACAAAAATCTTTGAAGCACCTATTTTAAGGGGACCTAACTGGAAGTTACCTTTTCATATTTCAACAGATGCTTTAGATACAGCTCTAGGAGCAGTATTGGGACAAAAAGACCTGATTCCTTATGCCATCTATTATACAAGTAAAAATTTGAATCCTTCATAGTTAAATTATACTGTAACTGAAAAAGATTTTTTAGTTGTTGTTCATGCCATAAAAAAATTCATACACTATATAACAGGCTATGAAACTTTTGTTCACACAGATCACTCTGCAATTAGATATCTAATGAATAAATCAATTACTAATGGTAGAGTCATAAGATGGTTATTGCTTTTACAAGAATTCAACATTACCATTCTAGATAGGTCTGGAAAAAAAAACACAGTAGCTGATTTCCTATTTAGACTCCAAAACATCAAAGACAATACCCCAGTTGAAGATCAATTCCCTGATGAATATCTTTTTGCAATTTCTACTCAAACTCCTTGGTTTGCTGAAATTGCTAATTATTTAGTTTCAGGGAAATTTCCTTCAATAATGAATGCAAGAGACAAAAGAAAGATCATTTATGATAGTGCAAAATATTCATGGGTTGCTAATGAGTTATGAAAAACATGTCTAGATTTTATCATTAGGAGATGTGTTCAGGAAGATGAGATGCCTGAGATCCTCAAGGCATGTCATGATGAACCTTGTGGCGGACACTTTGCTGATAAAAGAACAACTTATAAGATCCTTCATTTAGGATATTATTGGCCATCCCTTTTTAAAGATGCTAAAGAGTATGTCAAAAGGTGTGACAGTTGGCAAAGGGTAGGGAAACCTTCTCCTTCAGGTGAGATGCCATTGCAGCCTCAGGTACATATTGAACCTTTTGAAAAATGGGCTTTAGATTTTGTAGGACCTATTAGTCCTCCATCAAGACAAAATAAATATATATTAGTTTGCACTGATTATGTTACGAAATGGGTAGAGGCCAAGCCATTACTTTCTGCTACTGAAGCATTTGTAGTTAATTTTCTTTTTGAGGATATTTTTACTTGTTTTGGTGTCCCAAGGGAAATTGTTACAGATCAAGGAGCTCAATTTACATCAAAGCTAGTGGAACAAATGATGGTGTTGGGTATGTGTTATATTCTTTCCACAACTAGACCTGCGTGATGTACGTTATGCCGGGCGCAGCAGGGGGGTCACAGGGGGGGCAGCAGCCCCCCCTGTCGGGGTTTGGGGCAGCGCCCCGGCGAATTTTTTTTTTGGTATGCGGTCCCACTCATATGCGGACCCACCCATGTTTTGTGCATGAGTTTGCACATGGTTTTGGGGTACGATGGTTTTCGGCCCCTGGTATTTTTGTAGATCCGGTCAAAGGGAACTACGGTTATGTTCTAATCCAGGGTTAATGGATTGGGGTTTATGTATGCTTCGGCATGTATATATATGTGTTGTAACACTAAAAGGAATATAATGAAAAATCAAGCTGGTCGTCCCGATTTGGGATCCAGGGGAAAATCTCTGTGTTTATCTGTTTTGTGTTTTATGCTCTCGCTATTGTTTATTTTCTGTTATAAGATTCGTGTGTAGATAATTTCTGTTCAGGGTTAAAACCTACATTTGGTATCAGAGTTGTTTCGGCTTCAAGGGGACGCCTTTGTTGTTGAGGGTTTTTTTGCTCGGGCCTGTGGTAGACCCTGTTCAGTGGGAGATCTGCGGGATCGATTCTTGCGGTGAAAGAAGATGGCGAGCGGCGGAAAGATAGAGATCAAGAAATTTAATGGTCAGAGTTTTGAGTTGTGGAAGCTCAAGATGGAGGATATGTTGGTGGATAAAGATCAGTGGATCGCGGTAGATCCAGGTACTAAACCAACGGCAATGTCAGATGAAGACTGGAAGAAACTGGATCGGAAGGCTAAGAGCACAATACGGTTGTGTGTCTCAGATTCAGTATTGTTGAATGTATTTGGGGAAGTTGTTAGGGTCCCGTGATTTGGCCGATTGGTGAGCCAAATGACGATGTAACATCAAACCAAGCTTTGGAGCCCAAGGACCTAGCCTTCCTGGACTCAGAGAGGGCTCTCTCTATTATATGTAAAAGATATCGGTGTGTTTGCTTATGTTGTTCTGATATTAGGCTAGTTATGAAGTGAGTTTTTGATTTTTGGTTTTTTAAGTTTGTGAGGGATAAAACTGATCAAAGATATAAACTGGATAACAAGATGTAGATAAACTGGGCTATGGGGTCAAAAAGGTCAAGGAAGCTATCAGATGATGATGTAAGGCTGCTGTAGGGCCGATTTGATTCAAGGTAGAAGGGATCTTTGGGAAAAATGGAGTAAATGGACATCAAGTTTGTGAAAGACGAGGGATTTCAAGTGTAACTAGTTGATAGTAGACATAAACATGTTATAGCAAGCCATTAATCATGCTAAATGTAACTATGAGCTAATTAATACATAGAAATCAAACATTCCAGCCATGCATAGAAGTATAAGACCTTCTAACTTCGGGAAATGGCTATCAGACTTTGGGAAAACACATAAGATGGACTAACAACTCAAAATACTATGCCGGAACGCCTAAACACAGTCTCTAAGTCATTGGGCACTTTGACAAACAAGCTTTCATAGTTTTAGGCAAAGGGCTAGATCGGGACTAGGCCTCCTTGGTTCAACAAG
Source organism: Pinus albicaulis (assembly GCA_034641835.2). NCBI lineage: Eukaryota > Viridiplantae > Streptophyta > Pinopsida > Pinales > Pinaceae > Pinus > Pinus albicaulis. The sequence goes on from CM076572.1 coordinate 240,019,860, forward strand.
ATGATAAACTAATCAGTCAAAGAGATAGTTTTATGGACAGAACTATGGAAAATCATAGGTAAGCAGGGCACACCATACATCCTACTCAACATACATAGAACTTGTAAATAAAACTAGCAACAATACCCTAAGTTACTAAAGAGCAGTTAAGAATTCTTTAGTATAACTAAGGAAGAAGAAAACATAAAGCTATGAAGATTCAGGAATTTTGAGGTGCCTCCATGGGCATATCTCAAACTTAATCTCTACTGATCTATAGCAGCAAGAAGCATTTATCATGAATGAAAACTAGAAGACAACAACAAAGCAAGAAACACTATACCATTCTACCATGTCATGGAATCCATCAACAATCCTTCATCATTCATCAAAAGCATCCAAGAGGCAGTCCAAAATCATAACACAAGTATGTTCTTCAAAGCTCATATGACCAATATATTGATTCATCTCTCAAGTTCAGCCCTGTTTTACAATGAAGCCTTGTGGAATAAATAGGCTCAAGTGAGGAAAACCTCATGGTGCAACTAGCTATCCCATTGGCCTAATCAAAATATCTAAACTTGTCCTTGAGGCTTTGAAAAGCCCAAGGCACAAAATATCCCATAAAATATCTAAAAAAATGCTAAAAACAGAAATTATATTCACTTTGCATCATTTTCCAAGTGTAGAAATAGCTAAACGCACATTTGGAAAAAGTAGATTTTTGAGGTTCAAAAATTACAAAGATACTTCAAATTTATATCAGAAAAAGGTCCCCTGACTTGCTGGAGACAATTGGCAGCCTTCCCGGTGTGGAAACGAGGCTCATGATAGCTCGTTGGAAATATTTCTGTGTCTACTTTCCGGTGCAACTGAAATCATCTCAATCTGATGCCTGGAAGTCCTCCAAACCTGTACCTGTGTGTAAAAAGCCAGGAAATAGCAGACTGCTGATATGACGGGCAGAATGTGCAAAAAGTGAGGATTTTTCGCCGTTTTGAGGGGGCGAATGATCTCCAAATTCTCTGAAAATCGTTGGGGACCTTCTCATAGAATTATGGCATCAACTGGTATCATCCTTCTCCCTTGACAAATCCTCAAACTGAAATGGCAAAATTATGAGTTTTCGACCAAAAACCCAAAAAATGCCAAAAAAAAAAAGTTGTCGAAATGGGCCCAAAATTGGCACGCATAACCCTCAGGGGTCCATGGCAACATGCTCCGAAGCTAAGACCAAAATTTCAAGAGCTGATATGCTTTTCTCCTCTTTCCGTGCCAGGCGCTTCCCCTTTGCCTTCTTCAATTTCTCTTGGGCTGCCTTTAGTTTGCGCCGGGAAAACTGATTTAACTTTCGAAAGTGTTGTGTCCTCTTTCTTTGTAGCTCTAGATCTCTGTTTGCTATTTCAAGTTTCATCTCCAAGTGTTTGTTGGCTCTTTCAAGCCATGCCTCTTTGTTTTCTTCAATTTCCTGCTCAAGGAGTGCAGTGAGAGGAAAGGCTTGGAGATGTGCTTGTTCTTCTTCTTTCTGCTTTTCTAAGGCTCTTTTAAGCCCTATGGTCCTAGGCCTCTTCCGCCTAGGCTGGTCTCCCTCTTCTTCCTCATCATCAAACTCACAATGAGTTCTTCTATCCTTGCTTGCACCTTAGCTGCCTCATTCTTATATTTGATCGCCCGTGCCTCATGAACAGCTGTGTGAACATTCATCTGTTTGTTTTGAATCTCCAAGAAGAGGTTGAAGTTCCTTGCCCTTTGAAGATCCTCCTCTAATGCCTCAATTTTCCCCTCTTTATGGATTAGGAGGTTTTCAAGAAGGCGGGCCTCATTATCACTGTCATCGCTTTGGATAGGGATGACAGCCAATGCACCTCCATGCTTTGTACTTTCTCCAACTTTGCTTTTCCGTTTCAAGGCCAGTCTTGTGCTTTTCCTCCTTGGCATGCTAGTAGGTGTCCTTTTGGATGATTTCCTTTTGCTAGGAACAACCTTTGTCACTGTTAGAGTGGCAGCCTTAGACCCTCTCTTCCTTGCTGTGTTGAGCTTTTTTCTTTTGGGAGGAGGAGACATAACTGATTTACCCTTGACATCTTCTTGAACTTGCTGCTCTTCTTGAGGCTGCTGGATGTTTTCTTCTTGCTGTTCACTTTGCTGCTTCTTTTCGTCAACCTTAACTTGTTGTTCTACATCAATTGCTTGTTCATTTGGTGTTTCAAACTGCTGCCCTCCTTCGCCAAAATCAAGCTGCTGCTGTGCTTGGATTTCCTGCTCTCTTTGTGGCTCAAGATGTGGCTCAATTTCCTGCCCAACTTTGTTGTTCCTATCCTCCAATATCAATTTGTTGTTCTTCATTTTGTATCTGCTTTGTACATCACCTTCATCTTGTGTCTTCTTTGTTCATCCATTTCCTCTGTTTGCCTTGATTGTTTTTAGTGGTAATTTTGATCCTTCTAGGAGTAGGCCTGCGGATGAGGTAGGGCGATGAACGAAATTTGATCAGACTACATGGTGTGAGAGAACATTTGAAGAGAAATCCGAGGTGGGCGGTAAACATCCCATGGAACCTCCTTTTTCTCTGTTGAACTGGATGATAATTTTGATTAAAATGATGGAAAAGTGAAGGTATTTGCGAGGAGGTAGTGCCTTCTCCAGGTGTGTAGATGCTGTCTGGTACTCACGAATAAAAAGTAAGGGAGGTTCAACTCCCTGTTTCTAGTAAAATGCATCAATAATCGGACATGGTAGGCATAAACTCGATCAAACCTCCCTTCACAAGTGAAATATTTCATTATGACTTTCATAAGAGGAGCATAGCTGTCAAGGAGATATGAAAAAGGGAAAATAGCAGTGAAAGCATCTCTATGCTCAGGCTTGAGGAAAGGCTTGTAATCTTCTAAGTCAAGATGGGCCTGTTTGAACCATTTTTCGCCATGATATGGAATCTTGGTGGCCTTGGACACTGATCTTGGAGAGAACTTAAAATCAAGGTCCGCTACCCTGAAATGCTTGTCTTGGAACCTTAGGGCGCATAAGTGTGTTAATGGCGAAAAGCTTTTGACCTCTTGTATCTTCTGGCAGAAATCTAGGCAACCTACTTCATGGAAGTTGAAAAGGACAGATGGATGAGAATTAACCTCTTCTGTAGAGATTGGCTCATATCTTTTATGCGGACTGCTCCTGCTGTCTTGCCTTGGAGGCATTTTGACTTAAATATGCTTTGGAAGAAACAAACTACCTCACTGTGTGTAAACTGCCCTTTTGGAGTCAAACTGTGTCAATGTACTGCTTTGACAGAGAAACAATGTGATTTCGATGGTTGCAACAGTTCCTTTATAATACAAAAACTCTTGCTCTCTTAAAAAGTAGCCTTACACCTGGAATGTATCTCTGCCAACAGAATTTTCAATAGGATACCATACAGTAAAAAGGAGACAGACTGCTAGGTAAATTTCCTGTGCAAAGTGTCAAGAACTCACCTTGTTCTTGTGAAGTTTAGAGGTCACTCAATACATCTTAATCTTTGCCTCAAGGTAGAAATTCCAATTATAAAAAACCTGCCTTGTCTAAGTGTGCCAACATTCAACAAACTTGCATATATGCAATCAACCCTTAGTGCAATTAAACAGTCACTGTCACAGTCAGAGAACAGAGGTGACAAGCTATAAAGTTTCAACAGAGGTTGTAACAGCTTATCTCTTTCAAAATAATCAGTGTCCCCTTATAAATGTAACCCTAGCCTTTGTAGAAAAAATCCTTTGCTCTACCTGAACATCCACTTATCAAACCAGCTTGAAGACCAAAAGTCAGTCAAGCAACTGCACAGTGAAAACTATCTTTGTATGAGGAGCAGGAGCAACCTTACCCTGTGGTCTTTCAACTTATAAACAACTCTTTTGAAAAATCCCTTTTTCTTATTATATTTCACTGTCTTCTATATGTATGTCACTTCATCAAATAGAACCATACATATACAAAGTCATTTCCCAGTGTGAGCATACAACCGGACTTACTGACAAGGAACAAAGTGACAGAATTTTGAAGAATGTTTTTACAAGTTTAACCAAGCCTGTAAGAGTTTATCTCTTTTTCATAAGCAAAACTCCTGTTTTAATATGGAAACCCTGTTCTTTGTAGAAAAAACCTCTACCCCATCTGAATATCAACTTGTCAAAGTAAGCTTGAAGAACAAAACAGTCAAGTGGAAAATTCAGGAAAAACTACCCTTTCTGTGGCCTATAGGGTTAACTTTTGCCCATTGATGCTTTGAAGGTATAGGATCCCTGGTCCTTTGATTAATGAAGGTGAAACAAACTGCTCTTAGTTTCAACACCAATCCTTTCCTGTAGGTGCCTTAAATAATACATCCAGCATTTTACCACAGTTTTACACTTCGAAACACTACACAGCCAAAACACTGTTTTTCTGATGTAGTGACAGAGTTTGAAAGTTCTGTATGCTATGGTATGAGGAATTTGGAGAAGTTTCAACACACGGTTCTCTCTATAGGCACTTCTAGCAGTGTATTTATCATTCAAACACAGTTTCAACCCATGGAAATTTTCACAGCAAAATCAGTTGATAAATATGGTGATGTAACAAGATAACCAAGGATAAGCCCTATTTTGATTTGACCTTAACCCTGATAGGCAGCTTCTCAAAATATATGATGATAATTAGACTAGGTAAAACTCAGCAATTTTGTTCTAACCCTTACCCTCACACTATAGTTTGAAAACAGGGCTTTTTAAACCTTCATGTCACTTAGCAATTTTTTGAAACCGAGGGGAAAAGCATATAAGAATACCTTCAAACTTTGATGAAAATCTCGTGTGGAGAGTTGGAGTAGCTTGGCGTATGAACCAGAGGTGTTTAAGCCTGTGCGGCACTCTGTCGAGAAAGAACGTCGCGCAACAAACTATCCGGGCGGCCTGTTGGTTCGGGGTCGGGCACCGTGTACAGGCGCGTCGCGCACATGCACAGGCGCGTCGCGCATACGTTGACCGCCCATTCAAATCTTCTGCCAGGCGCGTCGCGCAATGTTCCAGGCACGTCGCGCGGCCACAAACAAACAGAAATTCTTTCAAATTGCTCAAAAACTGTTTTGATGCCTGGAGATTGCAGAGGCAAACTCAACTTCTTGCTTGGTGTATTGAAAACGAAAGCTTTGACCTTCGACCCCACTTCTTTAATATGTCAAACCCCCAACGGTCTTAAACCTTTTGAAATGTAAACTTGACATTCAGCTCCGTTTTTTTAACCTTTGTAATGCTGCCTTGGTGTATCTCTTGAAACTTTAAATCACGTTGACTTTATTTGAGAGGTGTTCCCTTTTTGAAATGATTTCGGCCACAGAATATTTATGCCCTTAAAAAATGTCAATAAAGTTTTCAACTCTTTTTCAAAGAAAGCAAACACAGTTTTTTTAAAAGGCCAGAACTCTGTCCATTTAGGCATATAGATCTGAGGGGTGGTTCTTGTTGATTTTGTCCTTTTTGGTGACAATTCAACACCGAAATTCGAACTTTGGATAATACCTTGCCGATGATATTCATTATGTAAACCCACTTCAAAACTGTTTTGAAAAAATATGAAGACTGCTTTGTTTTTTGAAAAAGTAGGGTTTGTATTGTCACCCTGCTTTGACAGTATCTGTCTCCAACTTGTTCTTTCAACCTCTTTCTCAATGCAGGCGCCTACATTTTGCTGACATTATTTGGATTTAGTCATGGCTCTTTGATTTAAGAAAAGCGCCTCTTTTCAAAATACTTTATTGCTTATATCATTTATGTATATCTCTGTCTTTTTGAATAACGAGAAAGCTGTATTTGTTTCATAGTTGCATCCATTCATACTATTTTTCTCTATTTACTTGAAAGGAACTATTTTAGACTTCTTGGAATATGACAGTGAAGTGTTGTTTTGCCCCTTCTCCTAAGGAAACTGCCCCTTGTTGTAACAATGGCATGCATATTCAAGTTGTCTCCTGTCCACTATGATGTATAGTTTGAAAGACATTTCCCTATGGGTAGGAAAATCAATACCTTTTGAAACATAAACACCATCTGTTGCTTGTGTAATGACTTTTGTTTTCCTTCTTTGTCTCTTTCTACTGCATCTTTGACCAATCAGTCCTTAAAAACAGTCAATGCCTTGGCCATCTGCTCATGAATGAAGGAGACTCTTCACTTGGCAAAGTATCTGAAGATTGTTTGATAAGCCTGCCTGACAAGGGTTTTTCTTGGATATGATGGTAAGCAAACAAACTTGAAAACATTAATACTTTTACCTCTGCCTGCAATCACTTCTGTGCTTCAGAAAAACCCTAGTCAAGGTGTCACTGTCTCACTGTACTGCTCTTTGCTGAGGGGAACTGAAATGTCACTATTTTCCTTGGTCAACTTATGACAAATTATTTGAAAGATAATCTCTGTGAGTAGGGAGGTTAGCACCCTTTGAAAAACAACCACCTTTTCTTCTGCCTGTGTAATGACATGATTTGTCAACATTTCCTCAATTTGGTCTTGTTGAAACAATAGGCTATTTATGATTAGAATTGTTTTCACTAATGATGTGTCTCTCCAAGGTTTTATCAATTCACATGATTTGAAAACTTCACACGAATTCCTTTACAAGACCAAGCTCTGTTTTCCCTTGAACTTGCATACTTCAGACTCTAGCCCTGTTATGATCATCACTTACACTCATAAAACCTAGAGTCACTGTTTCACTGTTCAGTAAAAGCAAACCTGGGCTTTTGCAATTCTTAAAGTCAATATTGGCCAGCACCCTCTGCTTGTGGATGAAGGAGGCGCCCTAACCCTCTTCTTGTAAATGAAGGAGGTTCTTGGTCATGACAAATTACCAGTTTGCTGTGACAGTGGTGTCTTTCTCTTACTGTGATTTTCATGCTGAAAGGAAGCTGCAAGGTCTTGATGAGTAACTCTCTGTCTTGCAGATATATCTCAGGCTCATGTTTACATTGAGAAGCAGCTATTCTTCTGAATGTAGATTCAAGAATTTTCTCCTGAGATGAAGTTATATTTCCTGTCTTTGTAGAATCCATAAAACACTGTGAAACACCTAATAATCAGCTTGAGACTGTGGTTTATGCAGTGCTGAGACCTAGGGGTGTGTAAGTGGCATGACTTAGAGCTGTGATCAACTTGATTTTCAGAGTGGGAGGCCTGTCATGATTGGTCTATAGCAGATGGAGGTTTTTTGGCCTTTTGATGGTTGCCAAGGGTGAAATGCCTTAAAGCGCCACTTCTTAACTTAGGGGAGGCTTTTGAAACAGACTTGGATTTTCCTTTTAGAGCTGATGGGCAGAACAGTAGGGCTGAAGCTAGATAGGATAGTGATAATGAGTTTTGACTTTGACATGGGCAGGCTGAAAAGTAGGAGGGCGAAAAAAGTTTTATGAGGGTTTTCTAGATGACAGATATGACATATGGAATTTAGCTTCTAGAAAACTTAGCTATGGATCTAGTCATCACAAAAAAGTGAAAAATACTGATGACTAACAGTGGCTCCATTTGGGGAGGGCAGCTCCTCATCAGGAGGTGTCCAGAATTCAGATTTTTGGCTTATGAAGACCAGTGCCTTATCCATTGGTGCAAAAATTCACCCTTCTTTGATGTTATTTCTGAAAAGTGACAGCATGGTTAACATCAATGATACTTCTACCTACCCCACTATCTTTTCTAACATTTTTTCTTCTCTTTGGCGCATTTGAACTAGCAGCCTTTTGAAAATGTATATTTTTCTTTTTGCAAAATGAACCTATCTATTTCTACTCTTATATCTACCGGGAGTTCAGATTAGACTGATGAACTCCTTCATTACTCTACCTATGCTAGATCAACTGTCAAGATTAAGCAGTTTGACAGGATTTTTTTCTCTAATCTAAAACATGAAATTTAAAATGATCAAATCAGGATTAGACAGTCTGATTTGTCATGCATTTGCGGCATAAAAGACAAGCTGCACACAAATATTATTCTGCATAAAGGAAATGTAGAAAAGCGGGGCTAAGATGTACAATGTATTTTTCATCCCTCGCTTCTCTCTTTGGTTCTGTTTTAGGCATGTGGAACCAGAATCTCTCCCTAATCTAAACTCTGTGATAAGTCAATCTTACACAATGTTGACTATCTTTACACTCACTAACTTATCAGCAAATAAATTTAAACATGCTCAGCTATGATTAGGCTAGATAGCTGAACAAGACATTGAAGTACTAGTAGCGGCATTTAGACTTGCTCGCTTTCTGAAAGACTATTTTTTGGAACATGGGGCCTTGTTCTATCTTCACTCGCCCTCTTTTCTTCTTTTCACTGTTTTTGTATTTTCTGCTTTTTCTCTTTTTCTTCAAACAAACTACAAATGAAAAAAGGCTCACAAGGCTGAGCTTATTTTCTACTACTGTCTTTCTATCTTAATCTAAACTATACACAACATATATTTGGTGAACTCTTCTTTCCAATGCAACCAGTCAAGTAGATGATCACATGGGGGATTCTGGTTTAGTTTTTTCATGATGCAAAAATAATGAAAAGGCCACTCCCACTTGGTTTGTTTTTGGACAATAGTGTTTAAGTTATTTCTCATTCTTGATAGCGACTTGTTCATGATAGAAACCACTACTCTTTCAGACTTTTTAAGGAAAACAAAAAATGGATCTTGGAATAATACCTGATCTAGAGGTTTTGAGATATAGGATTCATTCAAGACTACTCTTTCAGACTTCTCAAGGAAAACAACAAATGGATCTTGGAATAATACCTAATCTAGAGGATTTGAGATATAGGATTCATTCAGGACTACTCTTTCTTCCACTTGGCTATATTTGGGACCCCCCTGGTAAAGCAACTCTTCTTCATGATCACTCGAACTGTCAGACTCATCATGTATTGCAGTGTAGTTTTCTTTCCAAGCTGATGTGTTTTGATAGGCTGGGCTGGAAACTGTGTGAAGGTCATCAGGTTGATGGGCAGGGATACACTTTAACAGTAAATTATCTTGAAAGGATAGTGTGACAACTCTCATGTGTTTATCAACCTCTATTTCTTCATCTGCAATTTGTAACTCAATGGAACTGGGTAACTGCAAATCTGGAGTTAAGGAAGATTCTATGTCCAAAATGGTTTCCTCAACCATTTCAGGCAAAGGATTCTCATTTACAATATGCTCAAGAATTTCACCATCTTCCTCAACCTCATCATCAAAGCTGAAAAACTGTTGGTTTCCAATTATGTGAATGTTATATTTGACGGAATGAAGTGAAGTAGAGTCAAGAGTCTGAGACTCTTCACTTACTTCTGAACTCTCAAGGCTCTCCTTATCAGTGTTATAGATGACCTGTAATGGCTGCTCACTTTTCTCAAGTTTATGAAACCGAGCTTCCTCCCGAAAATCAAAAACTGAATCTTCTGCAAAGTTAGCTTCTATTTGGAAATCATATAAGTCAACATATTGATCAAACATTTGAGAATCATTAACATAAGCAATGTCACCAGCCATGTACATTGGACTGCCAGATTTCTTTTCTTCAACTTGATTTACAAATCTATTTTCTGACTTATGATATGCAAGATTAACAGGAGAAAGATCAGAGAAGTTTTGGTTATTAGTTTCTGCATCTAGTAACGGAAAATGTGTTTCTGATGGTTTGAGAACTTCTTCCTTTTCCATTATTTGCTTGTTTATATCACTTTCATTGTATAAGATAAAAGAATCTAAATTGGAATGAGTGGAATAAATGGGAGTATTGTTTTCCATGACTGCTTGAGTTACCAGAGGTTGAGTTACTTCTAGTCCCAGGTTTTCCATGACTGTTTTAGGCATGAGGTTATGGGAGGTACCAGAATCTAACATGGCATTATGTAATATCTTGTCTCGTATGTTCAGGCTCACATAGGAAGGAGAAACAGATCCTTCTTGATATTGACCTTCTATTTTCGGGCCGGATAAGAGCTCGGGTTTGTTTTCAGTTAGATTTAAAGTATTTGCCTTGCTCCCTATGTCAAAAAATTTGAAAATTTGAGATCTATACCTATCTACAGTTATTAGCTCAGTAAGGGGTATGGTAATTTTTATTTCGGAAACTTCCCCTTTGAAACTAAAAGGAGTTTGTAGTTTGGGCAGATTTGTTTCAGCTTTTTCGGACATGACCTTTTCTATGCTCTTAATTTGTTGATTCTGGTTTGAGACCTTGTTTGACACAGTCGCCTCGAGAGTCTTTGTGGAGGTACTAGGAGTATCCGAGCTAAGACTTGTTTGAATAACTTTATCTTTGTTTTGGTCAATTTTCTTAGCCATAATTTTGTTGCTATCCGTGGCTTTTTTAAGGATGGTGTCAGAGATTTTAGCAGTGTCAGGGCTACTCTTCTTGGAGTGGTCTTGGTTTTTTCTGCTTCTAAGGTTATACTGCCTATGAGCTTCTATAATGGCATTCTGAAAATATATGGCAGGATCTTCGAGATCTTCATAGTCGGTTTCGTCCTGACTTGGGGAGCATAACTCTTGCTCTTCTGCTGTGAGGTAAACCTTACTCTCGTTATCATAACCTATGAGTTTCCAATGATTTTCATCAATGGGTGCGGTATCCTTATTCTCTTCATCAACATAATTCTCACTGAAGGATGGTCTGATCTGCTGATCATTTCCTCTTGGCTTATTTTGAGACTGATCTTTTCTAAAGCCTTGTTTCCGGTTCTGAGGGTTTAGTTGGTTGTCCCTAGGAGGCACTTTTTCACTCATTTTTTCCCACATCTTTGTCATGGATTTGATCAGGCCATCTATTCTAGGATCTAGGGAAAGAGATGAAGTGGAGACCTTATCTCTATATGGGACTTTTCCTTCTAATCTAGTCCTGGCTCTTTTTTCTGCTAAGTTGGCTTCTGTTTTTATGGCTATTTGTTGCATTTCCTCTAGGGTAGGGGGATCCTTGTCTCTCAGATGATATGTCATGTCTGGATCAAAACCCTCGGGGAATTTTTCCAAGATTAAACCAAGTGGGGGTTTGAAGTGAGGCGGGAGGGCGTTATACACACTATTGAACCTAGTGCAGTATGCCCTGGACACTTTCCCCATTTTCCCATTTTAGGTTGTTATATTCTGACAGGATTTGAATAGGGTTCCTTCGGACTTCCCACTTGTTCGTGAAGACTTGGCAGAGTTCTAGGATGTTGTGGATGCTGTTTGGAGGCAAGCTTTTAAACCATGTTTTGGGTTCTCCACCCAGGCTTTGGGTGAATATTCTCATTCTGACGGTTTCGTCGTGTACTTCCATGTATTCAAAAGCATCGCTAATCCTACTTACATGCTGTTGAGATGTGGTGGTGTCTTCTCCGGTAAAGTGTGGGATTTTGTCTTGATATTTATTTGGGAGAGGAGCCAAAGGCGGTGGCAACACCAAAGGTGCATACCAGGCTGCCATGACGGGAGCTAATGGATGATGTACAAGATGAGGACTAGTAGGCTGAGATGAGGTGGTTTGAACAGTGGTGGTTTGACTAGGTGTGGCAGATGAACTTGGACTAGTGATCTGGTTTTGAGTAGATCTGGGATGGTAGGAGCCAAATTGATAGAGAAGCTGGAAGTCAGGAGGAGTGGTAGGTGAAGCTTCTCTACTAGGACTCTGTGGTGGGTCTAGGGGTTCAAGATCGTCAAAGTTTATCTTACTATATGATTTGCTTCTGGGAAGAGTTTTTGATGACTCTAATTCAAAAGGTGAATCTGGTAGGATAGTGAGATGTTTAGGTACTGATCTTGTTTTACGGATGGATCTACCAGAAGCTAGATGATCAGTTTCGGAAGCTTGCCACAAAATCTTCTCTGGGTCATCTACTATGATAGGGGGATTTGGGTCTGGATGGGATCTGGTGTTAATTCTTCGTGAAGCCAGATTTTGGATCCAGAGTTTAGAGAGAATGGTATTAGTGAATGTTCTGGATGAGTGGTTTCTCTAAAGTTCTAATAAGGTGAAGGATGGTCAAAACAAAAGGGATGGATTTGTGGAGTCGCCAGGTGGAACTGGGTTGTTTTTGTGAAGATAGCTATGGTCCACCACCAGTAACTAATCTGGGAATGTTTTTGGATTTTCTGAGTTTTATGTGCAGCCTATGGTTTAAAGTATCCTAGACTTGTTTCAACACTTCGCTAGGGTGATGAGAACAACAAGAGTTTACTCTAAATGGGTCTATGGACTGCTTGCTTGTTTTAAGTATCTAAAAGACCAAAGAGTCTATAAGAGTTTGCTAGACTATCATGTACTCAGTGTTTCACCATCTCCCGCTATGTTAGTGAGCGATGGGATAGGTCTATCGGATAGTAAACTAGAGTTTGGAAAAATAGTAAGGCCTACTAGAGGTTAGTGGGGTCGCCAGGTGGATTATCAGTTTGTTTAGAGGTATACTTGTATGGTCCACCACCAATAATGTCAAAAGCCAATCTAAGGGAGTGTTTTTTGTGGTTTTTTCTGAGTTTTATGTGCAGCCTAGGATGTAAGAGTGTTATAAACCTGATTCATCACTTTACTAAGATGGTGAAGCAGAGAGTTTACACTAAATGATTCTAAAGGCTGATGGTTTAAGTTAAAATTTGAAGGACTAAGGAGTCTATAAAAGTTTGCTAGACTATCATGAACTCAATAGGTCCCACCATGATCGCCATTATGTTAGTGTGGCGATGAGGTGGCTCAATGGTAGGTATGCTTAGTTTCAAAAAGGGGCTTTCCGTGAGTCTTGCAAGATATTCATATTAAAATAAACTCAGAAAAGTCCCACCGTGATCGCCATTATGTTAGGGTCCCGTGATTTGGCCGATTGGTGAGCCAAATGACGATGTAACATCAAACCAAGCTTTGGAGCCCAAGGACCTAGCCTTCCTGGACTCAGAGAGGGCTCTCTCTATTATATGTAAGACTATGGTGTGTTTATGTTGTTCGATATTGGCTAATTTATGAAGTAGGTTTTTGGTTTTGGTTTTTAGGTTTGTGAGGGATGAACTGATCAAAGACTAAGATAGGTAAAAAGATGTCAGATCAACTGGGCTATGGGGTCGAAAAGGTCAAGGCTATCGGTGTTGATGTAAATTCTTGTAGACGATTTGATTAAGGTAAGAAGGATGCTGGGAAAAATGGAGTAAATGGACATCAAGTTTGTGAAAGACGAGGGATTTCAAGTGTAACTAGTTGATAGCAGACATAAACATGTTATAACAAGCCATTAATCATGTTAAATGTAACTATGAGCTAATTAATACATAGAAATCAAACATTCCAGCCATACATAGAAGTATAAGACCCTCTAACTTTGGGAAATGGCTATCAGACTTTGGGGAAAACACATAAGACGGACTAACAACTCAAAAAACTATGCCAGAACGCCTAAACACAGTCTCTAAATTATTGGGCACTTTGACAACAAGCTTTCATAGTTTTAGGCAAAGGGCTAGATCGGGACTAGGCCTCCTTGGTTCAACAAGATGATAAACCAATCAGTCAAAGAGATAGTTTTATGGACAAAACTATGGACAATCATAGGTAAGCAGGGCACACCATACATCCTACTCAACATACATAGAACTTGTAAATAAAACTAGCAACAATACCCTAAGTTACTAAAGAGCAGTTAAGAATTCTTTAGTATAACTAAGGAAGAAGAAAACATAAAGCTATGAAGATTCAGGAATTTTGAGGTGCCTCCATGGGCATATCTCACGTCATCCTCTCTTGATCTATAGCGGCAGCATGTATCATGAATAATGAAGACAACAACAAAGCAGAAACGCATACTGCATTTGCACCATGTCATAGATCCATCGACGATCCTTCATCACATTCATCAAAAGCATCGAGGCGGTCAAAATCATAACAAAAGTATGTTCTTCAAGCTCATATGACCAATATATTGATTCTTCTCTCAAGTTCATTTTTGTTTTATTGAGCCTTATGGAATAAATAGGCTTGAGTGAGGAAAACCTCATGGAGCAACTAGCTATCCCATTGGCCTAATCAAAATATCTAAACTTGTCCTTGAGGCTTTGCAAAGCCCAAGGCACAAAATATCCCATAAAATTTCTAAAAAAATGCTAAAAACTGAAATTATATTGACTTTGCACCATTTTCGAAGTGTAAAAATAGCTAAACACACATTTGGAAAAAGCAGATTTTTGAGGTTCAAAAATTGCAAAAATACTTCAAATTTATATCAGAAAAAGGTCCCTTGAATTGCTGGAGACAAATGGCAGCCTTCCCGGTGTCGAAATGAGGCTTATGATAGCTCGTTGGAAATATTTCTGTGTCTACTTTCCGGTGCAACTAAAATCACCACAATCTGATGCTTGGAAGTTCTCCAAAACTGTACCTATGTGTAAAAAGCCAGGAAATAGCAGACTGCTGATATGATGGGCATAATGTGCAAAAAGTGAGCATTTTTCGCCAATTTGAGGGGGCGAATGATCTCCAAATGCTCTGAAAATCACTGAGGACCTGCTCATAGAATTATGGCATCCACTGGTATCATCCTTCTCCCTTGACAAATCCTCAAACTGAAATAGCGAAATTATGAGTTTTCGACCAAAAACCCAAAAAATGCCAAAAAACAAAAAGTCGCCGAAATGGGCCAAGGTGTACCTTGTGCCCTGGTCCTTGGCAACATCTTTCCGGCTGAGGCCAAATTTCAAGAGCATTCTGCTTTCTCCTTTCTTTTTTTCCGTCATAGAAGCGCTCTCCCTTTGCCTTCTTCAATTTCTCTTGGGCTGCCTCTAGTTTGCGCCGGGCAAACTGATTTAACATTCGAAAGTGCTGTGTCCTCTTTCTTTGTAGCTCTAGATCTCTATTTTCTCTTTCAAGTTTCATCTCCAAATATTTGTTGGCTCTTTCAAGCCATGCCTCTTTGTTTTCTTCAATTTCCTGCTCAAGGAGTGCAGTGAGAGGAAAGGCTTGGAGATGTGCTTGTTCTTCTTCTTTCTGCTTTTCTAAGGCTCTTTTAAGCCCTATGGTCCTAGGCCTCTTCCACCTAGGCTGGTCTCCCTCTTCTTCCTCATCATCAAACTCACCAATGAGTTCTTCTATCCTTGCTTGCGCCTTAGCTGCCTCATTCTTATATTTGATCACCCGTGCCTCATGAACAGCTGTGTGAACATTCATCTGTTTGTTTTGAATCTCCAAGAAGTGGTTGAAGTTCCTTGCCCTTTGAAGATCCTCCTCTAATGCCTCAATTTGCCCCTCTTTATGGATTAGGAGGTTTTCAAGAAGGCGGGCCTCATTATCACTGTCATCGCTTTAGATAGGGATGACAGCCAATGCACCTCCATGCTTTGTACTTTCTCCAACTTTGCTTTTCCCTTTGAAGGCCGATCTTGCGCTTTTCCTCCTTGGCATGCTAGTAGGTGTCCTTTTGGGCGATTTCCTTTTTCTCTTCTTGAGGCTGCTGGATGTTTTCTTCTTGCTGTTCACTTTGCTGCTCCTGTTCGCCAACCTTAACTTGCTGTTCTACATCAATGCCTTGTTCATTTGGTGTTTCAAACTGCTGCCCTTCTTCGCCAAAATCAAGCTGCTGCTGTGCTTGGATTTCCTGCTCTTTTTGTGGCTCAAGATGTGGCTCAATTTCCTGCCCAACCTGCAGTTCCTGTCCTCCAATATCAAGCTGCTGTTCTTCATTTTGTATCTGCTGTGCATCACCTTCATCTTGTACTTGCTGCTGTTCATCCCTTTCCTCCTACTGCCTTGACTGTTCAGTGGTAATTTTGATCCTTCTAGGAGTAGGCCTGCTGGACAAAGGTATAGGGTGATGAATAGGCTGAGTGGGAGATACATGGACTGGAGGAACAGTAGAGAAATCCGGGTGGCTGATGAAAACATCCCATGGAACCTCCTTCCCATGGAACCTCCTTTTTCTCTAACTGGTGTAGGATGATAATTTTGATTAAAGAATGATGGAAAAGGGAAGGTATTTGCAGAGGTGGGGCCTTCTTCTGGACAGTAGATGCCATCTTCTCGATGCTCTTGAATAGAAAGTAAGGGAGATTTAGTTGCCTGTTTCTAGTGAAATGCATCAACAGGCGGACATGGTAGGCATAAACTCGATCAAACCTCCCTTCACAAGTAAAATATTTCATTATGACTTTCATAAGCGGAGCATAGCTATCAAGAAGATATGAAAAAGGGAAAATAGCAGTGAAAGCATCTCTATGCTCAGGCTTGAGGAAAGGCTTGTAATCTTCTAAGTCAAGATGGGCCTGTTTGAACCATTTTTCGCCATGATATGGAATCTTGGTGGCCTTGGACACTGATCTTGGAGAGAACTTAAAATCAAGGTCCGCTACCCTGAAATGCTTGTCTTGGAACCTTAGGGCGCATAAGTGTGTTAATGGCGAAAAGCTTTTGACCTCTTTTATCTTCTGGCAGAAATCTAGGCAACCTACTTCATGGAAGTTGAAAAGGACAGATGGATGAGAATTAACCTCTTCTGTAGAGATTGGCTCATATCTTTTATGCGGAGCGCTCCTGCTGTCTTTCCTTGGAGGAATTTTGACTTAAATATGCTTTGGAAGAAACAAACTGCCTCACTGTGTGTAAACTGCCCTTTTGGAGTCAAACTGTGTCAATGTACTGCTTTGACAGAGAAAAAATGTGATTTCGATGGTTGCAACAGTTCCTTTATAATACAAAAACTCCTACTCTCTTAAAAAGTAGCCTTACTCCTGGAATGTATCTCTGCCAACAGAATTTTCAATAGGATACCATACAGTAAAAAGGAGACAGACTGCTAGGTAAATTTCCTGTGCAAAGTGTCAAGAACTCACCTTGTTCTTGTGAAGTTTAGAGGTCACTCAATACATCTTAATCTTTGCCTCAAGGTAGAAATTCCAATTATTAAAAACCTGCCTTGTCTAAGTGTGCCAACATTCAACAAACTTGCATATATGCAATCAACCCTTAGTGCAATTAAACAGTCACTGTCACAGTCAGAGAACAGAGGTGACAAGCTATAAAGTTTCAACAGAGGTTGTAGCAGCTTATCTCTTTCAAAATAATCAGTGTCCCCTTATAAATGTAACCCTAGCCTTTGTAGAAAAAATCCTTTTCTCTACCTGAACATCCACTTATCAAACCAGCTTGAAGACCAAAAGTCAGTCAAGCAACTGCACAGTGAAAACTATCTTTGTATGAGGAGCAGGAGCAACCTTACCCTGTGGTCTTTCAACTTATAAACAACTCTTTTGACAAATCCATTTTTATTATTATATTTCACTGTCTTCTATATGTATGTCACTTCATCAAATAGAACCATACATATACAAAGTCATTTCCCAGTGTGAGCATACAGCCGGACTTACTGATAAGGAACAAAGTGACAGAATTTTGAAGAATGTTTTTACAAGTTTAACCAAGCCTGTAAGAGTTTATCTCTTTTTCATAAGCAAAACTCCTGTTTTAATATGGAAACCCTTTTCTTTGTAGAAAAAACCTCTACCCCATCTGAATATCAACTTGTCAAAGTAATCTTGAAGAAAAAAACAGTCAAGTGGCAAATTCAGGAAAAACTGCCCTTTATGTGGCCTATAGGGTTAACTTTTTCCCATTGATGCTTTGAAGGTATAGGATCCCTGGTCCTTTGATTAATGAAGGTGAACCAAACTGCTCTTAGTTTCAACACCAATCCTTTCCTGTAGGTGCCTTAAATAATACATCCAGCATTTTACCACAGTTTTACACTTCGAAACACTACACAGCCAAAACACAGTTTTTCTGATGTAGTGACAGAGTTTGAAAGTTCTGTATGCTATGGTATGAGGAATTTGGAGAAGTTTCAACACACGGTTCTCTCTATAGGCACTTCTAGCAGTGTATTTATCATTCAAACACAGTTTCAACCCATGGACATTTTCACAGCAAAATCAGTTGATAAATATGGTGATGTAACAAGATAACCAAGGATAAGCCCTCTTTTGATTTGACCTTAACCCTGATAGGCAGCTTCTCAAAATATATGATGATAATCAGACTAGGTAAAACTCAGCAATTTTTTTCTAACCCTTACCCTCACACTATAGTTTGAAAACAGGGCTTTTAAAACCTTCATGTCACTTAGAAATTTTTTGAAACCGAGGGGAAAAGCATATAAGAATACCTTCAAACTTTGATGAAAATCCCGTGTGGAGAGTTGGAGTAGCTTGGCGTATGAACCAGAGGTGTTTAAGCCTGCGCGGCACTCTGCCGAGAAAGAACGTTGTGCAACAAACTATCCAGGCGGCCTGTCGGGTCGGGGTCGGGCACGGTGTACAGGCGCGTCGCGCACATGTACAGGCGCGTCGCGCACATGTACAGGCGCGTCGCGCATACGTTGACCGCCCTTTCAAATCTTCTGCTAGGCGCGTCGCGCAATGTTCCAGGCGCGTCGCGCGGCCACAAACAAACAAAAATTCTTTCAAATTGCTCAAAAATTGTTTTGATGCCTGGAGATTGCAGAGGCAAACTCAACTTCTTGCTTGGTGTATTGAAAACGAAAGCTTTGACCTTCGACCCCACTTCTTTAATATGTCAAACCCCCAACGGTCTTAAACCTTTTGAAATGTAAACTTGACATTCAGCTCCGTTTTTTTAACCTTTGTAATGTTGCCTTGGTGTATCTCTTGAAACTTTAAATCACGTTGACTTTATTTGAGAGGTGTTCCCTTTTTGAAATGATTTCGGCCACAGAATATTTATGCCCTTAAAAAATTTCAATAAAGTTTTCAACTCTTTTTCAAAGAAAGCAAACACAGTTTTTTTAAAAGGCCAGAACTCTGTCCATTTAGGCATATAGGTCTGAGGGGTGGTTCCTGTTGATTTTGTCCTTTTCGGTGACAATTAAACACCGAAATTCGAACTTTGGATAATACCTTGCCGATGATATTCATTATGTAAACCCACTTCAAAACTGTTTTGAAAAAATATGAAGACTGCTTTGTTGTTTGAAAAAGTAGGGTTTGTATTGTCACCCTGCTTTGACAATCTCTGTCTCCAACTTGTTCTTTCAACCTCTTTCTCAATGCAGGCGCCTACATTTTGCTGACATTATTTGGATTTAGTCATGGCTCTTTGATTTAAGAAAAGCGCCTCTTTTCAAAATACTTTATTGCTTATATCATTTATGTATATCTCAGTCTTTTTGAATAACGAGAAAGCTGTATTTGTTTCATAGTTGCATCCATTCATACTATCTTTCTCTATTTACTTGAAAGGAACTCTTTTAGACTTCTTGGAATATGACAGTGAAGTGTTGTTTGGCCCCTTCTCCTAAGGAAACTTCCCCTTGTTGTAACAATGGCATGCATATTCAAGTTGTCTCCTGTCCACTATGATGTATATTTTGAAAGACATTTCCCTATGGGTAGGAAAATCAATACCTTTTGAAACATAAACACCATCTGTTTCCTGTGTAATGAATTTTTTTTTCCTTCTTTGTCTCTTTCTACTGCATCTTTGACCAATCAGTCCTTAAAAACAGTCAATGCCTTGGCCATCTGCTCATGAATGAAATTGTTTCACTTGTAGTCAAGATTGTTTGATAAGCACACTTTGACAGGGTTTTCTTGGATAGCAGTGGTAAGCAAACAACTTGAAAAACATCAATACTGGCACCTCTGCTTGCAATCACTACTGTGCTTCAGAAAAACCCTAGTCAAGGTGTTACTGTCTCACTGTACTGCTCTGAGGGGAACTGAAATGTCATCATTTAATTTGGTTAGCTTATGACAAATTATTTGAAAGATAGTCTCTGTGACTATGGAGGTCAGCACCCTTTGAAAAACAACCACCTTTTCTTCTGCCTGTGTAATGACATGATTTGTCAACATTTCCTCAATTTGGTCTTGTTGAAACAGCAGGCTATTTATGATTAGAATTTTTTTCACTAATGATGTGTCTCTCCAAGGTTTTATCAATTCACATGATTTGAAAACTTCACATGACTTCCTTTACAAGACCAAACTCTGTTTTCCCTTGAACTTGCATACTTCAGACTCTAGCCCTGTTATGATCATCACTTACACTCAGAAAACTTAGAGTCATTGTTTCACTGTTCAGTAAAAAGAAAACCTGGGTTTTTTCAATCCTTAAAGTCAATATTGGCCAGCGCCCTCTGCTTGTAGATGAAGGAGGCGCCCTAACCCTCTTCTTGTAAATGAAGGAGGTTCTTGGCCATGAAAATTTACCAGTTTGCTGTGACAGTGGTGTCTTTCTCTTACTGTGATTTTCATGCT